>CM028379.1:106549292-106674292 GCA_013146195.2 Codonopsis lanceolata | reverse complement strand
TTTGACTTTACATGTGTTGTAATTTGTAAATGTCTTGTACATAATTTATGATTTATGATCACATAAATCAATCAAACACTTTACTTATCACTTATGGAAAATCATAAGCACATCTCACAAAAGTCAAATCAAGGTTGTACATGACTTAACATGTAATATCATTTTTAACTCATTATATGTTTGGCATATACGGACAATATTGAATAAATATATACTTTTTTTCGGATAAATTCGGGTCGGTCCCTCTTGACCCTCTTGATAATTTTTAACTACTTTAAACCCTTATATTTTTTTGTAATCAGAAAATACACGTCTTGCATCACGATGTACAAAGTAAGACATTTTCATCCATTGCAATGTACAAAAATACATCACAATGCATGTAATGTCTTTTTCCAACTACAAAAAAATATATGGGTATAAAGCGATTAAAAATTCAAAATAGTTGATTGCCCCGTAATCTTGTATTTTTTGGATTTCAATCATTTTTCTTTGAAAAAATTGATGGCCCGTATCTTTTCCCAAATATTTAATCGCTCCACTCCCATGTTGTTCTTTTTTTCAACCACAAAAGTCCATTTTCGAAAAATCGTTCCTAAAATACCCCGATCGGCTTCTTGCACAGCTCCAGTCAACATTTGTTGTGGCAACGAAACATGGATCGACCTGCCTGGTCAGGTCGCCGGGGTCGGATGAGCAGGGCACCTTCGTGGGGTTCGAGAGCAACACCTCGAAAGGAAAACATTTTTTTTGATTTTTTAAGTACAATACCGGAATGGACATGGGCTATGTTGGATGATTTTTCAGTAGGGACGCAGGCAGAGGAAGAGGAGAAAGAAGAATGCTTACGAGGGAGGAGGAGGCAAAAAAAGGTGGGGGACATGAAAGTCTGGTTTATTATAATTTTGCATTGTAACGCATCAATTTTTTGCAGCACGATACATTAATTGGGTGCTTGACTTGGTGCAACATGATGCATAAATTGGATTAGGTAATTTACATCGGCGTATCACGATAGAAAAGACTGACGCAACTCGATACAAAATTGGATTGTGTAATTTAAATTAATGCATCGTGATGCAAAAATTGATGTCACGCTATGCATAATTAGATTGCATAATTTAAATTGATGCATTGCGAGTCAAAAATTGATACAACGCGATGTAACGTGCCTTCGGTTCATTAAGAGTATTGCAATCTTTTCGCTTCCAAAAACGACTTTTATTAATTTGAAAAAATAGTAAACTGTGGCGGTTAAAAACTTTGAAAAATAGAGTTGCCCTAATTTATCCCTTTTTCATTTTGAGGGTGGGCTGATTGGGGAATGTTGGGTTTATTATGTTCATAAGGACACCCAATTCTTAAGATACCCTACAAGCAAAAATCACTGCATCTCTTATGATGCAATTGATTATGAACGCGGCCACGAAGATTTATCTTATTTGAAACAAAAATAAAATGATAAATTACTAGTCGGTTCATTTTACTAAATTTTCAACCTGTTTAGCACCTTTCTTTTTTCTAACTGCATAAGTTAACTTGTCTTTTATCTTTTCCCCCTTCTTCTTCTTCATCCTCCCTCATTGTCCATCGTCCTTCTCCGATGATGATAGAGCTCGACTGCTGATGCTCATGCCGCGTCACCATGTCTGTTGCTCCAGCAATCTCACCCACAACAGCAGCGCCAACACCAACCACTGTCTCAACACCACGCTTAGCGTAGTCGGTTGGTGTCGCATGGCTAGTGAAAAGTGATACCACTGGTGGACCCAACACCAAATGTACTGGTGGCAACGCCGATGAGGTGCATGGGGTTTCCAAACTCGTCGTCGGTAACTTGAACCTGGATTGCCATGTTCTTCGGTCAGCTATATGGGGTTGCCTCGTTCATCATGCAAATCAGACGAGATGATGGATTCTTTCTTTTCTTTTTTTGTTAGCTAGCTAGCTCAAAGCTTCACAACAATAATCTAATACACACATATATAAGCTGCGCTGATTGATTATCTTTTCAGAGTTAATATTTGTAAATGAGAGATGCGATGGGGTTCTTCAATAGATCCCAAAACCTTGAACACGACCCAAATGATTTCGACTTGCGATGTGGCGATGTATCAATTTGAAATTAAAATACAGAAGAAAATCCTTATGCACAATTTCGATTTACGATTCACAATATGATTTCTTGATATAAAAAATTCTGATGCACAATTTGGATTTTTGATGCACAAACTGGATTCACGATGCAGAAATTAGAATTGCGATGCAATACGTGTGTGACCTAATTTTATTAATGGTACAAACTGTATTTATATGATATGTAAAGCAATTTTTATTTATGTTTTAAATATATATTTAGCTATATAATTTAAATATTGTCTTTTATACACCACAATATATGGCTGTTTTATTGTTTTATGATTGTTAAAATATGTTATTTTATTAGATTTTTATGAAAAAAAATACTAACTCTTAAAACAATTGTACTAGGATATACCGATATAGTATAACTTTAAAATAAGCAAGCTTAGTTCGTTAGTTGGGTTGAAGCTCGTTCAATTATTAAACGAACCAATCTCAAGTTTTTTTTTTTTTTTTTTTAAATCTTATTTATTAAACAAACCAAATACAAATAGATCAAAACTCAACCCGGCTTGACTAGCTTATTTGCAATTTAGTGAGAACCTATTGCTAAATCGCATGTTCAGAATTTTTGCTGTTGACTTTCTTTTTTCTTTTATAAATTAAGACATAAAATAAAAAAATTATTTTATTACTAATTAACTACTAAAAATAACATTTTCGACTTTAAAATATCCGGAAGCGAGGGAGTAATTACTATCCCACCCACCTTTTCTTTTCTTTTCTTTTCTGAAGCACTCCTTTTGCTTAATGGGTTTCTGTGTGGATTCATTTGCTTTTTTGTAATCTCTCTCTCTCTCTCTCTCTAGCCCTCTCAGCTGTTATTCTTTTCTGTTTACAATCTTATCTGTTACCCTAATAACTTTTGTTTCTTTACACGTTTGTTACCTGTGCCAATCGGGAGCTCGAGATTTGCTTGCAAGCATAAGCTAGACCAAAAATCTCTTAAAAGATGCAAAAATTTCCAAATCATCTGCAATTTTATTGGTCAAATTAAACAATTTGTGTCAGTTTTTGATAAAGTGTGTTTCCATATTTTAGAGAATAATGAACAAACTAGTTGAACACGAACACCTGTATGAAAATATGACAAAAATTTGTATAAGACAGTTTTACAGATATTTTTTGTAAGATGGATTCTCATTACCCGATCCATCGTGTGTTGGTGGGGTTAAGTTATGAGAGAGTAAAACTTCATTTTACGAATAAAAATCTGTAACACGGTGTTGGTAGGTTAAGATGTAAAAGAGTGAAACTCCGTCTTACGAATAAGAATCCATAAAACGGTTTTACAGAAGATTTACCCTTAAAATATTTACTCTCTCCAAACTAAAAATTTTGTCCCCCCAAAATTATTGTTTCTAAAAAATAAGATAAAGTATAATTTTAAAGCATACAAACAAATAAAGTACTCACTCCATCCTAAAATTATCATTAGAGTTGACTTAGTGTGTGGTTTAAGAAAACACATTTGACTTGATTATTAATATTAGTTTGATGTGTAGTTTATTTTAAAGCTCATATATATATGACTTATAATTAAAGTATGATGAAAAAGTAAAGATTTGAGTACGGAGTGTAAAAATTATACCTCAACAAATGAGGATTAATTTGAATGGTAGAGTATAAAGTTGGAGAAATAATGAACACACCAATCCGAGAGAAGAATCAACAGCAATTTATCCCATGTAAGAGGGTTGGAGAAAAGGGATGGGAAGAAGAAATTGAAAGGTATCAATTTTCATATTTTAAGACTCAACTCAATTTATTAATTTATTCTGTCCCAATTTACAATGTAACAAATTTTCAAGTAGGCAGAACCGTTAATATGTAGGGGTGAAAATGTGGTACGATTTTGAATAGAATTAAATTATCAATAATCGGAGGTGTAAAATATATTTTACACAAGCAGTTTTAATTTGAAACATGACACACGACCAACTAAAATCTTTAAAAAAAAAAAGCAAGTAATTGATAATAACAAATATAAGTGAGGAAGAAGAGAGAAATTGAGATCAACAAACTCTTGAAATTTTATTACGACTTACTTCTTACACGTTTTAGGGTTACAACAAGATACAATAATATCAAACCCTAAACATATAAAAATAAGGAAGGAAACTAGAAAACCAGAAACACAACCAAAGGCCTTCCGCGAGGGCGTCAAAAACCTGAGCAAACAACCTGCTGCACCACTCTTGCGCTCACCATCCTAGCGTGCGTGAACCTGTGCATTTGTGCACAAGCTACCTCCACGACCGTGCTTGCATCAGATCCTTTGTCCACGACTGCGCGACCCAGGTCTTCATGTCCATCCTTTGAAGATTTGTCCATTGTCTCGGTATTCGAATCATACCATATTTACCATTCACAAAAAGATTGATGTAGTACATATTTTGCCATTTGACAGCTAGAAGATCCCTAATTAACATCAACTAATTTGTTGGGAATATGAGATTTGTAATTTTTTGTTGATGCATTCTTTTGGGATGATAATACTTCGCCCTATGAAATGCCGAAGTGATAAACTCTGAGCCTAACTACGATGCATAATATGTGCCAAAATGTACTGCCGGGGGTGCGAACCATGCGAGTGGCAAATGTAGCTATGGTGGAGTCATTCGCAACTCTTAAATGAGCTGGTTGGGAGATTTCTATGGCATTTTTTAAACTTGTGTAGGTGGAGATGCATGCTATATGTGCGGTCAAAAGTGTTAAAGTCTAGAGAAATGATATAAGTTTTCATTGAGACGGACTCCAAATTGGCGTACAAGCTGATCAAAAACCTTTTTTTTTTAATAACGACCATCCAATGACTGCTTTGCTTGAAGATGTAAATATATTGGTCAAAGAGCTCACCCTTAACAATTCAACACACCCATATAGAATGACATTAATGCTTCGACTTCCATCTTAAACTTTGGATCATCTCTGATCACGCCACAAGGTGATGCAACTATGTTGGTTGTCCACGTAAGGGGCTAAAGCTAAGGTGTAGATGATGATTAGGATATCTGGGCTTGGAGTTCTTCTGGTAATGTGTTGGATGTGTTTGTTATGGGAATCTGTCTGGTTCTTCAATCTTTACCGTGACCTTGATGATTTGAAATGGTGAGCACCGTTAAGGAACTGGAAGGTTGTCCCAACTAAAAGTCTCTAGTGTGAGAGTTTCCAGGTGTTCCCTAAAGCTTCCGATGGTAGCTTTTATTGAGATTGTGCGTTGTGTGCTTGAGAGTGTAAGTGAAGGCGTACATACTTCAAGGTTGTGGGGGTTTCCTTTTATAGTCCTTGTCTTGAGTCTCAAGTCATAGTAGGTGTCTTGAACGTGAGGCCCTATTATTTGTCGGCTAGCTGGCGGTCCCCCATTGGCTGGTATGTTGCATGTAGCAGTTACGACTGTTTGCATGGCGTACCCATGTCCTTTGAACTTGGAGTCGACACCTGGCCACTATATACAATGTTGGTGTCTTAGGAGGGTTCGTCCACTGAGTGTGGTCATTCCTCGGCTAGATGGTCGGCCAAGCTCGGCCCTCGGGGTGATCTTCGGCCTACCGAGGGTCATCGGTTAGCTTATCCATGGTCGTCGATCCTCTTTTGTCAACCAGGTGTATTGTTGGGTGGTGGGCCCCTTCCCGATCACGCTGGCAGCCACGTGTCCCTCCACGTGGAATGTGCTAGGTCAGGTCCATTCAGTATCCCCTATTTTTCCAAGTGTGAGGATTTATCCTGAGGTTGGAAAGTGTAACTCGGCGTCTATTCTTAATCATGTCTGTTGGCTGAAGATGAATGTCTTTGGTCGCCTTCGGGTGTGCTGGGTCTTCGCTTGATCGATCTATTCGACCGAGGAGAATTCAAGTGGAGCCCCCGGGTATGTGGTCGATCGTTATGAGGAATTGGTGCGCCGTTTGTCATTAATAGCGTTGTTATCGAGTTGTCATTGGTAATCACATCGCTTCACTGTTCATGATTGTTGCACCGTCCACTTAACCAAATTGACGTCAGTTTGTATTTAGACCCTGCAGGGTCCTCGACACGTGTCACTCAAACAGAGGTTAGGTAAGTGTGAGTGCCTCAGGATTTTTTGGATTTCATCCTCCCTTGTTTAGGGAAAAACGAAATTCAAGAAACACAACGTTTTTTTCATTCCATCTTCCCTTATTTAGGGGAAAACGAAATTAAAAGGACAAAAAAAAAACATTGTAAAGAGCGTGTGGAATACGCCCGGCCTCAATGTGGACTCAAAATGTTAAAACAGAGTCGCCATCTTTATTTTAAAGAAAAAACAAAGAAAAATCAATTGTAACCAGATTTGAAAAGGGGTTCAGAGGCGAAGTTACGAGGTGGGAAGGTGTTAGGCACCCAACTCGCCTTTTCGGTCTTAAAACAAGTTTTTTGGCTAATATATATATATATATATATATATATATATATATATATATATATATATATATATATATATATATATATATTATTACAAACTTGTAACAGTCTCCTTTCGGGAGTTATGAATACATTTATAAATATTTGGTCATAATAATGGCTCTTTTTAGTGCTATTTCCTATAAAAATCGGGCAGCATAACTGCTTATATTTTTTATATTGGGCCGGTCTAAATAGCTTTTTTAATAAATAAAACTTTAAATAGCCTACCTTTTGAAGCGTGAGGGCTTTATCCCGTACCAACTAACTTCTAGTAGATTTTAGGGCGCCGCCGCTCCTTCCTGAGAGGAGTCTTTTTACCGTTGTTTTGCGGAAATTCGGCAGTAGTAATCGCTCCTAAGTTGCTTTCTCGGCCTCGAACCGGTGGATCAACCGGCTTTTTTTTGTTTTTTTTGTTGTTGTTTACTTGCTGACGGCGGAAATCGGGCAGAGCAACTGCTTGCTTTTTACTGATTTGAAATCTGGATTCGGGCAGAGCAACTGCTCTTTTTGGGATTTTTTGGACCGGTGGAATAGAGCGGAATCCTAGCAGGGCCGCTAGATTTCATTTGGCCGGTTGATTTTGTGTTTAGGGGAGATTTGACGGAGCTTCGAAGCTAGAGGAATAAATCTCTCAGCGTTCTCTCGGGAGAGCGATCATTCACTGCACGGTGAAAAAGTGTGTAAATTTCGTGTCTGAATTCTGAAGCCGGGCACCTTTATTTATAGGTGGGAGTGGGGATTCCTTCATCATTAAGATTTATCTTTCTGTGCTTTATCGGCTTGTACCACACGCTAAGAGAATTGTACCGGAGGCAGAACGCTACAGTACATGGGAAATGTTGGGTGCCACCCACAATGGAAGTGGGTACATGTTGATTCTTATGTTAGATTTATATTTGTTCAATTCATTACATTAGTTTTATACTTCATTGGCTAATCGGGCTGCGTATCGATTAGCGTGGCAACTATGTATAGAACTTTGCCTTGTATAGTTTTTATAGGACTTCACAGGTTCAGCGGAAGACCTCTTCACAGCCTTCACCTAGGAAGACCTCGCTTAAAGCTTAAGCAGACTTGTGTTCACTGGTCTCTTATGACGTGTCCAAACCAAATGACTCATTGGATTAATTCAATCTTATTCTACAACTTTATTTGAATTAATCCAAGACATTCCCTGACATGTCAAGCCGCCGAAAGCAACTTTCCGAAAAGCAGGAAGACTTTTCGTCCTGAACAGTGAAAGCAGGAAAAGCAGACTGTCCCCTAGTTTCTGCAACAACTCTCAGATCTGACACCTAAATCGCCCACCTTTTTTTGAAGATCTCAGAAATCATTCCCTGCTCTAGATATCTGTGAAGACGAAAAATCCTTGGATCGACACCCCATGCATTTAATGCATTGATGAAAAGAGTGTTGAAGTATTCGCCTTCTCCAACGGATCTTTGATGAGCACCTGCTATAAATCGCCATTGAAGATGAAACACAAACACTGCATGTAATCAATCGAACACTTAAGGATTGCTCTGAAACTTCATAAACTCCAAGTCTTCAGCTCAGTGCAATCAAGAGATCCTCTACAGATCTACAAGTCCTCGTCAACAACAAGAAGCTGCTCATCAACACTTATTGTTTTATCTTCTTGTTGTTTACTTCCATTAACTATACTTCTGCACGAATTAAATATCTTGTATTTACAGATATTTAATTCCCTAGACCCCAAACACAAGTCAATATTTTGTACACGATCCATTAGGGATATTCTTTGTAATTGATCTAGTGGAAAACATAGTGCACAATTTAAATCCAAGGTTGACTGCCTTGGTGGTGGACGTAACACTCATTATAGTGTGAACCATCCCAAAATACTTGTGTTATTCCTTCTTGTTTGTCCGATATTTGAACCGCTGCATAATTACTTTGATTATCTTTATCCATTTACATCGAAATTAAGTAACTAGTAAAGGTCTAGGTAGTCCTTATCGGCGGACACGAACAACTACTTTGAAGGTCTTCCGCTACTTGAATCTTTTCGATAGATTGCAAGTATCTTTCAAAGTATTTACCAAAAAGTTTTAAGTGTTAAATAAGCTATTCAACCCCCCTTCTAGCTTATTATTGTGCCCATTGGGACCCACAATTGGTATCAGAGCCTTACTCTTTGAAAACAAGTTTTTCCAAGATTAAACTCTTGAGAATACGATATAATGGCACAAACACACTACATCTACATGCCTACATCTAATGCTAACCACGTCCCAATATTGGACGAAGGACATTTTGATGTATGGAAGGATAAAGTAATGAGATTTATGAACTCTATTGACAACAGATTATGGAAATGTGTTACTGCAGGTCAACATGTACCAATGAAGGCAAATCTTCTAGCCTCCATTGCTGGGAATCCTGCAGAAGTACCTAAAGAAGAATCTGAATGGACAGAGGATGATAGAAAGCTGGTAGAACTTGACAGTAAAACAATCAACATAATCACCAGCTCTCTAGACACAAGCACATACCAGCAAGTGATTCGATGTACAACTGCAAAAGAGATGTGGGAAGCTCTTGTGGAATACTTGGAAGGAGACCAAGACACAAGAGATAACAGAAAATATATATACATCCAGCAGTTTGATTCTTTCAAAAAGGATCCTAAGGAAACCTTGAGACAAGCATACGATCGCTTCAGTGAGAAAATTAATAGTTGTTTTTCTCTTGGTAAAACATATGACAAAAAGGAAATGAACATGAGGTTTTTAGGCTCTCTAGGTAGCTTATGGCATGTTAAGACCACGGCTATGAAAGAATCCAAAAACTTAAATGAGATGACTCTTCGTAGTCTCTACGCAAGTTTGAAGGTTTATGAACTTGAAGTTAATCAAGCTCTAGAGCAAGACAAACAGTTCAGAACTGTGTCTTTGCCAGCCATGGTCCAAGAAGAAATCACTGTTGAAAACAAACCTTCTACTTCTTCCTGTGAAAATGACTTTTTATCAGACGAACAATTTGCCATGTTTGTAAAACGTTTTCAAAAATTTGCAAAATATGGAAGGAAGAACACACACCAACAACCTTTTAGGAAAAATGGTGAAAGCTCATCTAAGGAAGAGCTTGTGTGTTATAATTGTAGGAAACCTGGTCATTTTGCCTCAAAATGTCCTAAGCCAAAATTTGAAGCATACCGAAAACCCTCTTTTAGAAAATTTCCAAAACAGAAGGGTATGTTGGCTGAAGACATAGAAGACAAACAGGTTGCTACATGGTTTGAGACTGATTCAAGAAGAGGGGGAAGAGGATTGGGAGCAAGCTAACAATGCCTAATAGCTCATGATTCAGGTCCTACCTATGACTCTGAAAATGAAGTTGTAGTTTCACCTAGTCCTTTGGACAAAAATGAAACCAACGGGCTTGACTTCGATGAGGAAGAACATCTCAAGGATAATCGAGGATATGCTTGAAGAATTTAATTCCTTTAGAGTAGCCTATGTTAAAGCGGCCAAGAACTGTGAGAAACTTACGGTGAGAAATCTATGATGGTAGTGAGATTCAAACTCTCAATAGGCGTCAACAAGAGAGTATCAAGTGAAGGAAGAAAACAAATTCCTTTATGACAAAATTGATTGTCTATCGAGCACATCAAAGGACTTGACCTAGAAAATTGCCTTGCAAAGACAATTGACTCTGGAAGCAACTCAAGGGCGCATTCGAAGAAATCCTTTCAAGCCAAAAATCTAGTAATGATAAAACTGGCATAGGATTTTCAGATGTGCCTCTTCCGACAATCTCTTTAGTCATAGAGAAAGGTGAATCCTCCGAGCGCAAATGATATATCCTTCTCTAAACAGACATTTGGAAATGTAGGGAAACAAGGCCTTGGTTATTCAAGTGTTCCTTACGTTTACCCCAAAGTTCAGAAAGGAAAAGCCAAAATGACTGACTCAAATGAGAAACCTGATAAGGTAACGGTAGAGAAAGTGAAGTCTGCCAGAACCTATGCCAAGGCAAAGTCTGGCGGTAGACCTCTTGAACCTCTACCGGTAACTATCAAGTTTGTCTATGAAGCGAGCAAGGCTCCTTTACATTGAAAGTAAACTTAAAGGTATTCTACCGAATCCTTCTGAAAAAGTAATCAACAAAAAAGCTAAAGCTAAGTCTGTTGGTAACCTACCTAGAAAGATTCGAAAGAAACCAATTAAGTCTACCATCAACAAACAAGCTGAACCAAGAATGGATGTCAAGAAAAGGAATAATCATAAGTACTCTTCAGTTGAAGTCACTAACAGTTCTCAATGGACTTTTCATTTATGTCACTCTTGCAACTGCCTAGGCCATCTGGCACCAGAATGCCTGCTAAGGTTCACTCCAAGATCTGAGAGACCTAGTTCTCTTAAGGTCAAGCAGGTATGGGTTCCAAAAGGTTGCTAATCCTTAGGACCCGAAAGAAAATAAAGGGTACCTTGTTTACTTTAATTTCTTTTCAGGAATGCTTCATGGCTATAGAATCAGAAAACAAAGACATCGGTACCTAGGCGGTGGCTGCTCAAGACACATGATCGGGAGCGAAATCTTCTTGAGATATAGCTGAAGCCAAAGGACCCACTGTTATTTTCGGAGATAATGCAAGAGGAAAAACAATTGGATATGGCTCAATTACTAGAGGAAATCTCTCCATCAACAAAGTTTCTCTAGTGAGTGGTTTAAAGCATAATCTAGTGAGGAAAAACCGTTTTGAGATCGAAAGGGCGAGTTGGGTGCCTAGCACCTTCCCAACTCGTAACTTAGCCTCCGGACCCGTTTTCATTATCTCTGGTTTTCCTTTTTGGTTTTGCTTTATTTCTTCCTCAAAATAAAGATGACGACTCTAAAACATTTTGGATCTAGTGGGGCCTCGCAACATCTTTCCTTGCACTTTTCGTTTTCCCCTAAAAAAGAGATAATGGAAATGGAAAGGTGATGTATTCCTATGTCCTGGTATCCCCTAAAAAAGGGATAACTTGACGTAGAAAACCCAAAACACTCATAGTGATCCGAAATAGGCCATAAGGCTATTTTCATAAAATCCATAGTGGGGGCACCGCAACACTCCTTTCTTGCACTTTCCCGTTTTCCCCTAAAAAAGGGAGATTGGGAATGGAAGGGTGATGCATTCCTATATCCTGGTATCCCCTAAAAAAGGGATAACTTGACATAGAAAACCCAAAGCTCCCATATTGGATCAAAAATCCACTAAAGGCAACCGAGGCGCATTCAAACGCGCTACTCTGACAGCACTTCTCTCGCACTTTTAATTTCGTCGTCCCCTAAACAAGGGAGGGTGGAATGAGAGCAGTGGATGTCCCGCATCCGCACGTACGCGCACCCCTATCCAAGGGCACGCGGGGCGCGGGAGCATTTCCCGAGAACCCACAGGTACGAAATTGCGGTGTCTATAGAGCCCCTCAACGATGGAGTTTACGGGTATCCCGAAGCTTACTGAGTAAACGAACATCGTTGATAAGAAATAGACTCTCAAATTTTGTGGAAATTATAATGGGGAGGAATGCAATATGCAGCAGTTATGATGCGCAGTTTAGGATACAATAGCTCAAATCTCACATACCCTAGACATGTTTAGTCTGTTATAGTAGGTTATCGTAGTTTTTAAGCAGATATGCAATTTAAATGTTCTAATGGTCGAACCTATCGAAATAGGTTGCCTACGCATCCCTTATCAAAGGAATCAGACCAAACGTAGTTCGACCTCATGCAAACAAACAACAACACATGGTGGGATGGATGGTGCATTTCACCCAGCATAGGTAAAACTGGTGGGACCTTTTAAAAATGCGCATTCCCCAACATAGGGAAAGCGATGGAACCTTTTAAAACGCGCTTTCCCCAGCATAGGGAAAGCAATACCACTTTTCAAAACGCGCTTTCCCCATCATAGGGAAAGCGAACTTTTTTTAAAACGTGCTTTCCCCAGCATAGGGAAAACGATACCACTTTTCAAAATGCGCTTTCCCCAGCATAGGGAAAAGCGATACCACTTTTTAAAATGTGTTTTCCCCAGCATAGGGAAAGCGATGGAACTTTTAAAAACGTTCTTTCCCTAGCATAGGGAAAGCGATACCATTTTATTTAAAACGCGATTTCCCCAGCATAGGGAAAGCGATGGAACCTTTTAAAACGCGTTTTCCCCAGCATAGGGAAAGCGATGCAGCTTTTCAAAACGGGCTTTCCCCAGCATAGGGAAAATGATGCAACTTTTCAAAACGCGTCTTCCCCAGCATAGGGAAAACGATGCAACTTTTTAAAACGTGCTTTCCCCAGCATAAGGAAAGCGATGGAACCTTTTCAAGATGCGCTTTCCCCAGCATAGGGAGAAGTATTTTTAAAACGGGATTTTCCCAGCAAAGGAAAAGCGATGCTGCTTTTCAAAACGGGCTTTCCCCAGCATAGGGAAAGCGATGCAACTTTTCAAAATGGGCTTTCCCCAACATAGGGAAAGTGATGGAACCTTTTCAAAACACGCTTTCCCCATCATAGGGAAAGAAGCATTTTTAAAACGGGCTTTTCCCAACAAAGAAAAAGTGATGCTGCTTTTCAAAATGGGGTTTCCCCAGCATAAGGAAAGCGATGTAACTTTTCAAAAGGGGTTTCCCCAGCATAGGGAAAGCGATGCTGCTTTTTCAAAATGCAAGGGTGATGACAAGGTCAGTAATATGTGGGGGAACTTTCGAGATCAGATATAATGGCGCGAAACAATTTTGCTGAAATGCTTACCCCATCACTTTGTAATTTAGTCTACATGCAGACACTAGTTAATAGTACTTGTACACGATTGACCTTTAAGAAAAAGTAATTTATTAAACACACTGTACTTCTCGGCTGGTGAGTAAAATGGCTGAGGTTGTAGCTTTGTTGGGGTTCATTTGAAGCTTTGGCCACAATCATAGGAGTGTGGCATATATAAGTTTGTTTGGTTGTTGGTATCTGGTGGAGTTTCTTAGTGAAGAAATTTGATGGAGGGCTTCCATTTCTTTCTTTTGACAAAATATCATGATTTTTGACAAAGTAAGGAGGGGTTTCAGAAACCAGACCCATGGGACAAGATAACACGGCGGTCAAACAGTTAGATCTGATGGAACTTAGAGAAACCGGCGCGATGCCAGAGCGAAACAAACGGTCTAACCTTGTAAGTAAGGTTCCCCAATAAACTGGTAGACAACCAGTCTGGCATCAAAAGGAAGGTAGGGGCAAAGTGTATCCAAAACCAATTCGCCTGGCTTGTTGAAATCATGGGGGACCCTTTCCTAAGATGTCCTTGCCCAGCAAGGTCGAGGCAAAAATTTCTCGGTCGATATGTGTTTTCAAAATACCTTCTTTTTATTCTAAGTCCAAGGAAAACTTTTCTTTGCTTGTAAGTGGGACTCAGATTTTTCAAAGATTTCCTAGCCGGAGCATATTTCGTTATGACCAACAATTCATGGCTCAGGGAACATGGGATAGGAGACCGCATGGATAAGACTCATGAGTTCGGTGGGAAAAGCCCCAGGGTGACTCAATCAACAAGTTTTTCAAGATGGGATGTGAAAGCCCCTAGTATAATCGATACGTTTTTATGGATATAAATAACCCCAGAAGGAATTGGATGGAGGGAAAGCCCCTTGTTTTTCTCTTCTTCTTTGTTTTTTATTTTTAAGAAAATCAAGGACACATGATATGAGGATGACTCTACGGAACATGAAAGAGAGCCGGAATTCAGAGTTCACTTTATTACCGAGTATCCCCAGGTCGATGGTTTATGGACCCTACTTGGTAATTATTTTTTGATATTTTTATGTGTTTTAACAAGGAGTTCCATCTTCGACTCAGATCACGTTATAATGGATTGAAGCAGAGCTGTTGATCGCGACTTGGTTCGGGGTGTACTGTTTAAGTTTTTGCAGATGGATTGGCTTTGAGGTTTCTGGTTAGAAGGTCTTTTTAGGAAATTGGTTTATGTTTAACAAAGACGATCAAAAGTTTGATCGTTGGTTGGCTTTTCAGGCTGTGGGTTCTAGATGGATAATTGGCTTTTGGTTTTGAGTATGGTGGGCTTTTTGGTTTTGACTTTGGGTATGGCTATAGCTTTGGCTTTGGCTATGATTGTGGCTTTTTGTTTTTGATCCACACCTGAAGAAGTATGTGTTGTTTTTCCCGAGAAGCCTCATAGTAATTTGTGTAAGGGAGAGATGGACAAATGATGGACTTGTTCCAAAGAGAGTTTTTTTTCTTTTCTTTTTTTTTTCTCTTTTTTTTTCTTCTTTTTTTCTTCTTTCCTTTTTTTTTTTCCTTCTCTCTCTTCTTTTTTTCATTTTCTTCAGAGCATTATCATAACAGTTGGGGAATGTCATCTCTCCTTTTGGAAACAAAGGGATAACCATTCTTGGTGGATATAAAAAGGTGACACAGGCCCGGTTTTGGAAAGCTAGATCATGGGCATAGTTGTTTGGCTCGGCACATGGTGGAAGAAAGGGTTTCAGGTTTTTTAGAGAGGTTTTGGTGTTTATGGTAGGTAGCCCAAGTATGCTACTAATAGCTCGACCGCAATGGGTCGAAGGTGATTCCGATCAAGACGACTTTCCTGCTTTGGATTTCACACGTTCTTAATAGTTTACGGGTCCATATCTTCCAGATGACTCATTATCAACTCGTATAGATTTAAGTGTTTTTAAGTGAGTCAATTTATCATCCTTAGAAGAAAAACTTGTCCATGGATACTTGGAAATAGGTGACCTAAAAAAGATATATATGGAAAATTTGCAAAAATTGACACTGAGTTTAAAAAAAGTTGATTCTTGAAGATTTTATTTGGCAAAAGGAGGTTCAAAGGTAAAAATAGTTTCTGGAGGTGTATACAAAAGGGTATTCCATGGTTCTATGAGTCTCAAAGTCTTCCCTTGTTCTTCCCTGAGTGGCCAACAATCTCTTGTACTAACGTTCTGCCCTATCCAAATTTTTTCTCAATGTTGTTCCTTGGGTGATGCTTGATCACCTTTTTTTTTTATCGAAATTAACCATGGGTGCAGCTTCTCAATGATTTCATCGTCGATAAGGTCTTGGATATCATTTCTGAGTGAGAAGCATTTGTCGATGATATGGCCACTGGATTGGTGGTATTCACAGTATTTGTTATGGCTCCATTTGGCGGGTAATGGGTTTGGAGGTTTATAGTTCTCAAGGGGCTTAAGGATTTCTTGTGCATTTAACCCTTGTAGTATCAGTGACATTGGGGCATATAATTCACCGTAATGCCTTCTGTTTCCTTCGTAAGGTCCTATGCAGCTTCTGTTAATACTACTGATTCCCTCAACAGAATTGACAGACTTATTCATCCCATATGATCATGGCACATTACTGTATTTACCAGTTGGGATTCTTTCAACAACGTTGACTTCTTCCGTAGATTCTTTTTCTGAATCAGAATAACATAATGAACTTGGAGGTGTATTAATTTCTAGGGACCCTGTGCGTATTTCTTCATCAATGTGAATTCCTATTTCCATGATGGCATTGAAATCGCCGTAGGGAAGATACCTCATGCGCTCAAGATAAATTGGTTGGAGGTTTTTTATAAACAACCGGACTGATTCAGATGGATCTTGTCTGTTTAAAGTCTGGGCAACTTTCTTCTTCCACCTGGCTACAAATTCTGCAAAGGTTTCATTTTCCTTTTGGGTGCATGCGTCAAGATCTCTTTTATTTTCAGAGGTAGTATAATCCTTATACCTCTTTAGGAACTCCTCTACTATTTGGTCCCAATGTTCCCATGGTGTTATCATCTGCTAGCATTAACCATTGCTTAGCAGCCCCTATTAAGGTAAGGTGGAAATTAGAGGTCATAGCTTCGAAACTAGCCCCTCTTGATTGCATGCCAATAGAATAATATTTTAGGTGGGAGATAGGGCATCCAGTCCCATCGAATTTTTCTATGTCGGGCATTTTGAATTTTGAGGGTAGTATAGCCGAAGGTTGCAACATTAATGCCCGCGTAGAAAATTCTCCTTTGTTTAGAATTTTGAACACCATACTTTTTAGGTTTTCCATGTCTGCCTCTATTTTGGTAGGAGGGGGTGCTGGGTTTTGGTATATGCTGAAAAGATTAGGAATAAATGGGTTCATTTCAGGTTGTGGTATTTGGTAAGGATTTTGAAGAGATAGGTTATTGGGGGTTTCTACCTGATGACCCGGATTATTGAAAGGTAAATAAGTCGTTAGTGATGGAAAATATGTGGGTTATTTTGGAGTGGGTTAGTGATGGGAAATGGGAGGCCACTTGGATTTTGGGGTATATGGGTGTTTGGGAAAAGATATGGTGGGCTTGGTAAGAAAGGGTTGAAACTTTGGTAATAAGTATTTGGTGAGAAATTGGTGATTGGGGTGCTGGCGGTTGGTGGAAGCTTAGTGTTTGGCTGAGGGTTTGGGTTTAGAGGAGTATGAGAAGTAGATGTTTCTTGAGGGGTTGCATGGAAAGTGGTTCCCTCACCATTGGGCCTTAGACCTTGCATGAGATTTTCCATCTGGTTTAATATGCGATCATTATGTGCATCCAACTTTCGATCTAAGCATTTCTGCATGGCCGGAGTAGGAGCGTACCCCGAAGCCCCTGTATCAGTACCCGCTGTAGACTGTTCATTTTTGGCGGCCATTCTGCCCAAATCTTGTATTTTCTGAACCGATTCTGGTTTTTTCTAATCTGACCTCTGTGCCTGTTTCCCGTATCAAACGACCGGTGCTATCGTTGTCTTTTCAAACTCGGGCCAGGTTTCTGAGGAAAAGAGGTTGAAGGTATCATGAGGGAAGGTTTCAGGCTTTTTGGGTTCAAGTACAGTGTGCCTTTATTATTATTATTTTTTATTATTATCAAATTTTCCTATGATTGATCGGACAAGCACCCGCTTTGATTTTGACAGTCCCGGGACTAATCCTGGAATAGTGGATTCTTTCTCCAGAGTATAGGACCTTCGTATTCCACCTACCTTTCGACTCCCCAAGATCAGACTGATCTCAAGCGAAAGGCATATACTCTTTCCGAGATCCACCATTCAAATAGTCTAGGTCGAATATCATAGAAAGTATTGGTCAGCCCCTGTGCATATTTATTTATTTATTTTTATTTTTTGCTTCTTTTTTTGCAACGGGGATTGGTCAATAATTTAAAGATATAAAAACCGATTGGTCGATGAAGTAACCTGAGAAACTATATGCAATTAACGTTGGCTGATGCAAGGGGTAGGTTGGCCATGGTGTAGGGTAGCAATTCGGAATATTTTACGTGTGTGCACATGTGTGCGGTATCTAAAAAACAGTAAAGTCTTCTTTCTTTCTTTTTAGATATAAAGCAGTAAATAAATCAGTTAATGGTCTGTTTTCCTGTTCTTTGTGAATTTTCTCGGCTGATTAGCTTGGGTCCTTAAAAGGACGGCGCGAGCAAACAACGGCCATTCAGATCAATAAATAGAAAGAAAAGTGGTGAATCTATCTATTCCTATTAATTACAAATTGACCCTAATCCCCAAAATAAAATGACATAATAAAATAATACTTACATTTTTTGTGTGCGCGAAATAAGTAAATAAAGCAGAATAATAATAGTAAGATAAAACAGAATAAATCAATAATAAAATAAAGCCCCAACCCCCTTTTTTTTTTGTTATCCTGCCCGAACTTTTTTTTTTTGGTATTCGCAACGGTACCCGAAACGAAACAGCTGCGAGCTTATGGTTATTTACACAAATATATATACATATATATATATAAATGTGATATGTAAACTATTGAATAAATATAAGGCAAAACCCATCATTTGGCCACCCAACTTTTCAAAAAATTGCAAGGCGGCCACCGAAAGTTTAAAACTTGCAATGAGGCCACTGAACTAAATTTATGTTGCAAGCGTGCTCATATTTTGGATGTCCGTTAGCTCCACCGTTAAATATGAGTGAAATCCCTATTTTACCTCATTTAAATAACAATTATTCCCTTTATATGATATTAGAAACCCAAAGGGGTCTAATGAAAAAAAAAATCACATATAAACCCTTTTCATCTCCCATCTTTCTCTCTCTCTCTCTCTCTCTCTCTTCTACCCGATCTCCAGCAAATCGCCGTCTCCCTTTGCTCGCTCTCCCCCCTCCGTCAACACCTACTGTGGTCCGTCGAATCCACATCTCTATCCATCCCACCATCCATCCTTCCCAATGACAGGTTTGGTCCGACCCCTATATAAACCCCAGCTCCTCCTTCTCCTGAACCCCCAACGATGCCATCTCCTCCTCTTTTCTCTCTCTCTCTCTCTAATTCGTTCACACCAAGCCCGCCGTCTCCTCTCGCTCAATCAATCAACCGCCCTTTTTGTAACCCCGATCTCCAGCCATCAACCGGCGTTCTACCTCCCCTTCATCCATCACTGACGCTGACCCCCCTCCATTTAATCTCCATTTCCCTCGCTCCAGCTTCATCTCCCAGATTCGCCACCTGCTATGTCTGGACGAGCTCCACACCTAGCTTGAATCTTTCATCTTTGCCGCCATCTCCTTCGTATCACAAAAGCTCCACCAAGGTCCAACTGCCGATAACCCCTTCCAGTTAATTTCTAGCCGCTTCCATCTCCGTTCATCCCCAATCAAGTGATGTGGCATAGATCCCCAATCCAGGGGACGGCTAAAGAAGGATCCCTCTCTGGTCAAGTAACCCAGATCTGGTTTTATCTCTCTCGTCATCTTCGTTTTCGGATCTGGGTTTTGGTGGGTTTGTTTAATGGAGGAAATTTACGGGGGTTTTAAGATCCAATGACACAAATTCTACTTTTTGAGATTTTCGATAGACAAGGGAAGATTTACCCCCACCGATGTTGCTTGTCTTCATTTGATGATGGTGGGAGATGGTACAGAGGGAGGTGGAAGGTGGTGGATTGGGGCGGTTGATGATGGGAGTAGTAAGAAAGAAGACGACATATTTATAAAAAAAATTCAGTTAGACCCCTTTGGGAATATCACATAAAAAGAATAATTGTTATTTAAAGGGGGTAAAATAGGGATTTCACTCATATTTAACGATGGAGCTAACGGACATCCAAAATATGGGCATGCTTGCAACATAAATTTAGTTAAGTGGCCTCATTGCAAGTTTTAAACTTTCGGTGGTCGCCTTGCAATTTTTTGAAAAGTTGGGTGGCCAAATGAAGGGTTTTGCCTTTTTAAATCAAAACAAATCTTTTTTTTTATATATAGAAAGTAGTTGATTCTAACATTATTTTTTCTTTATTTTTGAAATTTTTTTTTTTTTTTGTTTTGCTTGAGCATAAGTTAATTGAAAAAAATTATATGGTCATATGTTGAAAAACCAGTATTTATCTATAATTGAGGCGGTACTTCAATTAATTTGGGGGTTGGATGTGTTGTATTGACGAGCCTAGTACTATTACTAGTACTAATAGTGTAGTTCAAATCTGACTAGATTGAATGCTTGAGTTGACTCATGATTCACAATCACAACACATTAACCTACTAGAGCTTTCCATTATTCATGAGTCATAACTCATGACATAGTTTTTACTCGGTGGAACTTGATTAACATGCCATAAGCCATTAAGCCGGTTTCAAATCTTCTCTTTCACCCTCTGTCATATTTTCTGTTTCATTGAATCTCAATCCTACATATTATTTGTTATTTTAGTTAGTGATGTGACAAAAATACAGCTTGGGTTGTCTGTGTGATGGGTTGAATATATGAGCTTGATCTGCTTCCTTTAACCTGATTAAGATCACGAAAACACCTTAGTGGGAGTGCAAAGCTTGACCTCGCGAAACCACTCCGGCGTGAGAGTAAGTATCATGTGAGAAAGTCAAAAGAGAATTTGACAGAAGTTCAAGGTTCAAGAAAGAGTGTGCACCTTGTATATGGTTTGTGGAGGGGTATTTATAGGCCCCCAATGTCATTGAATCCGTCTAGGATTCACTGCCTTAGTTACCTTCTAGGATTAGGAGAGAATCCCTGGACTTTAGGTGTGATAGGCGGCTGACCGCATGAATGTAGGAGCAGATATGGTAAGTGTCCTGCACGGTTAAGGAAACCTTTGACTTGTCTTGGAGAGCAAGTTTCTGAGGCTCCCTGCTCGATGCTTGCTCGGGCAAGTAAATCTCTGCTTGGCTATATGATGTCGATCTGGTGAATACAAGTGTAAATCCCGGGCATGGCCCCCTCGGCTGGCAAGGCCTATGCCCGCCAAAGGATGTGCTTGATTCTTTGCACGATGTAAGTCTGCATGGCCCCGGGCAAGGCCCGCAGCATTTAGACGGGAGTTGTGTTGTTCATCGCTCGATAGCTTACTAACTCTGCCCGCTAGGCCTGGTAGGTCCCACGTTGACCGACTCCGTGGCACGTGATGGTTGCTTGTGTCGTGCTCGTGACCAGCTTTGGGTCGAGCACATTAGTTAGCGTTCTTTTTATAAGGAGGTATGCATGGTTGAAATTCAATGGAATATGAAATATGATAAAGGGTGAGATAGATGATTTGAAGTACCATTAAGCTTGGTAGGAGTATTAAATAGATGTTAATTTATTTGGATGTGTTAGGGAATTAGGTATAATTATCAATTGGGTTATGTATAGGCTTCTTAGTGTTTGTTTGGTGGAGTGTTTTGACCAAAACGTTGATAAAAAAACACAACGTTTTCTCTTTAAAAGTGTTTTAATGCAGCGTTTTAAAAATGTTTAGCGTTTTAAAACGCTCCAATCTGGAGCGTTTTAAAAATGTGTTGCGTTTACAACTATTTTGTTTATAAAAATAGCGTTTTGAAATAATTTTCCAAACATGTTTACAAGAAAAAAATTGCATTTTGAAAACGCTGCATTTTCAAAACGCTGCGTTTTCAAAACTTTGCACCAGACGAGTCCTTAATAGTTCTTTGCCTAACTATCCTACTAGGGTCACTGGGTGACACATGACAAAATAATACTGTAAAAAATACGGACAAATAATGGAAGAAAAATTAAACTGGGATAAAATTTAGGAATATTGAGAGAAAAAAAAAAGAGAGATAATAATAACATATTATTAATTAAGAAATATATAGTGGAGTACTTTATATGAATGCAAAATTGCTAATGTGGCTGTTTTAGATCAGTAAATATTATCTAGTCACTAGTTATTTAGCCCGTGCTATGCACGGGTATAATGTGAGATATATATTTTTTTGTAATAATAATATAACTTTTAGACATTATAATTAGATTGTTAATCTCTTCTATTGTTATAATTTTTTTTATATTGTTACTAATATTAAATAATTTTTTTTTACCTAAATACTTTTAAAATTAATATAAATTTCTAGCTAATGTGAGATACATATTTTGTATTAATAATAATAGTAATTTTTTTATCTAAAGACTTTTAAAATTAACATTTAACTTGATAATAATATTAGAAGTCATTTTGTTAAAAACTTTTAAAATCATAATTCATTTTTAAACAATGTGAGATACATATTTTATATATTTATTGGTAATGAAAGTTTAAGTCTTTTATCTAAAGACTTTAAAACCAACACCACATTCTAACCATGTGTTATATTTTTTATTGGTAATAATAGTAGTGGATAAAAGACTTTTTAAACAATATTCATTTCTAAACAATGTGGATACATATTTTCTATTAGTAATAGCAAAAAATGTCTTTATCTAATGACTTTTATAACCAATACTCATTTCTAAATAATATGAGATACATTTCTTTGTAACCAATGTGAGATACATTATCTAAATTTTTTTTAAACCAATATCACTTTATAACCAATGTGAAATATTTCTCTTCTATTGCTAATAATTGTAGACTTCTAAAATCAACATCACTCTCTAACCAATGTATAATACATATCCTCATTTGGTAATAATAGAAGAAGTCTTTTATTTTAAAAATTTTATAACCAACATCTCTTCCTAAATAATGTGGGATACATCTCTTCTATTACATTGACGATAAAAGTAAAAGTATTTTATCTAAAGACTTTTAAAACTAACATAATTTTTTAGCAAATGTAAGATATCTCTTCTATTAGTAATAATAGTAAAAAAAAATTTATCTAAAATTAAAATCAATAATTTGTAACTAATATGAAATACTTGCATCCATGTGGAAACTTTAAAAACTTTTGGTTTTCAAGTGACTTTGAAAATCAACATCACTTTCCAACAAATGTATGATGCTTTTCTTCTATTGATACTTAATAATAGAATTTTTAAAACCAACATCAATTTCTAACCAATGTGAGATACATCTCTTCTATTGTTGAAAAAATAGTGTTTTTAGTGAAAGAATTGTGCAACTTGAGGCAAGAAATTCTTTACGTGTCATTTGTTTGTTGACGAATGTAATTGCGCAAATTTGTTCTACTCGGTGAGAGCATCAAAATGATATATTTATTTGTCCAAATCGAGTTTTGGGTAATAAGATATCAAGACTTAAAGTATAATACTTGTTAAAATAATTAGTGTTTTTAGTGAGAGAAATTATGCAACTTGAGGCACAAATTTCTTTACGTGTCATTTGTTTGTTGGCGAATGTAATTGCGCAAATGTATTCTACTCGGTGAGAGCATCGAAATCATATATTTATTTGTCCAAATCGAGTTTTGGATGAATAAGATATCAAGAGTTAAAGTATAATACTTATTAAAAATTAGTGTTTTTAGTGAAAGAAATTATGCAACTTGAGGCACAAATTTCTTTACGTATCATTTGTTTGTTGACAAAAGTAATTGTGCAAATGTGTTCTACTCGTCAAGAACATCGAAATGATATATTTATTTGTCCAAATCAAGTTTTGAATGAATAAAATATCAAAGCTTAAAGTATGATGTTAAAAGTGAGTCATTAGAAGGAATATCTAACCTTGAAGATTTTTATCCCACATTGGTTAGAAGTAATGTTAGTTGTAAATTTTTTTAAATATAAGTCTTCTACTATTGACAATAGAAGAAGTTATATATACTAATACTAATACACATTATCATTATGATTATTATTATGTATTATTATTAGTTAATGGTTAGAAAACCAAAAGTATATATATATTATATTACTAATAATAGTAAGTCTTTTATATAATTTAAAATAATATATAATTAAAAATAAACATCATTTTTTAACCAATGTGAGATATACATTTTCTATTGGTAATAATGGTAGAAGTTTTTTAACAAAAAACTTTAAAAATCAACATCACTTTATAACAAATGTATGATACATATTTTCAATTAGAAATTAATAATAATATTTTTAATACAAACATCAATTTCTAACCAATGTGTGATACATCTCTTGTTAATTAATAGTAGAATATTTTGTAACCATGTGAGATACATCTCTTGTAAAAGTGAAAGTCTTTAGTCTTTTAAAGACTTTAAAATCTAACATTTTCTTTTTAAACAATGTGTTATAATATAAAATAATTTAAACTCAACATCATTTTCTAGCCAATATGAGATATACATCTTCTATTGGTAATAATTGTAAAATTTTTTTTTATATATATATATATATATATATATATATATATATATATATAATTGGTGAGGAGCACTATGGTTGTGCCACCTCACCACCTTTGGATAAATCTCCATTCTAAAGCATCCATGTGGAAGCTTTAAAAACTTTTGGTTTTCTAGTGACTTTGAAAATCAACATCACTTTTCAACCAATGTATGATGCATGATGCATTTCTTCTATTGGTACTTAATAATAGAATTTTTAAAACCAACATCAATTTCTAACCAATGTGGGATACATCTCTTCTATTGTTGAAAAATTAGTGTTTTTTGTGAAAGAAATTGTGTAACTTGAAGCACGAATTTCTTTACGTATCGTTTGTTTGTTAACGAAGGTAATTGCGCAAATGTATTCTACTCGGTGAGAGCATCAAAATGATATATTTATTTGTCCAAATTGAGTTTTTGATAATAAGATATCAAGACTTAAAGTATAATACTTGTTAAAAAAAAAATTAGTGTTTTTAGTGAGAGAAATTGTGCAACTTGAGGCACGAATTTCTTTACGTGTCATTTGTTTGTTGGTAAATGTAATTGTGCAAATGTGTTCTACATGGTGAGAGCATCGAAATGATATATTTATTTGTCCAAATTGAGTTTTGGATGAATAAGATATCAATAGTTAAAGTATAATACTTATTAAAAAATTAGTGTTTTTAGTAAAAGAAATTGTGCAACTTGAGGCACAAATTTCTTTACGTGTCATTTGTTTGTTGACAAAAGTAATTGTGTAAATGTGTTCTACTCGGCAAGAACATCGAAATGATATATTTATTTGTCCAAATCAAGTTTTGGATGAATAAGATATCAAAGCTTAAAGTATGATGTTAAAAGTGAGTCATTAGAAGTAATATCTAACCTTGAAGAGTTTTATCCCACATTGGTTAGAAGTAATGTTAGTTGTAAAAGTTTTTAAATATAAGTCTTCTACTATTGACAATAGAAGAAGTTATATATACTAATACTAATACCCCTTATCATATTGATTGTTATTAGGTATTATTATTAGCTAATGGCTAGAAAACCAAAGATTTTTAAAACTTCCACATGGATGATTTAAAATGAAGATTTATCTAAAGGTGGTGAGGTGGCACAACCATAGTGCTCCTCACCAACTTTAAATATATATATAGATTTCACATTTGTTACAACTTAAGAACTGAAGGAAGTAAACAACCTTCAATCTTGTATGGAGCCACAGCTAAAACTCAAATTAACACACAAAAAAAGAAGGTATATATATATATATAGTATACTCCTTCGGTTCGGATAAAGAATTTACTATTTTATTTATATATATTTCACTTAAAAAATTAATTTTAAAAAATTAACGCATAAAACTTTAATTTTATTACTAATAAATTAATAAAAATATTATTTCATATAATTAAAAAATTAACTTTTAAATAAGAACTATTTACAAAAAAAAAAAAAAACAAAACGAACAACGTGGAGTATTTCCTTTGACAAGGTCTCCTTGGAGTTCCACTCAAAATCCCAAGTCATAGGCAGCCGCTAATTCGGAAGTTTCAATTCAACCCTATTGATTCCCCGTCAATTTGTTTGCCACCCTTTTTCCTTATGATGCTTCTTCTTCTTCTTCTTTGTCTTACCACTAAATAATTCTTCCATTAGAATTAGTCTTCTGAGCCATCATCTTAAAAGTACTAGTTACTCGTATATTTTTATTGTTGCAATCTCACAATTTACACGACAAACCCCACTCACCAACTTACAAAACAGCACTCCTCCTTAATCTTATTCAATCGGCCGCCACGGTTGCGACGAGGCCACGCATAAACCCGTTTACCCATCCCACGTTTACTGGTACCAACTCTGGATCCATAACCCGAAACCCACTTTCGTCGTATCCATCCCCTTCGTTATAACTAGCCAAACATAGCCACTTCTACTTCTCAGCCACTATTATTGATGGGCCAGTCTTCCTCGACCCACGGGTTGTCTCCGGGGTCAAACCACCGGCCAACCACCGCCCGATCGGAAGTTTTCTCCCTCATCACCTCCAAGGACATGCCGACCGACCTTCTCGACGGTTCTATCGGTTCCGAAGATTACATTTCCGAGCTTCCTGACGAATGTTTGGCTATCATTTTCCAATCTCTCAGCTCCGGCGACCGGAAGCGTTGCTCCCTCGTTTGTCGCCGGTGGCTCCTTGTTGAAGGTCAAAGCCGGCACCGGCTCGCTCTCAACGCCCAGTCGGAGCTCCTTTCGCATGTTCCTACTCTATTCACGCGGTTTGACTCGGTCACAAAGCTCGCTCTACGATGCGACCGTAGATCTGTGAGCGTCAATGACGACGGTTTGATTCTCATTTCCTTACGTTGCCGGAATCTCACGCGCCTCAAGCTCCGGGGATGCCGAGAAGTCACCGATCTCGGTATGGCTTCTATTGCTAAAAACTGCAAAAGCTTGAAGAAGTTCTCGTGCGGATCTTGCATGTTTGGAGCAAAAGGCATGAACGCGCTCCTTGATAACTGCTCATCTCTTGAGGAGCTCTCCGTCAAGCGCTTGCGTGGCATCAACGACGGCGGCGGCGCTGAGCCGGTCGGTCCAGGAGCTGCCTCGTCCTCGCTCAAAGTTATATGCCTCAAGGAGCTATACAACGGACAGTGCTTTGGCCCACTCATTATTGGGTCGAAGAAATTGAGAACCCTAAAATTGCTGCGGTGCTTAGGCGATTGGGATAGGCTTTTGGAAATGATTGCGACGCCAAAAAATAGTCTGGTTGAAATTCATCTTGAGAGGCTTCAGGTAAGCGATATTGGCCTTTCGGCTTTATCTAATTGCTTAGATTTGGAAATTCTTACACATTGTTAAGACCCCCGAGTGCACCAATGTCGGTGTAATCACCGTTGCTGAGCACTGCAAGCTATTACGAAAGCTTCATATTGATGGTTGGAGGACTAATCGAATAGGAAATGATGGTTTGCTTTCAATAGCTAAGCATAGTGCAAACCTTCAAGAATTAGTCCTAATTGGAGTTAATCCTAGTTCTGTAAGTCTTGAAGCGATTGCTTCAAATTGTCAAAAATTGGAAAGATTAGCGCTATGTGGTAGCGAGACTATAGCTGATGGGGAAATTTTGTGTATTGCCGCAAAATGTGTGGCATTGAAGAAACTGTGTATTAAGGGGTGCCCCGTATCGGATGAGGGGATTGAAGCGTTTGCTTGGGGTTGCCCTAATTTGGTGAAGATTAAGGTGAAGAAATGTAGGGGAGTGACATTTGAAGTTGGGGATTGGTTGAGGGCTAAGAGGGGATCATTGGTGGTCAATTTGGATGTTTGTGCAGTTGAAGCTGAGGCAGTTGATGCCAGTGCAAGTGATAGTGGTCCGCAAGAGGATGGTGTGGAGCCTCGACCGATAGGAGGCCGTGTGGGTATTGCTGATGCTGAGGCTCCTTCTAGCAGCAATGGTCGGGGAGGTTCGGCTTTCAAGTCGAGATTTGGGCTATTTGGAGGTAGGAGTCTTGTGCCCTGCGCTTTCAGGAGGTGGTCAAATGGTAATAGTAGTTCTTCAAATGGTAGCTCATGAATTATCTGAACAACAGTTGGATAGGAAACTATTGTGCTGTTCATGTTATTTTCTCTTTTTCAATCACAGGATAATTTAATTTGTTGTTCAAATTCAGTTCTTGGTTTCTTTACATCAGGTTTTATGATGTTGTTTTGTTTAGCCCTCCAAATGTAACCGGTGCAAAATGTTGTACCGAGTGATGATTGTTCTTTCCCCTTCAGCCATAGATTTTAAAGGTGTTCTTTTTCTAGCTTGTTTTATTATTTTCACAATGTAGGAGCAGTTCAGTTGGTCATACCACTGTGCTTGAAAATTGTCCCGTGTTGGTTTTAACTGAAATGGTATCACATTTCCGTACAGATTTGTACGCACCATATCGTCATATGAGCCTAACTTTTGTGTTTTCTTGTATTATCCTTGCCTATTATTTATTGTTAAGGTGAGGAAAATAATCTTAAGTTTATGCATTTTGTCTTGAAATCTTACCCTATTGTTTTAGTGTAAATGCTGAATTAAGAGGAAAACAATTTTCCCGAATGTTGATTTAAGTTTCGTGATGCCTGCATAATTTAGCTTTTGTAGGGCAATGGTCCTGTGCAGTTCTGAGTGGTTTATGTTTGTTTGTTGTTTTGTTTTAACTTCTGCACTTAGTTTATTGTGAAACTTAAAACAATTATGTTATTTTGTCACACTTATGTTTGCTTCATTCAAGCTGTTTTTCTTGTTTTGAACTGCAGCAACTTTTAATTCGAAACTGAGTTGAAAATATGAATACATGATGGTGATCAAGAGAAAGAGAACCAATGTTTACGATATCATTTTTGTTCTCTTTTACTTAAATGCCTTTGGGACTCAAAAGACTTTGAATGTGTAGTGAATTTGACATTTCTTGGCTTTAATGATTCTAATAGATTGCCTCTAGCACATGTTATTTTTTAACTAAACTCCTCCACATCTGGTGCTTATAGTTCTTGTTGGAAGTTGTTACCTCTTGGTTGTCATTAGTCACAAGCCATTGGTCCTCAGTAAGAATGTATGAAGTACATGCATTCTTGTTTACTGGCCGATTCAATAACTCCTTTGAGTTTTGAATCCTGTCTGTTTACTTCGCAAGTATACTAAGCAAAGCGACGAT
The DNA here is from genome assembly GCA_013146195.2 of Codonopsis lanceolata. Lineage (NCBI taxonomy): Eukaryota > Viridiplantae > Streptophyta > Magnoliopsida > Asterales > Campanulaceae > Codonopsis > Codonopsis lanceolata. The sequence continues at coordinate 106,645,491 of CM028379.1, read as the reverse complement.
TTCTTGAATTTGATGACTTATCTTGACAGAGCATTGGATGTTGTCAAATTATCTGCAGAAGTGATGATCGGTTTCGTGTGTTTCTCTCAATAACGTTAAGAAAGACTAGTGCATCTACACGGTTATGATTTTTCTGCATTTTTTAGTCTTATGCTTAACCCCATATTCTTCTTGCTTTTCATTTTCAAAATTTTCTCCAGAGAATTTTTGACAACTTGATGATAGGGGTAGACTTCAAGCTTATGGAGTATTTGATGTTGTGTTGCTATCAACTCTTAGCCATTTGCATTATTTTCTGCGCATAGAATTGTATAAGACTCTTACCTTGGCCAATTTCCCCTTATCAGTTGTCTGTGGTTTTGATTCTTATTTCTGTTTGGCTTATATTCTAACCTTCCTAGTGATTGTACTACCAAGACACCAGAGTGTCTGGACCAAAGATATAGGCAGTATCATTCTGTATCAATTATATATTTTTCAGCCTTGGCATATTAAGTACTCCAGGATATTTGGTGCTAATGATTAATTGCTTGCAAGGCCTAACATGTTTTGGGTTTTCTCTCTTAGTTTTATCAAAGTTAAATGTAGAGAGGCATTGAGTTATGTAACTTGTGTTTGTTTATGAAATAAAGATATGGTGTTTCTTCAAAAGGTAGATTTAGTTTGGAGGAATATGCTGAAAATGATGCTTTGTAGTTACTGGTGGACGAGGATGGGTCATTTTTGACCGACTGCGTTTTCTTTCTCATGTCATTGTCTTTAGTTGTCGTACATATTTGACCCTTCTAATGAGATGGGCATTCCGAGACTAAGACTCCTTGTGCTCACTGTTATACCAATTGTACATTTGCTTGGTCTCTGCGTCACGGTGTTCTAAAGCCCAGGGTTTGCAATCATCTCGCAATCTCATTAAGAAACGAGTTTTGAACTTTTTATCTTATTCATGTTGAGGGATTTTACGGTCCAAAATCTTTTTGACATTAGTAACATGTCATTATGTTCACGTCACGCCCGGCGCTTGGCTTCAATTGATGCCTAATAAATTCCACTTCCAGCAAAATCGTAAATCCGTCTTTAACTTCTTATTTTTTTCTCTCTTTAGTATAAATCACCTTTTACGATTAATATTATAATCAGTAATTTTTTTCTCTCTATATTTTATCGTTATATTATATAGTCACATCTTACGTTTAATCTTTTGAACAGTCACACCCATTGTAAAACATCCATCTCTCAATTATCATTTGAAGCAATGTATCCATCAATTGTAACATTTTTTTAAACCACATATTTTATTTAGGCACTGTTATTTCAATTAATAAAATCAGATATATTGGCACTGTGTCATAGACACGGTCACTAATATTTTGAGATTCGTAATATTAGGCGTAAATCTTTTAAAAACATGTCGAAAATATTTTTGGTTATTTGGAAAATACATGGAAAATATTATGAAAATCAATTTATAACTATATACAAAAAGTTTTATTCTCTTTGTCTTAATATTAATGTCCCTTTTGAATATACATTGATTTAACAGTACTTGAATCTAAGTAATTTTCGTGTAGTCGTCCCCAATTTATCATTAGTGGCGTCAAATCAAGCAGGTCAATCTTTTTTTCAATTCACAAATAAGAATAACAAAATTGATAATTGATATAAAAAACGTTTTAAAAAATAAAATAGTTAGGACCCGTTTGATTTAGCTTATTGATATGTGCTGATGACTTTTATATATTATTTTCAATTTTAACGGTTTTATGTAATTGTTTATTTATGTTATTGTACGAGTTATGTATAATATGTGTTTTATAGTTAATTTATCAATTAAATTATAAATTATAAAATTTAAAAATAATAATGTAATTATTATTTTAAAATTAATTTATGCCTTAATTTATAAATTAATTATTTAATTATACAAAATATTTAAATATGAAATATATTAAATAACGTAAAATAAATTTATTTGTTGATAAGCATAAAAATAAGAATGAAGTGTAAAGTTAATGAGGTGGCAGTGGGACCCAATTAAAAATATGTTAAAAATAGTATACAATGAGAATATATATTCTTAAGTGAGTAAGAAGAAAAAAGTATATAAATAACAATAAGACCCAGTTAATAAGTTATATAAGAATATTAAGTGCTCGTTTGTTACAGCTTATTTGGAGTGACTTTTGGCTTTTGGCTTTTGAAAAGTCAAATTTAAAGTGTTTGTTTCAGCTTATAAGCCAAAAGCCAATAAGTAAGGTACAACACCCTTTATGCATTAAAAAACCAAAAGCCAAAAAGCCAAAATTTTAAGTTTTTTGGTTTTTTTTTTTAAACATGAAGACAACTATTCATTAATAAATATTTGATTGTCTTCATTTCATCCTTTTATGAAATATACATAAAAATATGAATACTAATTTTCAAGTTTCTTTTTTAACAAATAATTATAACGACTCATCAACAATAACAAATGCAATCAAAGTTCATCAAAGTCATTATCACCATAAGTCATAAGCCATCAGCCACAACAAACGAGCCCTAAACATTGGTGATGCTTTTAGGGACTAACCAATCAAAGAGACAAAGGGTCTTACCGCATGGACTCACATGAAAGTTACGATAGCATGTTGAGGTTGGAATTTATATTACTCAACCACCCAAAGTTTCAAGGAAAACTTAAATGGATATAGTCCCTTTGTTTCATAAAATATGACTTTTGGAAAATATTTTCTCTTATTTTTTGTTTCTTTTGAAAATAGTGTTAATACAAAAGCTTTTATGAGTAAAAATAGAAAATGAAGCATTTTTTTTTCAGAAAAAATGACTTATCAATTTATTTTTCCGTAAGTCATTTTTCTAAAATTTATTCAATAGCACCCATTTGCTCCTTTCCCTTTCCTTTCCCAATAACCCCCACCCCCCTCCTCAAGGTCCTCAGCAAAAGCCTTTATTGTCATTTTCACCAAACTCACTCACTTAATTATCCTCAAAGTAATAGTATTACCAGTTCCTCACCGTCCCCTAACCTCATGATCACTCCGTTAAGTTACTTTTATCTTTTTAACAAAATTTATAAGCTTACACATATTTACACACATAATAAGTGTTCGTCGTAGTATTTTGGGATGTCCCAAGACAATTAATTACTTATAACTGATAACTTATTACTTATGACTTATGATTGGTGATGTTTGATTTAGTGACTTAATCAATGACAATTAATTACTTATAAGTCCTTGAAAATTAGTATTCATATTTTTTTATATATTTCATAATAATGATTGAGGACAACCAAATATTTATTAATGAATAGTTGTCTTCGTGAGCTTAAAATGATTGGTGATGACTTTTGATTTAGCTTAGCTTTTTAAAAATGCTTATTAGCTTTCATAAGTTAGTGTGTGTGTGCTTGATTAATAAGTTGAAATAGTGCTGAAATAAAATAATAATAATATTATTATTATTATTAATATTAATAATAACTTAATAATAATAATAATAATAATAATAACAACAATAATAATAATAATAATAATAATAATAATAATAATAATAATAATATTAATATTAAACACAACTGATGAGAAGGAAACCTATTTAAGTTAAAGCGGGGGTACTTTTGGAATATGAAAATTTCATTAAAGGGGACTGTTCATCCGGTTTTTGGATAGATAAGTCTTCAGCACTTACATTGGTGCTTATGACTTATGAGACCAATTGTGCTTTAATGTGTTTGTACTCAACTTTTGACTTATTACTCCATTTTTCAAATCAAACAATTTTTTAATGACTTACGAAAAAGCTATAAGCTATAAGCACTACCATATAAGCTACATCAAACGCCCCCAAAATGATAAAATTACATAAAACATAAATACTTAAAAATTATGTCAAAACAATTCAATAATTAGAATTACATAAAAACATCAATAACACTAATTGTCACTGTAACGACGTCATATATGCTCAACCAAGTTGGATCGAAGAGCATGATGGGTGCTTCTATCACGTACCTCTGAATTTCGCTACATATATTCTTGAAATGTTTGTGTTGACCCATGGTTCACTTGTGGAGAGTCATAAACGATATCATCAGCCCAGTCCGTAACGTGATCACCCTCGGCCTCCACAATCATGTTATGTAGAATAATGCATGTGAGTTTTATTTCTTTCAAGTTATCTCTATACCAAAACTTGCTAGGACCTTTGATAATTGCACATCTTGATTGGAACACTCCAAATGCTCGTTCGACATCTTTTTCTTGTAGGCTCTTGCATCTCTTTAAATTTCTTTTGCTTAGCATCCGACAGGCATGAAATTTTTTTCACAAAAGTAGCCCTATTCTGATAAATTCCATTTGTTAGGTAGTATCCTTTTGTAAACTGTGTGTCATTCACTTCGAAATTGCACGGCAGTGCATTTCTTTCGAGTACGTTATTGAATAAAGGTGATTCATATAGCACATTGAGATCATTACGAGAACCCGCGATCCCAAAAAATGCATGTCATATCTATAAATCTGTAGACGCAACTGCTTCGAGCACAATTGTTGGCTTCTCATGACCTCTTGCATGTTGACATTGCCAAGCGTCTGGACAATTTTTCCATTCCGAGTGCATGCAATCAAGACTTCCTAACATATCTGGAAATCCGTGTCTTTGCTCGTGCATTTGAAGCAGACGTTGTGTATCATTAGCATTTGACATTCTCAAGTATTAACCTCCGAACAATTCAATAATACATCGACAGAAGTTGAACATGCACTCGATGATAGTTGTTTCTGCTAATCGGAGGTACTCGTCGAGATGATCGGCCGGAACTCCACAAGCCAATTGACGGATAGCTGCCTTGCATTTTTGAAATGGTGAGAGACCTACTTTTCCGTATGCGTCAGGCCTCTGTCGAAAATAACTTGAATGATTCTCTAATGCATTAACTATCTGGATGAATAAGTTTCTATGCATTCGGAAGCGTTGCCGAAATATATGATTGTGGTACAATGGCTGAGATGAAAAATAGTCATTGACAAGTTGAGTATTTCTCGCTACACGATTTCGATTTATATATATCCTCCTTTTCCTTTGACTACACCTCTTGATGTTGGCTCTCTCAATTTCAATCATCTGTTGTTGTAATTCAATCATCTGCAAACTAATTTTTTCACCTTCAGACATGTTGGATTCGTCGTTTGATTCTTCGGTATGACTGCTTGTGTTAGAGCTATTGGTAGAAGAAGAAAAAAAACATCTTTAGTAGTAAAATGAGAGAGAAAATGAAGAAGTTGTGAAGTAAATGAGGAAGGTTGAAGTGTTATTATTATAGGGGAGAAAAAAATGATTAAAAACCAACCCACCCACCCACACACATAAAAGCAGCCGCCGCCCATCCCCTCCTCACAAAAAACAAAAAAAAAAAACAAATTTTTTCACCTTCAGACATGTTGAAAGTTACATTAAAAAATGACATAAAAACATTCTAATATTGAAAGTTACATTAAAAAAATAATAATGAAACTTATATAAAAACATTCTAATATTAAAAGTTACATTAAAAAAATTTAATAATGAAACTTACATAAAAACATTATAATATTAAAAGTTACATTTAAAAAAAATTAATAATGAAACTTACATAAAAACATTATAATATTAAAAGTTACATTTAAAAAAATAATATTGAAACTTACATAAAAACATTTTAATATTAAAAGTGAACTTACATTAAACTACGAGCACTAAAATTCATACCATTTCTTCTTCAACTGCACCTTTACTTGCGTACATCCGTGTTGATACATGACAAACTGTGTCGGACTCATGTGGGAGGTATCTTGAGTAAGAAAAACAATGTCTTTCACGAGCCTTTCACGCTCTTTTCTTTCTTCTCTTGATCGTTTAGCTTCAGCTTCAATTTTTTTTTATTTCAAATTCTTGTTTTTTTTTAATTTCCGAGTATTTATCTAACGACAACACCATCCCAGAAGAAAGCGTATGCGTCCCATCTACATCCAAAGATGTTTCGACTTTTCCTTTAGCTTTAACATTCCTCTTTGTCGCCTTTTGTCCAATCGGATGACTACGTAAATTGATTTCATCCACATCTTCAACATCCACGCTAGTTTTAGAATGATCTCCCTCGGATTCAGACGTCTTAGATTTTTTATTGGTGTGAAACATATTTGTTTGTGGAGAAAATGATACAGAAGAATTTTTTAACATATCCCAAACATGTTCAAAAAGAAAGTGCTAACATTTTTCTTGATGGTATAGCTCTCTTGCATTTTTCATTAAAATATCATCACTCCAACCGCTGTGTTTAACATTGAGAAGCCTATTGTAAATTTCATTGAAGCTTCTCAGTGATGGAGCAATTCTAGTTGACCAACGTGGTGTCAACTTCGCGATATCTCTCAGTATCGATTTACTTGGACGATGTTCGTTGTAATAATCAGCTACACGCTTCTAATATTGCACACATTTTTGATTATTACCAACTAGTGGACATTGACCAATAGTCTGCATAACTTCCATAAGCGCAAGATCTTTATCTTTGGTCCATCTTGCACGTGTAGACTTGTGTTTACTCGGTACCGATTCCGGTTCCGGTTCGGCGTCCAAATCAATTGTTTCTAAATCGATTTGTGTCTCGGGAACCGATAATAGCGTTCCCGACAAATTATCGGACGAAGTTGCATCTACACTTGTTCGACGTGAGCATTCGAAGATATGTAAAATGGAGAAAATGCACGAGGCGGACTTTGCAACATGAAAAATTGGTTTCCTGTAGGTTGCCAATAATTCGGAGGAAAGAGAACGTTACTAGGCGGGAAATTTGAAAAATTTTGCGGCATGTAGAAATTTGGATAATTGGGAACATTTGGATTGTTAGAAAAATTAGGCGGATATTGGAGAGTAGATGAAAATTGAGAATTTTGAACATTCTCAAGAATAAGAGTGTTTTGAGTATTTTTATTTTCTTCAAAATCCGAAGAATTCAGTAAATTTTGAAAAAAAAAACACCTCTTGAATCCATTTTGAAAATAAGTATGCAGAGAAAGTGATTTTTTAGAACATATGATGAAGAAACGGAAAAGAGAATAAGAAGTTGTGAAATCAATGAAGAATATTGAAGTAGTATATTTATCTGGGAAGAAGGAAAGGATTACAAAAAAAAAAAAAGTTTAAAAAAATTACAAACCAAAGGCAGCCCCCTCCACCCACACACATTCCACAGCCCCCCCCCAACACACACATACACATGCCCCCCCCTCCCCACAAAATGGGACAACCGCCGCCCCCCTCCCCTAAAACAATAAAAGTCAGCCCCCCCTCCAAAAAAAAAAAAAAAAACCACCCGCCCCCGCTCCCCTCCCATTCAAACAATCGGCTCCCCTCCCCAAATTTAAATAGTGAACTTCCTAAATTGGAAGATTTTTTTTTCTCCCTCCTACATGAATCCATAAGAAATTTTCTACCATTGTTTATATCATCTTCTTAATAGGAAGATGGATAAGAAGAGAACATTTTTTTGACAATGGTGATGCTCTAAATGAGTATCTCTTTTTAAACCTCACGTCCCTTAATTAATATTATTTTTGTATAAATATACTAAGTGTTTGTTTGGTGGAGCATTTTTACCAAAACATTGGTAAAAAATATAGTATTTTCTATTTTAAAGTATTTCAATACAACGTTTTAAAATGCTCCAATTTGAAACGTTTTAAAAATGTGTTGCGTTTATAACTACTCTATTTATGAAAATAGTGGTTTGATAGTTTTCGAAACATGTTTATAGGAAAAAAAATTATGTTTTGAAAACCCTGTAATTTAAAAACATTACATTTTAAAAAAATTATGATTTAAAGACGCTGTACAAACTAGACCAAAGTTCACCTTTGACACTTAATTGGGCTTATTTCCCTTGTAATTTAAGGCCTATTTTAGATTTTAAGTTTTGTTTTCGTAATAATTAAAATAAATAAGAGAAATTTGTGAGAAGAAAGATAGAGAAGGTCTCAAGTCACCAATATCATCATATCAGACCTTAAATCACAAGACAACATGGTTATCATGTCCTAATGAAAACTTCTAATGTTGTATGTGGAAATAAACATCAATTTACATATGCTACTAAACTAAAACAAAAGTCACTTAATTAATTTTGACTCCCTCCAATTCAAAATAATGTTGTTTTTGAGACATGCACACATATTAAGAAATTATATATGATGATGAATATCCCTTTATTAAGTACTTGGAATAGTTGAAAAGATAAATTTGGAAAATATAATTATTGGATGAATATAAATATTCAATGATAAATTAGAAAAAATCATGCGTTGGACCCAAAGCTACACTTATTTTAGTTTTCTTATGGTTAAAACGATATTTTTTGAATTGCACGTAAATTTAAAAATAGATACTTATTTAAAGCAAGAGATTACAAAAATGGGTGAAATTTGAGCCGGTGCCGGTCCACTTCGGAAAATTTTCAAATGCCACAGTATGTTATATTTTTTTAACCGGAAAAAGACACACTTTTTATGGCGAAAAGATTATAATACCCTCAATGAACCAAAAGTGTATTATGGACCACTCACTCAGTGCATCGTAATGTATCAATTTATATATTGCGATGCACACAATTCAATCGCAATGCATGATTTTGATGAACGATTATGTGTATCGTGATGCATAATTTGTGTATCACGAATTACGATACATGATTTCAAATTGTGTAACATAAAGATGCATACGATTGAAATTCAATGCATCGTGATTTTAAATCGATGTATCGTAAGTAAAATTCGGCAAATTAAAAAAAAGTTAGAATGAAGAATGAAAAATTATATAGAAGGAAGAAAAAGGAGAGTTTAAATAATTTTCTCTGCCCTACTTGATTTGGTATCAAAGCAAAAGGCCAAATCGAATTGAACGTAACTTAATAATGCACCATTAGAATTAGAGGTGTAAGTGATTCGGTTTGATTTGATTTATGCCACGAACTAAACCGAGTAAGACTTGGAAGCGAACCGAACCGAACCACTCGGTTTGGTTTGGTTTGGTGATTTATATAAATTATTTTTAATGAAATTAACCAACATTCAAAATAACAATAAAAATAAGATTTTAATTTGGAATTAATATTAAAATTAAGAAATAACCTATTAACAACAAATTATCATAAAGAAAACAATACAAATTCTAAAATAAACATAAACAATAGAAGAAATAATAGTTTTCCAACAATTAAGATTTTTTTTGGTTTAGTAAGTGTATATATATATATATATATATATATATATATATATATATATATATATATATTATGAATAACTCAAAAGGCTATATTATGTATATAAGATGGTCCAAATGTTAAAAATAGTTAATAAATGAAATATAATATATATTATATAATAAATAAAAAATATATAGATTGGTTTGGTTCGGTTTGGTTTGATACCAAAAAACATAAACCGAACCGAACCAAGTGGTTTTCCAATTTATGAAATCAAAACCGAACCGTCTTCGATCAAAACCGAATCAAACCTACTAATTTAGTTTGGTTTAATTCCGTGATTCCGATTTACTCCCCTAATAAGAACCCCCATGCGACCTTAATTCCCTCTATTTCGTCTCCACCATTTTTAAGACCACAACGGCCTTCATGTGATTACCTTCTCATCTCGATTGTCATACATATATCCCTCCATTTGTAAGGTGCAGTCATCCCAAATTCTAAAAGTTTCTTGATCCACAATTACCTCGATCACTTTTCAATTTATAATTTTTCATGATCACTTTTCAATTTATAATTTTTCATGATTGGCTCAATTACTCGTTGATTGCCAATCATATATAAAAGAAGTTGAAATGAAAGAGAAAAATTACAGGTCGAGATTTAAAAGGAACCATTTTGATGGTCAACGGGACAATATAGGAAGAAAAATTATAAAAGTATCGTTATCCGGTAAAATATAGATTACTAAAGAGTTTAAAACTTTTAGAAAGGAACCGGTCGCAATTTCTCCACAAAAATTTGGGAAAAATTACCGATCGATCCACTTTTTGAAGTTTCCAATCGCTAAAGTATATTTTATTTCAAACGGAAAAGTCATTTTTGGTTGCAAAATGACTACGATACCCTTAATGAACGTAGGCGCGTTACGAAAGTCATTATTTTTGTACCGCGGTTCATTAATTTTACTGCATTATTTTTTGCACCGCGGTTCAATAGTTTAATTACCTAATTTAATTGCACCGCGATTCATCAATTTTGTTTAATTAATTTTGCAACTCGTTTCAATAGTTTGACTACCTAAGTCTAATTGCACTGCGATTCATCAATTTTGTTGCATTAATTTTTGCACCGCGGTTCAATAGATTAATTGTGTAGTCTAATTGTATCGCGATTCATCAATTTTATTGTATTATTTTTTCCACCACGGTTCAATAGTTTTAATTGTCTAGTTCTATGTGCACTGCGATTCATCAATTTAATTAGATATTTTTACACCGCGATTCAAAATAGTTTAACTGTCTAGTCTAATTGCACCGCGATTCAAAATCGTAATGAAACAGACTATGTCCTCAATCTTCTTCTTCCTTCTATTCCCTCGTAAGCCTTCTTATTCCCCCTCTTTCGCCTCCGTACCTACTGTGAAAGTCCTTCAACTAAATACATTTTCATTAAAGTTTGGTAGTTAATGATTCAGAAAACTCGTTTACCTTTCGGGAGCGTTGCCCCTTTAACTCTCGCGACCTGACCGGGCATGTCAATCCTCGTTTTGTTGCATAACAATGGTAATTTTCAAATCCAAAATATGTTGGCAGAGCTGTTGAAGGAGACGATGACTTTTTCGAAACAATATTTCAAAAAATGATCTTTTGCGATTGATATAAAGAATATAGAACTTTTGGTGTTAAACACTTTAAAAAATGGACTTGCCGGAATTTTACCCAAAAATAATTAAGCACTCTAGGCCCATTGGCCATTATATTACCTCGTTGAGTAAGTTTTCACTGATGAGAAGATTTTAGCCCAAAACACGCAAACTAGTTGGGCCAAAAAATAAAAAAATATCGTTAATGATACCGTTAATGATTCTGTTCCCCTGCGTATAAACCCTAACAAAACCCAATTTTGCTTGTTTTGCAACCTTCAAACAGCAGCAGCGGTCGTAGGGTTTCGTTCTCCCACTCCCCCCACCATCTCCGACTTAATGGACGACAAGTTCGCGGCCGCCGGAAAAGATGTAAGCTTGGAACTTCTCCCTCTTCTTTCAGTTGTTAGATAGTCGGTTGACATTTTTCCGTGCTGATGTTAAAGTAAATTTTGTCAAAGATACTTTTCTAGTGACATTGAAACTTGTGAATCAATGGTTCTCGAAAAATTCATATCAGTACTTTCATGTCTTGTTTGGGAGCATGAAATTCTTACCTTAGAATAAAAATTCTAGCACAATTGATTTTCAATAACTGAACTATATGAGCTCCGGGTCGGTTTCCATGGCTTGGATTCTATTTTCCCGAACTCTGCCTCAAAGCATTGATCCTCGGAGGTTGTTATTATCATAACTTTTCTTGTTACTGAAATGAGTGAATTGACTTTGCTGTGAGCACACATGGACTTTATGGTGGTTTTTGAGTCTACTTCTGCCAGTCTGTAAATATGAAAACTCAAGCTCTTTTTCTTACAACTCTTTGACTGTCACATAGGGAATTCCTTGATGTGATGAAGGAGTATAAATATAGAATGACTTGATAACTTCTGGTGTACGAAATGAAAACCTAGTACATAATTATTTTTTATTATTGAAAAGACTTATGTGGATTCTCATTTATAGTATTTTCTTCAGCATTTCAGTTCTCAGAGAATTAGTATGCTGAGTACTGACTTTTTCGTTAAGCTTGTGCCAAACTTGACAAAATGAACTTAAATAGCCTTTTAATCTTCCTCAGAAAATCAGCCCACCTGCAATGCTTATCCTATTCCCCAATCTTGGTTATTTGGTGGCGTGGTCTAAGAAAAGATGTATATTAATGTTAGGAAGAAGGATTATACGTTGAGAGTTGGTATACTTATGGAATGCTACTTTGATTTATTTTTATGTTTTTATTCTTTTTGGCATCTTTATAGCACTGTGACATTGTGCCTCCATGTTACTGTAGTTGGGTGCTAAATAAAATGATAACTCAATGTTGATATCTTTAATGTGAAATTTGTACTTTAAACCTATAGGTTCTTGTCGATATTGTAAAGTTAGCTCAAAAACAAGGAATGAAAGGGAACATAGGCGACTGGAAGGATTTCCTGAAAGTTCATGATAAGAAATTTGGCGTAAGCTTGAGTGATCCAGCTAGGAGGTCTATTGAGTCATTGGTTACTTTTCTGAAGACATTTAGCCAAGAAGAAGATTTGAAGGTAATCAATATCACTGGATGATGTTCACTATCTTTGTGTAAAATGAACTGGTCCTATCAAGATGACACCGATAATCACGTTTTTCTGATTTCAGTTTTTTGATAAAGTGATACAATCTCATTCTCAACGCCACGTTATAGAGGCAAACAAGAAGAAACCAGAGGATTCTTTATCTCCTGAACAGGTCTGGTTTGAAAACCGTAACATACTTTATCGTCATTGGTATCTTTACCTGGGCAGTGCTGGGATCTTATTATTATTGTATTTCTATTTTTCTGTTTGTATGGGATTCTTGAATTTTGGTTACTCTACTCTTGCCATTACTTGGTTGTGGCATGAGAAGTGATGAACATATTGCTGTCTCAAATTTGCATGTATATTTCCTTAATATTTACTCTCTCCGTCCCAAAATAAGTCTCCTGTCGACTATATATGGATAAATATTGATGTTTTTAGTGCAAAAAAATATTGTTAACAGTAATAACCGTGACACAGTGTGTTGCCAACTTACTGCGCCTGTTTGAGTTATATATATATATATATATATATATATATATATATATATATATATATACATATAAAATATTTTTTTTGGCAAATTTTGAGGTGGGCTTGAGCCCCACTCCCAAGGCCTTTGGATCCACCCATGTTTATACGGGTTTTAAGGAAGTACTTGACTTTTTATAATAGAATTCCTTTGTGGTGTCAAAGGTCCCTCATCTTTTATCATCTCACATTTGATAAGGGTATTATGGGCAATTTTTTAGAGAATCTTTCTAGAAAGGGATTGGAACAATTATTTTGGGACGGAGGGAGTATTTTGCTATATGTTCTCTGCTCATTGTGCCTTTGTCTTCTCCCATCTTTCCTATAACTGGTTTAACTTTTATGAATGGCTGTTTCAAATATTACATAATGATGAACGAGTGTCTCAAAATCGTTTAATTCTTGCCAATCAAGCAATGGCTGAATATAATGAAGAGAATGGCCTAATGATTGTTAACGAACTGCTTTGGGTCTACTTTGGGTGCAGAACTGTATCGTTCTAAAAATCCAAAAATGTCAAGGCTAGTATGGTTGGAAAGATCGAGAAGGCTACTTTTATATGCAAAAAACAGTTCCTGATTTGAAGTTTTCTAGAGGAAGTTGTGATCTTTTTTCTAAAATATGTCTCCGTTAGCTGTTCCACCTTAGTTGTCTGTTTTCTATGAGTCTTTTGGGGTTCTTAAGGTAACTTAGTACCTGAAAATTGTACAAGATCAAAGTCCTAGTCGAAAGTATTTTGTTTGTGGGAAATTGGTCACTTATGCTTGGAGGGAAAATTAAAATAAGATTAGAAATACTATGTATAGCTTAATTGCAATTTAAGGATTCTATCTTCTTAAGGTAACTTGGTACCTGAAATATGTACAAGATCAAAGCCCTAGTCGAAAGTATTTTACTTGTGGGAAATTGGTCACTTATGCTTGGAGGGAAAATTAAAATAAGATTAGAAATACTATGCATAACTTAAATGCAATTTAAGGATATATTGAGAAGCAAGAGTACAGTATTATAGTTCGACTTGTTAAATGCGTCTCTTCTTTATTGCACGGACCCTTGAGACCTTTTTTGAGTTGCTGTATAAGCTAAAGGTGGACAAGAGCTCGGATGATTCCATTGTTTGGAATGGGAAGAAAGACAAGTCTTTTTCGGTTAAGTCCCTTTACCAAATCCTGACGGCTAGTAACAGGCCTTTCCCATGGAAGAGTGTTTGGAAATCAAGGGCTCCTCCTAGAGTGGGGTTTTTTATGTGGGAAGCCATGCTCGAAGCTATCTTAACTGGAGATAATCTGAGGAGAAATAAAGTCTATACAAATTGGTGCTTTATGTGCAAGCAAGATGGAGAGTGTGAACCATCTTTTGATTCACTGCCCGGTTGCAAGGGAAATATGGAGCTATATACTGGGTCTGTTTCAGGTAACCTGGGTGATACCTAAATCGATCAAGGAGCTGCTTATGTGCAGGACTCTGTATAAGCGCAGAAGAAAGAATTGTTTTTGGGATGTAGCTCCGTTGGCGGTCTGTTGGTCCATTTGGAAAGAAAGGAACCTTAGAGCTTTCAAGAACGAGGAACAGAACCTGGAGGGTATGAAAAATCAGATTATTCGGGGTTTCGGACAATGTATTTTTGGTCTGATGAGGCGATCTCGCAGGGATCTAATCCCTTTGTAGAGCTTGTGGATAATATTTTTGTTGGCTAGTAGGGTCGGTTGTATATTTCTTATGTACATAGGACGCGTCACCTCTTTTGACGCTATCATTTATATACCTTTTTACTTATCAAAAAAAGAAAGAAGAGAAATATTCCAAAAATATAACCATAGAATGAATTCCTAAAGATACTTCCTAATCTATACAGATTCTTTCTACACTGGCAACTATATGTCGGAATAGATTAGACTGCTTGGGCATCTTAATTATTTTATTGGGCTGGGATTGGACTTACCCCTGCATCGGTATCTATGATTTATGAAGTATTGTGGTCTTTCAATATTGACAATTATTCAAGGATGAAAAAAATTCAATTTCTTTCGTTGTTATTTTATTTTGGTTCACGAGTGTCAGTTTGGTCAAAACTAAAAGAATTTGTTATCCTTAATTTTACTCATTCTGTCTGAGTTTAACATTACTTACTGTTACTGCATTTATCTCAATTCTTATTAAGTTGTATTTTTGGCAGTGTAGAAGCTGGTTGGTATAACTCTTGCACACCCACAGTACCCATTAAATTATTCGTTCCCATCGCATGAGGAGGTCTGCTGTCTATTCTATCTCCTGTTCTTTCTTCACTCTTTATGTATCTATGCCAATACTTTTGAGTAATTGATTCTGTTTGAACTTGCGTATCTTCTAGGCACCATGAACTAGGATGACCTATTATGTCCCTTGTCTGATCTCTGAGAGTAGTCTATGGCGGTTCACAAATGTCTGCTACCCAGATGGAATACGAGATGGGATGGCACATTTCTGAAGTTAGTCGTGGAGACTTTCTTGCAGATTCAGCATAATACAGAAATATCAGATCAACTTTGTAAAACTTCGAATCATGTTCTTTCCGTTCCTGCCCAAAAGACACGGCCGTTACAGGCTGCAAGTACAAAGTGCTACCTTTATAAATTGCATAGTTGGTTGTGGACTTTTTTATTTTTCACTTATAGTTACCTTATCCTTTCTCGAGTCCATCCCCTAACCGAAACTCATTTCCCTTGCCAGAGCTCATTTAGGAAGCTAAGGTGTAGTCAGCTTTAAACTAATGTCTTGTTACAAATGGGATGGCTGCATGAGAAACTGTGTCCAGGCTTGTGTGTGGAAAGTCTCTTGGTTTATTGAGTATTTAAGCACTAGGAATTCATGGGATCAAGGCCCTCCAAATCCAACTTAAGGATAAAATGATTTTCGCTGGCTTCATGGGATCATTTAATCTTTCTCTTGTTGACTGAAAGATCTTGGTCTCTTTTAGATTGTTCCAAGTGACCAATACTGTTATGTTGGGATTAGTTTAAGCGATACTGTTCGATCTTCTACTCGATCAGCTTGAGTGCTTCTTTGGTATCATCTATTTTAGTGAGCACTTTTTTTTTTTCGCTTTCTGGATGGCATTTCAAGAGTTTAGTCTTTGTGCATGATAGTTAATTCAACAAAGTTGAGTTTAGGCAGCAATGCAGTGATCCAATTGTCACAAGTTTGGATTGACTACATCAATGAAATGGATCAAGAAACGACAGCAGGTTACATTATTATAGTTAATGACATCACAGACTTTTAAAATGTTTGGATGTGTTAAGGTTCTTCGCGAAACTTTGCACAGAACTTGCACAATGTTCTTTTCCATCTGCCATGAGATGTAAATCAAAAGCAGGCATGCATTCAAAGCAAGTTCCGTCAACATATGTCATGCAAAATCATTTATTAAAACTGTATAAATTATTCCAAGTACCATTGAATATCATGCCCATTTTTTGTATATATCTTCATTCAGAATGTACACACCTTGTTTAGGAACTGGCTGTTAAACTGGTTGTTGAAAATTGTCAGGTGCCGGACTCTTAACGTTACCCCGACTGTGTATGAGGATCATATCCGGGTGTCCTATTTGCCAATATTTAAGATTTTACACCAAATTTGATGTTCAACTACCTCCCTAATACCCATGCCATGTCTTGTAGACACGGTTACTAGGGGAAAAATGAAGGATCCAGGCAGCATAGCCATTAACCTCTTGTTCTTTTCTTCCTAGGCAAACAGCTGGGTTCTACAACAGAAAATTATCCTTCGTTGTGTTGAGTTAGTGCACTGTTCAACTAGGGTTTGAGCTGCCGTAGGAGGTACGTTGTGTTTTGAGGGTTACTGTCTAGGCAGAGCCGCCTGCACTGCACGACCAGATCGTCCTTTCGCCGTCGTCGAAAGTTGCCGGAAAGTCCTCACGCCGACGCCAGCCGTAAAAATTTTTTTGGTTTACTCTGACCGCTGCATCGGGTCGCTGGAGGTTCTCGAGTAATGCTTGGTGGTTGGGTTCCACGTCGATTAGGTCAAAGCTTCCAATCCTTGGTGTTGTGATGGGTGATTGTGTTTGATGCGGTAGGTCAAAGCTTCCATCGTTTCTAACCGAAGTTTCGCCTTTTGCTGTCCAGTATATTGCTGTCCAGTATATTGGTCCTTCCGAAAGTATGTCAACACTGGATAGGATCTTTTTTCAAGCTGGGTGGAAGAGTTTTGAAGTTGTTAGACTGCAGGAGAAGAAAAGGGTTGAGTTTAGAGTGGTGGAGAGACATAAAGGAAGACCACATGAGATTGTTCTGTTTGTCTTCGAATTCGAGTGGTTGTGCGTTTGGCTGGGAAGATTTTCATCGCCTGTGATGTCCGTGGAAGATGCCAGAAGAAATGGCGGGATGTCATAGTGGAAAAGGAATGGAACTCGGCAGTAGCTTTATTAAGGTTATAGGAAGAGGTTCGGGAAGTCGGTATGATCTGCATCAGGAAAATGATCCCAACTCGGGATGGGATTGGGTGGTTGACAAGCTTCGTAGGTTCGCAGGAGTTCGTGCAGGCAGGGAGAGGCATATCCCCATTTTCTTTGAGGGAAGGCCAGAAGATAGCATAGGCGATAGGAAGTTTTCTGGTCCCTCGCATAGAGAGAAGATGGAAAGCAAAGGACACTTCAAATCTTACAAGGATGCTACGATGATTCTTCCATGGCCTGACCAAGTCACTTGTAATGGCAAGGATCAGGAGAAGAAGGTTGTGGACTTTCAGGTGATTGCGGACTCTTGCAGTGGAGCTTTGGAGTTTTTGGGAAGATGTTTGGTGGGGAGAGTCAATTGGAAGATAACTCCTAATTTGGACAGGTCGGAAATACAAAGTTGGGTGGATCGCAAATGGAAGATAGCAGGGGGAGCTCGGGTGGTAAAGGGCGGGGAGTCTTTCTTCTTCATCTTTTCGTCAAAAATGGAAGCTGAGCGTATTTTAATGGAGAAGAATTGGAGGATAAATCAGCACGATTTTTTCTAGAACGATGGCATCTAGAAAGCAACTGCTTCCGAAAGAAAGGAGACCTAGAGAAGTGCGGGTTAGGACGATGGGCCTTCCTCTCGCATCTATGGGAAACCAAGTTTTTCAAGCCATTGGGGATTCCTGTGGAGGGTTCGTGCGAATTGATGAAGAAACAGAGCAGCGTTCGAATTTGCGCTGGGCCCGTATTCTTGTCCGTTTCAATGAAGCGATTCCGGCATTCGTTCGTATAGGGGTAGGAGGAAGTGTGTTCGCAATTCCTATTTGGGCTGAAACGCCTTTTTCTATCCTTCGCATCCTTGGGGTGGTGGTGGAGGTGGAATTCCTGGCAAGCATTTGCGGTGGATGCATGTTAGGAAGACGACTGGATTACACGCGTCGGTTTCTGGTGTTAAGGCTTCAAATGGACGAAACCACTCGACTCTTTCATGACGGGTTCGAAAAATTTGGGTAGGCTCGTGGGTGCGTGTAATTGAAATTTTAAACAAGATGTTCAAAACGATGGCGTTTAGGGGGACTTTTTCAAGGCGCCTCGATTCCGAGCCATTTTATTGGGTGATCAAAAGCATCGAAACATGGACGCATTAGTGGACCTTCTAAATTCTCTATGGCGCATAAGGGCAAATGGGTGGTTCGTGATACCCAGTTAGTTGGGTGAAGGGTTTTAATGGGCCTGGACCTTCTAGTTGTAATTTTTCTAGGGAAATTTTTCTAAGGGGACAGATGGGCTGGGGAAGTCTAGTGAGAAGGTTGGTGAGCCTCGATTGGGCCGGCTTCATTAGCGCCAACAGAGATGAGGCAGCAACGACGAATAGTTCTGGAGTCCCATCTACGGATGAGAGGGGTAGAAGTTCGGTGGTTAGATCCGATTTCATGCCTGACGAACAGAAGGGGTCGGACGACTCGCATGCTCAATCTCTCAATAAAGATGATGTTTTAGGGTAGAATTTGTCAAGGAAGGAGGGCCTGGAAGGGGCCTTCGTCGACATGGTCGGTGGCAGAAAGGTCTTTATCATCGATGTAGAGGTGGTGCAGAGGTTACAAAACAAGGAGAGACCTGGAGTGGAGCGCGTCTTGGAGGATGGTGTTCTGTCCCAGAATGTAAGGATTCCTATGGGAGAAAGCCACCATTCGAAATCTTTGGAAGAGTTGGTTATCTCGGAGCTGCTGAACTTGGAGAGGCCTGTTACCGGTGCTACTTCAGGTACTTTGGAAGGACTTGTGACTTGCGAGGAAGCTATTCAGATAGAGCCTGTTGTGGGCGTTGGCTTTTTAGATCCTAATCAAGGAAAGGGTTACTACTCTCCAAGTGGTGCCATTAGTGAGTGTTCAGGTGATGAGTTGGAAGAGCCTTTGGATTGCACCCCACTCACGGAGATCCACCCTCCTGTGTCGGGTGCTGTGGAATCTCTTAAGGATGCTACACGGGTAGAGGATTTATCAGTTTGGGTTAAATCCAGAATTGAAGATTTTCGAGATTTTTTAGGAGTGTCTTATGGGGGTTACGAAGACAAAATTTTGGATCTGCTACGGGATATTGATCACCATCGTAAGTTCCCCAAGGATAACAAGATCAAAAATCGGGCCTACGGCGAAGGGGTTGAGGGAATTGCAAGCAACTGTAGTCTAAATTTTGAAATTGATTCGAATGCTTGGAACGTGTGGGGACTTGATGACAGAGAGAAGAGACTTCACATTAGGGCTGCTTTTTGAAGATGGAAGCCGCAGGTAGTGTGTCTTGTTGAAACAAAAATTGAGGCTATGGATTGGGAATTGGTTAATAGTGTCTGGGATAATAGATGGGTCGACTGGGTTTGTTTAAAGGCCTCGGGTACAGCGGGGGGGCATTCTTGTTATGTGGGATCGGAGTTTTGTCTTGAAGGTAGAAGCGACTATCGGTGTTCACTTTGTTTCTTGTGTTATGAAGTTCGAGGAGACCAACAAAAATTGGCTGTTTTCTGGAGTTTATGGTCCCTCTTCAGTAGTGGAGAGAAGGAACTTATGGGAGGAATTAGTAGTAGCTAGGAGGAGGTGGAATATTCCGTGGTGCATAGGGGGTGATTTTAATGTTGTCCGCTTTCCTCACGAGCGGTCGGGAGCCGCTTTCATGTCTGCGATGACCGAAGTTTAATGATTTCCTCAATACGGATTAGTAGACACGCCTCCGGAGGGAGAATTCACATGGTTCGAAATGGAGGTAGACATCGCTTCTCTAGGATCGACAGGTTTCTCGTATCCGCAGATTGGGGAGATAGTTTTTGCGTATCTAGACAATCTTGCCTTCCCGAATAGTGTCGAGACCATGTTCCATTACTTCTTGAAAGTGGTGAAGTGATTAGCGGAAAAGTCCATTCGAGTTTGAGAATATGTGGCTTAAAGAGCGTGGATTTATGGAGTGGGTTAAAGCGAGATGGAAGTCGTATTTTGTCGAGGGGATCCGTGTTTCATAGTGGCCAAGAAGCTGCAAGCGCTGAAGCAAGACTTAAAAACATGGAACAGAGAAGTTTTCGGAAGGGTAGACCTTAAAATCAAAGAGTTGGAAGAGAAGATAAGGGGTATAGATGAAAGTACTGGGAGAGAAGAGAGTTATGAGGCCGAGGTAAGTCGTAGAGAGGAAATCATTGTAGAGCTGGAACATCTTCTTAAAAGTGAGGAGATTAGTTGGAAGCAAAAATCCCGTATTCAATGGCTAAGGGAGGAGATAGAAATACTAAATTTTTTCAACGTATGGCGAGTGTTCATTATGCAAAGAAACCGATCCATAAGGTCACCATAGATGGTATAACTTTGCAAGATCTGTAGAGGTAAAGAAAGGCATTGTGGAGTTTTATCGAATGCATAAGCGACGAAGTGAATGGAGAGCTGATTTGGGCGGTGTCGCTTCAAATCTCTAAGCTCCGCAGATGCGGATGGTGGAGGCTTTTTAGAGGAGGAAGTAGTGGGCTTTGCGTAGCTTGAGTGGAGATAAAGCCTCCAGGGCCGATGGTTTCTACTTGGCCTTTTTCAAGCATTCTGGGAAGTAGTGAAAGACGACATTCGAAGGTTTTTAATCATTTCCACGATAACTTTCGGTTTGAGAAGAGCTTGAACTCTACCTTTATTGTGTTGATTCCTAAGAAAAAGAAGCCGATGACGCCAAGGACTTCAGCCTATCGGTCTAGTTGGCGGGGTGTACAAGCTCATCTCCAAGGTGATGTCTCAGAGGTTGAGGAAGGTGTTGGGCAAGATCATCTCCGATTCCCAGCATGCTTTTGTCATAGAGGAAAATTCTCGATGCATCTTTGATTGCCAATGAAATTGTGGATGCTAGATTAAAAAGTGGCGTTCCGGGGATTCTATGCAAGCTGGATATAGAAAAGGCATATGATCATGTAAATTGGGGTTTTTTTTACACCTTATGGAAAGGATGTGTTTCGGTTTCAAGTGGAGGAGATGGATTCGGTTTTGCATATCTTCGGCTAGGTTCTCGGTGTTGGTCAATGGAGATTCCGCAGGTTTTTTCCCGAGCTCGAGGGGTTTGAGACAAGGAGATCGCCTTTCCCCTTTTTTGTTCATCATAGTCATGGAGGCCCTTAGCAAACTTCTGGAGAAAGCTACTTTGGGTGGCTACATCAGTGGGTTCAAAGTGGGTGGGGAAAACTCTACGGAGACTTTGGTGTCTCATCTCCTCTTTCGACACTTTAGTTTTTTGCGGTGCGAGCATCCCAACTGGCTATCTTAGGATGGTGCCGCTTTTCTTTCAGCTTGCGCATCAATATTTCCGAAAGTGATATCATTCCAGTGGGCGATGTTCAGGATGTTAACGCTTTGGCTTCTTTTTTCGGATGCAAGGTTGCCTATATTCCGTCCGTGTACCTTGGTTTGCCTATCGGAGCCACGTATAAGAACAAGAATGTATGGAACTCAGTGGTTGCTAGATTCGAACGTCGTTTGGCGGGCTGGAAGAAGCAGTATTTGTCGAAAGGGGGGAGATTGGTGTTGGTGAAAAATACTCTCTCGAATTTGCCTACGTACTTTCTGTCACTCTTCGTAATCCTAGCTTCGGTTCGTAATAGATTAGAGAAGCTGGAAAGGGATTTTTTGTGGGATGGTTGGTCGTCAGTGCGGAAATTTCATCTTGTTAATTGGGACATAGTTTGCTCTGATTTGGGGAAAGGGGGCTTAGGAGTGAAAAATCTCAAATTGTTTAATGAAGCCCTGCTTGGGAAGTGGTTGTGGAGATACTTAGTAGATAAGGGGGCCTTATGGAGGAAAGTGGTGGAGAGTAAATATGGCTTAGGGAATCATTTCTGGTTTCCAGCAGAGGTCATGTCTCTGAAGCTTTTGCGGCAGGAGTATGGAAAGGTATTAGTAAAGGCTGGAATGCTTTTGGTAGGAATATTTCATTCGAGATTGGGTCGGAGGCGAAGGTGGAATTTTGGAAAGACTTATGGTGTGGAGACGAGGTGTTATCCAGATAATTTCTAGAGCTCTTCTCCTTGTCTAGGGAAAGGAATAGTTTGATCAGCTCGGTGCTCTCTTTAGATGGAGGTCGAGTATCTTGGAACCCGACGTTTAGAAGAAATTTTCAGGATTGGGAGATGGATTCGGTGACTAGATTCTTTGAGCTCCTTTACGCTCAAAAAGTTGGTGGCGAGTCTGATAGGGTGGTTTGGAGAGGGTCGAAGGACAACAAATTCTCAGTGAAAGGTTATTATGCCAAACTGTCAAATAGAGATCGGTCATCTATTCCATGGAAGTCGGTGTGGAAGACGGTAGCTCCAAGTCACGTAGCCTTTTTTGCTTGGGAAGTGGCGAACGAGGCTATTCTAACCGGGGATAACCTGAGGAAAAGAGGGATGATATATGTTAACAGATGCTTCTTGTGCAAGGAGAGTGTAAATCACTTGGTTTTGCACTGCCCGGTGGTTGGGGAACTGTGGAACCTTTTGTTCCGCTTGTTCAAAGTGGAGTGGGTACTCCCGGAGGCCTCCAAAGATTTGCTGTGGAGCTGGAGGTATTTTTGGCGTAGGAAGGAAAGAAATCTTTTGTGGGAAGTTGCTCCGTTGGGGGTGTAGTGGACAATTTGGAAGGAAAGAAATCGGAGAGCTTTTGATAACGAGGAAGGATCTATTTCAAATTTTAAGAGTGCTCTGCTTCATCTCCTGTTTGTGTGGTGTACAGGGGCTGGGCACTTACATTCTCCCCCGTCTTCCTCTTTTGTAGATTTTGTGCAGAACTTTCCTTTACGATAGTTAGTCTTTTGTCTTTTTTCTCCTTTGTATATAGGACGCGTCACCTGTTTTGACGCTCTGATATTTATCTACATTTACCTTTATATAAAAAAAAGTGTTTTAGGTTGACCAGCATAAAGGAAACAGAATGTAAGAAATCTCAGAAGACATTTGGTTTTTCCTCATAAGAAGTTATAGGATAGTTGAACTTACCACTAGGTTCAATATATCTATTCTCTACATTGATAACTTGTTGGAAAGCCAGTTTTGTAATACCATTATTCTTTGCAACATACACCTGGCTCTTGCTAGGATCTGCTTCTGTCAAGTAGAAGGTAAATTTGAACTTTCAGTCTGTCATTTGTGATTACTAGCCATCAATGACCCCCTTACAAGTAGGTGTCTCATCTGGGAATGTTGTATTTTGGGCCAACACCACTTGATGGCTGCTATGCCCAAAAATTCTTGGTTACAACTTCTGATGTAAGATCATGAAGTTAGTCTCTTAGTTGTGGTTGCAAGCATAACCTTAGTGGACTTACTCATTTTGCCTGTTCAGACGTCTCCATGGAATTCCAGTTTCCTCCCCTAGTGTCTTTCTACCTAGCCAAAAAGAAAAAAGGATAAAGAAGGAAAAGAAGCATTACTTGGACAGTTTCTTATGCTCAGTCAATATTTGGCTCCTTTAGATATTTGATTTCGTCAATTAAATTATCTTGCTTGTCGTTATACTTCCTCGATCACAGGGGTGGTTAGTTACAAAGCAAAGGAAAAAATCTAAGGCAATGAGATCAACTGCAATGGTTGCTATTGACTGCGAAATGGTTCTTTGTGAAGATGGCACTGATGCTTTGGTCCGGGTTTGTGTTGTGGATCGCGATTTAAAGGTAGTTTCAGTTAACTTTAGTTACTATGAAGTATGTATTTCTAAACCCCAACCCCCTTCTGTACACCCTACATTGCCATAAGTCAATTTCTAGATCTATATATCTTACTGTCTTTTCTTCTGAGGTTGATCCATATTCTTTCGGGCTTGAGAGCATTTTTAGGTCAGACTTGATGAACTTGTAAAACCTGATAAAGCAGTAGCAGATTACAGAACTGAGATAACTGGGGTTTCTGAGAAAAATTTGGATGCAGTCACTTGTTCGTTGGAAGATATACAGGTAATTTCGGGAGAATAAATTATCTGAGATGTCTATTAGAATGCCAGTTCTGAATTTGATTCATGTCTTCTGTAGAAATCCATGAAGAAACTTTTATCACGTGGGACCATCTTAGTTGGCCATAGTTTGAACAATGATCTTCAAGGTAACAAAGTTATATGGCCTCTGGTTCTCTTTTAG
Organism: Codonopsis lanceolata; assembly: GCA_013146195.2. Classification (NCBI taxonomy): domain Eukaryota; kingdom Viridiplantae; phylum Streptophyta; class Magnoliopsida; order Asterales; family Campanulaceae; genus Codonopsis; species Codonopsis lanceolata. The sequence continues at coordinate 106,620,961 of CM028379.1, read as the reverse complement.
AGTTTGTTTTCACTAGCTTTTGTTTGTTGTTTTGTTCATTATTCCTTTTCGTGTCACTCAATATTTATTTACAGCACTCAAGTTAGATCATGCCAGAGTAATTGACACCTCTCTCATCTTCAAATATGAGAATGGATCAAAATTCAGGAGACCGTCTTTGTTTGACCTGTGCAAGGCAAGTATTTCAGTGTGCTACTACTTTGCTCTCTCTCTCTCTCTCTCTTTCACACACACTCACACGCGCACTAGTTACCCCTCCAATATAAGCTATTGTAGATTCACTATTAACTGTTTAGTTGTTGGTTTGCCAGTCTGTTTTGGGATATGAACTTAGGAAAAAAGGCTCTCCACACAATTGTTTAGATGATGCATGTGCTGCCATGAAGCTTGTTCTTGCCAAAATTGAGGGTGGAATCGACGTTGGTCCACCGTTGGTTTACAGTGGTGTAAGTTTGAACCTATCTTCTGGTCTCATTTCATGTCGGACGATCTAAGTTCTTTATTGATCATCTTGTTTGAAATTCCAGGGGCCTGAAATAAACATGGCGAAGTTACTTATCCATAGGATACCAGTCAGCATACCAAGTGAAGAGTTGCATAACATTATTCCTGGAGAATTCACTGTTGAGATAAAGGTTTTGCCCCCCTTTCATTCACTTCTCGGTATATTTGTTCTTCACCTTGCTTGACAGATGTTGGAAGTTTGACGAGTTGGTTTTTTTTTTCTTTCTTTCTTGTTACAAGTAACATTACGGTATATTATGCAAAGTTTATTTGTTGGTCCACATCTTGCTTCGTTCTTAATAGACAAATGCAATGAACATATCATTGAATGAGCAAGTTTATGACTGCTCAAAATCAAAAAGGTTTAATGTTTGAGCTGATTTGCGCTTTTAAGTTGGAGCAAATAGAGTATGCAGATGTATTAATAAACAACTTAAACTTACTGGAGTTTTCTTGGACTGAGTTGGCTCAAATAGGGAATTTTTTAAAGTGTTAATTATAATTGGTGGTCTGGCTCATGATGAGAATGTTATCCATCATGAGTGTAGTGCTTCCATAGGATGTTTCTTGATTAATTGACTCTTCCAACTGCTAAGTATGTCATGAGATGAGAACCAGGATTAACACACCTTATTGCTGTCATTGATGTACACTTTTATAGTTGAGCACTTTCTTGAACTCTCCTGGAAGAAACCACCTTTCCACCCTCCCATCCAATTGGATCTAAATTAGTGATAGCTTTCTATGGTGGTGTAATTTTATGCATTTTTATCTGTCTATACAACTTTCTTGGACTGTTATTTCTTATTTCAGCTCACTGTCTACTTAACTAAGTAGAAAAAATGGCATTTTTTCCTCAGGCAGACTAAAAGAATGCTGGGATATTAAGCAGATTATATATTCGGTGCATATTTTACTCGTCCATATCATTTATGAAACTACTGATATTGAGCATGATGTGGTAGCAGGCCAATAGAAAAGCTAGAGGAGACAAGTATTCAGCCTTTGCAGTCTTTAAGAACCAAGAAGAGGCAAATCAAGCTTTTGAGAACATAGATGCTGGTCAGGAAGAAGTATGCAAAATTTCACTCTCTTCTCCTCCCCTGCCCCCCAACCTACCAACACAAGCATAACTAAAAAAGATCAAATCCGAGTGTTTAATCATTTTCTATATTTCTTGAACTACTTAACCCTCCAAGCGAATTCTAACACTAGTGTATGGATTACATTGTTATTATTTCCAGTATATTTGACAAACCAATTTCATAACGCTTTTCCCCCTGCCTTCTGTCAGGACTCATCTGGGCGTCCACAGAAATTGTTCTCATTCCAGCTGAGTACGGGTGTGACTGGTAGTTTCTATATTTGTAAAATGGCTAGTAACGATCACTACAAAGTGGCATCAAAGAAGAGATCGTCACAAGATGACACTCCAATTCAGTGTAAGAAATTGAAGATGGATAAGACCTTAGGAGAGCCAGACGTGAATGATAGTCTTTCAGACCAGTGTGAAAATCATCTGAAGGAGATAGAGAGATTGAAGCAAGAACTGAGGCAAAGAGATCAGGAAATCTCCAGCTTGAATAAGATTGTAGTTGCTCTTACAAGGAAGCAAAGACTCTAAAAACGCATTTGGATATAATGTATGGTGAATTAAAAAGCCATTCAATCTCCAACAGTAGCAGGCCAGAAGGAGAGGGGGTGGGGGAGCATTTTTAGCTGCTTGGACTGAGAAAGACAGGAAGTTTGCCTAGGTGGCTTGATGGTGAAGACGGAGTTGTTCTTGTTTCTTTGGGGCCTATCAAACAGATATCTTCCTATTTTTGGCAATTAGTTTTTACCTGTAATCATGCATGTGATTCAATTATATTTCCAATTAAGAATTCGGGATCCTTATAACTAATTCATTTTGACATGTACCCATTCTTGGAGATTACGATTTCTTACCTTTGGCATGTTCTTGTAAACAAACTACCGCTTCCATCAGCTAACTAGGGGAAAAAGTAATAACCTAAAACTAGGGCTGTTTAGCTACTGAGCTAGCTCAAGCTTGGTTTGGGCTCTGGTCATTTACAGCTCAACTCCACTTCGGCTTGAAACATGATTTTGGGCTCGATCAGCTTGAACATTATTTTTGGCTCCAACATGCCCAGGGAGGTGAGTGTAATTATTTTATTTTGTTTAGTACTTGGCCTAAAAAAGGGGCTCTAGTGTAGCACATTTCATGAAATAATCAAGTTGATCTTGATCTAAGCTTTAGTTTATTTTTTTGGGTGGTGTTATACACACCCCAACTTTCTACTCTTCACACCTCATTTCCTGGATTGAAATGTTATACCTTGTATTGTATATTTATTACAAGAAATGGGGTGTGAAGAGTAGAAAATGGGGTGTGTGTAGACCCGTCCTTTTCTTTCATTAAAGATTAAAGAGGATTGATTGTGGTTTCTTATTCTGTCAAACTAACTTGAACCTATGATCTATCAGGTATAGGTAAAATGTGTTATAGTTCAAATTGTGCTTTGTTGTCATTTAAACTCTAGTTTATTGCTCATTTCATGAAATAATCATGTTGAGCTTGACTTGGGGTCCTTGCCTAGAGTAAGAGTAAAAGAGCTCAGCTTGAACGCTCAAAGCTCAGCTTGGTTTGTTTGCAACAAAAAGAACCATGATGATCTCTTGTAGTGCCTGAAAAAGCATGGCGAGAGAAGCTTGTTTACAAGCAAAATAACCATGGCTATCTTTCATGGACTTGAGATGTATTTAGGAAACAATTTGAAATTATATATGCAGCCCCTTTATGCCTTAGGTGTTGCAACATTTTGGTGGCAAATTTATCTTCTGAGGCTGGCATGTCTCTCATTAGATTGCGGAAAGGAGATTTAGGAAATGAATAGACTATGGATTGCCATGCATTTACTATTTAAAAGCAAAAACGTGTGTAAACATTTGGGTGGAAATTAACAATGATCCAGCAGAACATCCCCCTTGACCACAAGAAAAAAGGGTATTGATCTTTTGGGGGTGTGAAATGTCCAACAAAAACTGTATTCAAGCAACCTTAGTCGCTTTCAAAGTCTTCCTCGTCCCCAAACGTGAACACAGAAGCATCAGCTGCAATTGCTTTAATGTCACCTGAGTCCAGGTTAGGAATGGGAGTAGACCTCTCAGCCTTATCACTTGGTTTCGTGATCCCAAGTGCAAGTTGTTCAGTGCCATTTTCAATAGATGCAATTTGCTCTGATGTGTTGCTAGATTGAGCAGGTGCTACTCCGGAATCTGCATTTGATAAGCTCCTCCTTGAAGATTCGATTTCTTCTTCGTCACTGTCAGAGAATACATTGTCGTTATCTTGGTTTGCGGAGACCTTAGTCTGGCTGGAATTAGATGCAACCTCATCTGTTGACGCAGAGGCATTATTCAGTCTCCCATCAGGTACCTTGCTTGCATTATTTGTCTGATACTTTTCTGGAATCGTACCGTCAAAGTCAATCATCACTATCTCGACTTGGAATCCCGGCGATGGAAATTTCCTCTGTAAAACCAGTCAAAAGGTCATGAGTCAACTCGAACAGCACATGACAAGCACCAAGACTTGCAAAGTAAAGCAGAGGAAGAAAATAAACCGTTTTACCATTTAGATACACCAGACTCCTAAGCAACAATGACCATTCCAATAAAACACTCATGGCGTGTCAAACATGCATCCCATGCTGACACTTTACAGGCATGATTCTTTAATTACACACTTCAAATCCTTAGTTTCAGATGTATGGTATACACTTGCTGAACATATCCCTAGCTTTTGCATGCAAGCGGCATCTAATAGTCAAGAAAACTGAAATTAAGGTTTTTGGCACAACACAGGTAAGATACTGCAAGTACTAAAGAAGTGGGCTAGGGAGCGGAAGCGCTTATGTGTGTGTGTGGTGTAGAAACGGCACATGTGTAACCTCTCTCTCTCTCTCTCTCTCTCCCTCTCTCTCTTACATAGCCATACAGAATAATAGTAGGGAAGCCATTCTGTGGATAAATTGAAACTTTCTGCATCCCCACCCGCTCCTAAGGAGCAAGTACTCAAAACAAACAATAATCATATGACTTGGTTGATTAATGCGTATGCTACTCCTCGCTGTGACTATGCATATAACCTTGATAGATATTGAAGATAGTGAGCACCTTAGAGGCTCATCTAGTAACCATATGACATTAAACACTCGTACTTACCTTGTAGGATCTACTTTACTTTCTTCATAATTAAATAAAAATCTTTCTAGCCTTGATGCTCCTAGTGTCAAACTTCTAAAACGATAGTTTATTCTCATCCCAAAAGCATAAAAGATAGAAAAGCTATATATCATGTCACCATCAGACTAGTATCACTTACCTTGTCAAAGTCATCAAGATCAGAGGTGTTTAAGATGAGCCGGTTTTCCATCATTGCTGTATTTAACCAACTGAAAAGAAAAAAAGTGAAGACTAGAGGAGCAGATTACATCAAGAAGTTAATTGATATATACAACATGGCTACAGAACAGGTATGGGGCAAAAGCAGATTTGTAGGTTACTGCATGAACTTTACTCGCATCAAAACTAGCCGTTAATAATGAGAAAATAATTTTATATTATGCAACAAATTTGATTGAATGGGCTTGATTGTCCTTTATAATAGCAGGAGAAAGAGAGAGAGGGAGAGAAACCCTTCACGGACCAGTAAAAATCTCCTTGGCGATCATGAAAATGGATTTTGAAGTCCCCCACTAACTCTGTCAGACCAGGCTCCCCAGGCAAAGCAAAAACCACAATTCCTTTTCTTGGTGCACGAATCCAGAAGTCTTCTGGCTGCAAAAGTAGTCATGCTTCTTAGGGGCATTACATGTACTTTGTAAGAACACAACCAAATGGAAAAAAAAAATTACCATTAGATCCTTTGACTTCGGATGCTTTCTACTTGAAAATAAAATTCCTGTAAATGAATTTTATGTCAAACTAGGTTACTAAGAACCATCAAAGTAAACTATTTCAACTTTTTATTGAAGTGTACGCAAAAGAAAATAGTCCTAAAAGAAGGCATGAGAACTAAACAGTAAAACTTGTATGTTACAGGTATATCATGTCATGTTCCAGTTTCCATTGCATCTAACTGTGAAAAAGATTACATTAGTCTCAATACGCTTTAAGATAATCTGTCAAAATAAAACTCTACTATGTAGCTGACATAAAATGAGACATTTGATTAAGGTGTTCTGTTTGATTAATATTCTTGACTCCAGACAAAAATGCAGCTATTGCATGCATATCAGGTTCTGCAGCCTCAAACATGAAAGAGACCAGGGTGCAAAGTTAAAGGGGTTACCAGCATTCGACTAGCACTAAAACTCACATATTTATTGACGCACAGATGCTCCTTTACTAGCCAATTGTAATCTTTTGTAACTCATACATCAATAACTATACAAGTAGTCGGTGTAAGATGCTGATTCCATATTACATGTACTAGAGATCTGGAGGCCAATGCTGATTCTTTACACAGACACTGAATTACCACACGATTTACAATTTCCAGAGTTCCAGTAATTTTCTTATTATTTTTTGATAAGTTCCGAGTTCCAATTTTTTTTTTTTGATAAGTTCCAGAGTTCCAGTAATAAGAAACATATCCAAGATCAAAGAGAAAGAGAAGAATCTGGATCGGGAGTCAGAGACCATGTCCTTATGGAAAAAGAGGAAAACGAAAGAAGAGCAGAGTGAGACAGAAGAGGTAGCATCAGTTCCAGTAGATATTTGGAGGTTTGTTAATATATATGGTGCATGGTGGAATGCTAAAACATAGACCTTATGGTGCCCCATCATTGATTATTTTGCATCAACCAAATTGAAAATGCAATCATGAAAATTAAGAGAGTAATCTTCCATATATTCATACGTAAGTATGTAACCACCTGCAATGCTTTCTCTTTGTTGAAAAATTCTCCAAATCTGTATTTAGTTTTGCCTTATTAACAAAGACTCATTCTTTTGTTATCTACATACCATATGATATCATATCACATTACCAATCCAATAATTTTCCAACTTTAGTATTGCTATTCATACAGTCTGCATCTAGCATGGGGAGTTGACTATTTAGGCCTTGGGCAGAAAAATATTGATCTTTCTGTGGCACAGAAGACGTGGCTCATTTCTGACCCCATAGCTTTTCCTCTAGTTGTTCTCTAGCTGCAAAGAGCAGCTCAGACTTCCTCAACAGTTTTCAAGTACTTTTAGAGAAGAAATAGGCAGTAATGCATCACTATCTTAAAGGCTTGAAGCTCTGTCAAAAATGATGAAAGAATTGATCGAAGAAGCGCGAAGACAAGATGCCAAAACTGATACAAGGGCAGTAGGTACAGTACCATGATTTGATAATCAATCACAATGCCCAATCATATACAAAAGAAAAAAAGAGGAGGTAGGCAGCATACCATTATGATTAGATATGGTAATAGAAGGCCTGAGCCAAGACGGGCACTTGTGGAGCCGAAATCCCCTTAGCATGCACCTGCAAGAAACTAAATTGAGTTCCTACCGAAGATCAAAATGATGCATTTTGTGATTAAACCTTCCAGAGAGTACCTTCGTCCAGGCGGATTTTTGCCATTGAAACTTGTTAAGATGCGTTCATAATATTTTACATACCGCTAGGAAAATCATAAATGATTGTTAGTTATCAATCATAATAATGTTAAACTCAGTGTTTAATGGAAGTAGTTAACTAACTATCTGGCTTGGGAGTATCAGACCCTTCCCATCTACACATCTTTTCTGGTTATAGTAATCAATACACTCCTCAGCAGTTAGGAAAAACTGCAAAAAAGTGGAAACAAAGTGATATGAGAAGTCATTAACACAATGTCAATTATAACAACAATTTTTTTCCACCAAACTAGTAAATCCCAGTGTAGTTATTTATGCAACAATGATCGAATCTCACCTTAAGGAACAACAGGAGGGTACAAATCATTAAACCTGTCCTCGCTTTACCAGCTTTACAATGAACAACAACCACGTTAAGAATGTCCTCCTTCAACCACGAGTAAGCACTTTGACAAAACAATGGTATAAGGTGTATAGGGGGGCAATTATGATCATCAAAGGGAAAAGATGCAACCTGCAGTCGATAAATAAAAGATGAATAAGAAGTAAAATCAGTTTTCTGCTTTCATTTGGCAAAACTAAGTGCAACCTCAGACTGATCAGCAGAACATTGCTTAAATGCAAGCTCAGGACGGCGAGCAGTCATTATTTTTCCGGTCAGGACCATACTGATACTTCCTATAATTTATTTATGTTTGGCTGTTTTTTTTTTCGATTTCTTTAAATAAATCTTCGTAATTATTTTATTCATAAACTTTGGAAGCATCAACTTTCTACTGGGAAGCGTCTTTAGTCTCTAGCGACAAACTCCATTTTTCATAATTTGAGGGGGGAAAGGATGTCTAGAAGGGAACAGTATTAATTACGAAGTAGACAGATAACAAAGACAATCAGATTTTGATGAGTATCCACCATTGATACACAGAACGTGAGCATAAGCCAGTATTCCCTCCACCCCAAAGAGAGTCCCTTTAATCCATTAATCCATTTTGGGATGTCCCAAGAAGAGAGTCCCTTTTCCCTTTTAAGACAGTATTATTCGGCCAGTTGTCTACAGTACCCCTTTTAGTTTTAAGATAGACTGAAAGTGTGAACCACTTAAATTCAACAGTTTAGCAAATATTCCAAGGCCGTTGTATTTATTTGGCTCCAATTGTAATACCACAATATCAATGAAATAGAGAAATTTGGAGAAAGAGAAAGATTACCTTCCCCTCAAATAGTGAAGCGTCGTACAACCTCTCTGAGCAAAGATTATACACTTTGTATTTTTCCTGCAATCAAATATTTCATTATATGTGTATTAAATTTTAAACTACATTGATGGTATACAGCGAACGATACGCTCAAAATATAAAAAGGCTGCACAAGGCAACTTCCATTCACTAAAGATGGCGAATCACATTCCTGATCCAATTGCTAGAATAGGCAAGCATCCTGATGTAGCAGCCTATGGAGGTGAAACACATTTAAAAAGCTCAACTCAGTCTTTGTCCTAGTTCCTGGAGGTCGGTTACGTTAATTCAGCTAGTGTGATAAAATAGTTGTCTTCCACAAACTAGTCAGCAGAAGAAACTATTTGAACTTTTAACTGGCAGCCTTATAAAGCCTTCACTAACCTTATCAGGTTTAACTTATAAACACTCCTTACAGGTGCATTTTACCAATGCTTTGCATGAAACAACACAACATAAAGAAATTTTCTGAAATTGATGCGACCTTCGCTACTCAAACAGCAACACTGTTTTATTTATTTATTTATAATATCTATCAGTTTTGTTAGCATTTTTGTTCCACTGCATTATTCAGAACCATGTTTTATCTTAACAGTCCAACATCCTCAACCATGAATTAAGGACAATTCCCTCTAATTTTGGTGCAGATAGTCATACAACTCGCTTCAATGGCAAAATATTGAAGTATTAAGAGGTACAGCAGGAGTTCCAGGAACAAAACCTTCCAAAATTTCAGTCATGTTGCCTTAGAAGTTTTGGATAGAAGCATGAATGGAAAATTGCAAAGTTACCTTGTGATGAGTTTCAAAAAACTTGATCACTTCTTCCATATGATTGCGGTAGAGCCCCTGCATCACATTTCTAAAACATTAAGAATAGTGAAAATGACAAATTCGATTGTAACCAGCTAACAAACACAGCTAGCTTAAATAATCAATTACCTCAACATATCCAAAAAAACCAGAACTCAGGTCACCAGCAGGAAAACCCATCGCGATTATGTTCTCAGTAATATAAGTCATGTCCAAATCAAATCCTCCCTCCTGTGGTGAGGAATAATATAATACCTCCATAAGAACTTGTTCAATTTGTTGAAAAGACAGTATCTCAGTTTAAGCCGAGGAGAAGCAAGAAAAAGAATGAGAAAGAGAAAAGAAGGTAATAGTGACATAAAGTAACCAATCTGAATGAGTAACTTATAATTGCCTGCTTTCAGGCTGCATAAAACCTCAGGAAACATTGAGATGGACTGTACATTCTGGCAAAATTTTAAAAGTTTGAGGGTGCAACAAAATTTGTGAGGTTAGATAGCAAACTGCTTTGTAATATCAGAAGAATTTGAGTTTGAAATTAGAGAGAAACAGTTCACTGTACGGCCAAATCATCACAGACTTTGCATAGAATTTTAAACCCCAACACTACTGTTAATTTGTTAGCAACATTATGTGGTTTTGTTGATTATTGTTTGGACTACATATTGGATACTTACGATGAAGCTCCATGTAGTCTCGTGAAAGTTTTCATCTGATATACTGGTGTGAGCAAGCATTGCAATCATAAACTCAAGTTTGGTGGTTGATATAGTTGGATTGGAGTGAAGCACAGAAGAGTCTGAAGTTGTGCATTTGCATATAAAGGGAGAAGAACAAGAAACAATCTAGCAGTGTCTGGCAACAATGACAAATTATGTTTTGAAGATGCCATAGCATGACCTAATGGAAAATATAAAAATACTAGCTACATTGACAAATGAAAATATTCCATTACAGTAGAAAATGTTCACCTGGTATCTTCTTTTGTTTTGGGATACCATGTGACGTGCCTTAATTTGCACTGCCTTCACTGCATTCAAAGATGAATCAACTAAACCTTTTGTGAGAGACTCAAAAACACCTGATTGAGCAGTGGCAGACGTGGCTTTAGTGTTCTCATTCTGTCTAGGCACTTTTTGCGCGAAATTAAATCCAATCCCGCTTGCTAGCCGCGCAAAGGTCAACTTCCCAGCCTTTTCAGTGTCTGAAGTCTCGTGCGCTGGTGCCACTGGCTGCACAGGGATTAAACTTTTGGGCAAAGATGTTGTGTCTGATGTAGATACCGTAGAAACTGAGTCATGTGAAGAATTATCGTGCTCGGATACAGTGACAGCAGGAGTTTCAGCCTCAGAGGATTTAGTGGGATGTTGAGATGATGTGTCAGCATCTTCTGAATCCATTCTGCAAACCAACCAAATTAGGTCCAAACACCATTCAGGAAAAGTCCCAATTTCTGATTATCCGGATATAAAGGAACTACGTATCATCTTCAATTATTAAGCTATAGGAAAGCACAAATAAGATCCAAATAAGGGAAATTATTAAGAGGTTTAACACTTGATTGATCACGTATTGCAAGCCAAGCAGTAAGTGTTTTAACAACCCATTCCCCCTTCATCGAGCTCATCTTCAAAACCATCGTCGCACAAGCTAAAACAGCATTAAACATCTTCAAGCCCATTAACTTCAAATTACTTTACTCAACACCTTCAATCCAAGTATCTATGAGACACACAGTGCATCGTGTTGGGAAGCCTATGTGCAGCAATGTCGAACACAGAAACCTGGATATATTGTAGAATCATGCACCGAGCACTTTCCTGCAAGAATTATTCGACCCTATCAAATGCCTTGGGTTACACGAATATTCTTGTGGGATAAGACTACAATTGCCCTCCTGTTCTGGCACTAAAGCAGGAGACTACTGTTGGAATATTCTATCTATCATCACCAAAAACGAAGATGATGGAACTAATATATATTATATATGTGTCCCTTGCAAATAATCAAGTTTCTTTTCAAATGGTTGTATCTCTAGCAGACAGTCACCAAAATAACTGTTAGGAAAACTGTCACAACCGAATTTCAAATGTTAAAACAGGTCACACCCAAAGTTTCGGGGGCGTTGCCCCCAAACCACTATCAGGGACCACGTTGCATCCCCGAACTCCTAAACCAAGGCGCTTCGCCCCTGGACCCAGACTCGCTACCCCCGCTAGGGTTATTCGTTGCGAAAACGATAAATCGAAAGGGAATAGAACACTTGATTATTAACACCTGTAAACACGTAAAACTTATGTGAATGTGCACTCCGCACCCCCAGATTCACAATATAGTATTCCTGAGCTCACCCATCTTCAAAACATAAACCCCGACTATACCAAGTGACTAATGATTTTACTTAAATCATCAACATATCGAGAAACTCTCAATCTTCATGCATCAATTATGTGTATCAGATAGCTAACTACTGACATGTTCGGCTTTGTATCAAGTGAAAGAGTTCAATTTTACTAGTACCCTTTTAGCAGCTTGCAGACTCTTTCCACAAACCAAAATCCATCACAACGTTTGCAATTGCACCAGACAATGGCCTCTTACCTGATGAATGCGCATATTCTCCGTTTTCATAATTCTAACGCAGTTAAAACTTTGCTATGAATTTCTATCTCAACACTTACAAAAAATGAATTTCTATCTCAATATTTCTTCATATTTCGCAAGTCGATCGATTTGGATGCAGAAACAAATGCATTTTGTGTGATTTTAATCTGTTGGACTCTGCGACAATTTTAACAAAATGCAACTTCCATCGTGAAATATTACAAATCAAAAACATCAGCTATATGAAGATAGAGATCTGAAGGAGTAAAATCACTCACGATGATGAAGAAAACTCTACGTTCAGCTTCAAACGGCTCCGGTGATTTTCTTAGTTGTCAGTTACGCCAACGAGGGCGCACAATGCTAACGGTTTTTAGGTTGTTGTCGTGGAATCGGAGATTGGATGGGAATTGATAATGTCAGTGTTGACACTACAGGTTGAAAGTTTTCCGGCGCCAGTGGCGTTGACAAGTAGAACTGTATTCAGCCCGGCTGGTAAGGAAACCAGTTTCTGTTGCAATCAGATCTCCCGCTCTTACCGGTCGTCCGACGTCATTGAACCATTTGATAGTACGAAAGATCCACGGACATGGAAACGTAAATGGAGTAATGGACCATGGTTTCTTTCGTCATATCTCAACTTAATTGTAGTTCAAATCTATAATTTGATGATAACGATTAACGAACAAAAATGAGTGTCTGAATCCTGACAAATCACCGCTGACATTTAAGCAAAAAAAAAAAAATCAAATAATATTACGAGCCAAAGTAAGTAATATTATTCCGAGTTAGATTCAGTTGATGATTAAGTTAATGACGATGTAAAATGTTTAAGACATTAACTAAAAAAAGAACATATTTGATTTAATAATATAAAAAATTAAATATATTTAATTAAACGATACTAATAGTAAAATTTGTAATAACTCCTCAAATTCAAACTCGTAATATTTTCCATATATTGTATTCACTTTTATATGAAGTTGCTATATCAGCACACCCATTTCCTCTACCTATATTATATTTTTAAATAGGTGGAGCTTAATATAGCACATACTAAATATTTAAGGGAAAACTATTTTTTTTAACTAATGTACTATATGGTAGTGACACAATTGACCACGTAGTTTGTATAATACAAAATGAAGTAATGTACTAAAATTTGAAACAAAATGTATTAAATATATAAATAACTAATACAAAATGTGACAAAAATAGTGAAGTTATCGTCTAACTCCGTTAACAAGTTGCTGATGTGGCTACCAAATACTGAATTCGATGATGAATAGACCCACATTGAGTTTTGCTGCAATATCCCTTAATTTTTACATTTTGCGCGAAAAACAATAATCAATTGACTAAAAATGAGATGATAGGAATATATGCTTGCTGGAGTCAAGGAGCTTACTTGATTTTTCCATTAGGAGAAACCACTCACGAATTGAGTTAAGTTTTTTGTTTTGCCCATCTCTTGCATTCTCACAACAATTGTTGCAGGAGCAGTGGTACAAGCCTATCCACTAGTGTTTGCATCATCCTGGAAGCAACCAAAACTCATTGTTAAGATGGCATGAGACTCCAAGAGAGGAATACAAGGAGAGAGAGAGAGAGAGAGACAGGAGATTGGTGGGTCATTGAACGCTCTATTTTCTGATTCTGAAAAAGGATTTTGAAGTTGTTGGGTTACTACTTTGTAGAGGTGGAAGATGAACTCATAAGATTCACTTCATTATTACTTAGTTAACCTTTTACATTGAAATTTTATGATAGAAACACCTAAAGATCCCCGCAAGCAGCCATGTACATGTCCATGTTATCACTACTTGACGGCTTGTAAACGACCGTTACGTATTTGGAGTCATTTGCCTTTAAAATATAATACATTTGTTAAATTAGTCTTATACAAAGTACATGGTCAATTGTGTCGCCCCCAATTGTATGTTAATTAAAAAAATCATTTTTCTCAATACTTAATATATCACACATGAGGGGTAAAATTACTATTTTGCCCTTATGAATTTAAAAAGGAAAAAGTGAAGAAACAAAAGATAATAAGAACAACACCAAATATTCATCAATACATGATTATCATCCATATATAGCCATTCTTTTGAGATGTCTGTCATCCATATATAGTTATCCTTATGAGATGACTCTTATGAACATTTGTAATGAATAACTTCGCTCTTATAAACCTTATCAAATGTAGTTTTATATAAATAAGTGAATAATTTCTCTATCCATTCGTTTCTAGGCTAAGAGTGAAAAACTTCAATTTTTTTCGCAGATCTTCAACTTGAAGATCAAAAAGATTTTTTTTTATAGATGTAAAAGTTATTTAAATGTTAAATGAGCTAAGGGAAAAATTGGAAAAATAATAATCCATGTGTTATATTAAGTATCCTCGTTCTAAATACATCACCCATAATTCATTTAAAAAATATATAACTATTAAATATATACCTCAAACTTCCTATTTTACCTATCCTAAAATACACACATCCCTCTCCACGAACACCACCACGCGTCTCCCTATTCTCTCTCATTTGTTTCCCGTTCCCTTTCTCCTATCTCCCTTCTCTATCTCCTCTATGTTTCCCCCCTTTCTCTTGTCTCCCTTCTAGATCTCTCCCTCTGTCCCCCCAACCCATCGACTGAACTCCCTCCCCTCAACCTCCGCTATCTCCTTTTGTTCTCCCATCCTTTGCCTCCTTCCCTTCCCTACCAACATCTCCACTGCCTCATTTCCTTAATTTCCCAAGTTTGTCTTTGCCATTGTGTGGGTGAACCGAAAGGTTCTCCCGCTCCCCGCGTTCCCTTTTTAGGGGAACGCGGCATGCAGAAGGACATCACTCTTTCCATTCCATCCTTCCTTGTTTAGGGGAAAACGAAATTAAAAGTGCAAAAAGAATGTTGTCAAAAGCGCGTTGAATACGCCTCGGTCACCTGAGTGAACTTTGGTCCATTATGAGAGCTTTGGATTTCTCCATATCTCACCCTTCCTTGTTTAGGGGAAAATAAGATACATAAAATGCATCACCTTTTTCATTCCCATCGTCTCTTGTTTAGGGGAAAACGGAAAAGTGCAAAAAAAGGATGTTGCGAGGACCCGTGGGAACACGTCCTACCTCACTATGGACTTTTCGAAAATTGCCTTAGGTCATTATGAGTACCTGGGGTTTCTCCGTATCTCACCCTGTGAGAACCCAAACCCATTACTTGTATATCATGTCTCCTATACTTGATTAATATGTTCATTATGTGTCTTAACATGTTTTAGAGTCCATATTGTTCATACCACACTCGCATTAGGTCAACCATGATCGTAGTTGCTTGTATGCCTTCTATACGTTGCATGCCTTGTTATACCTGCTTCGTGTATCGTCTTAGCACTTAACTAAGTCCTACTAGAACCTTAGTACCTTTATAACATGTTTTATAACTTCAATCTAGGTCATTGTATGCTTGGTTGGGAGTTCGGAAGCCTTCTTGCTTCATTTGACCTTTTTGACTCTTAGGGTCTCTCGGTTTGTCTCTCCTTGCCTCGTTTCGTGTCTCTGAGACTCGTGTGATGTTAACTTGAATCCTAGACCTTGTATCCTAGTCTTAAACATGTTTAAGAATGTTCATTCATGCTTGTTGTATCTTTGTTTAACTCGTCATTGATTCGTTTGATGTTCGTTGCGAGTTTCGCCCTTCATTCCTCCTTGTTTCGGGTGATGTTCGGACCTGTTCTTCTCGTGTTTTGAGTGTTGGTTTACCCCCTTGAATTGCTTGGGTTGTTTGGGGTTCATTCTGGGCCAAATTTGAAGGCTTTTCAATCTGGAGACCTTGCCCTCGCAAGGTGGTTTGGGCTTGCCCTCGCAAGGAAGGCAGCAACTTGGGAAACAAAGTTCTGGAGACCTTGCCCTCGCAAGGTGGAGATGACCTTGCGACCGTAAGGTCATCAGATCCTCAATTACGGGATTTTGAATCCTGTTGAGTCTTGTCCCTCACACCTGACCCTTTGTACGACCCAAGGCAGCCCCCAACTTGACCCTTGACCCTTTTAAGCCTATTTTCAGCCCTTAGATGTGTTTTAATCAAGGGTACCCTTTCACCCACCAATTAGAAGCCTCATAATTCTAATCTTGGATTGACTCATTTAGTGAGTTCATCATCCCTAACCTCCAACTGATCAGCCATTTTTTCCCTCATTCCACCATTGTTGAGCTGGGTTCTTAGAGAGAGAAAGCTTGGGAGCTCTACCTTGGTTGCTTGATTTCCGGAGCTCCGTCCATCCGTTTTTCAATCCGAGACCACCGAATCGAAGCTCTTCTCCTCTAGTTTAATAATCTCTGGTTTGTTTTAGCATGCAACAATTGGATTTCGAACAAGGTAAGCTATTGATTCCCCTTAGGATGTATGCTAGAAATGCCATGCTATCCCCCTTCTTTCATGTCTCTCATACCTTTGCCATGTTAATATTATGTTTTAGGATGATTTGAGATTTTAGGAATTTTGAATGATATATTCATCTTGTTGTTTTGGTCCTAAGCCTAGAATTAAAAGTGTTCTATGCCTCCTTAGGAATAACTATTGTTCTTGGACCATTGACTTTTATTGACTTTTAGAAATTATGATTTCTAGGGTTCCATGAAATATTGAATTGATGATAATTCTTGGCTAGGGTTATTATTTGGATTAATGGCCTAGTCTATCATATACGAGAACTTAGAAAAGAGTTTTTAATACAATTAGTGTTTTTAACTCTATTGGATGAATTTGTAGACACGACTCAACGGAGTCTATTTTAGTGAGCCATTGAACAATACCGGCTCAATAATCAATCCCTACGACGTTCTAAATGCGTTTCACTAAGAATAATAATTCTAGACTCTCGAATTGGATTGATTACCATGCTTGATTTAAATGTCATATAATAGAATGCCTATTTGACATGTTGAGTTCGCTCTTGTCGAACTCAACCCTACTTGATTTATTGATGAGAATAATTACTTGTCATGAACGAGATCGCTCTAGTCGACCTCGTTCTCTACTTGAAAATTTGTTAAGTAAACACTACTTGACATTTGCATGAGTCCAGCTGGCATACCCGTCTTTGTTCACACACGCCTCCACTGTGGCCACAGTGGGGAAGTAGCCCCTTTGCTGTAATCATTAGAGCATCACTGGTGTGTCTATCCCGGGCATCTCCTCGGAAGGTCGATGTACTCACACACATCTGACACCTCACATTCCAGATAACGCTTGTATGCAGGAACTACGTTGCGGCCCGGCTCTCCATATATCCTTATCCTATGTGATTTAATTATAAGCACCTATGTGAAACAATGTGCATCTTGGATATATGTTCTATATGCTTATGTGACGATATCTTGCCTTGTATGTTGCATATTGCCATGACATGCATGATTGATAGCTTACAAGTCTTTATGACTTACCCATTCCCCTTTACTGCTTTAGATCCTAGCAAAGCAGGTCCTGCTCGCTGAGGCTTACAATGTTCGTGACTCCTTTATTCCTCTTTTGGTCCGACGTTGCTGTTGAAGAGGTGGTTTAAATGTCCTCTTCCTTCCTTTTATATTTTGCAAGGACGATGGGTTAAAGCAAGTCAATTAGACTATGCTTGGGAATATGTATAGAACTTGAACTTGTTACTTTTATTAGCTAGCTACTTGTAGTCTAACACTTGTAGTATTTGTATTCCTTTTGATGCCGGCATTGTGTAAGCCGAGCTTGGTTATCTTGTTAATAGTTCACTACGTATAAGTCTTCCGCTGAGCATCCTTTTAGCTCTTATTTAATACTTGTCCATAAACTGTTAGCTTGGGTTCCGACATGTAGTGTCGTCGATGACTTGGTTTAAATTGCTTAACTGTTATATCAGGAAATGTTTTTAAAATTCCGGCCTTTTGGTGCCGAGGCGTGTTACGTCTCCAATGTTGCGTCACGTCGTTTTCTTAAATTAAGTCCTTGCATGTTCTTGTGTTTACTTGTCACCCCCATATTTGGGTGGTCCGACCCGCGGTTCCACCTCGGGCCCGGGTCGGGTCGCCACAGTCCCTTGTTTAGGGGAAGACAAGACACAGAAAATGCATCACCCTTTTCATTCCCATCGTCCCTTGTTTAGGGGAAAACGGGAAAGTCCATCTCGTTCACAATCATGACACTCGCCGGGGAATCTCATCCCATGACAGCTAACCTAGTACGTGTGAGGTTCTTCGGTTTCAACAGTGATTTGGGGCTCCACTCCCTCTACGGGCCAACTTAATACACCGGCTAGACGGAGAAGAGTGGGGTTCGATGCAAGGGCCACCCAATCCAGAACCCAATCTTGCCCACCTCGGTCTTCTCTCACATCGAGCAAGGTCATGAATGCTTTGGCTATCTGTTCGAAAGGCATTTCTATCGTATTTTGGGATTTCCATGCTATGTAAGTACGATGCATAGGGCCATCCTACTTGAGATTCAACGAGCAGGGCCTTCCTATCCCAGGCATCGACTTTATTGGGGCCGTCATTGAGAAGCTTGAAGTAGTTTGGGTTGGAGCGGCTCGTGATACGCCTATTCTTCTTGTCTAGCGAAAATAAGAAAAGTTTTCGGAACAAGGTCATGTCGGGCTCAAACTCGAGCAATATGTGACCAGAAATCTAACTATGGTGAGGGTTAGGTCACAAGGGAGGGTGTTGTTGTAAAGGAGGAATTCGACGATGAAGGGATCTAAGGAAGCTGTAAGCTGACTAGGAAAAAATCAAAGTAAAAGACCATGCGGTCTCCCTGATAGTTGTGCCCGTCTTTCTCTATGTCTAAGTCGAAGGCCTTTAGTTGATAATTTTTGGGATCAATACCCAGGGAGTAGAACCAAGCGGACACGTCTTCGTCACAGGTCAAATCATCCCATCTCATCAAGGCAATTTCATCGACTACAAGTTTTTTCCCTTTACGGCGAGCAGTTCTCTTCCTTTTTTCCCGAGGAGCACTTGTGCCTAGAGTTTTAGAGTCAGAGCGCATGTCGTTGTCAGCAGACTCTTGCTCGTTTTCAGCGTTAACGTGGCATTGTGATCTTCTATTTGCTCGTCTTCAGCACTTGCTTCGTGTTCCTCATCAAGGGCGATCAGAGACCCATACTCGGGAGTTTAGGTATGACATCAGTGGTTAAGGTCTCGTCTAGCTCTGTTCCCTCAGAGCTATTAGATTATACTTCGAAACTCTCTTCACTTTCGGATGAAGCTCCATGGTCGTAGCTACGTCCTTCCATATCCGAACCACTCTTGTCGCAAGAAGACATCTACAGGAATCGAGGAGCGGCAAGCAAAACCCTTGGTTAGGGTTTACATTTCAAACCAGTGAACATGGAACTAGTTCATAATTTCCTCGATTCTTACCTATATGTGAGTTCGGTGTGATTCAAAACTCAGAAAATGCAGTCAAGGCGAATCTAGAAAATCTAGATGATAGTTTTATGGAGAACACTAGACAAAAATAAAAAGAGAGGTAGAGATCGAGAGGTTTCAGTGAGGGACATTGAAACATTCAGCCTGCATCATCAAAGCCCCAAACCTAGATTTCTAGCAGAAAATGAGATGGAGATGTATATGGAAATGAAAGAAGAGAAGTAGTTAAAGGTAGAATAATACCTGTCGTGTTGGGAGATTTATGAGTTTGAGCAAAGTCTGGTCCTAGTTGCAGCCTTGATTCTTCAATATGCACTGGCGATGTGAAGAACAATGAAGAACGAGAAAGGATGGAGGTTTGTGAGTTTGAAGGAATTGTGAAAAGAATGAAAGGGAAGGGAACATTTGTTTTTATAGGTCAAGCAGAGGGCAAAAGAGAAAGAAAAGAGTACCTATAGACGTGACTTCCTAGACACTTGGTGCGGGGACCGAGGCGCCAGACAAGAAGCAGGGGGCCACTGAATTACCTGGCCCAAAAAAAGCCCAAGCTCTGGTCATGTGCCCGGCACACCGTACCCATGGTCACTGGAAAATCAAGTGCATTACTCATGATCCAAGCTTAACTCATAAGCAAGCCGAGATAGATCCCTGGCCGCCTAGACATAACAAGCAAGTAGCCATCTATCTGAAGCCTGAGGGCCAACACAGCGAGCATGCAGAGAGGTCTTAACGAGTACGCTCTTCTTGTACAGTTACATAGTAACGACTGTCTTGAACATGGGGAGTTATTGTAGGGTGATCCGCCTCCACGTTCAGGTCATGGTCATAAACGTGCCCGTCTTTCATGCCCTTGCATTGAATGCACGGTTTCTAGCCTTCATGGCTGGCTATATAAGCCCATTTGATAAGAGAGGGAAGGAACGCTAACATAAACTCTGGCTAAACTATGTCAAATTGTATACTCAAGTGTGCGATAGCTGATTTTCACGTCGGAGAGCATTTGCAAGGAAAGCCCCTGCCTAGTTCATAATGATTGTTGGTTTCTTGACAGGTTCGGGCCTTCAGAGTTTTGGATAAGTTGAAAGCCAGATATCTAATTGTTAAAGCCCAATGTATCTGATTAATTTGGATACATTAGTAATATTTGTTATTTGTATGATGTCTTTGTTTAATATGTAATATTTTAATAAAAATTATAAATTAATATATTTGTTTTAAAATTTATTTGTACTATTTAATTTTACATTTAAAATTATGCACAAATTAATTTATATATAAAACAATTTATTTGTAAATTAAAGGAAGAATGACCACCAAAGATATTAATTTTTTTTTTGTAATATTTAATATTACAATTACAATTATAAACAAATTAATTAATTTAATTAATTAATTTGCAAAGTATTAAAATAAAAAAAATTGTGTAAATAAAGTGGATGATTTGGTAGTGAGACCCAACTAAGAATTAAGGGAAGAATGAGTACCAATAGAAAGATAAATTTTTTGAGTAAAAAATTCTTAAAATATGTAGATGACATTGAGACCCAGCTAGAATCAGCAGAAGAACAACCACCGTCGAGAATGCCCTAATAAGCTGTACTTGGATTTGACCTAACATTTGGTTAAGCATTAAACTATTGATGACGACGGTGACATGTGGAGTAATTTTTTCCCCTCGGGTTCCATATGTCGCATCATCCGTTATTTCGATTACTATTGTTTTTATTGAGTTTCAATGACACTAAAGCAATTATTGAATGTATTGTATATTTGTAAGTAGTTTATGCAATTGATTATGGGAAAATGATATCCTTATCACTAACTTTACAACTTTTTCTTTACAACTAAGCCTTAAATTGAGAAAAGTTGTTTTGGACAAAGACAAGTTTACTCTTATTCAAAGCTTAGTTGTAAGAAAAGTTGTAGAAATAGTTGTAAGGCTAGTAATGTTGTTGATTATGTGTATAATTTTAGGAATCTTCCAAAGGCATCAATTCGATAATCTACAAAGCAAGATGTTTCCGACGTATTTCTCGATGGTCGGGGTTTTGTTGTGTGGTAACGATGTCTATGGCACGATGTTTGTAATATATTAACTTTCATATTAAGAGTATATTAATTTATCATTAGTGGTGTGCGTTTGCCGGTGGTGTTGCAACTAAAAGATTTTTGTCTACTGGGTAGAAAACCATGTATTTTAGTTTTTGTATTGCAATTATAATCGTACTCTTTGCGCTGAAATTGTAGTGTTTGATAGATTGTACAAATTTTATTGATTTTGGGTGAGATTTTGTTTCATTAGCATTTCAATGATTAATAAAGTTTCTGCTTTTAAGCTGCATTTGTTGAACATATTCAGAAAGGCTTTGGACTAAAATACCATGTATGTCACCGTAATCAGAAACATTTGACTCTTTTTGATATATTATGAGTCACAAAATATGTTTTTTATTTGTGCAGTGTATATTGATATGATCTTTACAAAATGTGTGTTTTTTTTTTTAATAGATTTTGGGATGTTTTTTTTATAGTGTACATTGATCTAACACTTACAAAATCCCAAGAGTTTATTAATTATCAAGTCTGACATCGTACCATAGAAACGAACATAAAATCTAGTGTCTAGCAAAAGGGAAAACATAAAATTGAATGTAAGCAAAATCAACTAACATGAGACTAGTTTGGAAGCTCCATTTGTGTGCATAAACCATGTACAACGTATTGCATAAGTCATAACAGCATCAAGCAAGAATGAACTTTAACCCGTTATCCGTTTTAACCGATTCATTTCGATTCAATCAATTTTAACTCGTTTGATATTTAGGTTTTAATCAGTTTCGATCTATTTCAATCTAATCCATCAAATTGTCAGAATCAAGTTTGACCATTAAGTTATTTAATAGATTTAGTAGATTCATTTTTATTTTTATTTTTCGCTTGTGTACTGAAATCAGTTAAGATATTTTTTTAGAAACAGAGTAGGTAATAGGGTTATGATTTACGTACGAATGTAATTGTACTATGGGTGGGAAGTGTACAATTAAGGGGACGCAGAGGGGATGAAATTTTGGGCATAAAAAACATATGTTTAGGGAGCCAAGACAGGAGGGGCAACTCAAGAGACACCATGGGACCCATTGGTTACGGGAAAATATGCGGTGGCCGCCTATGTGGCTTTGTGAGATGAGTTCAAGGAGGCCATCAACCGTTGCTCTTTTTAAATCAAAATGTTTATGAAAATAATATTTTTAGTAATTAATAATTATTAATAAAATAACATTTTTATATTTTAATTTTTAAAATTAATATTTAAATGACTATTTAAATAAAAAATTCTAAAATAGAATAGTGGATTTTGTCCGAAATGAAGGAAGTATATTTTATATTTACTCTCCTATTGAATCTTGTTGTTAAATGTGTCATTTTTATTTTACGTAAACTTTTTTGTATAAAGATACATGTAATGTTAAGATTTAATTATATGATCTTCTTTGTATGAAAACAAATGAAATAGATGAGAGATGTGACATGAAATGAAATGCTCTTACGGATGTAGTTCAGTTGGTTAAAAATTAGTAGATATGAATACACGAAAACAAATGAAATGAGACGAGAGATGTGACATAAAGTGAAATAGACGTTTTCAAACTTTTATTTGTTGCAATCATTTAATGCCTATGATTTGGGTAATTGAATTGGTGTTAACCCTTTTACCCAAGGGTTATATGATGGCTATTTACGTAAATATATATACTCATGAGAATTAGTGGTGTAAAATGGCCATGCTCATTTTTGCCCATTAACGATATTACCCTATTACTTATTAGGCGGATATATGTGTAAATAGTTTGGTTTAAGCTAAAATCGCAAATCGAACTGTCTCATTAATTATACATATTTTAAACTGATCGAACTATATGAGACTCAAATCCGAACCAAACTAAACTAAATCAGTCGGTTTGAAATAATTTTGAAGTTTAAATAATATTTTTATTGATAAGATTAATTATAATTATGTTAATAAATAAATGTTGGTAATATTGATAAATCTAAATTTAGAATATTAGTTAACATAACAATCAAGGGTTGGAATAATAGGTAGGAGAATGGGGAGAAGGAAATATGAGCCGAGGGAAGAGGTATTACATGAAGTAAGATTTATAGTATATGGGGGGGGGGGGGAGATTATCACATTGCTATTTATTTAAGATTAAAAATGGTATTTCACTAATAGTGGTCAAAAGTCAATGGTATGGAGTATCATAAAAAGTTAATGTTAAATTGAATTTAGAGCTTTTCTAAAAATGACAATGAGCCGTACCCATACATGTGAGCTTGTTTGATTCAATTGTAAAATTCATCATCCAATAAACGGATCTAGTTAATTACCCGGGATCAGCCCAACCTGTCCACGACACCGACGAATCAACAAGGAGACCGTACGGAACGCGACCCAAAAAACTTGAGGCGCCTTTCGTCCGTCTCCGCCTTTGCGATACACGTTCCAAGACAGACGGCGAAACTGTAACCGACAAACCACCCGCCATGGAAACCGGAGCCGCCGCACCCGTTGCCGACCTTCCTTCCTCGATCACTCCCGCAGAAGCCGTTTCCCAATGGACATTCACCGCGAGTCA
The DNA here is from genome assembly GCA_013146195.2 of Codonopsis lanceolata. NCBI lineage: Eukaryota > Viridiplantae > Streptophyta > Magnoliopsida > Asterales > Campanulaceae > Codonopsis > Codonopsis lanceolata. The sequence goes on along the minus strand of CM028379.1, from coordinate 106,597,136 downwards.
GCGGTTCCAACATTTCCTCGACAAGTCAACCCCGTTCTTGCTCTACCGCTGGATCGCATTCTTCGCCATCGCGATCATCTACGCCGTACGTGTTTTATTGGTCCAAGGCTTCTACGTGGTCTCGTATGCTCTCGGCATCTACATACTGAGCCTCCTTATTGGGTTTCTCTCCCCTCAGGTTGACCCCGAATTGCAAGACGGCCCCTCTCTTCCCACTCGCAACTCCGATGAGTTCCGCCCCTTCGTTCGACGACTACCCGAGTTCAAGTTCTGGTAAGGCTGTTGCATCTTTCATTGCAATCGCTATGTTTATTGAAAGCTTGTTTGGTCACAAACTCACAATTGATTGGGAACGATTTTGTGGTGAAATTTGTCCAATAAACTAATCAATTTAAGGTTTAGGTATTCTCCATCTATTGGAAGAGCCCTACTTAGTCTCATTTTGCACAAATAAAACAATTTGGATTTGATGGAAAGTGTTTGCTATTGGGGATACTTCCAAAGATAATCATGTATCCTTTATATATTTGATTTTTCAAATGGAGGCTCTTTCAATGGTTACTGAAGGAGTGTATTTTAGTCAGTTCCTATCCTGAAACGTGACAATCAAATATATTGATTTTTGGTAAACCAACAGTTGTGACAAAAATGAGGCAATGAGCTAGTGTTGAATTCTTAAAATCTATGCATACTGATCTATTGTCTTTTAGGTCAAAGGGGGTCATGGGTCTAATTCTGCTTGTAAGAATGTATTATTTGCTGTAATTTTAAGCTGGCACTCTATCCCTTCCACTGGAAGAGTCCCTTTCTCTTATTTGAGGGATAAAAGGGCTGCCTAATGAAAGTAAAACATTTCAGGGAACTCTTGTATCTTGGTAAACTACCACAATTTCTTATTTTGTTTGAGGAGTAGGCTATGAGGAACAATGTTTATGTTCTAGAAGCTGTATTTGGAAATCACAGTTTCTGTTTTGGGTGTCGCAGAAGGTAAGGCTCATTCTAAGAATGGAGAAGTACTCTTTACATTGATCATCCCCTAAATCTAGTGAGCAGAATCTTGTCCCATGGTTGCATAAGCTATATCTATAACCTGCCAAAACAGAATGTAAATCATACAACCGCGGTACAGTGTGTGTTAATCCCCCATGTCTTCTAGGAATTAGGATGAAACTTTGGACTTGTGAGTACCATAAATATCTTTGACCTTATATGGCTTCTCTATTTCCAATAGCAAGGAGGCTTCCTTGAGCTGGGATTCTTTGAAGAGTGCCGCTTTATGGACCTCCTTCCATCAATGGTTGGAGAGTGCTGATAAGGACCAACTTATGTTTTCATAAATAGCTCCTTTTTCTGAAGTTTAGCAACGAAAGAAACTATTGATTGAAGTATGGTGCCCAAGGGAGATTTTGCCCATGCAGATTTGTGTCCTTGAAATGGAGTAGGATTACTTCTGATATTGAGGAGAGACTATTGATTTGTATCAACCCAAACAATGCTTCCTCTTGTAGATATGACATCTATAAATTTAATTCACTTGATTTACCTCACAATTTCTTGGATGACATGGTCATCGATGTGAATTGAAGTATCATAATAAATTTGGATCAACATGGTCATGCCTGCCTTAATGGCTCAATAGTCAGAAGAGAAAGGATTGGAATATTTGTTTCTTCATTGTAGGGTTAGATTTGGGGGTAGGTAAAACATAGATTGAGAAGGTGGAAAGATTTCTTGAATTTGGTGCTAGAAACTATTGTTTGGTTATGTGGCATTGTTGCTTGTAAGGATACAACTCAACTCAACTCAACTCTGTTTTTGTCCCTTTTTCTTCATTCAATTCAGTCCATTTCAGTGCGGTCCTGTGCAAGGTCATCAAACAAGCTAGAAATGTCACCCCTTGCCCATCTGCAGAACCCCCAGTCAGGTGGAATGAGTTACATTTGGGTGACTTCCTAGCAATTTACGCGAATATTCTTAGGATTGAGCTATTGCTTATGGGGGGGGGGGATGATTTAGAGATTCTCGTGAGAGCTGATGTGTGAAAATCTACCTGGATATATATGGAGTTTGGCTTGTTGATTGGATATGCTGTTAATCTATAGTAATATATAGGTCTGGTTCTCTGTAATAAAAGTAGAAGGTAGGCTAGTTGTGTGTTGCATTGAGCACAGACAAGATAAATAGCTTAGCTGCTTTAATAACTTAGTAGAGGAAATCGTAAGGTTTCTAATTTTTATTGTACTAATACTTCCTTGCTGATGAGAAAAAGTTGGGTCTGATGTGGCACCATGTTGCATTGTTGCTTTTGAGATGAAAATTGTGCACTCTCAGTGATGAACCAATATATAAGGTCTAGCATTGTGGTCTTTGCCTCATCACCTTGATATTGTCATGTCACCTACAAGTTGATCAAATCCATATACATAAAATCTTGCAAGTACTAGATGTTCTGTTGTCTGTTCTAAGCTTACATACTTTTATCAAATCAAACGGATAAATAGCCTTGCATATTTCTCCTTTTCATTTGTTCATTCATTTAGGTAGCTATGAATGATTCTTTGTCCTTATTAGCACTTAACCTTATTTTCCTTTTTATCTTAGCTATATTCACTTTTAGGTCTCAATATCGATGTTTCATTTTTTGGTACCCGGACTGAAACTTATGTGAACTGCACATACCAAGATGGAAAATACATATCCAATCAGCTCTCAGAAGGAAAAAGAGATGTTCTCTTTCTTTTTTCTTTTTTCCTTTATGCTTTCTGGTGCAGCGAAAGTCTTGTTCAAAACGAAGCAAGAACAGAGCCTAACTTTAGGGTAGAAACAGACTGAGTTGTAATATATCCGGGAATAACAAATTGTAATTGAATCGTGTGTTTACAAACCCAATAACCAAAGGCTTAAATAGGCTAATTCCTACAAATAAGAAGCTAATTAGGATTTAGGAAACCTTACAATAATAGGACTAGGAAACTTAAAATTAAACATACTAGAATAAGGAGAAGCAATTAAATAGGAAATAAAAGATAAAAGCTAATAATTAGGATTCCTTACTGCATCACTTTCTATTTGTGTGTGGGTGGGGGGGGAGAGGGGTTATGATTGTCAATGAAAGAGCTTGTGTACATTAGTTTGAAGTTAGACATTCTTGATTATTTGATGTAATCTTAATCAACAATCCTACAAATAGCTGTAAAGTTTCCATTTTTAGGCTGTTTAAATTGATTGAGCTTGCTTTGTTTTTCTGTTGGAAGGTACTCGATTACAAAAGCCTTCTGCATTGCATTTGTGTTGACATTCTTCAGCATATTTGATGTGCCGGTCTTCTGGCCAATACTTGTTTTCTACTGGGTCATGCTGTTCACGCTCACCATGAGAAAACAGATTATGCATATGGTGAAATACAAATATGTTCCATTTACTTTGGGGAAACAGGTAATGGCTCCTCTTATTTTTAAATTTGGGACAGTTTGCATGTACTTCATGTTGGTCATTAATATTTAGACCTCTTTGCAGCGTTATGATGGGAAAAGGCCAACTTCCACGGAAAGTGCAAGTCTTCTTCCCAAAGATTGAATGCAAAGGTAGTTCAATTCATGTATATGCTTTCAGAAATCATGTGTAAATGTAATCTGATGGGCTTGTTTTTCTTTATCAGCTGGAGTTTTTTGAAGAGGTGGTGATTGCTAAATGGTTTGTTGGATGTTTTTGTTTTTCCCAACGACAAGCTTCTTAGCTGCAGAGAAATTAGAGATATATTTTTTTCTTTTGTCGTGTTTGATCTAATATATCCTTTGTATAGAAGGAACTAGGTCTGCACTTCCCATGAAGAAATATGAATCTGACAAGATGTACTTTCCATTTGTAGTAGCACTAGATGAGTTTCGGTATCATGTTGAATGTGGACTGAGATGGCACTGCTGTTTTGAGGGTGAATAGGATAAGAAATAGAAAGGGATTTTCTTACCTTGACGAGATTGTGATTCTTCTATTCTTGGTATCATGTTGTTCTACCTCCTAGCTTCCTGTAAGTAGGTATTAGTTCTATTGGAGGGTGTTGTTTGACTTTAACATATATCATGATGCTTGTTTCCCTAGGTTGGAAATTTGGAAGAGTAGTAATGTTAATGTATGTACCAATTTTGAGAAATAATGTGAAGGCAAAGGTGAAACTTGTGTGTTACAAAACATATTGGATCATGGTAAGCAACATTTGCAGTTTGAGCCGTGTCGAAAATCCCATTGTGGACTTCGGCTTTGCTGTAAATCAAATTTTCAGTATGATACTCTGCCCAGCTTGGTCCAAGATGAAGATGGAAAAACTTAAAAATTATCTCACTGCATAGGTTATTGGAGATGTCGAAAACTTTATGCGTATAGGCATAGAAAACGAAATAACTAGAAAGCTGCTTAGCTTTTACGTGTTTGTTGTGACACCTCACCAGGATATTAGGAAAGGCTGTCTTGTTTGTATACAAAACCACACAATGTGGCAAATGGGCCACGGTATTTACTATTTAGACCACAGAAAAACCATATCGACCGAACAAGGTTTACTTAGACTCAAGAAACTGGCTTGTAATAGCCATATATCCCATAAAACGTCTGCCCAAAAGTCAGCAGCAACAACATCACAGCTGCAAAAAATGAGATAATAACCCATGGATTGCTGAAATAGGTGTGTTTCAGGCTCGCTCGCCAAACATTCCATTGGTGGTCATGGTACCGGTTCACCTGTTCTGACAACCGTGAAAGATAACTGTTGTTGATGTCGAAAACCACCTCTTCACAAAGCCGGTTGAATAGATTTGCAACCTCAGCATCACTTCCAAGCCAGTGCTCAATTATCCCACAGTAATGGAGATAACCGACATCAGCAGGAGAATTAATCAAATTGTCCATAAAAATAATGTACGATGTAATCTCGTTGCTTGATTTGAGATGACACTGCTCGAATGCTATAAGGTTAAGGAAAAGTGATTTAGTACCATCGTGGATTAAAAGCCGGGGTATTTTCAAAATCCCATTGTTGAACTCTATATCCCAGAATCTATCAGTCTTTTTTGTCTTGAATTTGATTCCAGCCTCTTTAAGCTCCGTTGCACAATGGATCAGTTGTTGCCTACGCTTGTCAGCGATTCGGTGAGAGTGGGACCATTTTTTCTTCCATATTCTTGGTTCGGGTTTTGGACCTTTGCGCAATAGACTCTGCCTGAAAACGTCGAGGCAATGAAGGCCACCCTGATCAGCCAATGGGTCGAATGCATTACCATGGATTGATTCCAATCTGCTCCGGTCACTCTCTGTCATTGGTTCATCGGTTGGCATTAGTGGATCGAAGAACCTGACTGCTAGTTTTGCCACCAGGCCTTTCTGGTTAGGCTTACCAAACTGAAGGCCTAATAGCCGATCAAGTATGAACAAAGGAATCTGATTCTCGAGCATCATCATATCTCTTTGAATCGAATGCATCGATCCCCGCATGGCAAAGACAGGATCGTTTGGGGAGTACCCAAGCTGCTTGAACCCTCCAGCTGCCCCATGAAAAAGCTCGAGCATGAAGCAACCGTCAAGAACCATCATTTCTGTGAACTCATTGCCGCCAAGACTAATAGGTCCTTCATAGCAAGTGCGAGCCTTTTCCTCAAGCTCTTTGATGGAATCAAGATAAAGTTTAACATCTTGACCAGTGCGCTTGAGAATTTGGTAGAGTGAACGCCACTTGTGACGGTCCATGGGGTGGAGTTGCTTCTTTCCATGGTGGTACGGCCCCAAGGAGACGGTGGTTGGGACGTAAGCTTTGTCATCGCCTTCTCTCAAGTACTGAGGAACTTTGTAGATGCAGAGTTTCCCCCAAGTACTGGACACATCATCATGCTGGGCCTGCTCGAGCTTTTCTTTAATGGTGATCACCCATTCGGATTCCGACGACTTTGGCCCTTCTTCAACCTTCCCAGCCTCTTCATCATTGGCCTCAATTTGTGGTGTATCAAATGGCTCTTGCGGTAGCTGCAGCAGCTGGTGGTCGTGGTCTGATTGTGCCGGAAGCTCAGTTGATTGGGAAGGGGTAGGAGATTGTGATTGCTTCGTGGCATCGAGAGTTTCTTTGAGTTTGAGGGTAATGAGGTACCAACTCAAGAGCTCTTTGTTGAAGACAACAACCATTTCTGTTTCAAGAAATGGTGTCGTGGGCTTTGTTCACCTTTGAATAATTCTTTCCAAGCTACAAATTATAGTAGATTTATGAAAATTCTTATTCCCTTTTTTGAGATCACAGAATCAAATTTCAACAATTTTTTGCTACATACATATATCATTATCACGACATGCAATTATATAACCCCCCGGGAATATGAAACATATTTTCGATATTTTAATTAACCATTAGAGTGGTTTTTAACTAAACTATTCAGGCTACATGTGTTTTCAAGACCATCATTGTCCCTTGAGTTGCTGTAATTACAGTTCTCTAAACTAATGATAATGTTTAATTTTAAAAAAAGAACTTAGTAAGGTTCACTTACGCACGTGGTGTTAATGGTTTTTATAAAGTGATTTGTTAGTGATGTATCCAAAAAAAGCATCATACTGGGGGTGCCGAAGGTAGTGGTGGACGTGGGTTGTCGGAGTTTCCGTTCGGCAGTCATCCGTCGTTGGCGGTAGATATTTGACTATATTATCTATAGAAGAAACACCGTGAGTCGACGGGGAGAGCCCCTGCCAAAAACTCTTCGATGCGTTTATCAGTACATTGAGTATGAAAGAGAGGGCACGTAGCCCCCAAGTGTTTGGTTCTCAATCAGGAAAAAAGAGATAGATAGAGCCCCCACTCTATGAACAAGATGGAGTTATTTATAAGGGAATGAATTTAGCTCGTTACGCATGGGCCCGGCCCAATCCATCAGACATCATGTAAAATACAGTGGGCCATTAAACGAGGCACAAACGCTAGGCGGATCCAAAATATGCACATCAGTAGCCCCCTACTCATTATTCTTCAAGATTCATCTCGGAGGTAAGGAGTACTATTTGCTCGTGATTACCTTTAATTTCTCGAGACGACCGGGCTTAATCGCTTTCACATTAGCAAACAAGATAACAAAAATGCCAGAATGAGTCACGACTTTAGTCGGTTTTGACCACCATTGTATATTTTAATTAACTAGTATGCTTTATAGCTTGATTGTATCTTTATATAGCGAATAGAGTGCCACTTGGGCCAAGGTCAAGTCACAGTACTCGACTACACGAGCAGAACTACCTTTGAAAAAACTAGCAAGCAGAAGCGCATGTAGGCGCGGTGTACAACTCAACCGCGAGTAAACTCGAGTGGGAGCCTTTTGGCGAGCAGAGACATATCATGCTCGTCAGAAAAGTGAACGCTTGGCCTTAGGTATAATCTAAGAACCACTTGAACACCAACCCTTTTTCACAAGTAGAGATACGTCTTACTCGCGAAAAAGGCATAATCGAGATAACATGCTCGAACACCAACCCTTTTACACGAGCAGAAATACCTCTTACTAGTGAACAAGAGTATAATCGAGATAACAAGCTCGAACACCAACCCTTTTTTCACGAGCAGAGATACCTCTTACTCGTGAAAAAGAGTATAATCGAGATAACAAGCTCGAACACCAACCCTTTTTCACGAGTAGAGATACCCTTACTCGTGAAAAATAGTATAATTGAGATAAACCAACCCTTTTTCACGAGTAGATACATCTTTTACTCGTGAAAAAAGAGCATAATAGAGATAACAGGCTCGAACACCAACCCTTTTTCACGAGTAGAGATTATCTCTTACTCGTGAAAAATAGTATGATCGAGATAACATGCTTGAACACCAACCCTTTTTCACGAGCAGAGATATCTCTTACTCGTGAAAAAGAGTATAATCGAGATAACAGGCTCGAACACCAACCCTTTTTTCACGAGCATAGAATATCTTTTACTCGTGAAAAAGAGCATAAGAGAGATAACAGGCCCGAACACCAACCCTTTTTCACGAGTAGAGAATATCTCTTACTCGTGAAAAAGAGTATAGTCGAGATAACAGGCTTGAACACCAACCCTTTTTACGAGCAGAGATATCTCTTACTCGTGAAAAAGAGCATAATCGAGATAACAGGCTCGAACACCAACCTTTTTTCACGAGCAAAGAATATCTCTTACTCGTGAAAAAGAGCATAATCGAGATAACAGGCTCGAACAACAACCCTTTTTCACGAGCAAATATATCTCTTACTCATGAAAAAAAACATAATTGAGATAACAGGCTCAAACAACAACCTTTTTTCACGAGCAGAGAATATCTCTTACTCGTGAAAAAGAGCATAATCGAGATAACAACTGAGCGGCAAGCAAATAACACATGCGTACATAGAGAAAAATCTGATAGTGTGGCTCGGGTGCAGTAATAGTGTGCTCGGGCACAAAGTACAACGTAGCTCCCGGGAAGGAGCGTATCATGCTTGATCTTCCTTGGTGTAGCCCCCACTTCTCGAATGCGAGAGTTTATCTTGAAGTCGAGAAGTATCGCTAGTCAGTACTGTTGGCTCTCGGGCAGAGGTCGACATATGGTATGCTCATTTTGGTCGCTCAGATCTCCGAGTCGTTACTGCTTGTTAAGGCTCGTAGTGTGCTCGAGCACGGTGGAGCTGTTGGGGAAAGCCTAGGCTCTGTTGACATGAACTTTTACTCTTGAAACCTTAGGAGCATCATTTGCAAATCAAGCAAACATATTTCCCCCCTACAACAAAAATGAGGTTTGTTTTGTGCATTTAACGTATGCGAGCAAGAAAGTAATCACGTTTCTACGCAACACGACATAAAATGGCGTAATATCATTATTTTGATTTATAAACAAATAAATCATATTGTCTCGTACCCAATGTCAATTGAGTAAATATCTCGAGACATATTGAACATTTAAGGAAATTTTATATGTCATGAATATACTTCATAATATCATATATTGTATGTCATAATTGGTGATTTAAGCACATTCAATTTACTTTATGCTAAATATTAAATGTCATGAGTAATAATTTTAAATGAAAAACCGGGAAAAATCCCAGACATATTTAGTACGGTTGCGAACGCAAAACATATTTAACCAAATGCATCAGTGTAGTGCAGCGTAGTATGCATCATTATAACGGGTTTCAATGTAATTATTGCATTTGAATTTTTAATTAAAAATAATACAACAATGTAAATATTGTATTTTATTTTTTTATTCAAATTACACTTAATATGTTTTCATTATTCATTGTTCGATTGCCAGCCACAATAGTTCACACGTGTTTTATTGGTATATATCCTCATAATATCACAAGTAATTCAATGTTCCAATTAATGGCATGAATTTACAGACATATTTGTAGCACAAAATTTCAATAGGCTTTTAGTTTTAATGGGCCGTCGGTGCAAAGCTAAACATATGTATAATGTATATTGTGTAAATTAGCAAAAGCCAAGTACATAATTGGAAAAGGAAACACCTTAGTGGGCTGACATTTGAATGATATTGGATTCAAATGCTTAAAGATGTACTATGCATAATTTTGACGTCACATAGCACATTTTACTCATAATAGTGGGAGTCATATATATTACAGAAGAAATGCATGCAAGTGATGAAAATCGAATCAAATGCCTTTTCACATGTATGACATAAGGCAAAAGGAAAATGTTTGGTAATTGAAAGCTTCAGCAAATCAGATCATTAAAGAAATCTTATTCAAATGTTTGTGGAATGTTGCATCAGAGAATAACTAGAAACAGGAAAATATACCCTCGTCAGATTCAATTACTCCAAAAGCTTGGATACACAGTAATCAATTTTCCACCAATAACCTCTGCTCCAAATCAGTACTAAGCAACCCGAAACAGCATGTTTCAGTTTCAAACATATTCTTTTCTGACCACGAATAATATCTCGCGGTTAAGTTGATATATCTTGACTTGAGATTCTGAGCTAGAAAAGGAAAAAAACATGGGTCATTACACAACCTACCTCCACCTAGTATTCAATACAACTATACCAAACCCCAATTTATGATCAGAGTTGTTTTAGACTAGAGCAAATGGTCAAAACTAAATCTGAATGATGAACCAATAATTAATCTCCTCCTTTGTGGTCACAGGCAGGTAAATTGCACTAATTTCGACCAATCAAATCAACATATACGCATACAAGTGTGTAATTTTAATATAATTCAAACTTCTCAGGCCCAATTGCACTACGAGGAAAGGAGTTTATGCAAGCAATATTTGTAGAAAGAGAGGGTAAAATTTAAAAGGAAAGCACCTGAAAATGGTGGGGCCCCTAATGATCCAACTCTGAACTCGCTTTAAAACATGTGAAATGGCCCAAGAAAACTGACAGTGAACCGGTTCAATGAAACTGGGTAATGATAGTTAGCTTTCATAATTGTCGCGCAGTGGAGGGGCCACGTTCGTAAATGCCCAGTAATGAATGGGTTTGACGCATTGAATTTGTTTATCCATTGCGTGTTTAACGCATGAGATGGCGGTCAATGGTCTAACCACTTCTAGCGGTGCGTAGAGGTGAGATCGGTGTCATATGGCGGTAATTCTTTATTGCCGGCGGTGGGGGGCAAAGATGATTTTGGATATTTGTTCCAAGCACGTTAAAACTGTGAAAGAAAACCCTCCAAAGGCTGTGGCTGTGTCCACGAGGTTAGACGGTTGTGGCTTGACAACGAATATTGCTTTGTTCATACATTAAGAAAACTTGAGAAAGATGGAGACAAAACACCATGTCCATGTGACTGAAGTCCTTACTCCTTAGACACTACACCATCCACTCATATCACTTTTGGAAATGACATGTCTTTTTCATCAAACTAAGACATCAGTCAAAACTGGTTATACTGAGATTGTATCCAGAAAAGAGTATAAAATCGCTGAGTGAAAATCACAATCATTGTAACATCCCGATAATGGAACCAACTGATGTATCCAAAAAAAGCATCATACCGGGGGTGCCGAAGGTAGTGGTGGACGTGGGTCGTCAGAGTTGCCGTCCGGCGGTCATCCGTCGTCGACGGTAGATAGAGCCCCCACTCTATGAACTAGAGGGAGTTATTTATACATGAGTGAATGGATTTAGCTTGTTGTGCATGGGCCCGGCCCAATCCTTTAGACATCATGTAAAACACAGTGGGCCATTAAACGAGACACAAACGTTATTGAGGCGGATCCAAAATATGCACATCAGCTAGTTATTTCATTTTTTTGTTTATTTTTAATTGTAAGATTCTTTTTATGTTTTAATCTTTATAGAGTTTTTAAAACTTATAAATTGTGTTGTTATGTGTTTAAATTTTCTAATACTTTGTTTTTTTGTTTATTTATAATGTATGATTTTTGTCATTGTATAACAATTTATCCTACACCTTTGTCTTTTTTTGTTGGTTATTTTTATATCACTTTTTTAAATACCAACCCTGAATTCATTCACTTTTATTGGTGCGTAAATTAAAAATAATTCAAACTAATTAGTCTTAGATAAACATATTGTTGTTGGAGACTTCGCTTATGTCCGTTCTGGAATTTGTAACACTCTCAAGTATTATGTTAGAGAAATCAAATCCTTAACCCCAAAGTATATTGTTTCACTAAAAAAATATAAAATTCACCCAAAGTATCTATAAAATCTCACTTTTCCAGTCAAACTATGTTTTGTATCATTTTTATATCTCATTTTACAATTTTTTTAATTCTAGCTTGCCCATGTGAGTGCCCCGTTCTAAACCTGTCCTCACAACTGAAAAGCGGTCGAGGTTTCAAAACTTTGAGCGCGTGGAATACGCTCGGCCTCATTGTGGACTCAAAAATATGTTTAACAGAGTCGCCACCTATATTTTATGGATTAAATAGAGAAAAACAAAAAAAACCAGAATGTAAGAGTTCGGATGCTAAGTTGCAATGGAAGTATATGGAATTTAGACTATAATAACAACTTATTTTATAGCTATTTATAAGGAAAATTTAAACCAGCATAACGACTTATTTTATATTATTTAAACAGAAATGAAAATAACTTTGGTACCTACTTCTTGAAGCGTGAAAATTATACCCGAAACAACTTTGCTTAAGCAGGCTTTTGGGTGTGCTTCCTCTGTCATTTTGAGAAAGAAAGTCTTTTTGTCTGTTGTTGATGTTGTTGTTGTTGTTGTTGAAATTTGGGCAGCGTAAGGGTGGCGTGACTGTTGCATTTGTTGACTGTCGTGTCTGAATTTCAGTGGTGTAACTGCTTGTTTTTGTTGATTTTTGCTGATGTTGTGTCTGAATTTTGGCGGCACAACGATTGCGTTGATGGCTTTTTGGAGCCGACGTTCACGGCGAGAACCTATTCAGTTAATTAGGTGTCTATTTGGACAGTGGATATAAGTGTATAGGGAGGATCGCTCAGCCTAAAGCGGAAAATGATTCAACAGCTTAACAACGCTCTACTCTGTATATTTCTCTCTGTAAAAATTCTGATTGTAAGAATTCTTCTTCTATGCACTCAGAGGAGCCTCCTATTTATAGGCTGAGAAAAAGGAGTCTTAACCACGAAGGAAGACTGAAGATATTTTCCATTTGTGATTGAAGTGGCGGTACTTTGCATGAAAAGGTTGTACTGCAGAAGGAAAATCAAGAAGGAGGAAACAATTTTGGGCGCCACTTTATATAGAAAGGTGGGCAGCGCCCAAAAATGTAATGGGCAGCACCCAAAAAGGTTGTGGGCATCACCCAATTTTGTTTCATGCCTTGGGAAGTTTCACTTCCCCCTACTGTTCTTTGTTCGTCCTTTTCCTTTTATGTTTCTTCCTTTGACACTTTGGACCCCCTGAAAGTTAACGTTCGTTAGTCTTTTTGATTGGATTTAACATTTTATAGAATGTTATAAATAGGGGTACAAAATTGGGGTGTCTACACTAGCCCCTCAATGATGAAGTTTATGGGTAAACTGGAATTTACCAATAAACGTACATTGTTGATAAGAATAGACTCCCTAATTTCAAGAAAAATCATAACTAAGAAGAATTTAAACGCAACAGTTTACGATGCCGCAGTTCATGTCATGGCAATCATATGATGTGCTTTTCTGATGTGATGTTTTTATGTTGTGATGGTCGACCTACTGAAGTAGGCTGCCTACCTATCCTTATAAAATGAATCAGACCGATCGTAGTTCGTCCCTAAGCCGAACAATACAAGTGTAGTGGTGTGTGTATGGGAACATTTCAATGTAAATTATCGTGCTGTGATGGTCGTGCCTACCGAAGTAGGTTGCCTACGTATCCTTATAAAATGAATCAGATCAATCATAGTTCGGCCCTAAGCCAAACAATGCAAGTTTAGTGGTGTGTGTATGCGAACATTTCAATGTAAATTATTGTGTTGTGATGGTCGTGCCTACCGAAGTAGGCTGCCTATGTATCCTTATAAAAGGAATCAGGTTGATCGTTGTTTGGTCCTGAGCCGAACAATGCAAGTGTAGTTGTGTGTGTAGTCGATTCTTAAAACCCAGAGTTTGCACCCCCAACAAGAATGACTAAAAATAGAAAGAAAGAAAAAAAATCTTTAACTAACATGATATGTGTGGACCATTCCCAAGACCCGGGGTTCGCATCCTTTGTGGAAAAACATGATAAACAACAAATATTAAAAAAAACCAGATTATACGAAACCAATTCCCAAGACCCGGGGTTCGCACGCCTTGCGAGAAAATGATAAACAACAGACATTTAAAAACCAGGTTACAGAAAAAAAATCCCAAGACCCGGGGTTCACACCTTGATGAGCCCAAGATTTCCACGAATTTTTCCTTAAATTTCCTTTTATTTTGTGCTATTTTTGAGTTAATTATGCTTTGGAAATATTCTTATTTGTGTATTTGTGCTTAATGTAGGTTTCCATGCATAATCAAACATTTATATGGTGTTTAGCATGAAGTTAGAAGAAATTCCGGGCTTTAAAGTTGAGTTGCAAGTTATTCGGTCAAAGTTCGTTAAGTCCGTTAAGTATCCCAAAGGAATAGAGGCTTAACGGAGGCTAACAACGCTAATGGAGGACTTTATTGTGAAGTCTGGACAGGGATGGACTTTGACAGCTGTGACGACCCGACCGGATCCCAATACGAGACCCCAAGGTCGTGACGTCAAAACACACAAAACAACAAGCAATGACAAATAATGGATAAGACCATAACGGCAATACGCCCACAACTTAAAACACATTTGGAAGCGAAATGTAATAACACAGTGGCGCCTGAGCTAACAAGCTCAAACTAAATGCAACCAAAGAGATAATTAATCTCTTGGTCCAAAAATTCGACGCACGTGCCGCAACATTGGGCACGTAGAGAAAAACTCCCTATCATGCAATACAATTATATAGCACAAATAAACCAAGTCATCGGCGACGTTACAGCCGGAACCCAACATTACGCTAAGTCTAAGACTCTAGTATAACATGCTCAACGGCTAAAAACATGCCGGAGATTAAACATGATAATTTATCCATCAATATACATAACTTAAAATATAATCACTAACATTCACCAAGTGCGACTAACACAAGTCGGCTATCAAAAGAATAAGCATTAACCAACATAAGTATAGATATTACATTCACAAATAAGTTTGATACCCATCATGAAGTTTACATAACTTCACTTTTCCCAACGTCCTTACCAAAAACTAAGGCTACAAAAATAATTTAAAGTAGCAACCTTTACAAAAATTACACTTCTAGCGTAGGCTCGGCGGTTTCCTTCGAATTACTAGCTCGGCTCGAATCTAAGGAAAACAAAACAAACTAGTAAGTCATAATGACTTAGTAAGCTACTAAGATGCAATGTCATGGCATGGCATAATGCTCAAATAAAACATGTACATCTCATGTCATACTTATGATGTAACATTTCATGGTATAATTTTCCAAACAAACCAAATCCAACCATAGTCACATGGAATATAATTCTTCATAAATTATCATGAAATAAATCATATCAATAGATTATGATTCTAAATTCCGTAATGTGTAGTATTTCATTTCCACATTTAAACTCCCATCAAACCACCAACCACATAACCCGATTAAACCATGAGTCTCATAAATCTTCATTAAACCTAACTCATATAATAATTCATATGCGGGAGACTATTGTTTCCATTCTAGTCATGAATAACATGTTATATTTTTAGTATAACATAAGTCATAAAATCTTCATTTGATTAGCATGTTGTATTTTTATTATAACATTTATCAAGAAATCATCATCTCATGAAAATCATACCATTAACCATGTAGCACAACAATTCATACGTGCTCATAAAATAAACCACATAAGAGAGAGAAGATGATTTTCCTTTCCGTTTCCAGCGTGTAACTCATGCGGAAACAAACGTGTCCTCGATAACCCTTTCGTGGCATCGACGTCCCCGAAAGCCCCTCGTTCGGGTTCCATAGCTATCAAAGTCATGTGTATTACTCTAACTAAGATCAGCTACTTCCCCACCGTGGCCATCGGTGGAGGGGTGTGTGCAAACCTGGCGCGGTGATCCATTGCGATCACGAATCCCACAATTCGTGAAGACAATGCATCCTCCCGCCAAAACTCAAACCAAAAACCGCCAGCTGGACTCAAACACAAGCACAAGTAATATATACTCGCATGCTCATCCAAAGGAAAAGTACAACACACCGAACTAATCCAATCAAGTAGATATTTACTTTTAATTCACATAGTTATACATTTCTATGATAACTAACACATAAACATCTTAGAGCGATAATATCAAGTCTCTAATACTCAAGTGTTCTTCATACACTTGAAAACGCTCGGAGGCTTGACCTCCATCAAAACTACCCCAAATTCTGTAGGATCTTAATATGTGATTCATTATATTCATATTAGTCTATGGTGGAGATTTCGGACGGTTAAAAATCTGTGGTCTGACTTTCTTCGAGCTCGTTACTGTTCTCATGGTCTCTTCCCGTTCTAGTCGTGGTTCTCACATATGGCATCGACTTCAACGGATTAAACCTTTGGCCGATCCTTGCATTGGTTGGATTGTGGGCACTGGGTTAATTTCCATTTGGCATGATCATTGGCTTCCTTATCAAAATCTTTCCAAACCCCCGGATTGTTCTATTGAATTCGTTAAGGATCTTTTTGATTCTAGTGGCAATTTGTTTCCTTTAGCCCATTCCATCCTTCCTTATTCTGCTTTTCAGTCTATTTCCAATCAGTCCATTGCTACTTCGGATCAGTCTGATCTTCCCTACTGGAGCTGTACTTCTTCGGGCAAGTTCTCTCTCAGTTCGACGAAGGACCTTATCTCTCCATCTAGAGCCTCTCTTATGACTTCCAAATTTGTTTGGCACAAGTTCCTCCCAGCTCGTATAAGCATATTCTTATGGCGTTTATTCATGGGTCGATTGCCTATTGATGAAGGCCTTCTCAAAAAAGGTTTTCATTTAGCCTCGAGATGTGTTTGCTGCGTTCATCGATGTGTTGAAACTTTCCAGCATCTTTTTCTTCATAGTGAAGCTGCTAGTTACGTTTGGAATGCATTTACTTTTCATGGTATTTCCATTGGTGGTGTCTTAGTCCAACAATGATGCATGATTAACTGGTGCAAGGCCAAGTCTTCGGTCCTTATTCTTCTCCCTTCCATTATCTTATGGAATATTTGGAAGTTTTGCAATGGTGTGATTTTTGGTGGGTCTCACAATTAATATGAGGCGGTTGTTCAAACAGTGAATTCTGATCTTCATCTCATTCTCTCTGCTTGGAATTTTTTCGGCTTTCGGCAAAGTCAAGGTCTTACTTATTCTTTTGCTACCCGGAAAAAAGTGACAATTCGTGCTGTTTCCTGGTCTAAACCCCCGCCAGGCATTCTCAAACTTAATTATGATGGAGCTTGTCGTGGCAACCCGGGCCTAAGTGGAGGTGGGGGTGTTATTAGAGATTCGGAGGGTGCTGTTGTTCATGCCTATTCTTCTTTTTATGGGGAGTCCACTAATACTGTGGCTGAAATGAAAGCTCTTTTCCAAGGTCTTCGCTGGCTTCATAGTAGCGGTCATCATGATGCTATTGTTGAGATTGATTCCATGATTATCTGTGACTTGCTAAATAAAGATTATAACATCCCGTGGAATTTGGCCTACTTCGTCCGTGCTATTGGTTTGATGAGGAATGATTTTTCTTTATCTGTTCGTCATTGTTTTAGGGAGGCTAATTTTGTGGCTGATGGCTTGGCTAATCTAGCTGTGGACCTAGGTCATGATCACTGTTTTTCCTTGGTTTCTTCTTTACCCGTTGTATCAGAAGTAACGTTATTCTTGATGTCCATGGCACTGCTAGAAATCGTATGTCTTAGTTTTCGTTTTTGTGCCCTTGTTGGTTTTTATTTCTTTGAGGTAAGGCTCCTTTGTACCCTCGTTCAAAGGGTAAGGCTGGTTGTCCCCCTTAAGTTTGTATTTTTTTCTCTCTATTTAATAAAATCCCTCAGGTGCCGCCCTGTTTCCTTAAAAAAAAATATTAGTCGAATAATCGACACCGTTGAGTCATTTCTACTCTTTTCAAATTTGAAGGCATAGAAGCTATTTGCATCATAGCCCTCCCATTATTCATTAGCTATTATTCATGGCTAAGTTCTTAAGGTTAGCAACATTGTGCAACCCAACAATCCATACCTTCCCAACAACAACCCCAAAACATGGTTCATAGGTCAACACTTAACATTTAAAGTCAACCATTACATTTTAAGCATGCATTCATCCAAAATAACCATTAATCTAAACAAGATGTAATTTCATCTAGCATGCTCATCACCAAGGTATAAGTTAATCTAGCATGCTCATAACCTTCAATTCATGAATCATAGTTGACCAACATACTCTTATTGCATAAAAGTCAACTCAACCCAATGAAGTCAAACATTACATTTAAATCATGTAATCCAAAATGATAAATCATTATTCATGCTCACAACCAAAAGTTCATGAATTAGATATCAACATACTCTTATATACATGAGAGTCAACTTTATTCTCAAAAGTCAAACGAAGCATTCCAACATGTAACCCATTGTAAAAATTCACTCTTCATGCTTACAATCAAAATTCAAGGTTCATCAAGTATACTTCGCAAACTTTAAACATATACATATGTGATTCCAACAACTCATAGTATTCCATAAAATCCCCCAAAATCATTCATAATATCAAGAACCCACTTACTACATAATCATCATATCAAACCCTAGGTTTCTAGGGAATTATGTACCCATCAATCTCAAGTCAAAACTCACAAATTGAAGCTTAATATCATACTTCATTAAACATATAAATCAATCTATTCATGCTTCTAACAAGTTCACTCACCAAAAATCCAAAATTCAAAATAAAATCACACACATCATACATGTGTGCTCATTGACCTCAAATAACAAGCATATTTGTTTTCCTTAGGGTCAATGAGCACAAAATCAAAGAAGAGGGAGTCTAGTAGCTTACTTGACTTAGATGAAAACTCAAAAAAATCACAATCCAATCGGTGAAGTTGTTCCATTTGACGAGGGCTTCACGAATCCGAAGTTTGGAGGTCATCCGACGGTTGGATCTCCTTGGATTTGAGGAGGAAGAGCTAGGGTTTCAAACTTCCATGGACTCCCCAACTCTCTCTATCATACGGTTGAAGAAGGGGAAGAAAATGAGAGGATTTGGCTGAATTTACAAAGGGAGAAATGTATTTATACTTCCCCAACTAAATAGGGCACAATAGGAATTTCCCTTGTACAATTAGTGATCATTAGATGTAATCCACCTCTAATCAAATCTTAATTAACTATCCAAACATGTTAGGACATGATTAGGACTTAGTATGAGGGTTAGGAAGGGTTTAGGGGGGGTTTAGTGGGGGTAGAATAGGAAAATCACATCGAAATCTCAAAACAAGGAGTTGTTATCTCGAAGGGCAAAGCGCTCGCATGGTCTTAACCCATGCGAGCGCATTGGTCCTGTTTCCTCTACTAACAGATTTCTACAATCCTTGTTCGGTTGGGGTCCTTCCCGCATGCAACCGTAAGCCTTAAAGCTCTAAAATGGCTTATAATTCAACCCTTAAAGTCCTCAAACACTTAGCTAAACCAACCAAGTCTCAAACCACTTTTAAAGTAGGTCTAAACTCCCATAAACAACACCCGAAACAACTCGGAGCGAAACCGACGCAAGGCGTAACAACTTGTTAACGAAACGTCGAATGAAACCACAAACCGACGGGTAACAACCCAAGGTTATAAACACTTAAAAAGGATATTAAATAGTCCTGAATGCTCCTCAGATGATTAACAACAGATAGAAGAAATGAGCTCCCGAAAGACGAGACGATCACCCGGCTCAATCTCAAACTACGCGATAAGAAGGATTGCTATCCTGGAAGCGTCAAAACCTCACAAGACTTAAAGAATGCATTCAACTAGGATTCTAACACATCTAAACATGTTATCCAATCATCATGTAAAGATCTAGGACCAAATCGAGGTCAGGAACACAAAACCCGAGTAAACTCTCAATCGCGTCGCATTTCGACTATCGTCGAGTTATGACTTGTGACTTTAGCAAGTCAACAACTAAATGGCATCTCTTAAAAGTATTTTGGTCTTAATATGATCTCTCATACACATCTAGACTCTCTCAGAAATCAAATAAGCGATCAACAAGGGAAGAAGTGCGAGCATTCCACGCAATTCAAGCTAACCGGGAATCGGGGTCTTACAACAGCTGTAGACACCCCAATTTCGTACCCCTGGTATGTAACTCTGGCATGTGGTATCAAGACCTGTTAAAACTTAACAAATGTCAAGTTACATGGATTAAAAATGCAAAAGATAAAGCAGGATGCGTAAAACAGTGAAATGCAGGGACTAAAGTGTCAAAAATAGGCTGAAGTTTGAACAGTTGGCGCGACCTAAAAGGCAGCTTGGCGCGGCGCCCAGAATAGGTTATGGCAGCGCCCAACTTTGCTACAGTGCAGCCCAAACTGCTACAGGAGTGCTACAGTTCGCGTAATGTGCAATTCCTTCGGCACACTGTACAAGGAAATGAAGCGTGAAGGGAGAAAAAGTAATTCCCGCAAAGTCCCTCTCTCAGCCTATAAATAGAGGCCCCGGGGTTCGCTTTCAACACACTTGAAATACCACAAAGCTTTCAGTGTTGTTGTTACGCTGTTAGAATAGTGAGCGATCGTGAGCGATAGTGAGTTCCCCCCCTATAAAGCCTCGAAGCCATGCCAAAACTCCTCCAAAAGCAAATCCAACCGGTCAAAGTGATCCCTAGCCCCCCAGTTAGGTATCCACCCTATTTCCCCAGTCCAAAAACCTCGAACAGAGCAGTTGCTCTGCCCGAGTAAAAATGCCAAATCAGCCAGAAGCAAGCCCTTGTTTTGCCCGATTTCCGCCAGCAGCAAAAAAACAAACAGTTGCTCCGCCCGTTTTACGGGTTCCAAAAGCAACTTTTGAAAGCAATCACTCTGCCCGAACCGCAGTAGCAAAGCAAAAAAAAAAAGACTTCCTCTCCCGAGAAGGACAGAGCGAGCACACCACGCTCTAAAAGGTGAGCCTTTAAGGGCGTTAATTTATTAAAAAGCTATATTCCATCCGGCCCAATGTAAAAAATATAAGCCGTTGTGCTGCCTGAATTTATTTAGAAAATAACGTTTAAAAGAGCCATTATTATGGCCAAATATTTTTAAGTATATTTGTAATTATTGGAAGGAGGCGACTGCAAGTCCGTAAATAATGTAAATATGGATGTATTTGTTTTCTTTTCTGTCTTTTAATGCTTTATTTATTTGCTAGAAAAATATAACAAAAAGGATACTTTAGCAAAAAACTGCTTTTGAAACAGAAAGGGCGAGTTGGGTGCCTAGTACCTTCCCAACTCGTAACTTAGCCTCCGAACCCGTTTTTTTTGCAATTTCTGGTTTTCTTTTTTGGTTTTTCTTTATTTCTTCCTCAAAATAAATATGGCGACTATTAAAACATTTTGGATCGCAGTGGGGCATCGCAATATTCCTTTCTTGCACTTTTCCGTTTTCCCCTAAAAAAGGGAGAATGAGAATGAAAGGGTGATGTATTCCTATATCTGGTATCCCCTAAAAAATGGATAACTTGATATAGAAAACCCAAAGCACTCATAGTGATCCGAAATAGGCCATAAGACAATTTTCATAAAGTCTGTAGTGGGGCCCGCAACATCCTTTCTTGAACTTTCCATTTTCCCCTACACAAGGGGCGATGCGAATGGAAGGGTGATGCTTTCCTGTATCATGTTATCCCCTAAAAAAGGGATAACCTGACACAGAAAACCCATAGCTCCCATAACGGACCAAAAATTCACTGAAGTGACCGAGGCGTATTCAACGCGCTTTTTGACAGCACCCTTTCCGTATTTTTAATTTCGTCTTCCCCTAGACAAGGGAGGATGGAATGGAAAGCGTGGTGTCCGCATTCGCACGCCGCATTCGCCTAACCAAGGGAGCGCGGGGCCGCATCCCGGGGCATCCACAGTGGCGACTCTGCTGAGGAGATCATTTTTATTTTAAATAAAAATGGAGGGCTAGACTCATAATTTTTTTTGTTTTTCTTTGTTTCTGGCTAAAGTATGCTTGTTATATTTTTCTAAGCATTTAAATATTGCGTTCCTATACATCCGTGTCTATATTTGTGGATATGATCCTCCATCTTACTGCAGTTTCGTTCCAGTCACTGTTACAGGTATACTTAAAAATATATATTTTTTTAAAAAAAAATAAAAAAAAATGCAATAAATTTCCGGGCAGCACAACAAAAAAAGGGGGCCGGGGCATTATTTTTATTATTGCTTTATTTTCGGCTCTATATTATTATTCTGTTCTACTTTATTTTATTACGCAAAATTTGTACATTTATTATTTTACTCTGTCATTTTATTTTGGGGATTATGACCAATTTGTAATTAATAAGAATAGATAGATTTCCCGTTTTTCTTTCTATTTCTTGATATGATTGCTTGCTTGCTCGCGCTCAAACTAAAAAAGCCGAGAAAATCCACAAATAGCAGCAAGACATGCCATACCTATTTTATTTTTTGTTTTATATCTAAAAAAAAGGATTTTACTGCTTTCTAGATGCCGCACACACGCGCACGCACTTAGAAATATTCCGAATTGCTACCCTATACCATGGCCAGCCTACCCCCTGCATAAGACATCGTTAGATTGCATATAGATTTTTAGGACACTTCAATGACCGATCGATTTTTGCATCTCTGAATCGTGGGTCAGCCCCTGTAAGAAAAAAAATAAAAGATCGAAAAAAAAATGACATAAAAAAATGTGTAAGTAAAAAAAAATGAAAATGAAAAAAAATGCGCAAGTAAAAAAAAAGAAATATATACACAGAGGCTGATTGATTATTCTCGGATTCTCGACCTAGAACACTATGAATGGTGGATCCCGGAAAGAGTATAGGCCCTTCGCTTGGGATTAGTCCGATCTTGGGGAGTCGAAAGGCAGGTGGAATACGAGGGTCCGATACTCTGGAGAAAGAATCCACTGTTCCAGGAATAGTCATGAGACTGTCAAAATAAAGCTGGTGCTTGTCCGGTCAATTATAGGAAAAAAATAATAAAAAATCCTAATAAAGGCACGCTGTACTCCAAGTCTAGAAAGCCTTCAGCCAACCTTTTTGATACCTCCAAACCCATTTTCCTCAGAAACCTGGCCCGAATTTGGAAAGACAGAGATAGTACTGGCCGGTTGATACGGGAAACAAGTGCAGAAATCAGATCAGAAAGTATCAGAAATAGATCAGAAAAGGGCAGAATCAGTTCAGAGGGTACAGATCCAAGCAGTATGACAACAGAAAGTGAGCAGTCCGCTATGGGTACAGATACATGGGCTCCAGGTTACGCTCTAACTCCGGCTATGCAACAATGGCTAGACCAAAATCTAGATGCACGAAATGATCGCTTGCTAAGTCAGATAGCAAGTCTCATACAAGGTCCAAAACCCAATGGTGATGGAATCTCTTCCCCTGCTGTACCTCAAGAAGCATCAACTTCCCATGTTCCTCCAAATCCGATTTCCCAGCCAAACACCAACCCACCAAATACTACCGTTACCCCAAATCCAAATCCTCCACCGAAACCCTACTACCCAAATATTAACCCTTTCACACCCTATCCTCCATATCCTTTTCCAAACACCAATATTCCCCAGAATCCAAATGACCTTCCTTTTCCCATCACCAACCCGCTCCAAAATAGTCCGCATATGGACCCAAGAAGCTATAACCCGCCAGGCCAAGTTACCACTTATTTACCTCCTAATGATCCTGGCCGCCAAACCGAAATCGCCAATAACCCACCTGCCCAAAATCCCTATCCAACCCAAAATCCTTATCCAGCCCAAAATCCCTATCCAGCCCAAAATCCATATCCAACCCAAAATCCTATCCAAAATCCATATCCAACCCAAAATCCTCACCAGATACCCCAGCCAGAAATTAACCCAGCCTTCCCTAATCCTGCCAGCATATACCAAAACCCGACTCCCCCACCCACCAAAATGGAGGCTGACATGGAAAACATGAAAAGCATGATGCTCAAACTTTTAAACAAAGGGGAATTTTCTACGCGGGCACTGGCATTACTACCTTCAGCAGTATTGCCTTCAAAATTCAAAATGCCCGACATAGAAAAATTTGATGGGACTGGATGCCCTATATTGCATTTAAAATCTTACTCCACTGGTTTGAAGTCAAGGGGGGCTAGCTTTGAAGCCATGGCCTCCAATTTTCACCTCACCTTAATAGGGGCTGCCAAGCAATGATTGATGTTGTCAGATAGTAGCACCATGAGTACTTGAGACCAGATAGCTGAAGGGTTCCTAGAAAGGTACAAAGACAACACCAGCCCCGAGAATAAAAGAGACCTTGATTCGTGCACCCAAAGGGAAAAAAAACCTGTGCTGAATTTGCAGTCAGGTGAAAAAGAAAATTGGCTCAGACGTTCGACAGGCCTGATCCGACTGAGTCTTCCAGGATGTTCATTAAAAATCTCTAACCCATATACCTGGAACACATGTGGTATCTCCCTTATAGCAATTTTAAAGAAATAGTGGAGATAAGAACCCGTATTGATGAAGATATACGAACGGGGCAATTAAAAGTCAATACGTCTCCCAGTTCTTTCCGTTACTCTAAAGGGAAGGCAGCCACATCAGCACCAGCCGTCAATATGGTAGGAAATGCATCAGCCACTCTTCCTACCAAAAACTATAGCACTGTTCCATGGTCCTATAGACCAGACAGGTTTGTCAACACAGTTGGAGGGAATAATGGCCCGAACCGAAATTTCAGGAATCAGAACAGGGTGAACCGGTATTATGATGAACTACAAGCTCCCCAGTCTATGATACTGCAAGGACTAATGGCACAGGGAGTGCTAAAGCCTTTGGAAGGCTATAAGCCACCAAACCCCCTGCCCAGGACTTGGAATCATGCCCACTATTGTGAATACCATCGTTGCAGTGGTCACCTCACCAATAAATGCTATACACTCAAAGATGCTATCCAAGACCTAATAGATGATAAGGTTATTGAAAAGCCTCCTCCTAGACTAAATATAGTCAATAACCCTCTACCTCAAATCAATATGATTGAGGTGGATGAAAAAATTTGTGTACCCAAGTTTGAAATCAATAAACATCCCTTACCATATATCATTGTTCCTTTCTCTCAATCCTTATCCATAAAAGAGCCTAGTTACAATATGATCTCTTGGGACACTATCCTGGGTAGCTAAAATACTTGCAATATTGAAAAACCCACTTGGGTCGGTGGGGATGTCAGCCACCTTACTAGATCTGGCCGAGCCTACCAACCAAACCTGGAAAGAGGTGACCACTCTGGCAAAGACCAAGAAACAGATACTGGGGCTAAAATGGTGGAAGACACTTTATTAGCTCAGATGAAGAAAACTCAGGCCAACATATCCATCTGGGGCTTGCTTTTTACTTCTAAAACCCACCGTGATACACTGGCTAAGTCTTTAAGTCAGGCGGTTGTTCCTATTGAAACCTCCCCGAATGAGCTCACTCAACTGATCGGAAACATTCACTTTGGGAATGTGATAATGTTTACTGATCTAGATCTTCCAAGGGAAGGAACCAACCACATTGATGCTCTTCATATCACTGTGGGAATAATGGAAAAACGGGTTCCCCGAGTTCTGATAGACAATGGGTCTTCTCTAAATGTATGTCCCACTAGCACACTGGCAAAACTGGGAACAAAAATATTAGAGCTTGCTCCCTCGTCGTAGACAGTAAGGGCATATGACAACACCAGTCGATGTGTCCTAGGGGTGGTCACTTTAATGATGACTATTGGGCCCTTAACCATGCCGGTAGAATTCTAGGATTTGGACATACCTGCCACTTTCAGTTTGTTGCTGGGACGCCCTTGGATCCATGGGGTAAAAGGGGTAGCCTTTTCATTGCACCAACGTGTCAAATTCATCCACAATGACCACATAGTGATTATTTTGGCTGATAAGATCATGGAAAATAAAGAGAGCGAGGACGTCTCGATCCTCGAAATAGAGCATGATGACATTGGTATATTTCTCAGTGACTTTGAGGTTATCCCCCAAGCTGTGGTCAACGCCATTGAATATGGGCGAGAAACTGACATCACCGGAAAAAAAAACTACCTCCCTAGGAAACATGGTTCCTTTAAACATGTTTCGAAAAATGAATTATATGCCTGGTCTGGGTCTCGGCAGAAATCAGCAAGGACTTGTTAATTTAGTCCAAGATGAACTTAAGGAATGTATCCCTCCTTTTGGTCTAGGATACAAACCTACTCCAGCTGAAGTTGCTGCAGTCATAAAACAGAAACGTGAGAAAGCTAAGGCAGAAAGAGAAAAACGTCCTTATAAATATCCCCCTCTCAAACCATATAGAAAAACCTTATACTGTTACTTTGTAAGAAAAGGGGAAACAGAAGCCTACCTCCTGTTTCCTGAGCCCTAGCTAGACCAGAATGGGAAAAGACACCTGGTTGGGAGATCTTTGAAGATGTCAGTATTCTCATTGATAAAATGGAACATGTTACCCTGGAGCCCCGTAGCACTGCATATAAGACTGTCACTATTTAAAATACTTGGACTATAGACCAAGATGATTATGCTCTAGCCCTCTTAGATGATGAAAGTCTGGGAGACAACTTTCTGGGTATGATAGACGGAGGCACTAATTATGAAAAACTCCCTGCTGAGTTTGAGCCTATTATTGATAAGCCTCTGCAGAACTGGTATACTATGATCGGTCCGCTCTTGACAACCGCAGATCTGGTGGACCGTTTCAGATATACTATTCCCCTTCCTTTTCTAGCTTTACAGATTGGTCATCTATCGATCCGCCCCCTAAAATTGAGGATCTCAAACCCTAGGTCCCCAATAATATAAATAACCCTGTACAGTTTTCTATTAATGATAATCTTAATGTCTTTGCTTATTCCTTAGTTGCACCTACATTAAAAGACGCATTAAATAATTATAATAATGAGTCATTTGATGAAATGGACCCAAAAGATAAAAACTATTTGCTTGAGCTTGTAAAGTCAGTCGAGCACCAGGAACAACATCATTCATCAACAGCAAATGAAGACTTGTCCACTATCAATCTGGGGCTGAACAATGAAACAAAAGAAATCAAAATCGACAGCTACCTGCAAGGCCCTGAAAGGGTAACACTTATTGATCTCCTCAAAGAGTTCGTAGACATCTTTGCCTGGTCCTATAAAGATATGCCGGGGCTAGACCCAACCATCGTTGAACACCGGATCCATATATATCCAGATGCTCGGCCAATTAAGCAAAAGCTCCGCCGAATTAAGCCGAAATGGTCACTGCGAGTAAAGGAAGAAATCATGAAGTAGTTGCATGTCAAATTTATTCAGGTGGTAGAATACCCGATCTGGCTATCCAACATAGTGACCATTCCCAAGCCCAACGGGAAGGTCCGGATCTGCGTAGACTTCCACAACCTCAATAAGGCATCGCCCAAAGATGAATTCCCTCTACCCAATATAGATATTGTGATAGACGTCGTCACTGCTCACAAAATCAGATCCTTCGTCGACGGCATGCTGGGCTACAATCAAATCAAAATGGCAGCATAAGACCAGGAGAAAACCTCATTCACTACTCCCTGGGGGACCTATTGCTACAATGTCATGCCATTTGGGCTAAAAAAATGCTGGAGCTACATATCAAAGGGCTGCCACCACTTTCTTCCACGACATGATCCATAAAGAAGTGGAGGTCTATGTTGATGACATGATCGTGCACTCCAGCGATGCCAACGGTGCTCATATCAAAGGGTTGCCACCACTTTCTTCCACGACATGATCCATAAAGAAGTGGAGGTCTATGTTGATTACATGATCGTGCACTCCAGCGATGCCAATGGTGCTCATATCAAAGACCTTCGAAATTTTTTCGAAAGGTTAAGGAAGCATCAAATGAAGCATAACCCACCAAATGCACATTTGGGGTTACCAAAGGCAAGGTCCTGGGATTCATGGTGACCGAGCATCGGCCAAAATTAAAGCCATTATAGAAATGCCGCATCCAAAAACTCCAACCGAAGTCAAAGGCTTCCTAGGCCGATTGCAGTATATCAGCCGTTTCATCAGACAGCTGACATCCATATGTGAGCCCCTCTTCAAACTCTTAAAGAAAAATACTGACCAAGTCTGGGATGAGAAATGTCAGCTAGCCTTCGAAAAAAATAAAAGCCTACCTTACCAATCCACCTGTGCTAGCTCCGCCCCATACACATAAACCTCTCATCTTATATTTAACCGTCACAGACACGTCAGTAGGGGCTATGCTCGCCCAAGAAAAAGAAAATTCCTACGTTGAAAATGTCATCTACGTCATCAGTAGAAAGCTACAAGGAAGTGAAAAAAGCTGCATCGGCCTAGTCTGGGCCACGCAAAGGCTCAAAACCTATCTGCAAGGATGGTCCATCAAGCTCATCTCCAGAATAGACCCCATAAAGTACATCTTCGGCAAGCCATCACTATCCAGCCGACTGGCTAAATGGTCATTTCTTCTCAAAGAGTTTGACATAACTTATGTCACACTCAAATCTATCAAAGGCGGTGTAATTGCAGACCATTTAGCCGATCTGCCCTTAAAAGCAGAAGATGCAGCTGAGTCTTGCTTCCCAGACGAAGGTGTCTTGGAAATTACTGACCATGACACCAGCTGGCAAATGTTCTTTGACGGAGCCGCCAACAAAAGAGGTTTTGGCCTAGGAATCTTGCTAATCGACCCAACTGATTCCCACACTCCGTTGGCCATTGATCGTGTCTTATTTTAAATTTATTCCTTGCAAGTGGACAAGACTATTGTAGAATAGCTTGGGAAGCAGGGGTCGAACCACAGAGACAAGAAGATCACAAATAGTAAGACTATCGGTAGCAATATTATTAAACTAGGGGGTTTTTGTATTGATTTTAATCTAAACTAATTATTATACTAAAGCAGTTAATTTACCTAAATTAGCAGCAATTACAGTTTGAAAGATCTGATGGTGGAGGGAAATCTAGGATTAGGGTTTCACTTGTATCTACTCTATAGCTTATTTGGATAAAGTATCATTCAATTTTTTGGGTTCGTTCACGAAGGATAGATATAGCCTGTCGAATTACCTTTCAGTCTCCATCTCCAAATAATTCGTCCATTCTATATCCTATGCACAGGAACATATGGATCCTAACTGTCACTTAGGTCATATATGGAACCTGACCCTAACTTATCACTCCCGTGCATCGATAGGTTCAATTTATCATGATGGTGAGCCAGTGTACGACATATGCATATTGGTCATGCAGTTAGCCACACCTCTAGGCCTTTATTACTCACGATTACATTCATTTGTTCAAAGCGAGATAATAAAGGAGTTGATAAACACCATGATCAACAAGAATTAAGTGAATAAAAATATATTTAAGCCATAGATTCGATACAAGTTACCTCCCAACTCTTAGATTAATGGATGTTTAGTTCATCCTTGAAGATGAACTGTACACGGAGATGAATGAATACATGGATCGATCTTCAAAACTGTAATTACAACAACTAAACTATGTTATACAATCTAAATCCTACCTAAAACTGTTTTGAAACTACTTCTTGGATGACCTTTGGCTTTGGCTACCGTTCTTTATTTATACCAAGGAGTTGTAGGGGAATAGGAGGTTCAATCCAGCTCGAAAACCTCAAAAGGCCGGTTCTGGGCACTTTGCGGTCGCAAGGTCATTACCCCTTGCGTCTGCAAGGGTCTTGATTTCGGGAGCACACTTACTGCCTACCTTGCGAAGGCAAGGTCTAAACACCTTGCGGTCGTAAGGTGGCTAGAATGTTTTTCTGCCGTCTTTCTTCAATTTACACTTTGGCCCTTTCCTCGAAATCTTCACTAAAAGCCTCATAATTCATATAAATCCACCTAAAACCCTGAAACTCATAAAACAACTCAAAAACACATGTTAGTAGCCAAAAGCCTCGTAGAATCGCTCAATTTAAGTCATAAAAGTACATGATATCGACTTATAAAATACATCGATCAACCATAAGGTTGGAGTTCGAGTGCTCGAACAATACAGCTGAATACGAAGCCTGTATTGCTGGCCTAGAAGAAGCTCTCCAAAAAGGAGCCAAAGACTTGGAAGTCTATGGAGACTTCGCTCTGATTATAAATCAAGTAGAAGGAAAGTGGAAGACCCAAGATCCCCGGCTGCAACGCTATCATGTCAGGTTGACAACACTTGCCACTAAATTTGATTCTATCTCGTTTCACTACTTGCCGCGAGATAGAAATCAATTTGCCGATGCATTGGCCACTCTAGCATCGTTGGTCCAAATTCTCGTAGAAACCCAAGTCCAACCATTTGTAGTTGGGAAAAAGGTCACTCCGGCATTTTGCTTCAAAATCAATGTGGCCCCTGAAACAGATCACGAGCCCTGGTACTCTGATATCCTAAATCTACTTTAGAAAGGGATCTATCCTCCTGATTTAGACAAAAGAGGGAAAGTCTCCCTGCGGAGATGGGCATCGCAATTCGTGTTTAGCAGTGGCAGCCTATACAAAAGGCATTATCAAATCCTTAATCTATTGTGCGTCGACCAAGCAAAAGCCGAGCAAATCATGGACCAGCTTCATGGTGGTACTTGCGGGCCCCACATGAATGGCCACATGTTATCCAAAAAAGTTATCCGGTAGGAGTACTATTGGAGTACGCTTGAAACCGACTATATTCGGTGGGTGCGTCATTGCGACAAGTGCCAGCGTTTCACAAATCTACAGCACGTACCCCCGCATATCTTATACAACTCCACAGCCCCTGGCCCTTCTCAACTTGGGGAATCGACGTCATAGGACAAATTCACCCGAAAGGATCCAATGGCCACGAGTATGTTCTGGTTGTTGTCGACTACTTCACGAAGTGGGTGGAAGCCTCTTCTTATAAAATACTGAATACCCGAAAGGTGTCCGAATTCATCCGGACCAACATCATATATCGATACGGAGTACCTTTCGAGATAATCTCTGACAACGGTACGCATTTTGGAGGGGACGTGAATCGTCTGCTCGACAAGTTCAAAATCCAAAGGCATAAATCCTCCCCCTACCGATCGCAAGCCAATGGTGCCAATAATTTAACGCTTCAAAGTGTTCCCACAGATAATGAAGTATGGGATGCCGTTAAGTCGTTGAATCCAAACAGCACCCCGGGGCCGGATGGTTATACTGGTTGGTTTTTTCAAGGATGCTGGGAGATAGTGAAGTGGGATGTTATTGCGGCTATAAGGGAGGCGTTTATGGGCAATCTTCTTCCTAGGGGCATCACAGCTACCTCTCTTGTTTTGCTCCCGAAAGTTGATAGACCAGAGGTGTTGGGAGACCTTCGCCCGATTAGTTTGTGCAACTTTGTTTGCAAAATAATCTCTCGCATTTTTGCTTCTCGTCTAGCGAATTTGCTGCCTAAGCTGGTGTCCATGGAGCAATCTGGTTTCATTAGAAATCGTAATATTCAAGAGAATATTCTCTTAGCTCATGAGCTTGTCTATCGTATTGATACGAAGGTTCGAGGGGGTAATGCGGTTTTTAAATTTGATATGTCCAAAGCATACGATAGACTGGAGTGGGACTTTCTTCTTCGAGCTTTGACGGCTATGGGGTTTAATTCGACGAACTGTGATATGGTATATCGCCTTTTATCTAACATCTTGTATTCTGTTCGTGTTAATGGGGAGTCATGTGGTTTTTTCCATTCGTCTAGAGGGGTGCGGCAAGGTGATCCCGTTTCACCGCTTATTTTTATATTGGCTCAGGAGGTTTTGTCATTCAACATCAATCGAGCGATTCAAAGGGGTCAGGTCTTACCTTATCATCATGGTCGGGGGTGTTCAGGTGTCTTACCTTTTGTATGCAGATGATATGTTGGTTTTCTGCAATGCTTCTAAACGTTCAGTGTTGGGTTTGCGAAAAATTTATCTATCTATGAGAGCTCCTCAGGTCAGCTGATTAATGTGCAGAAGAGTGGATTTTATGTTAGTAAAAGGTGCAGTAATAGACTTGTTCGTCAGATTTCTGGTTGGTCTGGTTGTTCTCAATAATTTTGGCCTATGTGCTATCTTGGAATCCCTCTGTTTAAGGGTCGAATGAAAAGTTGCTATTTTGAAAATCTTACTTCTCAGGTGCTTGCGAAGATCAATGGTTGGCGGTCCCGCCTTTTATCTTTTGGTGCCAAAATTACTTTGGTCAAGCCGGTGCTTTACAGTATTCCTATTTATTCGTTGGCTTCGACTTCGGTTCTGAAATTGGTTCTTGCTCGTATAGAGAAAGTCATTGCATAATTTTTATGGAGTGCCAAAGGGGAGCACAGAGCCCACAGGGTGGGGTGGCATATGATTTGTCGTCCTTTGAACGAAGGCGGTTTGGGCATCCGTTCTCTCTCGCAAGTGATGGATTCGTTGCATGCAAAACTTGCTTGGAATGCTATTGCATGGGCAGTCTCTATGGGCGCTGTTTTATCGTCATAAGTATGGGGTTTTCAGCCTTCGGTTCGAGTCTTACTTGGTCTTTGCCTTGGCGATCTATCGTGAAGCACATGGATCATATTCAGGATTGCAGCCGCTGGATTGTTGGACGGGGAGATTTATCTTTTTGGGATGATAATTGGTGTGGTACACGGTTGGTTGGGCCGTTGCCTTTGGATCGAAACTTAACAATTCGGGCGACTATGCCTTTTCTTGAAGATTCGTGTACTCTTATTCCTAGTTCCCTTCATCAGGATATTCGACAGCTTCAATTAAGAGAGGATCCTGATAGACCTGTCTGCTCTCTCACGCCCAGTGGTTTATTTAGTGCTTCAGCCTACTGGAAACACCACCGCCAGAAAAATCCTGTGCTCCTATGGGCTCAAAAGGTATGGCAGCCATGGATTTCGTTGAAAATTAGTTCCTTTGCTTGGCGGCTCTTCCAGTCGACTTGAACCTCCGGCATAAGAAAATCTAGTTGGTGTCAAAATGCATATGTTGTTGCTCGCAACACCAAGAGGAGTCCTTGTCGCATCTCTTCATTTTTTCGGAGGTAGCTGCGAGTCTTTGGTCGAGGCTTGCTAAGGTTTTTCACAAAGTTTCTATATACCATAATCTTTCCCATTTATTTGAGATTTGGTCCCGTGGGTCTCTCCGTAGTCAGCTCGGGGCTTGTCAGCTTGGGATTTTTATGTTCTCCTGTTGGGAGATTTGGAAGGCCCGTTGCGCCTCTTTGTTTGATAATGTTCCTATGAGCGTGGATGCAATTTTTTACAAAGTCCTTCATAATCTCCGGGACATGTTTTATGTGTATAAACCAAAGGCTGCATGTGGTCTTCGGGCTTCTATTACTTTGCAGAGTATTGGTCTTCCATTATTGTCCCCTCCCCTTCGGAAAGGCTTATGGCTTCGTTGGCACCCTCCTGATTTTGGATTTGTAAAGCTAAATACGGATGGCTCTTCCGTTAATGGTCAATGTACTAGTGGCGGCATCATTCGGGATCACAAGGGAGATTTTATTAGTGCCTTTTCTTCTCATTTTCAGCTTGGTACCAATATGAAGGCATAGATTATGGACTTACGT
This sequence comes from Codonopsis lanceolata, assembly GCA_013146195.2. Taxonomy (NCBI): domain Eukaryota; kingdom Viridiplantae; phylum Streptophyta; class Magnoliopsida; order Asterales; family Campanulaceae; genus Codonopsis; species Codonopsis lanceolata. Next base: position 106,563,865 of record CM028379.1, on the reverse strand, counting down.
GATGGTTTGGTTCTATGCCGTAGCTTGGGGTTGACTCATGTGATTGTTGAATCGGACTCTCAGGTTGCTATAGATGTGCTTGCAAATAATCATATGGCTCCTTGGAAATATACATATGCCCTCCGTAAATGTAAGCAATTGTGTTCCTCTTTTCCATTACATCATGTATTCAGAGAACAGAATACGGTGGCTGATCGGCTAGCAGCGGAGGCTTATTTGATCGGTGGTAACAAGGTGTTTTCCTCCTTCTTGGATCTTCCGGCGGCAGTGAAGAAGTGCATTATGATGGATTCTTATGGTTTCCACAATTTTCGTAGAGGCTAAGTTTTTGTCTAGTTTTTTGCTATGTATTTCCTTTTTGAGGTTCGGCTCCTCTGTCCCCCCTTGTTTAGGGTGAGGCTGGTTGTCCCCCTCTAGTTTGTATTCTGCTTTTATTTTATATATTCTCACAGGTGCCGTCCTGCTTCTCCAAAAAAAAAAGAAAAAGGAATTGCACATCAAAATATCAAAACAGGGACAATCTGCCCCGAAGCCCCATGTGGTCGCATGGCCTCCTATGAAGCGACCGCTTTGGTCCTTTTTCTTCCCTTGGTGAGTTTTGTGCAATCTTGTTCGCGTCCGGTCCTTCCCGCATGCAACCGCAAGCCTTAAAGCTTCGAAACGGCCTATAATTCAACCCCTAAAGTCCTCAAACACTTGGCTAAACCACACAAGTCTCAAATCACTTTCAAAGTAAGTCTAAACTCCCATAAAAAACACTCGAAACAACTCGGAGCGAAACCGACGCAAGGCTTAACAACTTGCTAACGAAACGTCAAATGAAACCACAAACCGACGGACAACAACCCATGATTATAAACACTTCAAAGGGATATACAATATGCCTGAATGCCTCTCAGATGATGAACAATAGATAGGAGAAAAGAACTCCCGAAAGACGAGATGTTCACACGGCTCATTCTCAAACTACGCGATAAGGAGAATTGTTATCCTCGAAGCGTCAAAACTTCACGAGACTTAAGGAATACATCCAACTAGAAGTATAATACATCTAAACATGTTATTTAATCATCATGTAAAGATCTAGGACCAAACCGAGGTCAGGAACGCAAAACGCGAGTAATCTCTCAATCGCGTCGCATTTCAACTATCGTCGAGTTACGACTTGTGACTTTAGCAAGTCAACAACTAAATGGCATCTCTTAATAGTATTTTGATCTTAGTGTGATCTCTCATACACATCTAGACTCTCTCACAAACCAAACAAGCGATCAACAAGGGAAGAAGTGCGAGCATTGCACGCAATTCAAGCTAACCGGGAATCGGGGTCTTACAAAGTTTACCGGTAGTGCTTCACCGACAGACTTGACCTGTCTTCCTTTTAAGACTTCCGCTACTTCAATCTTTTTAATAGATTTCAAGTGCTTGATCAAAGAACTATTACGAAAAGTTTTAAGTGTTTAATAAGTTATTCAACCCCCCTTCTAGCTTATTATTGTGCCCTTTGGGACTAATAAGGAGTCTTTTTTGCTACTTTGCTGTTGCGGGGATTCGGGCAGAGTGACTATTTCCAAAAGTTTCTTTTCGGCCTCGGGATCCGAGCAAAGCAACTGCTTGCTTGTTTGCTGTTGTTTGCTTGCTGACGGCAGAAATCGGGCAGAGCAACTGCTTGTTTTTTACTGATTCGTCGTCTGATTTCGGGCAGGGCAACTTCTCTTTCTGGGATTTTTGGATCGGTGGAATATGATGAAATCCTAGCAGGGGAACTAGGTTTCACTTTGGTCGGCTGGTTTTAGTATTTGGGGGAGATTTGGCGGAGCTTCGGGGCTAGAGGAAAAATCTCACAGCGCTCTCAGAGGAACTCACCGCGTTGAGTATGTTTTTTCACTGCGTGAACTGTGAATTTTCACAAGCCGGGGGCCTCTATTTATAGGCTGGGAGAGGCCTTCCTTCGCTGTAAGTTTTCTCTTTCTAAGTGTGGGTCCCAATGAGCACAATAATAAGCTAGAAGGGGGGGTTGAATAGCTTATTAAACACTTAAAAACTTTTAAGTAAATTCCTTGAAAGTTACTTGCAATCTGTAGAAAAGAATCAAGTAGCGGAAGACCTTTAAGAAGATTGTTCCAGGTCTGCCGATAAGGACTACCGGTAGACCTTTTACAGTTTACTTAAGTTCTGCTGTAAATGGATAATATAAACAATGAAGCTAAGCAGTTCAAGTAACAGACAAACAGTAAGAAATAACACAAGTATTTTGGGATGGTTCACACTATAATGAGTGCTACGTCCACCACCAAGGCAGTCAACCTTGGATTTAAATTGTGCACTATGTTTTTCACTTGATCAATTACAAAGAATATCCCTAATGGATCGTGTACAAAATATTGACTTGTGTTTGGGTCTAGGGAATTAAATATATGTAAATACATGATATTTAATTCGTGCTGAAGTATAGTTAATGGAAGTTAACAACAAGAAGATTAAAGCAATAAGTGTTGATGAGCGGCTTCTTGTTGTTGGCGAGGACTTCTAGATCATTAAGGATCTATTGAATACTGAGTGAAGGATTTGGAGTTAAGAAGTTTGAGCAATCCTTTAAGTGTTCGATTGATTACGCATACGGTTGTGCATTGTTCCGGTCTTCAATGGCGTATTTATAGCAGTGCATTTCAAAAGAATTCGTTGGAAGGGCGAAGACTTCAACGACTCTATTCATAAATGTATTAAATGCATGGGGCATCGTCAAGGATTTTCGTCTTCACAGATATCTAGAGCAGATAATCATTTCTGAGATCTTCAAAAGAAAGGTGGGCGATTTGGTGCGAGATCTGAGAGTTGTAGCAGAAAGTAGGGGCGATCTGCTTTTTCCTTGTTCGTTCAGACGAAAAGTCTTCTACTTTTCGCTTTTCGGAAAATTGCTTTCGGCGGCTTGACATGTCAGAGAATGTCTTGGATTTAATTCAAATAATCATATTGGAATAAGTTTGAATTAATCCAATAAATCTTCTTGGATAGGACACGTCGTACAGAGTAGGTGGACCACGAGGTCTACCGATCTTGAGCTTTGAGCGAGTCTTAGGTGAAGCTATGAAGAGGTCTTCCGCCGAACACGAAGAAGTCCTATAAAAACTATACAAGGCAAAGTTCTATACAGTTGCCACGCTAATCGTCTGGACCGATTAGCCAGAAGTATAAAACTAATGTAATGTCTTGGCGAGATATAAATCTATCATAAGAATCAACACTAAGCTTCATCAGTTTGTACCGCGCGCTTGAGAGATTGCACCAAAGACAAAGTGCTATAGGAGACAAAGCACTGTTGGGCGCCACCCATGGAGGAAGGCGGGGTGCACAGGAGGACTATGGGCCGGCGCCCGGCTCTTTTTTTAGTTGCCTTTTGGCACTTAGGCCTGCATTTCACTGTTTATGCATCCTGCTTTTGCTTTTTGCATTTTCGACCCTCTAACTTGACATTCGTTAGCTTTTTAAAAGGTCTTCATATTTCATGTCATGTTACATACCACAGATGCGAAATTGGGGTGTCTCTTGCATATCTCGGCACTTGTCACATTCTCGGACATATTTCTGCATTTCTTCGAGAGTTATCCGGTAATATCACCGCAATTTTCTCTGCTAGGGCCCTGGTGCCCGCCACATTCTCCTTCATGAACCTCGTATAGAACACCCTCGTTGGGGGGACACAGCGAAGCATAGGTCTGACCTTAGATCGCTTATATAGGATTCCACCCATTACCGAGTAGCGACAAGCTTGGTTCCGGACTGTTGTGGCTTTGACTTTGTCTACGGGCAGAATTCCTTGCTCGATATAGTCCTTGTAGTCATCAATCCAGGTCTGCTTGCTGGTTCAACATCCATTATTACAGGTCTATCGATGGCCGAAGTTCTTAGGTGCTCGATCATTACTGATGGGTTTAGTAGTACGAGATTCACCTCCGTGATCTTGGACAATTAGTCTACTCGATCAATTCTGATGATCTCTCAGAACTTGAAATTTTTCAAGATTTTCTTGACAAGCTCGCAATATTTGACCAGGGAGGGGTGATGCACCATATATTCCCCCTGGACTTGGTTCACTACTAGTTGTGAATCCGAGTACACTGTGATTGCTTCAACTCCCATGTTCGTTGCGAGCTCCAGACCAGCGATCATTGCTTCGTATTTAGCCACGTTGTTGGAGGTTGAGAACTTGAATCGCAGGGCCAATTCAAACTCTGTAACTTGGTCGAGAGCTATGAGAAGGATGCCAGCTCCGCTCCCGACTTTGCTCGCTGCCCCGTCCACGTAAAGTTCGCAACAATGGGCCGATCGAGGTGCTGGAAGCTGCTCGTGCCTGGTCTCTGTTGGTTAAGGGGCTTCAGACTCTTCTTGCTTGGTGAAGCTTGCCTCTACCAAGAAGTCGGCTAAGGCTTGGGCCTTGATTGCCCACCGAGGCTGGTAATCAATGTGGAATTCTGTTAGCTCGATTGACCAGTTGAGTAGTTTGCCCGATGAATCGGGCTTGTGCAGAATTTTGCGCAGTGGTGCGTCTGTGTGTATAATGATTATATGTGCAGAAAAATAAGCCCCCCTTAATTTTTGGGCAGCTACAACAAGCGAGTAAGCTAATTTTTCTGCATTAAAGTAACGACCCTCAACAGGACTGAAGGCCTTTGACACATAATACATAGGTTTTTGTGCGTTTAATTCTTCCCTAACCAGCACAGCGGCCACAGCCTGGTCTGTGGCTGCTAGATAAGTATACAAAGGTTCCCTGGGCACATAACTGCTAAGGAGGGGCGGCTTGCCAAGATATTCCCTGAGCTGCTCGAGGGCCTTGGTGCATTCTTCGCTCCATTCAAACCTTTTGTTGTCGCGCAGAATATTGAAGAATGGCAAGCATTTTTCTGCTGACTTGGAGATGAAGTGACCAAGGGCAATTATCCTGCCATTTAATCGTTGGACCTGCTTGATGCATTGGGGCTGCTCCATCTCGATTAAAGCTTGGATCTTTTTCGGATTTGCCTCTATCCCACGCTGATTGACCATGAACCCGAGGAACTTCCCTGCTCAAACTCCAAACACGCATTTGCTCGGATTCACCTTCATATTATGTTTGTGCAAATTGGCAAACGTCTCTTCCAAGTCAAGAGTGTGGTCGTGACCTCTGGTTTTGATGACCATGTCATCGGTATAAGCTTTCATGTTCCTACTGAGCTGAGAGCCAAAAACCTTGTTGACCATGCGCTGATAGGTGGCACCTGTATTCTTCAACCCGAAGGGCATCATCTTGTAGCAGTACAGACCTCCGCCTGCCCGGAAGGCTATTTTTGCTTTGTCCCGTTCATTCATCTTGACCTGGTGGTATCCTGAGTACGCATCCAGGAAGCTGAGCATTTCAAAACCGGCTATGGCGTCGACTAGCATATTGATGCGCGGAAGCAGGTAACAATCCTTCGGCCAAGCTTTATTGAGGCCGGTGAAGTCGACACACATGTGCCACTTGTCATTGACCTTTTTGACCATTACTACTTTGGCCAGCCAGGTCGGGTACTGGATTTCCTCAATGATGTCCGCTTTCAGGAGCTTTTCGACCTCTGCCTTGATCACTCCACTCTTTTCTAGGGAGTACTGCCTTGGTCACTCCTAAATAGGTCGGAAGGTTGGATCCACATTCAGGTCATGGCGAGTAACGCTCTCACTGATTCCTTGCATGTCCTCAACAGTCCATGCGAACACGTCCAGGCTGCTCTTGAGTAGCTTGATCAATTTGCTCCGAGCTTCAGGAGGCATGGCCTTCCCGAACTTGATTTTTTTCTCAGGGTGGGCAAGATTGATGATGATCTACTTTAGCTCGCCTTGAAGTTGGAATTCAGGCTTATCTAGAACTTGTAGAATGTCCATCTCAATATCTCCTATTGTGGGACGTCGAGATTTTCCCATAGAGACCGTTGATGTCGGAGCTTGCTCGGGTCGGTCGATCTGCATGAGATCCGTTGTTCAAGAAGTTTCCCCGAGCTTGATGTTGTTTATTGGGACTGGGCCTGAAGCAGTGTTGGTTATGGTCTCTTTTTCGGAGACAGTTACTGTGTGCTCGGGAGTGTCCACGATCAACTTCTGCTTCTTCCTTTGGGAATCCCGGACATACTCCCACACTGCTCGCGGCTTGCTATTGAGGATACCCACTCCATCCTCGGTGTAAAACTTAGCCTTTTGGTGAAGGATGGAGGTTACTGATCGATGTATTTTATATGTCGATTTTCTATACTTCTAAGACTTAAATTATGCTATTTCACGAGGCTTTTGGCTACTGATATGTGTTTTCAGTGAGTTTTGTGAGTTTCAGGGTTTTTAGTGAAAATATGCAAAGCACGAGGCTTTTATATGCAAATTCCAAGAAGGGGCCAAGATGAAAATTGAAGAAGAAAAGAAGAAATATCACGCTGGAGACCTTGCGGTCGCAAGTCGTTCCAGACCTTGCCCCCGCAAAGTGGATAGTACATCAAGAAAACAAAGCCCCAGATTTCCAAGGACCTTGCGGACGCAAGGTGCCCCAGACCTTGCGACCGCAAGGTGGTCAGAATGCGTAAAGTTGCGTTTTCACTGGAGATTCGATTGAAATACAACTCCTCGGTATAAATAGGAGTCGGTTGCCAAAGCCTAAGACGACGACTAGAAACGACGGGAAACAGTTTTGTATAGCTTTAGAATAGATTTTAGGTTGTATAACATATTTAGATTGTGTAATTACAAGTATTGAAGATCAAATCATGTCTCCATTCATCTCCATGTGATGTTCATCGTCAAGGATGAACTAAATCATCATTAATCTAGGAGGTGGGAGGTAACTTGTATCGAATTTATGTTTTAATTCATATTTATGTTCATTCAATTCTTGTTGATTGTGGTGATTATCAATCCCTTTATTATTTCGCTTTGAACAAATGAATGTAATCGTAAATAATAAAGGCCTAGAGGTGCGGATAACTGCATGACCAATGTGCATATATCGTACACTGGCTCACCATCACAATAAATTGGACCTATCGATGCACAAGAGTGATAAGTTAGGGCCAGGTTCATACATGACCTAGGTGACAGATAGATCATATGTTCTTGTGCTTAGGATATAGAATGGATGAATGATGCGGGGATGGAGGCTGAACCAATAATTCAACAGACTATATCTATCTTTTGTGAACGAACCCAAGAAATTGAATGATAATTATTTTGAATTAAACATAGATGAGATACAAGTGAAACCCTAATCCTAGATTGCCATCCTCCATAAGATCTTCATAACATGTAATTGCTGCTAAGTAGTTAAAACACCTAAATAATAACAGTAGTTTAGAATAGAATAAATATAAAAACCCCCTTAGATTAATAATTTACTATCAATAAATTGTGCTATTTGTGATCTCTTGTCTCTGTGGGTTCGACCCTTGCTTGCAAACCTATTCTCCAATAGTCTTGTCCACTTGTAAGGAAATAATTAAAATAAGACATCGATCAGTTACAACCTGAAACTTGGCCATGGCCGGGGCACCCAGGATGCAATTGTAAGCGGATTTTAGATCGATCACCAAGAACGTGATCATCTTTGTTCGCGTCTCTGCCCCATCTCCCATGAAGACCTCAAGTTCGATGGTGCCTTTAACCCTGACTTGATGGTTAGTGAAACCTTCAAGCTGGGTGTCTGATAATTCCAATCCTTTGAAACAAGAGTAATACATGATGTCTTTGCATGCCCCGGTGTCCGATAGTACCATGTGGACTTGCCAATTGTTCATCAGACAAGAGATTACGAGCAGCTGCTCGGAAGCTAGAGGAGTGCTTGCCAGCTCGCTGCGGCTAAAGAATATGCTCTGTTCCCCTGCCCGCTGTACTGCTGGTGTATTGATAGCTTTGGACAAGGAGTATATGTGCTTCCCGAGCTGAGTGTTGGACGGGAGCTCTTCTTGGATCATGTTCACCACCCCCTGAATTTTAGGGGCCTGTCCACCTCTTCCTCTCGGGGGTCTTCCCTGCCGATCATTACCGGCATTGTTATTGTTTCATGGGTTTCTTTTAAAGCGGTCCAACTTGCATGCATTGATCAGCTTCTGTATTTCCCGTTTCAGCACAGTGCATTCCTCAGTCATGTGACCGTTACCATGATGGTAATCACAATACTTCGTGTTGTCCCTGGTGTGAGTGAGCTCAGGGTCAAGCAGGTAAGGAACTGGCAGCGCATCCCCAACCTGGAACATGATCTCTTAGCGGGTAGTGTCAAGTGGAGTAAATTGTGATTCCCTGAATCTCTGTTCGGGGGTAGATGTTCGCCTCTTGTCTCTGCGCGGGCAGTTATTGCCCTCCTGGCTCTAGTCAACTGGCGTGGTCGAGCTGTCCTGAGTCTTGTCCTTGTTCTTGACCTTGTCGCCCTTGATATTCTCGGTCGAGCAGAAGAGGTGGGAGTTGGCCAACAGCTCTGCTTTTGAGGCACTCGGATTCATAGCCAGGATTGTTTTCAGGGGGCATGCTCTCATGTTGTTAAGGTAGCAGAACGTGATCTTCGGGTCACTAGTAGCAGTTACTTGGTCGAGCATCTCCTTGAACCTTTTAAGATAGTTACTATAGGACTCATTGTCTTCCTACTTAAATTTTACCGAGATCAAATCGGTTTTTAGGTGTTGGACCTATCGTGCCAAACTCCTATTAGAATTTCTCCCGGAGCATCTCCCAACTGCCAATAGACCCTCGAGGGACTCTGCTTAACCATGGCTGTGCTTTCCCTTGGAGAGCACCCTCAAAGGCTCTCATCTTCAAGGCCTCTACATCAGTGACCATCCTAATCTGCACCTCGAATGATCTAAGCCAGTCACTTGCCCACGTCTTCCCAAAATACTTTTCGAATTGTGGGAAGGTTACCCCTTGCGCGGGTGGTGCGTTCTCGATCTCTGGAGTGAACGAACTGCCCTCCAGTGGCTTAGGAGCTCCATAACCGGGCTTGGCCACGGCTAAATTGGCCATTTGCTTTGCCATGTCTCGCTTCATGGCCTCCATTCGCTCGGACAAGCGTTTTGTTGGTCCCAAAATAGGCTCAATCTAGGCTAGAAGGGGGGGGGTTGAATAGCCTAGTTATGTTTTGATAAAACTTTTTCTTTTAAGAGCACTTCTTAAAGATTTATAAAAGGTTTGAATAGAAGTGCTTGGGCAGCGGAACAAATCAGATTCTAAGATTATCAAGGAGCCTGTTAAGGCGGCGCAGAATGCTAGTATCTAATAGTTAAACATAAACGCAATTAAAGTGAAAGATAAGAAGAGTCCGAACGAGCGCACACATGAATTTGAAGTGGTTCGTACTGTGAATAGTACTACATCCACTACCAAAGTGGTTAGCTTTGGATTTTAAAAGTGCACTTGTTTATCCACTAGGTTTATGACTTAGATCTCTAATGGATCGTGTACAAAATAAATTTTTAACCAAGTGTATAAAGGTGAGAGAGACAATCAATGAATAATTGTTCTCCACACGTGCAAGTAAATTAAACAGAAGCTTTAAAGACAAACAGAATGAAGCCGAGAAAGAATTTAAGATGGCAGATCTCAGCAGCTCTGTAAAGTTTGGTGAAGTGTTAGCCCTTGTCCTTGATCTCTTGAATGCTTGAGTGATGAAGATGAAGCTTAAGAGTTAATGCGCAAGAGTTATTTCTTCAGATCTTCAAAACTTGAATATATACCAGGAAGAGACCTTTTGACCGTTGGTTTAAAATCAGAGATAAATCAGCCCAACGTTCCTTTGCACGCTCTTTGAATGCAATTCGGGCGCTTTGGGGAAAGAAACGGCCACGTCATCGAGATGCGCAGCGCAGAAGACATTAAAAGTAGTAATGTTTCAAGTAATAAAGCTTTGCGGCTTGGAAAGTCTTCTTAGCCAAAACTGGTAATGTCTTTCCTTTCGATTTTCAGATTCATTTATGTCATCATGCAGAGTTGACTTCTTGAAAAATAATCTGTGAAGACATAATGACTAGATATTTTCGAAAATATCTAAATAGGTGTACACGTGTCATTGTTTCTTGATTTTGGCCAATTTTGATTTTCCGCTATATGAGCTTGAACTTCAAAGTCTACTTCAAAGTCCGCTGTTCCTTCAGAGGCTTGTCAGCTGTAGAAGCTTGGCAAAGCAAAGAAGCCTAAGAACTAACACTTAGAAACTATTCTAAACAAAATGATTCTAAGACATTGCCACACTACATCTAATCGGAGTTGCAGCATCTTTTAGCCCTCTGCATAATAGAATCGTAAGATGACTCAACCAAATCTAATCATAGGAATCAACAATCTCCTCCTATTTGGTTGATGTCATCATCTCCTACGAAGTACTTTTTGAATCATGCACCGAGGTAATAGTATGTCTTAAGGAAATATTTATTAGAGCGAGACATACCTCTCAGAGCGTAAGTCTTAGTAGAGAGATAGCTAGACCAAGTACTTACAGAATAAAAACATTAAGACAAAGTACTTAAGAAATAAGGTTTAAATCTATAAGTATGCATGCAGGATATAAAGATTTAAACGCTAAGTTTAAATTGAGCGATATATATCGTAAAGAAGCAATTTAAACTTTGAAGGAAACTTGAGACATCTCGGATTAAACAAGCCGCTTAAACAGCAGGTTTTGTCAAAGCAAAGATGGTTTAACAACGTAAATATAGAACAAAAATACCAATGTAATCAAAATAGATTGGGCCGAGTGCGCTCGCTCTAAGTAGTTCCAACCCGCATTCGATTCTCGCTATTCGACGTTTCTCGAGTCGGTTCTCGTTTCAATCGTGGCTTGATTCAAGAAGTGAGTAGCCTTCCTCCCCTCGATGGCACCAACCCTACGCTGCTTCAGCCAGCAGCTCTTTTGCATTGGCTTCGACGCGGGTGCGATTGGTGAAATCAAGAACTGCCGCTAAGAATTGCCCGAGCCATGGCGGTTTTGAGCTCATTGAAAAGACCACGAATGCCGATGTTGAGAGTGCAAAGATCCCGATCGCAGCGCCTTTGTCGATCTTGAACTAGAACCCGTGAGTGTGAAGGCCCGAGCAGTTGTCGCTCACTAGTTGATCAACAATCTTCCCTATATCAAAGATAAGTGGGTACGAGTAGCATTGAGGCGTCGAAGCCGAAAGCACACAATCTGCTGTGCCATGAAGAAACCGTCCCCGCTGAGCCGAGCTAGTTGGTCGCTGTTCGCTCGAGAAGCTCCGCACGGCGGTGATCGCAGCTGCCAGTAGGTAGAGAAGGGTTAAGGTTGACGAATATGGTCAGTTGAAGGTTGTGGAGCAGTATTTGAGAAGAGGAAGATGAAGCAGTGGTTTGGAGGAGAAGAGGGTTTGGAATCAACCTCAATGTCGCAGCTGGTTCTAATGAGAAGTGAGAAGCGTAGGAAGAAGAAGATACTCTAAGAGGGAAGAAGGAAGGGATAGTCGGGTAGAAGAATGAAGTTAGAGAGGAAGGAGAAGGATGTAAGGTCCTGGATATGGGAGAAGTCAAAGAGAAAAGAGTGAGTGGCGTAGGAGATGGAGGGAAAAAGAATTTGGTAGAGATCGAAGAGATAGAGATAGAGTAAGGTATTGAGAAATAGGGGAAAGATTTCTCGCAGAAGGCGGTTTGATACAAGAGTAGATATGTGAGGGCAAGAGGAGAGAAATGTTCGCATAGAAAAGGAAGAGAGGAGGTGGATGGAGCGTAGTTTGAAACAACGGTATAATGGCTAATGAGGTGTCCGGAAGAATGGCGAGATGGGTTCGTGAATGGGTGGGAGAAGGATAGAGTCTTGAGGTGGAGAGTGGTGAGCCACGACTTCTACGAAGTCTGCGGCTTTGGCTTGGGGAGCAGGGAAGAATGCTCCTCCTCAACAAAACAGGGCTGGCAGGAATGTGGTTATGATGTCGCCAGCCAGCCAGGCTAATGAAGAAGTGAGTGAGGGAGGAAGAGGATACGGGAGAGGAAGGGGGATGAAGGAATGAATGGTTCAAGGCTCGTGCTTTGGTTTTTCGCCATGGGGGCGGCGGGAGCAAAGATCGATCGCATTTCTTCAGCACGTGAGCGAGCAGATCAACAGAGCGACTTTTTCGCCTAGCAGAGGTCCAAAGCAGATTGGCGCAAAGGTTCAAGAAGAAGGTTTTCTCTTCGAACCGCCTCGCAGTAGAAGAAACTTTTCTTCGCTTGTGAGTTGTGGAGGAGCTGAGCAGCTAGCCTTGAAGAGCGTACCTCTCAGCCAGCCAGCCTTCCTTGATAGCTTCTAATGTTTTGCCAGGCGAAGGAGTCCACAGTAGTTTCAGGATTGATTTTAATGATCTTGAGTGGAGGAGGCTTCAAGGCATGAACGATGATTAGAGGAGGAAGTCCTTGCTGAGCTCTCTTTTCATTGCGGAGCTTGTGAGTGTTGATAATGAAAGTGCTGGTGAATTGATGGATAGCTTGATTTTCTTCATCTCAAAAAGCGAAGAGGCGAGTATGGAACCGAGTAAGGGCCGAAGGAGACAGCTTAAGAAGACGAACAAAGGGTCGTCCGAGAAGACTGACAAAGAACGACAAAGATCACAAAGCATGTCAAATAAAATTTGTGCCCAGTTGAGTCTTTGTTCAAGATGACAGAGGTGTATTCCAGCTGTTCTGATGTCATGACGTCATGGGTGCCATTCTTGAAGATCATACTCTTGTCAAACAGATGGCTGAGAAAATAGGCATCATCTTCAAACAGACTCCTCTTCAGCTTAGCAGCAGCTTCCTTTGGAGTCTTCTCACCACGCATGTAGGACCATGCAAAGAGCCTTTTCTCGCTGCCCGAGAGAAGTAGGTCCGTCAAATTCCACACCAATAATTTGGCGATTCCGAAGCCGGATAGTGACAAATGATCGGTAAGTGTAACAACAAGTGATGGAAGATTTGGAGTCATTGAGAACGGCTTTTCGAAAAATTCTTTTCCACCGAAGTAGCCAAGTCAACATCACCTAGCATAAACAATGTAATCCCGTGATCGTTCAGTCATCTACAATTTTAACCCCGCCGCATAGGCACGTAACGTAAGGTTCGCCAATACACATCCCTGATGATACATGGTTGGGGGCAATTTTGGAATGTCGAGTCGACGTCGAGGTTTGTGAAGGAACCGCAAGTCGAAGAAGTACCACCTAAGAAATCACAGTAACGTAAATTAGGCAAGAACTTGAGATTTCAAAAGCGAAGCTTTAAGCCCTAAAAAATCTGACAGCCTATGGAATGCTATATATGGTCAAAATATAACTTGAAATAAATCGACAGCTCAATAACATTTATAAGAGGGTATTATCGTAAATGAACAAAGAAGAATTTGAAGATTTAACATTTATGCAGCCAACAGATACATGAACAAATAATAATGGCGAACAAAGATGAGATAGATACTTAACTAGACTGAGATGTAAGTTAGGTTCTAAATTTCTTACCATTTTCAAGATTTTACAAGAAGAAGTAAATGCCGTGAACCGCTGGTAATCAACTATCGAAGGATGAAGGAAGTGGAAAATTTTAGAGAGAAGAAACTTTAGAGAGAGAGAGAATAGAAAGAGACAGCTGGTAAAAGAACTTTGGCCGAGGGTTTATAAAGGGCGTACATCAAATAGAGACTTGTGAAACCTCATTAAGTCGACGTTTTTGATGACAAGACTTAATGAATGACGGCTTTTTAGAAAGAGAAAGGGTTTTTCAAATATTCACTCAACCACTCAAAACCGGTCCCTCATAGTTTACATAAGCCTCCTCTCAAAATTATAGTTTAGAAAACTCATTTTTCTTTTAAAGTGACTTTAAAATTTTGATTTAAAATATTTGAAAGTAATAAGTCTGCTCAAAATAATAAATTTTCAAGTTTGCTTAAAATAAATTTTCAAGTCTCGGCTAAAATAAATTTTCAATCGCTTTAAATTTTTCAAATCCTTTAAAATAAATTTTTCAAACCGCTTAAAATAAATAAGCATTATTTTAAAAATTAATTTTAGATAAAATTTAAGCGCTTCAAGTCAAGCATACCAAGCCTCCCTAGATAAGCAAACCTGCCTCGGCTCCGAGCTTTGAAGATGTCCATAGTTGATGGTCGGTTGAAATATACTTCATGCTAATGTTTCTCTTTTCCACATTGTCCCTTAGAAAGTGGTATCGAACATCGATATGCTTTGTCTTGGAGTGCATCACCGATTGTAGGTGATAGATTGCCGAGGTGTTATCACACATGATTGGGTACTGCTACTTTGATGTCGTAGTCTACTAACTCGTTGTTTGATCCATAGTAGGATGTACAGCTAGCCTACCGCCAGCTTGTATGCCTGCTTGGTGGAATTTGGAAATGATGCTTGTTTGCTTGCCCAAGAGACGGTCTGTTTCCTAGAAATTGACATGTTCCATCGGAAGTTTCATCAATTTGGCAAAGATAATCATGGTAGTATCCAACAAAGTTGAAAGATGATTCCTTCGATACCGATACCTAAGTTGGTGGTATCTCGATACGTATTTGATGATTCTTTTCGTCAAGAAGATGTGACTCACGAGGGTCTCGCTGAAAT
>CM028379.1:106455144-106549192 GCA_013146195.2 Codonopsis lanceolata | reverse complement strand
GTTGGAAGCCCATTGAAGACCTCGTCCATCGCCCAAAACCTCACAAAGATTTTGCAAACCTAAGGAAGAATAAGATGAAGCTTAACTTTGGCCAAATATGCATTTGGGGTAACAACGGAAAATTCCCGGGTACATGGTCAATAAAAGAGGAATCGAGGCAAATCCATAGAAGATAAAGGCTCTAACAACTATGGGCATCCCAACCTCAATCAAGTATGTCCAATAGCTTAACAGGGTCATGACCTAGAGTCTCTTCATCGCTAAGTCAGCAGAAAAGCTTGCCCTTCTTTAAAATATTGAAGGGAAGCATGAAGTTTGAATAGAATGACGCGTATTAAAGCTTTTGAAGAGCTCGGGGAGTATCTGGTCGACCACCACTCTAGCATTCCAATACCTAGGAGAAGCTATACATATCTTAAGCAAAGATCGCACTCATGAGTCATAGCCTTGATGCAGGAGGAAGATAAAGTTTAAAAGCCACTACTATGTTTCCCACGCCAACAGACGCCGAAGGGAGATATTTAGAGGTCGAAAAGTGTGTCTCTTGCTTTTAATGATCGCAGCCCGGAAGATAAAAGCTTACTTCAGTGCACACTCGATAATTAGCTATACCAACTTTCCTCTAAGGAAAATTCAGAACAAAACAGATATGGCGGGCAGAACGTTGAAATGGTCAGTCGAACTCTCAGGGTACGACATCGACTATGAGCCCAGGAAAACTATCCGAGCACATGTCTTTGTCGATTTCATCGCCGAAACTTCGTTCACCAAGCAGAAAGTCGATCAAGAACAAATTGGCGAAGAGGTCACCCCTGTGATTAAAAAAGCGACCATAACTGGCGAACAAACAAAGACCACGCCTCTCCAATATCGGGTCTTGTTTGTGGATGGATCTAATGGGACAAAGAAGAAGTGGGCGCATCTCTCAATCGCCATTCCGCAGTCGAGAATCGAATATGGCCTTAAGATTTCAATTTAAAACCTCGAACAATCAGGCTGAGTATGAAGCTCTGGTCGCTGGAATCAAACTCGCACTAAGCTCAAAGGTCGAGGACATCGTAATTTACAGTGATTCCCAACTGGTGGTTAAACAAGTGCTGGGCAAATACGAAGCAAATCACCCGGTGTTGGCCAAGTATCAACAATTGACACAAAAATTGTTGGCACGATTTAAATATTGGGAGTTGGAGCAAATCCTTAGAAAAGGAAATTCTCGAGCAGATTATTTCTCCAAGCTCGCATCCTCGGAAGCTGAGGAGGTACCTCACGTCGAACTCATGTTTCTCAAATGCCCACCATCGACCGGGAGAGGAAATTATGGTAGTCGCGGAGGCTTCAAGATGTTGGATCGATGACATAAAGGGCTACATCAAATGGGGCATCCCGCCGGATGAAAAGAGCGAAACACAAGCAAGGTAAGGATCCGATCATGCATACTCGGTTGTAGGGGTATGCTATACAAAAAGATCCAATGCAAAGCCTCTTCTTCGATACATACGGCTAGAAATGGTGAACGATCTGCAATCCGAGGTACATGAAGGAGAATGTGGGGGACATCCAGGTGCGAGGACACTGTCGGACAAAATGAACTTTCATGGGTATTACTGGCCGAGCATGAGAAGGGATGCAGCGGAGTATGTGAGGAAATTCAACAAATGCCAGAGATATGCACACATTCCATGACTTCCCTCGGTCTTACAAACACCATTGGTCATGGCATGGCCCTTTGACATGTGGGGAATTGACCTCATTGGCCCTCCCCAAAGCCAAACATGGTTGCGAGTATGTTATTGTCACGGTGGATTATTTCACCAAATGGATCGAAAAGCAAAACCGCTCGCCCGATATACAGAGGATCAAGCAATAAAATTCGTATACGAGCAAATCATATGTCGTTTCGGACTACCTCGGATGATTGTTTTCGACCATGGCACTCAGTTTTCAAAAAAGTTCACGGCGAGCTGCAAAAGGTTGAATGTCAAACATTGAACGTCCTCGGTGGCTCATCCACAAGGCAATGGTCGAGCGAGGGAAACAAAAGATCATGTATGCCTTAAAAGAAACTTAGATGACAAAAAAAGAAGGCGGCTTTTTCAATCGTCTATGGGGAATCGAGCGTCAATTTGGGAATCTACGGGTGAAACCCCATTTGCACTTACTTATGGGTCGGAGGCAATGGCACCGGTTGAATTAACCCTTCCAACAGCTCAGGTCACTTTCTTCGATCAAGAGCAGAACAACTCTTCCAAACAGCTTGACCTCGACAACCTTGAAGAAAAACTTTTGGAAGCCCGCCTCGAGAATGATCAACTACAAAAAGCTTACGGATCCATCACGATAAGAAAGTAAGACCGAGAACTTTCTTATTTGGTGATTTGGTCTTAAGGAAGATTGAGGCGACTAGCATGAAGGTAGGAAGGAACAAGCTTTCACCAAATTGGGAGGGCCCGTTCAGAATAACCAACATCGTGAAAGAATGAACTTATCGACTGGCAGAACCTGGCGGCACACCTTTGAAAAACCCTTGGCATGCCGATCACCCCAAAGCCTACTATCACTTATGTAACCTTTGGGTAAAGAATGATGTATTTTTTTCAAAGCAAGAATGTTCGCCTGACCAACCCATCCCCATCCTCGTGCGGAGGTGGGACTAAGGCCTTATCCTCGATGCGTGAGGAAGGTCACAATAAAGAAATGAGCTAAGTGCTCATTCCCATGCTCGTAAGGAGGAGGTGGGACTAAGGCCTTATCCTCGGCACACGAGGAAGGTCACAATAAAGAAATGAGCTAAGTGCTCATTCTCATCCTCGTCTGGAGGTGGGACAAAGGCCTTATTCTCGGCTTGAGGAAGGTCACTGATAATTAAGATGAGTCAAACATTCATTCCCATAATTGTACAAAGGTGGGACAAAGGTTTTATCCTCGGTACACGAGGAAGACAACAAATCAATTAAAATAATGAAAAGTATGAAATGACAAGCAAGAACAAAATAGAAATAAATATCCAATGGTCGATATATCAGAGCCAAAAGTTAAAAAGAACAAAAATTGTTAAGTTACTTCAAACACGAGTATTAAATTGTTTTTAAACAAGGGCACACGCGCCCAATCTGCTCGACACATCGAGGATTAAATATCATTCAGGGAGATCAACAACTTGACATTACAGGGAGGCGGACCTCGCGTTCGGCACATCAGATTCATCAAGGAATTGGTCGCGGTTGGATTACTCACCCATGAATTGTCTTAACTTAAGCTCTACACCAAACTCCACATCTTCGCCCCTCTCTATGGCGTTGATTAGGAAGATGGCATCTTGAGACCAAGGAGTCGGGGGCACCCATTCTTCAAATCCGGCTTTAGCATCCTTGGCATGGATCATCTTTAGCTTGCCTTCATCGAAAGAGATCATTTCATGTCCCTCCCTCGTGGCATCCCCAGAGAAATGCTCGCTGCCCCAATCAACGATGGTCCCCAGTGCGACCCCTAAAGAAGCAGCTACCCGGAGAACATGGCGAACACCCCATTCATAGTATGGGAGGACATCTTTGGTAAATTCTTCACTATCCTTAAATTGATCAAAGGTGGAGGCCTCGCCTCATCGATTAAGCTTCTCGGATCGGTAATCCTAGCAGGGACTCGATCACCTCCTTCTCAGCCAAGGATCTCATTTGCTCGGCTTGGCCAGCCCTTTGTTTGGTATCGCTAGCACGAGTCTCAGCCAGTTCTTTTTCCTTGGTCAAAGCAGTTATCTTGGCTGAGGACTCCACTAGCTCGGCTGCCTTCTGGGCCTGGTTGTTCTCCAAAGATGCCAGGCGAGCTTTGAGAACTTTAATCTCATCCTGGTCAGCTTGGGCAAGGGTCTTGAGCTTCTTCACCTCAGCTTCAACCCGACCCAGGAGGAGTGACCACTCAATTACAAAGAGAACAACTACAAGGAAACGGTAAGAGTAAAAAGTCAGATACAATATATCCAATAAAAAGAATGAAGAGAAGAAAAAGAATAATTAAGAGAAGAAAAAGAAGAATGAAGAGAAGAAAAAAAAAATAAAGAGAAGGCTTTTTACCTCGCTCACGCACAGCCTAATGCGTCATGTAGCCTCATTGGAAAGCAGAGAATTGGCAACCCCGACCATATCCCTCATCTGGGCTCGGACAATTATCCCTTGCTCGGCTAGGGTAGAAGGGAAATCTTGTCAGGTCACATTAATATTTTGTAGCGCCGAGACGTCCCTGATAACTTGCCCCAGCTTGATCCTCAAGGCACGAGTGGTCGGCACGGCGAAGTCATCTTTCAGCCAAAGCACAGTCTCCTCACTGGACAAGGAAGCCACGGTCGTACCCTTCAATTTTTTGGGAATAGGGGAGCGGGAAGATGCATCCTCAAAGCTGTGCTCAGAGCTCACTGATACCTCCTCGATCAATTGCTTTTTTGTCGAATGGGAAGGTAGGGAACTTTCCACGGAGGCAGGCCCAGTGGTCGTGGCAGGAGCTTTCTTCGTCGGGGCTTGGGCTAAAGGCTTGGGCCTCCGAGTTACGATCACTTTGGGCGATGCCCATTGAGGAGCCGTTGAGGTTGTGGTAGTGGGCACAGCCGAAGACCCAGCTCCCTGCTCATCGGTGGACAGAGTGTAGGCCTTCGTGGGATCGGCAGCTGCATCCCTCAACACGGTTCGGCCAGGCGGCACCTCGGGTGCTGGCAATCCTCCCAGTAATTTGATCCAAATCCACCACCATATCTGAAGCAGCAAAAAAGTGATAAGTCAGAACTAGGAGCAAAAAGACAGTGATCAAAAAATAACAAAATAAAAACAAGTCAAACAAATACTTTTGCAACCTTCGAAGTTGAGCATATCATCCCTGCATCGGGGATAGTCTTCTCTAAACCTATGCCCTTCGTGCATTGACCACCCCGGATACTGGATATACTCAGGGACCTCGCAACGAGGATTTAGTCCTTCTATCGTTTTTGGTCGACATCCCGACCATCCTCAGTAGAACCTCATTCTCGGTCATTGAGCTCCAACAGAATACCCGAGCAGGTCCAGTTCCGTGTACCCCTAGGAAAGACTCAATGGCCGCTCGGGTTGACTCCTTGTATTCATCTAAAATCTCGATTGAAGAAAGGGACTTAACATCAGAAACAGAAAGTCGAGGAACAGGAAATTTCCACCCAATCCGACTCTTAACCAATAGGACCTTCTCATCCCAGTGCCCCGTTTTTCCAGGAGGCTTGGCGAACAAGTTGATATCCCGATTGTGATGCTTGCATTAGAGCCAGTTCAAGGATTTGGTCACGAAAAAATAGGGTTTGAATAAAGGAAGGGTTGGCTCAAACCCGAGTATCCGAACACAAGCGGCAAATGACACCAAATACCTCACTAAATTAAGGGAAAAATTGAGGGGATGGGCACCGGCCTCATCAAGAAGCTCTCAGATAAGGGGGTCGAGGGGCAGCCGAAGACCTACCTCGAAAAAGGTGATATAGAAACCCACCTTATCACACGGACTCCTGAGCTCGTCCAGACCGAGCGAGTTGTGGGGAGCAGACCCTCAGAATCTCTTGGAACTATGGTTGTACTTATCATTCCATGTAACCACATCCTTGGGCCATATGTTGTTTCTCCACTCCTTGAGCACTCGGCGAGCCAGTGGGGCATCCTCGATTCCACCTGAGCCATCCTCGACTCTGGCAACAACCGAGGAAGTTTCTCCTCGCTTCTCACGAGCCAAGGCCCGGTTAGCTTCCACTACCTCCTGAGCAATAATCTCCCTATAGTATTGGATGAACAAATACCTTAGGGCCCTCTCCTTATCTCTACAGACCATCATGACCGAGCCAGCAGGGATATCCTCAGTCCTATAATCTTCATCGGGAAGGGTTGGTAAGCCCTCCACATTGTACCCCCTTTCCACCAAAAGGGGCACTGCTTGGCTAAAACAATTGACCAGGCCCCATCAGTTTGCGAGTATACCCTACGATTTGTCGGGGATCGAGCATACATGGGATCAGGGCTTACGTGTTTGGTCCTCATCCCCGGTCTCGATGCAATAGAAGGGCTAGGCGAGGAAGAATAAGAGGTTTCACTAGGGGTGAAGGCGGGGACAGGTCTCATGAAGCGAAGAGAAAAAACGCGAATCCTACCTACCCATTCCCATGCCGACACGTAGGCAGTAACCATGCAAAACGCGTTCATAAACCAACGACGTTTTGGAAAATGACGGCGTCACAATTATGAACAGTAAAAAGAAATGATTACCTACGACCCCTTGATAACCGTGCTATTTAATGCAAACGGCGAACCAATTTCCCAAATAATTCCACTAATAACTTCGAATTCATCCCCGGCCTTAACCTCGAGCATGACCGAACAAACAAATAGTTGACGACGAAGAGCGATCATAAGCGAGGAAGCCGAAGAACCGAGGAAGCCAAAATGAAGATCAAAAATACTCGACAGCCGAGTGAAGAGCCCAATTATACTTTCCAAGCTAAGGGTAATTCCTCGTACTTGGAAACTCAGGGGCTATTAAAGGGACCCGACATGGGTCCTCCTACGTGGAGCGAGCACGTGGATCCCAGCTAAGCATAGGCAGGGCCCATCTCTCAAAGAGTCCAGCAAGCGAGAGGACCGGCCATGGCCGACTATCACTCATCTGGTCGAACAAAGTATCCTCGAAACGAACAAAGGTCAATCCAGGATCTGAGCAAGATCGATCACCCAACTGAGGACAACCATGTTTGGACACTCCGACCATTAATCGCCAAATGTCATATCCTAATTGGGTGACACGTGTTACACGTGTCATTCCATGCAAGCATAAGCCAATCAATGAGAGGTTGACAGCAAGCCAACCAAGCGACATGCCCTTACATAAGAAGAAAAAATATAACTTGGCAAGTAATCAACCACCAACTATGTAAGGCTACCCATAGGCCATCAACCAATAAGAAGCTGCCAGTCAGCTGACCAGTAAAAGGTCCTTATGCCCAAGGGCCCCCATATTGATCATGATTCCTAAGGGACAGCTACTATAAAAGGAAGCCTTCCCTTACAAGAAAGGTAAGTTCTATGAAGCAACCACACACACAATTGCATTCAAACACTAAGCAATATACACAATCACCGGAAGCTTAAGAGAACGCCCAGCTCGGCACATATATTCCTTGATTGCTGACTCTCACACCGGAGGGTTGTAGCTGGGAAAACCCCCGGCACCCTAACGGTAGTTTCCTTTCAGGTCACCAAAGGTCAAGGACAAAGCATAACCAATCAGTTTACAAGAGAACCAAAGCCCATATATCCTATCCATTTTGGTACATCAAGTACCCCAGTCCCCCGACGTGGTCAATCATTAAAGACACGTCAGCTCCGGTCCATTACATGGATCACCAGCTTAGTTACCCCATCTTTGTGGCGTGATCAGATGTATTTTCAAATTCATTTGAAAAGGTTTTATCTCAACCTTGTTCAATTTACTTCTCCAATTATTGTTTTGGAGCCCAATTTTCCAGTCATCAAACTCAACTTCCCAAACCCTTACATCGGTGGCCAGCTCTCAGGACGCTTGCCTCCTCGCTCACGAAACTCTTCGTATCCGTGCTGACCTCGCTTCTACGCCTCCGTCTCCCTTGTCCTCATTGATTGTGTCGGAGAGTAGTACTTTGAGGTATCAGCAAACTAACTTTGGGGAAGCTGATCACACAGAAACAGAGCTAGGGCCGTCCTCGCCGAGCTCGAAGAAGATGACAAACACTTGTGATAGGAAGAGATCTGCATTAGAGTCAACAACACCGATGACTTCATTCACGCTATGCCGTCAACCGAGAAAGAAAGGAAAATACTATGAATAAGAAGGTTGAGGTGGCGGCATAATCGGTGGTGGCGGCGGCGTCGACGGTGGTGGCGACGGTCACCGGTCCTTCAATTCCACTTTCGTTCTTCCATGGTGAACAAATCTCAAAATGGGACAGCAAGAAAGGAACTTAACTATTGCTTCATAAATATAACCTGGACTAGTAATTAAAAAATGAAAATGAAGAAAAAGAAAAAGAAGCAGCTACGGAGTATTATTTTTGCTTCTTTGTCCTCACATGAATTTCACTGTATCTTAATTTCAAGGAGATTTATGGTTCAACATATAAACATTATGGAGAGAGAAAGACAAAAACACCCCTTATAAAGTTCCTTTGTTAATCGACATCAACGGTCTATTAAAATATTATATGTCCCGTTAACGACATAAACCACATATTAATTCATTTATCGAGTATATTGGTTAATTTGAAAATATTGTAAAATGATTTGTCAAATTGATTACTTACAAATAGTATGATGTTTAATTTTCCCTTTTATTAAGGGAGAGGATATTAAGGGATAAAAGTGGGCAGAAATATACAAGTTTATAGATAGAGACAGGGCAGCTAATTAATAGAAGATGCAATAATAATAATAATAATAATAATAATAATAATAATAATAATAATTCATCAACTCTAAAAAGTCCATAGAACTGTTTTGCTTAACCTATCAAGTTATCAACAACTTTACTTGACTTACCCTATTCAATTTGCGAAAAACTCCTCCCGCATCCGACAAAATTAAGGTCTCATTTGAAGTCTAAATTTTTAAGAAAATGACACTTATGGTAGTATATTAATAATAAAATGACATATTTATATATAATTTTTGAAAGTTAAACTCTTTAAGTGAAACATCTCAAAATGAAATAGTGAATTCTTTGTTCAGAACGGAAGGAGTATGGAATAGTGGAGTCTTTGTCCGGAACGGAATGAATAAGTTGTTACTCCCTCCGTTCTGGGCAAATAGATCACTATTCATTCTGGGATATTTCACTTAAAGAATCCACTTTCAAATATTAAGATATAAAAATGACATTTTATTACCAATAGGCTACTTAAAATATCATTTTTTTTTTAAAGTTTGATTTTAAACGGGGACTCTTTGCTCATAACGGAGAGAGTAGATTTCGCTATGAACTTCCTCCACTATGAGCATTGTTTTGGTACGCAACTCGGCAACGGCAACTGCAACGGATACGCAAGAATGGTGATTTCTTTCCATTGAATCTAAAGTGACTTCCTGCGTGGAGTACCTCTTGAGGTTAGCTGCGGTTTCATATCTTGTCTGGAAGTTCAACTATCCCTAGAAGAAACACTGTTACTGAGAGATGGGCCAAGTTCATGATTAAAGTTTAAAACCCCTTAGCCTGACTACGACGGACGTACGACGGACGACCCCACCAGCTGTGATTAAACATGATATCACCCACACTTTCATCCCTTCCATGTGAACACTTGTAGTTAAAGAATGTGGGTTAAAGCATTCCAGCTAATTACTACTTACAACCCTAAGCAGTTATAACAACCGATCAAAGTCTTTAATAATGAATTCTCCTTTTCGTTCATGATGTCAGGGAAATGGATACACATTTTAATACAGACAGAGGTAGAAATCTTCGGAAATCCCTATGTTGCCAAAAACTGTAATACATAAAGAATTGACTTTATGTGCAAACATTTTTAGTTAGCATCATGAAAGTTCCAGGTCTACTCATTTCGGACATCCTATTTTATTTAAATATTGTTGTGTTATTTCTTTGTGCTAAAACAATGGTAAAATATTATCATAATTAAATACTTTCAAAAAATCTAAAGAGTCCATAATTAATATGGACAAAATCTTTAATAAGATCCTTGAATTTAATTAGAAAACTAATTTTGGAAACTAATATTTTATTTCCTAATATTCTATGTTTCCTTGGAGTTATTAGTTATTTTTATTTGTGTAATACTCTACTTCAAGTATAAATATAAGCAAAACTTTGTGCAAACAAGAGATACAGAGAGATAGACGTTCAGAGAGATATTTCATAGAGAGAAAAACTAGTTGGTTTGGTTTTATTTTTATTGAAGACGGTTCGGTTTTGGTTTAAAAATTTGGAAAACCACCCAGTTCAGTTCGGTTCAAGGCTTTTGGTATCGAACCAAACCAATATATATATTTTTATTTATTTATTATATAATTTATATTATATTACATTTATTCACTATTTTGAACCTTTGGATTATTTTATATACATAATGTAGCCCTTTGATTTATTCATATAATATATAAATATATCGATACATACTAAACCAAACAAAATCTTAATTGTTGGAGAACTATTATTTCTTTCATTGTTTGTGTTTATTTTAAAATTTGTATTGTTTTCTTTATGATAATTTATTGTTAGTAGGTTATTTCTTAATTTTGATGTTAATTCTAAATCAAAATCTTATTTTTACTGTTATTTTTAATGTTGGTTAATTTTATTAAAAATAATTTATATAAATCACAAGCCGAACCAAACCAAACCAAACCAAACTAAGTGGTTCGGTTCGGTTTGGTTCCAAGTCTTACTCGGTTCAGTTTGGTTTGAGATTTTTGGAACCAATAGGGGGTGGTTCGATTGTTTTAGACATAAATCAAACAAAACCGAACCACTTACACTCTAGTTGTTGGTTTTCTTATTTATATAATACTCTACCTCAAGTATAAATATAAGAAAACTTTGTGCAGATAAGAGACACAAAGAGATAGACAATCCGAGAAATATTGCATAGAGAGAAAACTGAAAGCTTCGCTGAAATGTTTGGATGCAATAACATCACGAGCTGCATTGATCGATTTACTGTCAATTTTCCTAGTTTATAGGAAACTTATTTTTTAATCACACATTTGTTTTATTTGTGTTTTTTGTAGGTTTCCTCTACAAACTTGATGTCTTGTTAGAGGTTTTGATATTTGGTTAGGTTTCACAATTTTTGTAAGACTCATAATTTAGCTTATAGATTGTTTGATAAATTTTAGAGTTGCAGCAGCCTCATTTTAGAGTTGCAGATAAACTTTATAAAAATTAGGTCATAATAAGGGCTTATTTTATATCTATTTATTATAAAATTTTGAACAGCGTAATGACTTATTTTATGATATTTCACTATTTAACTAGCATCATTTTAAATACAAAATAATAAATACTTTAGGGCACATACCTCTTGAAGCGTGTGGGCTTTATCCCGGACCAACTTCTTTTTTGATAGGTTTTAAGGTGCGCTCGCTCTGTCCGATCCCTCGGGGAGAGAAGGTCTTTTTTCTGTTGTTTGTTGTTGTCGGATTTCGGGCAGCGTGACTGCTCATTTTAGTTGCTTTTTGCCTCGGGATCCGAGCGACGCAACTGCTTGCTTTTTCTTGTTTTGTGTTAATGTCGAGTCTGAAATTGAGCAGAGCAACTGCTTGCTTTTGTTGGATTTGATGTCTGGATTCAGGCAGGGCAACTGTTCTTTTTGGGATTTTGGAACCGGTGAAATAGGGCGGAAACCTAGCAGGGTAATTAGGGTTCACTTTGGTCGAAGAGTTTATGTGTTTAGGAGAGATTTTGGCAGCCTAACGAGCTTCGGGGTTTGATATTAAAACTCATAACGTAACTGCTCTTCAGAAATTCTCTTTGTAAATTCTTTGTTGTTTGGGCACTGCATTGCCTTTGTATTTATAGGCTGAGATCGGAGATTCCTTAACAGTGAAGGATGATCAGATATTATCTCTCTATGCATCAAAGTGTTGTACCGTGGGCTGAGGAGTTTGTACCAAAAGCTAACTGAAGCAGTGCATAAAGGAAAGTGGGGTGCTGCTTATAGGCATTATGGGGGCCACCTATGGCATTTGTGGGAGCAACGCCCATAATGGCCTACGGCTACTCCCACTTTGTTTCTTCTTTTGTTTTTTGGCACTTTCACCCCCCTACAATTCACTCTTTGTTAAATTTTCCATCCCTTTGCACTTTTAACCATGTAACTTGACATCCGTTAGTCCTTTTAGCAGGTCTTAATATTTTATGGCATGTCATTAACAAGGGTACGAAATTAGGGTGTCTACAACTACATCCGATTGATCTAGTCATTTTTCACGTGTGTGTGTGATTGCATTATCTCCTTGCCTGTTTGGTCTTTTTATATCATATTTTAGGCATAATTTTAGGTTATACATTGGCGGTAAAAATATTATCTTGTTGAATTTTTGTCATAAAATAAAAATATGCATATCATATTCCATAAATATTTCCAAGTTGAAAAATATTTAGTGGACTGTCTAATTTTTTAGAGGAATTAAGAGACTTTAAATTTTGGATATGTGCTGCTGAAAGTGTTGTTTGGGTTTGATTTATTTTCGGGTTAAACTTTATTAAGTTTTCTAAAAATCTTGGATTTATTTGAGGGATATTAAATTGTTTTTGAAAAAGAGATCAATGTTGCCCCAATTATGTACTTTCCATTTATCTACACCTGTTTTCATACCCAAAATACATGTGTTGTGGACTTGTAATTGATTTGGTCAAAATAACCTTCTTTCAAAAATTAAAATTCCATTGTATCATAATTGGCCCTTCAAATTCTGTAGCATTATCATCAAACGGCTAAGTTCCAAATTTTTAGCTCCTTGAAGGATTTATTATCAGGTTGAAGAAATCAAGGTTCACTCATCCCTTACAAATTTCACTTTGGCATTTTCCCCTAATTTGCTAAAAACCCGTGTTTATTTCTCTTCATCTGCAAACCCTAATTCATCTACCAGTGGCATCAAATCCTTCCAATCCCTCAAACCCTAAAAACGCAACCATCCTGATGAAGCTTTGAATGAGGCTTCACCCAAAGCTTCATCACTAGAAATTCCTGTGGAAGAGCCTTTGATTACCTCTGAAATCGTTGTTACTGAGCCCCTTCAAGAACCTCTTTCCAGCATCCTTCCTAGAGATCTAGGGAACGTGATAGATGTTGATGATCATGGGGACTTGACAAATTTCCCACCAATTGAAAACCCCTCTGTCAGAAAACTAAAAGGTTAAGAGAAATCTCTACTAACTATGAAAACCCCTCAGATGCTGATGTTGCTAAGGCAAAGAAGCTGAAAGTAAATCCAGGCCAAATGGAGGAGGAAATTCAAAGTCAAACTGATAACGATGATGAGGACTTTGACCCTTTGGTGGTGGATCTCAGTTTGTGGAGGCTCTACGAGATCTCCTTCATCAAATTGGAAGAAGCTCTGGTGCAGCATCACCTATGGATCATGTTGTTGATGTTCCTGAAGAAGAGAACTATCCTATTCCATCCCCAAAAGTTGTGTTCCAAAGTGACTCTCCTAGTCAAGAACAAGACTTGTCTCCTCCTTCTGCTCATGTTGAAGAACCAGAGCCATGAATTCTCTGATGAGCAACATACTTTGGCTGAATTTATGGCCAATTTGAGGAATGCTCCAAGGCCAAATCATGTTTCCTCCACAAGTTCATCTGAATTTGATGACATCTTTGACAAATACTTTGAGGAAAAATATGCCTCAAAAGAAAGTGATATTTCTCCATCTAGAATACTTAGAAGTAGAACTATTCCATTGACCAATGCAGTTGCTGGTGAAGTTGCATCCAGTGGTGCATTCACTGATCTGGAAGTAGGAAATCCATTCACCTTTATTTTCCTTACTCAAGATGCCTCTCTAAGATATAATCTAGGTAGAAAAGTTGTTGAGGAAAGGTTGATTCCTATTGAGGACTTAACTGCTCAAAACTTAGTCCAATTCTTTACTGATAGGAACCTTCTGTCCACTCTTACCTCTACCCCTTACATTAAGGAGATGGTCATGGAGTTCTATGCTGATCTAGAGAAGAGAATAACCTCTTTTGGTGATCCCTTGTTTCAGAAAGTTTTTGTTATGAACAAACTGGTAGAATTTCCCCCTCTCTGATTAATAAGCATTGTAGGACTCCTAATGTTCCTGTGAGTGGGTTAATTTGTGATTTGAATATGTGTGTAAAAGAACTAAGTGGTGACCTTATCAGAAGTTGGCTAGGAAAGAGGACTAAGGTTAGCACAACCAAATTGACTTTTTTCTATGATGTTATGCATAAGATTTGTTGTGCAAAATGGCCCCTACTTCAAATGCCAACTCAATAACTGAAGAACATGCCAAGTTTATGCATTAGATTGGCTAAGAACTGTCTCTTAATTTTGGTGACTTGGTGTTCAAAAATGTTGTTACCTTAGCTAAATAAGTATGAGATAAGAGAGCCCTTCTTTTTCCCTCCCTCATTTATATCTTATTGATAGCTTAAGGTGTTGAACCCTTGGAAAAGGAGACTAACCCATGTCTTGAATCCCCTCCCAATATCATCAAAACTGTTGAAGGGTGCTAGAATTATGAATTTGCCATTTGTCTACCCCTTCACACCATATTCAGAATCTGCTCTTCCTCAAGATCTGCAACAAGATGTTCAAGCATATGCAACTGCTATGACCAATGTAACTGGCTGACAATGTTGCTGCATCATACCCATCAGTCTTTCCTTGTCTGTTATCTGGTGAAATCGTTCCTATGGCTCTATCCTTCATCAACAACCAACTTATACATGTCAAGTCTCAGATTGCCTATCTTCAATCCTTGGAAACTCAGTACACAGCTTGGCTGGCCATCCACTTTATTCCATCCATCAATTCTAGTCAAATAGGGGGAGAGACAAATGTTACTGCTGCAAAGGATAATGAAGATGATGATGAAGCTAATGAAGATGATGATGAAGATGATGAATCTGATTTTGTTTGATTCATCATATATTTTGTGGTTCTCATAAACAATTTATATTATGTTTTGTATCGTGGATAATTTCCACTATGGTTGCATCATTGGTATTTTCTGATTTGTGCTTAGTAATGATTTCTGATTTTATACTCTCGCACAAATTCAAGGGGAGATGAGATATACTAACCAATGCAGGTTAGTTGGTTTGATTTGTGTTGAATAAGGAAAATGATATCCTTACCACTAATCCTACAACTTTCCTTACAACTAAGCCTTGAATTGGGAAAAAATGTTTTGAACAAAGACAACTTTACCCTTCTTCAAAGCTTAGTTGTAGAAAAAGTTGTAGAAGTAGTTGTAAGGCTAGCAATGTTGGTTGAATAAACACTTGTTATTTTGATTTGACCAGAAATGTTCAACAAAGAGGGAGATTGTAAGGGTAAAATAGGTACATTCTATTTTATTTAAATATTGTTGTGTCATTTCTTGGTCCTAAAGCAATGGTAAAGTGTTACCATAATTAAATACTTTCAAAAACTTTCAAGAGTCTATAATTAATGTAGAAAAAATATTTGGTAAGATTCTTGAATTTAATTAGAAAACTAATTTTAGAAACTAACATTTTATTTCCTAATATTATGTGTTTCCTTGAAGTTGTTGGTTTTTTTATTTGTGTAGGATTCTACCTCAAGTATAAATACAAGAAGACTTTGTACATACTAGAGATACAGAGAGATAGACGTTCAGAGAGATTACATAGAAAGAAAAAGCTGAGAGTAGGGGTGTTAATCCGAGTTGCCAAACCACCAAGTCGAGTCGAACCAAGCCGAACCATGCAGTTTGGTTCGGTTTTGAGTGCTATATGATTCAGCTCGATTTGAGATTTTGGAAAGTCGAACGGTTTGGTTTGGTTTGCGGCTTGACATGTCAAGTCGAGTCAAACCGAACCAAACCAAACTATTTTGAGCTGAACCACCAAGTCGAACCATCGAGTCAAACCATCAAGTCGAACCACCGAGCCAAACAACAAATTTTTTAGAATTCCTAACCTTTATACTTTAATACTCTTATACTATTAATATTTTTATACTATATAAACTATAAGGCTAATATTTGTATTTAGGAATTTGCCTTTAGACTTTTTGAATTCAAATAAACATTTATAATATCATGTACGTTATTGTATTTTTATTATATTGGATTCAATTTATTGATTATAAAAATTAAAAATGTTAATCCTTTTATTTGAAAGTTTGTGCAATTTTTTTAAAAGTGAATTAATTGTATTATATTTAATTTTTTAGTATTTTCTTTAGCGTGTTTTTATAATATTTTATTGGTTTACTTAAATTTTGAATGACTAGAACTCTTTCATAATTCAGACCGAACCATGAAACCAAACCATGGAACCGAGTCGAACCAAGTCGAACCATCATGGTTCGGTTCGATTCAGCTCAAGATTTTAAACGGTTTAGCCCCTGTTTGATTTTTCTCAAACCGATGGCATGCGGTTCAGCTCATAATTTGTTCCAAGTCGAACCATTTACACCCCTAGCTGAGAGCTTCGCTGAAGTGTTTGGATGCAGCTGTGGATGCAGTAACATCACGAGCTGCATTGATCGATTTGCTGTTTGTTTTCTTAGTTAATAAGAAACTTATTTTTTTAATCTCGCGTTTGTTTTATTTGTGTTTTTGTAGGTTTTCTCTACAGACTTGATGTCTTGTTAAAAGTTTTTATATTTGATTAGGTTTCAAGATTTTTGTAAGACTCATAATTTTTTTAGTGAAATCATTTAATTTTTAGTCATAGGGCTGGATCTACAACCTTAGCTTGTAGATTGTTTGACAAACTTCTATATTTAGTACTGCTTTATTAGATTAAAGATTTCCATTATTTACTTGTTTTATTATCTGGTCAATGCACCTTCTTTGGATGCAGCTACATCACAACCTACAGTTTCTTTGGAATCCTAATTATATTACACATTCGCATTAGCAGGTACAACACTGAATGAGTAATGTACGCTGAATTCTGCCAACTGGAATCTGGCTATCCACTTGATCACCCAATTCACAGTCAAATGTTCTATACCTGTCACAAGTCAACTTTTTTCACACAAATTTTTGGAAGGTACATATAAATGAAGATGGTACAACTGAGGACATAACAGCAACAACAACAGATCAAAAGCAAGCAGGAGAAGACCAGAAAGATAAACCTTCAGGGGTGTCGAGTGAACCTTTATGATAGTTCAGGGGTGTCAAGTGTAAAATCTACAGAAGCTTCTAGAATCAGTTAGCTTAGTTGAGTTTGTTAGAAGTGTGGTTGTAACTGACAGTGTATATAATGCAGCCCTCGTTTGTATTGTAATTGATTGAGAAATGATGAAACACAAACAACAGATCAAAGAATCAGAGCCTGCTATGAGAATATCATCCACATAAACAAGTATGGCAGTGAAGGAAGTAGGTCTGACTAGGGTGAACAGACTATGATCATTTTTAGAAGCTTGAAAGCCAAATGATATCAATGCAGAAGCAAACTTAGAATACCATTGCCTAGGTGCTTGTTTAAGGCCATAAAGTGACTTAAGTAATCTGCAAACAAGGGGTTTTGAAGAAGCTGGAAGAACAAGACCAGGAGGTGGTTTCATATAGACTTCCTCTCCCAAATCTCCATGGAGGAACGCATTTGTGACATCCATTTGAGAGAGATGCCATCCTTTTATGGCTGTGAGAGCAAGAAATACTCTCACTGTGGTCATCTTAGCAACAGGTGCAAAGGTTTCAAAGTAGTCCTCACCCTCGATGAGTAAAGCCTTTGGCCACCAATCTTGCCTTATACTTATCTAAACCGCCATCGACCTTGTATTTCAATCGAATACCCACTTACAACCAAGCTAGGTCTTGTTAGAAGGTAATTCACGCAATTTCCAAGTATTGTTAAGTTCTAAAGCATTCAATTCTGCCTCGCATTGCCTCGGCACCAATTTGGATCTTTTAGAGCTTGAGCAAAGGATGTAGGTTCGCTTAAAGAAGAAATATGACAAATGTAATTGTAGTAGGAAGAAGAGATAGATGAATAAGAAAGAGGGACGACTGCAGAGCAAGCGAATTGATGAAGCCGAGGGAAGTCCTGTATAATCATTGTATTTGCATGGTATGTGTTTCTGCCTAACAGGCCTAGAAGAAGATTGAGAAGGGACAGAAGGTAAAGGGTCAGACTGAGGAGGGTTAGTGAATGATGAGGGTTGGGAAATAGGAACAGATGATGAGGGAGGTGTAGAAGATGATGGGAGTGAAGAAGATGAGGTTGATGTAGTAGGTGATGAAGCTGAAACAGGTGAAGGTATAGGAGAGGTTTGAGATGATGTTTGTGCAGGAGAGATGGATATTGGAGAAGCTGGATATGTGTGTGTAGGAAATGGAGATGAAGAAGTAGGAAAGGAATCTAGGTCAATAGGATTAATAGGATCCGAATTGATAGGTGTGAACATGGGAACATTGGATTACGGGGTGAGATATTGAGATGTCTTATAAGGGAATTGAGTTTCATAAAACCGAACATCTCTTGAAAAATGATTTTGTGAGAGGTCAAATCATAAAGTTTATATGCCTTCTTGCCATATGGATAACCAAGGAGTATACATTTAGTGGCTCTAGGGGAAAATTTATCTCTATGGGATTTTAGGGTAGAAGCATAGCAAAGACAACCAATAACTTTTAAATGAGCATAAGAAGGAGGCTGTTTGAGGAGGGTTTCATATGGTGTTTTGAAGGAAAGAATTGGTGTGGGAGTTCTATTTATGAGATATGTGGCTGCAAGAACACAATCTCCCCAAAATTTAATGGGAAGATTTGCTTGAAATCTCAAGGCTCTAGCAACATTCAATAAGTGCCTATGTTTTCTTTCAACTTTGCCATTTTGTTGAGGGGTTTCAACACAGGAACTTTGGTGATCAATGCCAAGATTAGTGAGAATAGATGAGAGAGAGGTATTAAAGAATTATGCTCCATTATCGACCTTAAGGCCTTAACAAAGAGTAGAGAATTGATTGTTAACCATTTTGAAGAAGGCCGTGAGGTAAAACGTAACATGTGTTTTTGAGGATAAAAGATATGTCCAAGTGGTTCTTGAGAAGTCATCCACAATAGTTAGGAATGAATTGAAGCCATTATAAGTTTTGTGTGTGTATGGTCCCCATACATCACAATGAATAAGAGAGAAAGGTGTAGTAGTGTGAGATGTACTTATAGGAAATGGCACTCTACATTGCTTGGCCATATGACAAACATCACATACAGTATTAGAGTCCAGGTTATTACACATAATAGGGTAGTGTTTTAGAGTAGACATAGGTACATGGCCTAGTCTAAGGTGCCAAAGATTTGCATTAGAACATGATACAAAGGCGTAAAAACCTAGGCCGCAATGCGAACTAACATCATGCAAATCCAACTTATATAGGCCTTTGTCCGACTTACCAATCCCCTTCAAGCTCTTGTTGGTTGAGTCCTGAAAAACACAATGTGAGGGTAGGAATGTTAAGTGACAATTGTCTGTGAGATGTTAGTTTACTAACCGAAAGTAGATTGAGTGAGAAGGTCGGGGACACATAAGACATGAAAGAGGTAATACCAATAGACGATTGACTTGACCAACATGAGTAACTGGAGTCTGTAATGCCATTTGGAAGTAGAATAGAAGAAGAGAATGGTTTAGGATTACTAAGAATATCAACGTAAGAAACAATGTGATCGTGGCTCGAAATCTATGATCCGTACACATTTTGTGTGTAGAATTTAATGCAAGATAACTGTTAATACTAGGTTTTACGTAAACATTACCGACAACTTGATCAACAAAGTGCGCTTGTTTGTGGAGCATCCTTGATTGATCAACTGTATAAGGCGATTGTATTGATCTTGAGTCATAGTAATATTACCATTGTCGAGAATCTGCAGCTTTCATTAGGAAGAAGCTGCAAAGGCATTTACATGAGTGGCATTCAAGGAGGAATTCACATTTGACTTATTCTTGTGTTCTTAGGCATTCTTGCTGGATCGGTTTTATGCCATGTAGTTTGTGCCATTCTCGAAAGCCCAACAGAAGAAACAAGTTGCCTTTGTATGTCCTGTACCTCCACGCTGATCACATGACAAATTGCTTTTGGTGTTTCCTTTCTTACCATTTCAAGATTTTCCTTTACCATTTCCGCATGTATGTATTATATCCTCTTCCATTAACAGATGCATTCTTGGCAAATAATGCAGTAGAAACATTAGAATCAATAGTGATGGGATTAGGTGTTTGTAGAATTGAACACTCCTTAACCCTTTCATCTTGCATCAACAAAGATAATGTGGTGCTTATATTAGGTAGGGGTGTCATAGCAATAGTACTCCTAATGCCGAATAAGACTCATTGAGCACCAATTAAAACTGTGTAACTTTCTGAACCTGATTGTATTCCTCCATCCTTTTAATCAAGCCACATGAACATGAACACATACATTTAGGCATATTGCTTGCTTCTTCAAAACCATCCCAAATTGACCTAAATTTTGTGAAATAAGTTGTTATTGACATAGTTCCTTGTTGTAGATTCATCAGCTCTTTCTTATTCTGAAACACCTGTGTGCCATTACCTTGGGTAAACCTACATTCCAAATCATCCCAGATTTCTTTGGCAGTTTTGAAGTATACTAAGCTAGCACTAATCTCTGATGAAATTGCATTTAGCAGCCATGAAATAAGCATGTCATTGCATCTTTGCCAATGAATCAGATATTTGGAATTATGATTTGGCTTCTTATGAGCACCAGTTACAATTCCTAATTTCAGCTTAGAGGAAAGAGCAATTATCATAGCCCTCTTCCATTGGTTGTAATTATTGTTTGTAAGGACATGAGTAATTAGACTCATTCCTGGATGATCATTCGGATATAGGTATAGAGGATGAGATGAAGGAATTGCGAAATGTACCTCAGCAGATTCATATTCATCAACATCTTCAGTAACCTGTTGTGTTGAAACTTGTGGTTGTGGTTCTTCAACTGTTTGCTGTGTTGAAGATCTCTGTTGTTCTCCTTCGAGATTTTGGTTTCCTTCATTCATTTTGAATGATTTAGAAGAATTTTGGCTGCTCTTCAATTTCGAAATTGTGGTTTTAGATCAGATTTTCAATGCGGAAGCAATGCTTGCTCTGATACCATGAAATGAGATAGAAAGAGATGAAGTAGAAAAGAATTAAGGCATTGAGAGAGTGAAATTCTGTTTCTCTCTCTATCTGTATTCCATGATCTCTTAATTAATTCAATACAACAGAAAGCTACATTATATCCATTGTTAGTTACAACAATTCGGCTAACAAATCAACTGAGCTAACTGATTCTAGCAGCTTCTGTACATTTTACACTCGACACCCCCAGGCTATTGTAAAGTTTCACTCGACACCCCTGTAGTTTCTGGTCCTGAAGGTTTCTGGTCTTCTTCTGTTTGATCTTGTTTTGTTGTTGTTTGTTTGTCTTCAGTTTCACCATCTTCCTTTATAATCACAACTCGCAGTAGATGAGAATATAACACCCAACTAACAGGAACAAATAGATAAAACAACAGTGATTCCCTACAGTTCTTGCAACTGATTTTAAGAATACAGATGAATTCAGTTACATGTAGTTATTTACATCAATGGTTATTCTAAACATCGTGAATGAACCGTCCAATGATCACTAAACCTAGATCAAGTATCGCTAAAAGAGCTGCGACAGATGTTTTAGGCACTGCATATCTGGCTTTAGGTGCCTCTATAAGCCCAGAACGGCTTAGATGCGTTTTTGATATTTTTGATAGGGTAAGAAGGCTGCATTGAGATTTTGCCCTTGCCTGTCAAGGACACAACTGTATTATGCTCCATTCTGAAGTATCCTTTTTCACCCCAGTTTATACCCATAAGTTCCTAACAATATAGCATCTCATTATCTGTGCCTCACCAGCCACAACTAGACCATGGTCTAGCGCACCCCCACATGAATGGGTGTGAATAAGCCCAGTCTAAATTTAACAAAAATTAAAATAAATAATGTCAACATAGTTGTATTAAATGTTCCACAATGAAGAAACATATGATCATGGGATTCACAATAATTCTTACGCATCACACACCAATCCTAGGAAAGCTTCTTATTCAACCGAAGCTTTGACATTACAATAAGAAATGCATAAATCAGTACATGCTAAAGACAGCAGAGATTTCACAAGCTAGTTTGTTTTAGGATATGATTTCAAATGAAAAGGAAGGCATTATGTAGAGATATAAGTAAATTATTAAGCAAAAACTGAACAAGGGCTAGACTCAATTAACTGGGCAGGTAGTAGCCATAAATTCCATAAAACGTTTGTGCAAAAGTGAGCAGCAACAACACCACCGCTGCAACAAATGAGATAATTGCCCACGGATTGCTGAAATAGGTATGTCTCAAGCTTGCTCGCCAAGTATTCCACCGGTGGTCATGGTACCGGTTTACCTGCTCTGACAATGGGGAAAGATAACTGTCGTTGATGTCAAAAACCACTTCTTCACAAAGACGGTTGAAGAGATTAGCCACCTCAGCATCACTTCCAAGCCAGTGCTCAATTATCCCACAGTAATGCAGGTAACCAACATCCTCGGGGGAATTTATCAAATTGTCCATAAAAACAACATAAGATGTAATCTCATTGCTCGACTCGAGATGACACTGCTCATATGCAATAAGGTTAAGGAAAAGCGATTTAGTACCATCGTGGATTAAGAGCCGTGGTATTTTCAAAATCCCATTCTTGAATTTGATATCCCAGAAGCGATCGGTTTTTCTTTTCTTGAATTTGATTCCAGCATCTTTAAGCTCCGTAACACAATGAATCAGCTGTTGCCTCCGCTTGTCAGCGACTCGATTAGTGTGGGAACGTTTCCTCGTCCATATTCTTGGTTCTGGTGTTGGCCCTCTGTGTAATAGACTCATCCTGAAAACGTCTAGGCAATGAAGGCGGCTTTGGTTAGACAAGGGGTCAAATGTGTTGGCATATCCGAGGGATGATTCCAACCGATTCCGATCACTCTTTGTCAATGGCTCATCGGTCGGCGTAAGTGGGTCGAAGAACCTGAGGGTTAATTTTGCCACTAGGCCTTTTTGGTCAGGCTGACCCAACTGAAGTCCTAATAGCGTATCAAGTATGAATAGAGGAATCTGATTCTCTAACATTATCATATCTCTCTGAATAGAATGCATGGATCCCCTCATGGCGAAAACGGGATCATTCCGGGAGTATCCGAGCTGCTGGAATCCCCCAGCCGCCCCTTGAAAAAGCTCGAGAATGAAGCAACCATCGAGTACCATCATTTCAACAAACTCATTGCTACTAAGACTGATAGGTCCCTCGTAACAAGCTCTTGCTCTTTCTTCAAGCTCTTTAATGGAATCAATATAGAGCTTAACATCTTGACCAGTGCGCTTAAGGGTTTGGTGAAAGGACCGCCACTTGTGACGGTCCATGGAGCGGAGACGCCGCTTGGAATGATGGTAAGGCCCCAAGGAGACGGTGGTCGGGACGTAAGCTCTGTCATCGCCTTCTCTCAAGTACTGAGGAACTTTGTAGATGCAGAGTTTCCCCCAAGTATCAGCAACATCATCTTGCTGGGCTTGCTCAAGCTTTTCTCTAATGGTGATCACCCATTCGGATTCAGGCGATTTGGAACCTTGTTCAACCTTGTCTGTTCCACCATTGACTTCAACTCGCAGTACATCAGAATCAGATGGCTCTTGCGTTAGTGGCAGCAGCTGTGGGTGGTGGTGGTTAAATTCGATGGATCGGCTGGTAGAGGTGGTGGGACTTTGAAACTGATTAGAAATTCCAGCATCAACAGTTTCTTTGAGTTTGAGGGTAATGAGGTACCAACTCAAGAGCTCTTTGTTGAAGACAGCAACCATTTCTGTTTCAATAAATGGGGTTGTGGGCTTTTTTGACCTTTATATAATACTTGTCAAACAGACGGCTTTATTAAAATTCTTATTCCGATCAACTTTAATAAACAAAGAAAAGTTGCTGCATATCATTATCAGTACCGGGGTTTGGTTTCGGGTAATTTTTAGAAAGTTTAAGCATTCGTATTCGAGGTAGCGACTTTTGAAATTGACAAAGTTGGCACGTGAAATTATTATTTTTTTAAATATGAAGTGTTAATTACTTCATTTTTGTTTTTATTTAGTACTCCATCCGTCTCTAAATAATCGTCCTAGACTCTTCTCTGACTAATTGACTTATATTTAAGGTTTAAAACAATGTAGCTTAATTATTTATATTTTTAATGTAGTTTTTTTAAAGTTTCATGTGTATAATGGCTTAATTAAAGTAGAGTAGAAAAAAGTAAGAGACGATAATTTAACTAAAAGTAAATTTCTTTTCATTTTTTAGTAAAAAAGGGTGGGTCATTCGACAGTTATGTAGTAGTAGCATTTAACATATGTCTTCTAGGTTGGTTTGAAATCATTTAACCCATTTTTTATCTCATACAATCTTATATTTACATACCTCCCAAGTAAAATAATACTCCCTCTGTTCTTAAATAATCGTTCTGGTTGATCCGATGCCAAGTTTAAAAAAAATAATTGACTTGATTATTTATATTGGTTTAATGTGTAATTTCCTTTAAAACTCATGTGTATGTGGCCTATAATTAAAGTAGAGTGAAAAAATAAGGGTAAAGTAGTAAAAGTGATGTTCTAAAAAGATAAGTTTCAAATTGGACAATTATTTTGGGACGGACGAAAAAAGAAAGGAGGACGATAATTTAGGGACGGAGGGAGTAAGAAAGTTGTACTGTTGAGATGTAATCATGTGATAGAGATTGAAATAGAAGATTTAAAAACGTTACATGTTTTTTTTTTTTAATCTTAATTTGGTCACCCTACTTTCGGTTAAAATTAATTAAGCTCATTCTATATTTTTTTTCTTCAATTTAATCACTCTACTTGGCTCTGAAAGTCAATAAGGTCACTAGAGTCATTTCCGTTAGTTAAGTTCAATGGAAATATTTGAAAAGACAATAATGCCTCTTATCTTTGAAAGGTGTGTTGAAAAATTTAAGTCACACAATAAAAAATTATATTCGAGATGAAAAGGAGACCCTCAAATCCCCTAAATTTAGTAAGGGTATTTTTTAATTTTCCTAACAAAGTTTAAACTTTTCATCCAAATATATGGATGGAGTGATGAGCGTACTAATTATATGAAAGTAAAGTTATTAAATTGAAAGGAAAAAAAATAGATTGAGTTTAATGAATTTTGGTCGAAAATAGGATGACCAAATTGAGATTTAAACCTTTTTTTTTTAAATAAAACTTAACTAAGGGGTTGGGTTGTTAAAGCAGGGAGATGATATTCAGAGATTAAAATATTGGACAGCGACATTGCACCTAATACTCTACATAATACATGTGTTAATAAAGTTCAACTTGATAAATACTACTCCCTCCATCTTGAACAAATGTCCCAACTTTTTTTATTTTTGGTTTGTCAATAAGAAGGATTAATATATTGTTTGGTCCCTGGACATGTCGAAAATCAATGTTTTGGTCCCCAGACAAAAAAATAATAGAATTTGGTCTCTGGACATGTATTTTTGAACCAATTTGCCCCCTCCCACCGTTAGCGTTAGTTTTTCTGTCAAATATTATTTCAAATGTCAAAAATACCCTCACTAAAAAGTTTAATATGGGCTCTTTTCAAAATATTGGAAATATAGGGGGTTAAGGTGTCAACTTCTATTGTTTTTTCTTTCAATTCTCACGCCTTCTGCTTCGCTTTGATCTCTATTTCTCTTTTTACCTCTCCGATTCCGATTCCAGTACATCCCCGGCGCTTTACTGTTTTTCTTCCAAACTTTCAGCATTGGGGACTTCGTCGATCACCGGACAAATATTCTTAGCCCCTGACAAAAAGGGTTTGGAATAGAGAGGAAGAACAAAAGGTACATGTGTGCAGCAACTCGAATCGGCCAAGGATAAGGTTATCGTCGGGAATCTCACCACCATGATAGCTAACCTATTGCTTCAATTTGAAGGAAGAAATGCGAGGAACAGAGAAGAGCCAATAGAAAACACAATTAAAGGCCATATGATAGTAAGAAGCATTGGTCATACCGACGGCGGAGATGGTTGCCCAAATTGAAAAGGACTAAGCAATGAGGGAATAGGCGAACAAAACACGCTCGAGAGCAAGGACGATTGTAGGGTTCTCAATTTGAATCCACTTGAATCGAAGGGATGCCCGTCGATCGGAAATTGGTTAGAACACATACAAATGATGCGAGAACGGCTAAAGGGGAAGGAGAAGGTCGAGAAACGAGAGGCGAAGAAAGAAAACGATCCGCGCCGAGATGAGGGAGAACCATACTGGCGAAGAAGGAGTCGGACTTGAAGTTGAGAGAGTCGAGGGTGTAGCGCGATCATGAGACCCACCACTTGGGGCTCCGACCACTGAGTGCCGCTAGGTCTAGGAGGAAGGCGGGCATGGCGGCGATCCCGGCGTTGAAGGGACGGGAGAGAATCGAGAGTTCTTGAGAGGATCTAGAGGATGAGCCGCTACGATTGCCGCGTGGTAAGAGGAATTAGCCGTGGAGGAGGTAGGGTTTCGCTTGGGGAGTAGCCGCCAGGTAAAAGTGATGGGAAACTAGGGGCGCCATGAAGGATGCGATGTACGGTTATTAAACCCTGAATATAGATCATGTGCTTATTTAGATCGAGGGTATTTTCGTCAATTAAAAAAAACACTGACGGTAAAACTAATGTTAACGGTGGGAGGGGGCAAATTGGTCCAAAAAGACATGTCCAGGGACCAACTTCTATTGTTTTTTTGTCCGGGGACCAAAACATTGATTTTCGACATGTCCAGAGACCAAATTAATATTTAATTCCAATAAGAAATATACTCATTTTTTAATTTATAAAAAAAAATACTATATACTCCATTTTCCTCTGTCGCTAAATGAGTGTAATTTCAAAATAATTTCACCTTTGGCACATCATGTCCTAGTAAAGACTAACTTCCTTAAGTTTAGTGAAAAATAAAAAATAGAAACTCATTTAGGAAAATAGAGAGTAAAGTCAATGCAATTTAGAATATGTAGTAGAACCGAGTAAAGCTGTGATTTTTAAACCAAGTGGCTTGTCACAATTTTTTTCGAATGGAGGTAAATTGAAGTAAATGATGTTACCTTCTTAAGGCTGCAGCCTGCACCCTGGAGGTTGAGATCTGGCTTATAAAGTTGTAGTTAAATCTGCACATGCCTACGGGCAATGAATGATCTCTACCAGAGAAAATATCCCACATTGGGATCCCACACTGTATTAAAATAATAATAAGAATACTCCATCAGTTTAAATACTTTTTAAGAAAATATTATTTATAGCAGCTTATTAATAATAAAATGACACTTTTGTGTCTGTAAATTCTTTAAATGAAACATTTGACTTTTGGGAGTATAAGGATAATGCACACAGACACAGCACACCATCATCCATTCATCCCATTCCCATTCACGATCTTTGGACTCTGACAATGAAAAATGAATGCTCCAGAGTCCAGAGTCAACGTTCATCACGATTTCAGCAACAAAACAAACTCGGTCAAAGCATGTAAGCTGCTATAATAATCAATCAAAATTCAAAATCTTTAACCTAATCTACTCCAATTAGACGTATGGATGTGGGGGTCCCCATGTTGGCAAAACTAGTTGGTTGGAGTAAAGTTAGTGCAACCTCAATCAATCACTCCCACTCAAACCATACATTGCTGCCTGCCCAACCAAGGGGCAAGGGCTCCATCAACTTTCTCTCAAATGCCTATCTTATCTTCTCCATCATAATTACTGTCTACACAATCAAATTCTCCACGGTAAAGGAAATAATATCGCATTAGCTACCAGAATTATGCTCTAAGGAGATATTAAGGAGGTACACCAAAGATAATTTTGATAACAACTATCACTACAAACACATAAAAACCTAAGGCATCCCTTTCTCCATTTCCTTAGTGAAACACTTCAAAACATAAACATTTAGACACTGCTTTTCTGGTTTCCGGCACTTCTATTCACCCAGTAAGGATTAGTAGGGTTTTTGCTATTCTTGATAGGGTAAGAAGGCTGCATTGCTATTCCACACTTGCCATTGAAGGAGTCAACCAAATTACGCTCCATTCTCAAGTATCCTTTCTCACCCCAGTTGGTGCCCCATGAGTTCCTAACAGTCCAGTAATCTTTCCCATTTTCTGTACCATACCCAACCACAACTACACCATGGTCCAATGCATCCCCACACGAACCGCCGAATATGCCCTGACGAAATTAAAGACAAATTATATATGTTTCCTTTCAGTATAGTAAAAGAAGAGAACAAATATGCCTTTCAATTATATTGTTTAAAAGTAAAATTTTACTCTAAATATTGGGAATAAAGTGCTCAACTAGTCTCTGAACAACCCTTTTGCGTCGATTCAATCAAATAACTAATATAGCATTATGAAAGGTGTTGCTGAAAGTAAAAGCAATAAAATGGGCGGAAAGTATGTGCTTATAGATCTTTGCAAGACTCTATTCCATAATTAATGGTCAAATGCTACTCTAATGGAACTGAAAAACGCCTTCCATAATAGTAGAACCATAGCCACAATCTCTATACTCTTTCCTGGCTGTTAGGCAGACGGAACAATTTTCCTGGAATTCTAGTGGACATGGTTTTAATAACTATATCAGACATGATGGATGGAACATTCACTTGGATCCAGATAAATTGCTTTGAATGTATTCGCTTCACATGATTAAATAAAAGGAACTAACTACTAATCAAACAGTGGAAGTGCATATAGATGCTTTCTTATAGGGGAAATACACACACATCGTTTGATTATGTCCAACTCAACTTGATCACTTATAAAAAGTAAACTCATTCAATAGGATGACTATTTGCATTGCATTCAATATACTGATTCCATCAACCTAGATGATCCTAGTGAGATGTACTATACAAATTAAGAACTTGTACAATAAAATCAAGATAACAAAGAAAATTTGGGGTAATTACCGATGAGTAGAGCTGTAAAGCCCTGCCAGATGCTTCAATTGCAACACTGACAGGCTGGTGAGCCACCGCCTTCTTCAACGCTTGCTCGTTCATCGGCTGCACATCTTCATAACCGTCTATACTAACAACTTTCGCATTCCGCTGCAGCAATTCAATTTCCAA
The DNA here is from genome assembly GCA_013146195.2 of Codonopsis lanceolata. Classification (NCBI taxonomy): domain Eukaryota; kingdom Viridiplantae; phylum Streptophyta; class Magnoliopsida; order Asterales; family Campanulaceae; genus Codonopsis; species Codonopsis lanceolata. Next base: position 106,520,283 of record CM028379.1, on the reverse strand, counting down.
AACACATAAATAAGAACCAATTTTTTTAGAATCTTTAACATATACAGGTCGGAAACTCGGGATATAAGAGTAACTGACTCGAGTGGGATCGCAGCTGGCGTCCGCGCCCTGGTACGGGTAGTCGGCTTCAGTGTCCATGCCGCCGTTGGAGATGATGAACTCGAAGGCGTAGTCCATGAGTCCTCCATTACAACCGGTGTTGTATGTTTTGTCACAGTCTACGAGTTCTTGCTCCGATAGGGAGATCAGCTCTCCGGTTACTATCTGGTTTATTCCTTCCACCGCCGCCACCGTTGAGAACGCCCAACAACTCCCTGCGCGGCGTTTGTTAGATAAAGATAGCTTTGACAGGTCAATTGGGCCTTTTATGGCCCAATATTTAGCAGTTTAATGGGCTGCTACTAATGATTGGATCATTGGGGCAGTTGGCAATTGGCTTCTATTGTTTTAGTGTGTGTGACATGTGTCTTCATTTGTTCCCCTTTCTAATTTCAGAATTTTCCAAAGTAATAATTTTAAATAGAAACTATTTTTTTTATAGCAATCGTAAAATTTTGGTTAGCCACTTGTGATATTTCATCCAGGTTAAAAAAAATTCTACACGCCGATGATGAAAATAAAATTTTAATTTGTGTAATAATTACCATTTTATATAGAGAGAGAGGGGCGGGGGGAGAAAAAATAGAGATGTTACCACAGCTTCCTTGGTTTTTGATGGGAGCAACAGCACCTCTCTCCCTCCAATCAACAAATTCCGGCAACTCATCATCATTAGGCTGAACAGCATAACGGTGTCGGTGGCTAGTCTTCCTCATCATCTTTGCAACCCGGCGCTTGGGATCAGTCTTTGTGCCCAAGTACACCTTCCGGTACTCGTCATTGGCCAGATCAGCAAACCGGTTCAACCCAACCTTGTAGCTCCTATTCTCGGAGTTATGTTCGTCAATAAACCTTAAATTTTCCTTGAAAATCTCAAACCTTCTTTCCTTCTCTCCTACACCATTATATGCTTTCCCGTTCTTCATCATCCACAATTCGTAAATGCCCATTACCTCCTTGTCTGTTCGCCCGTACTGTGATGTTGATGGTGATTCTTCAACAATGGACATGTGAGTTGCATGTGATAAAGAAGCAAAGAGAAGGAATAGAAGGGCATTTGTAGCTATAGCCATGGTTGCTTAAGATGGAAGAAAATGTAAGGGAAATTAGAATCCTTCTTTTGGACAACGGTGAAGGCTTGCTGCATGAATACTTTTTACCTTATATAGACTTTGAAAAAGTGAAAAATGGAGGGAGCGTTGCCATTAATGATGGTCTTTAACTCTTAACCAATTAAATTGTACAACGTTAAAACAAGGGTTTGTAGTTAAATATTTTCTCAATTTCAACCAAAGAATTCTCATTTGAAATTTTTATAATAAAGATATATATTAATGTCACCTGAGTTAGTCATAATTACAAAAATAGTATCCTAAAATAATATATTAAGGAGATATATTAATGTTATTGAAATTATAAATATAATTTTTCCTGAAAAAAATTTAAAATGTAACATTTTAAAATACTATTTGTCTAGCTCGACCGAATATTATACACTAAAAAAGGTGACATGTTAACCCAACTTAGATTATGGGAGTAATGTAATTTGTTCTTCATTGAATAAAACTAAGCACTGAAAACTTCGCACCGCCACATTCATTTAAGTTTTTCTTCCGAGAAGTAAGCGTTTGTGTGTCAGTGTTACGAGTCCAAATATCCTGTACCATTTGTGTGTATTATTGGTGTACCACTTTTCATCTCAACCATTGGTTGACCCAGAGCATAGGATGATAGGAGTCGGAGCACATGACGTAACTATGAGGGGCTCGTGGGCCATTGTGACTGTTAGATATTAAAAATATTGTGAGTCAGTTCGTTGTTAATTCCAAAATTTATAAAAATATTGTGATTGGGTTTGGATCAGGCAAATTTATATTAGATTTGTTAACAAATTATCGAACTTGGATGTGGATCAGATTATTTTTCTAAAATTTTAAATCTCGATTCATATCCTAAATTTTATGATCGAATTGAGATTTTATTCACCCCTTATCAAAATACTAAATAAAATTAATATTGAAGTATTTTTGTTTAACCAAAGGTCGAATAAATTTAAAAAATTTGTTTTCAGCTTACACAAATATAAATAACATATTATAGTGAACAGAAAAATTTATATTTAGTCAAAATAGTAATGATTAATGACTGAAAACTCAACATAAGTAACTTTTATATGTATATTATTAATATTTTTTATACCAGATTAGATCGGGTTGTTGACGGATCGAAACACCTTAATCCATATCCAATTTGTTAAGCTTTCGGATTATCGAATTCAAATCAAAATCCAATCCATTGACATGCTTACTTCCAGTTTTGTATTTTTTTTCAACAAAAAAAAAACAGGTTTAGAATAAAAAGACGATGATACTCTTAATAAATATGAGGCACACTGCACTACGAAAATGTATAAGAATGCATCAATTTTTGGGATAGGTAGTAAGTTATCCGTGCCGTCTTGATCCAAGCGCACGCGTAATTAGTCCCTGGCGGTCTCCTCTCAGGAATTCGGTAGTGGAGATATTATTGGAAAGTGGAATATGATGCGGATGCCCGCCTTATTGAATGGTAAATTGACGTTTGCCCCCAACAAACTTGGCTTTTCCTTCATTTCTATATTAGCCAGAAACTTGGGTAGAGCTAATATTTTTTTTAGACAAATGAAGAGTAAAGTATAAAGGTATATACTCAGTGTTGATTAAAAAATAAACAGCCCTTTGAAGTTTGTTAACTCACTTTAAGTGAATTGGTTGTGTCACTCTCACTCAGTTGATGATATAGTAGTAAAATTAATGTAAGATAATTATTTATAAATATCTTTAGGAGGTGATTAGGTTAGCCGGTCTGTAATTATTTATATTGCAATTTAATTGGAGTAGAATTTTGGTACACTTTAAGATTAGTATGTTAAAAAAAAAAAAAAAAAAAAGCGGTTTTGTAAAAAGTTAAAACTTAAAAATAAACTATTTCTTCTCGGTTAAGAAATTAAAGACCGAAGTAACAGCATGAGGAAAAGATTCGGTTATTACTTTATTGTACCACATCTGTTATGCATCCTTTGATTCCTTTCGGCACACAAAATAAAAGGCAAGTTGATGAGTTGAAGTCAAATATCACAACTATCTTCTTTTGGTTATTCAACTTAGTTTTTAGCCTACGGTTACTTCTTTTTGTAACGTTCGATATTAAATTATTTATAGAATTAAATATTAATTTGGCCTCTGAACATGTCGAAAATCAATGTTTTGGTCCCCGGACAAAAAAACAATAGAATTTGGTCCCTAAACATGTATTTTCAGACCAATTTGCCCCCTCCGAGGGACCAAATTATAACGGTGGTAGGGGGCAAAATGATCCAAAAATACATGTCCAGGGACCAAATTCTATTGTTTTTTTATCCGGGGACTAAAATATTGATTTTCGACATGTCCAGGGACCAAACATTATATTAATCCTTATTAATATAATACCCAAAATATCTTTATTGAAAAGTTTAGTTGGATTGTCAAGTGGTATTTAAAAATTAATATACTTTATTGTTTTACTATTTCCATTCAAAAAACTTCATATCTTTATATATATATATATATATATATATATATATATATATATATTACCATTTCCATTCAAATATGATAGTGTTCTTTTTCTGATTTCACCCAGCCTCTCGATCTATTTCCAACCAAGTATAACTGGCCTCCATCCTGCTATTTCTCCAACCAAATCTGTCAGCAACCACCATAGCAATCGACCTCCTTCTTGCTTCGTTTCCAGTCAACCCGGACATGGATCTTCTCTCTCCCCATCTACTCTCAAAACCTAGCCGCCTTAACCCCAGAATCTTTTCCCATCCCCAGCAATAGCCGCCAGCCGGCTCCTGAATCATCCCTTCACCGACCTCCACCATAATCTCCACCAACTCTTGCCCAAGCTTCATCTCCGCCCCATCTCTTGTCCTCATCTTCCCAGCCCGACAACCTTCCAATTAGTCTCCAGATGTGGCATCGCCTCCATCTATGTTCATCGCCGACTCCAAATCCACCATCTCCGACTCCACTCCGGATGAACACAGCAGCGGCCCACTTTTATCTCTTTCTTCGTTTTCAAATGATATCTTTGTCTTCATCTCTTTTCTTGATCATTTTGGACCATGTCTTAGCCTCGATCACCCCAACTGAAAAACTCATAGCTTCTCTTTCCAGTTTTCTTTGCACAAACAGATTATGGAACCGGAGAAATTGGTTCCTTAATATGGCACTGAATGCAATTGAGAGAGCAAAGGGTGGTGGAGGTGAGAGCTACGACGTGGTAAGTGTCGTCGTCACTTTCAGGAGGGTGGTGGACGTGCATTGAGTAGCTGCGCAGAATCGGAGAACACGGTGCCCTGTAATTCCGGCATACCGGTTTCTTTGATTTCTCGCAACCCATTACCAATAAACAAACAACCATCCAACCAAATAACAATTGTTGTAAGTTAAATGGGAACAGAAACAAATTGATGCGTATAAATGAAATGAAATAGATCTTAGAAATGTGTCTGGGTGATAAAAAATTAGGGAAGAAGATTAAAAGAACATTCCCAAATGAATGAGATGGAAGGGTAAAGGATCTAGGATTAGGTGGAGAATGCAAGGAATTATAAAAATGGTGAAATTGAGTTGTCTAGAAAAATAGAAAAAGGAAGAAAGGAAGAGAAGATAGCAACAATATTTCCCTCCAAGATTTGTTGTTCATATAGGAATCCTACTCAGCTTCCATTAAGGGCATTTTGGTCATTATCTGGAAAATTTAAACACAATATAGACTGAAGTCACTAGAGGGACTAACAGTGTGCCCGAAATTGAGTTCAATGACCAAAATAGGAAGTGTCAAAGAAGTTGAACCAAATCAATTTAAAGTGTTAAGTTCAATGACGAAATTATATATTAAACTTATTATTTTATTAGGTTAAATATCCGTTTTATATAGATAAATAAAATGGTTATAAATTTTGCTAAATAATAAAACCTATTTTTCTCAAATTCTTTCAATGTGTAAGTTATTTTTATGGCAAAAACTTGTTTTCATGCTCATTAATGAGAAATTCCTCTATTTGCACTGGTGCCCCTGCACTTTCAATATTTGTCACCAAAATTCTTATGTTTCCCACGCCTTGGAGTTTAATCCTTTGTCAGCTCCGTTAGCCATCAGTTAGCATCAATTGCCTTGGAATACTTGACGGATCCTAACGGACTTTGACAAAATGCTAAATGACACATTTAAAGCCAAACGTGACACATTGAAAACACAAAAGTGACACATTTTAATGTTAAAAGTGACACTATAAAGGAAAATTTATTATAACTCTCATTAAAATACAATGTAACACTCTTAATACTAAAAAGTAACACTCTTAATACTAAAAAGTGACACATTTAATACTAAAAAGTGTCACTTAAAAACTAACGGTGATTGTCAAAAGTGACACATCTAATACTAAAACGCAACACTTTCAATGCTAAAAAGTGACACTTTTGAGATCAATAACGACGATTTTTAATTGTAAGGTAAAATGACACTTGTAGGGTCAAAAGTAACACATTTAATGCTAAAAAATAACACTTTTAATGTTATAAAATAACACTTTAATGCCAAATGTAATGGTTTTCATTTATAAAAAAATGAGATACTTTTTTAAAGTGAAAGTAACACATTTAAGGCTAAAAGTGACATATTTAAGCCCAAAGGGTAACACTTTTTTACGGAAAAAATTATAATTTTCATTAAAAATGCAAAGTGACACTTCTAAGACTAAAAGTGACACATTTTATACTACAAAGTGACACTGTTAATAGGAAAAAGTGACACTTTGCATATATAAACATGTGGGGTGGTTCTGTAATTTTCAAAAATTAAGGGATTGCATTGAGATTTTTGAATTTTACTTATTTAACTTGGATAGATCCGTCTTACGGATAAGGATCCGTAAGACCACCTCTATTTTTATTTGAACTAGTTTCATTATAGCTTTAGCTTGTTTAAAAAAAAAATATGAATTTTATTGTTTTATTGATGTTAAATTATTTAAATTTTTCACCAAAAAAATTTAATATGAACAACTTGTTATATTGTAGAGCAATAATAATATTAATGTTTAGTTTTTATCATGAAAGTCTTTAACTAGTACTTGTACACTTTGGGGTAGTGTTGTTAATTGCTTTAATTATGTTATTACATTTTAAGTTGTTTTGGTTCTTACAAAACAATATAACATAAATTTGTACAATATTAGTAATCACATTGCTTATCTTACCAAACACTTTATAGGAATCATCTTATCATATATTTATGTGGAATCTCATTGCTAGTCATGGATTTCGCAAAATAAATTCTATATTCGTATACCAATCGAGGCCTAAGTGTTTGCTTGGATGCTTATATTTAGAATTCAAATTATATAGAATTTAAATAATTTGAAATTTATTTTCAATAACATAACAATTTTATTGTTTAGATAATGTGTGAAATTAAATTATAATTATAGTTTATACATAAAATTAAATTTCAACAAATGTTCAAACAACTAGGCTAGACTAATGGTAACTATTGGTAGTGATTAGATAATAGTATAGCCTATAGGTTCAGACCGATCCAGTAACAAAGTTTTCAAATTAATCAAAATTTCAAAAATAAATTATTGATGGTTGGCGGTGGCCGGAGGTGACTACAAGTAGCGGTGATCGGGGACAGTGATTGACGGTGGTGGTGGTCGGATGTGGCAACCGAGGTAGTCGGAAGTCGGTGATAGTGGTGATCGAAGAAGATTGGGTTGTTATTGTGTAAGGTGATAGGAAAAAAAAGAAGAAGTTAATACTCATTACAGAAATTTAAATTCTTGACTTTTGGTATCAAATTCATTTTATGTAGAATTACACTTCAATTCTAATTCAATGTTATTAGTTTTGAAGACCCAAATTACAATTCGATACCCTAATTTTCTGTACTATATTGACACGAGGACACTATTGAAAAGTTACATTTTAACTTATTTTCCATATTAAAACATTAACTCAACACAATTCAACATTAGTATCTACTCGATCACCAATCACCGGCATGCATCATTTTCCTCCATTTAATTAAATCCAGAACTCGTAATTAACTTTTTGAAATAGTCACGAATTTCTACTCATTTTAATTTGACTTAGGCAAAACACATCTTTGGGCCATTGTATTTTTCCAAAATTTGCAATTAGGCCACTGAGACGTCAAAATTTTCATTGAGGCCACTGTACCAGACTTATTTTACATGTTAACCCAATTTTTGGATGGAAGTTAAATTTTGACATTAACTTATGTTAAATATCAATTTTGCCCTCGTCTTCTTCATCATCATCTTCTCTTATTCTTTTGACATTTTGATTTCGAGATCTGAAATTTTTTACATTTTCCTTCTTCTCTGCAACGCCTGCTCCCTCTCATTCATTCCTTCACCCATTCCAGTATTCCACCATTTTTACCCAGTATTCCACCTTCTCCCCCCTCTCCTTCATTCCTTCAACCATGCCATTGATTTTAATTTTCTTTGCCCAATCCAAGAACAGATATGCCTTTATTTGGGGCTTAATTGCTAGAAGAAAGCTTAAGAGTGAAACGAGCAACAACACCAATTCCCCGCCACCTGCTAAAATTCCAATCGAAGGTAAACTCGAACCTCAACCCAACCCCGACTTGGGACCCTTCATTAGTCAGACCATTTTGTTCAACTGATTGCTTTGATCCATTGGTGCGAAAGAAGGATTGGTCTTCACTGAACCAAATGCTCAAAACTAATCTAATAATTACATGGGGACGCCGGTCATCTCATCCACTTGATCGATGCCGACCTTAATCATTTCATAAGAAGTCTGCCTTCGGCCTCGGTAGGTTAGACTCCAAGTCTTATTCCAGTGGTTGAATAAACATGGTATATCTACACCCACGACTCTTTCTCCCCACCCACCCATTCTTCATCCACTACCACCGCCACCTCCCCGTACCACCCACTCCCCAAATCCATCACCAAAAACCTAATCCAATACGCATCCACCTCCAACAGCTCCGATCACATGTCCCACACTGACATTAAACAAATCTCTAACGTCCTCAGACAATGTTCCCCTCCTTGTAATTTCTTCATCTTCGGCCTCACCCCTGAATCCCTCCGCTGGAAAGCACTAAACCACAACGGCCGTACAGTTTTCATAGACGAAAACCGATACTACGCTACCTTCATTAAAGAAAAATACCTAGAAATCGAAGCTTATGACGTTCAATACACCACCAAAATCAGTGAGTTGAAGGATTTGGTAGCCTCCGTGAAGGAACAGTCGCGCAACGAGTGCTGATCGGTACAGAACCTTCTGTTTTTGGTACAAAATCTTCTGTTTTCGGACTGTAAGATCTGAAAATTGCAAGAGAAACCCAATTTTGCCCTCGTCCTAGATAGTGTTCTCCAATTTTCAAGATCTTGGTTACACTAGATTCAAAAATCAAAATGCCAAAAGAAACCCAATTGTCTAGCTCCTCCTCAACTCCAGTGATTTGTACATGATTCCCAGATTTTTTTAAATCTAGGATTTTTTTTCGGAGAAGATAAAGACGAGGGCTAATTAGGTATTTAACATAAGTTAACATCCAAACTTAACGTCCATCCAAAAATTGGGTTAACATGCAAAATAAGTCCAGTACAGTAGCCGCACTTAAAATTTTGACGTCTCAGTGACCTAATTGCAATTTTTGGAAAATATAATGGACCAAAGAAAGGTGTGTTTTGCCTTTGACTTAATTAGTTGTCCTTACCAACAAACTAAGATGGTACTAATAATTTACCAAAAAACAGACAAATTTCGTTGTCAATGGAATAGTTTTTGAAACAATATCTTCTGAAAAGAAAATGCTTTCATTTTAAAAAGTCAACCATGGGAATGAAATGACAACTACCAAAACTTATTCCTACAAGTCAACTGAACACAACTCTATAATTTCTATTTTGAGAACTATGTATATCTGGAAAAAACTATAACCCAATTCTTGCAAAGCTCAAGTGAATGCAGCAAGAATCAGTTCACATGCCTCTTTCAACAAAGCTGAATATTGATCAACCACAAGTAGTAATTTTAAAGAAATTTTTAAGTCCAAAAAAAATTCAAAGTGGAACCAAAAAAAAAAAAAAAAAAAAACAGAGAGACGGCAAAATGCATGTATCTACTGACCAACTGTAAGGGATGCCTCCTCCTCGTATATACTTGATAAAAATATTCGCTTCGTGTCATTTTTGTGGGTTTTGAAGGCTCACTTGCACTTTTATATCCACACAGCAGTAGAAACCAACACAGTTAAAGTCAAGATTTTATTTTTCTCCCGCATGCCTGGTAGAAACTCGAGCATTCTCTATATTTCTTGCTTCGTGTTTTCTCTTACTTCGTGAACTGCGCCTTGATCTAGGCGATCGAGTTTTTGTGGGGCGCTTTTCAGTAAAAGTGTTCTCTTGGATGCTATTCACTTTTTCATTAGATGGGAGTTCAGGTGGAGCATCTGGCCATGGGGTACGCTTTGCTGGAACTGTGATCTCTAATGGCGGGTCAATTGTCCATCTGCATGAAACAGAACCCAATTCTCAGAACTTGCATGGAAATATATAAATATAATCATTTTCTGCATGCTAGAAGCTCGCAAGTCTTAATCATCAAATAACCATGGAGAAGAGAGATCTGAAATGCATATTTCAACCACCACTACAAAGAAAGAAAGTGTGGTGCAGAAATATCAAATACACTGAACTATAAGATTCTGCAACCCATTTGCTTTGATTTGAGAGACACTAGTGAACAAATGAGAGACATAAGAAAACGAGCATTCCACTGTATGTATGGAATAAGCACAGAATGAAGTAGAAACCTTTGTATATAGAGAGAGTACATGCTGCGAAGATAAATGAAAATCGCAAATTACTGCCAAATAAAATGAAATGATCAATCTGTAACAGCCGGTCCCAAGCCCAGGTAAAGGAAGAGGGTTGCGTTAGGTAGTGACACCCAGCATAAAACTTTGTCAGATCACTATATGCAGATGTTAGTCATAGGATAAAATCAGCCTGGATGAAAGGGAAAAGTGCATCGGGAGTGCTATCTGATCGACGTATACCAGTTAACTTGAAATGAAAGTTTTATCAGACAACCATTAGACCCGCTACTTTTATGGAACCGAATGTTAGGCAACAAAGAAAGAACATGTTAATAAGATGCATGTAGCTGAAATGCAAATGCTAAGATGGAATTGAGGTAAAACTAGAAAAGTTAAGATTTGTAACGAACAAATTCATGAAACAATAAAAGTTGCCCTAATGGCAGATAAAATGAGAGAAAGTTGCCTAAGATGGTTTGGACACATACAATGTAGACCAATTTGTGCACCCGTTAGAAAATACGAGTGTATTAACATCAACCACACTAGAAAAAGGGGAAGGGGAAGTCCAAAACTAACACGGACATCTGTAATAAAGAGATATATGAAGGAGTGTGGTGAATAACCTTGCATTGGATCGAAACGAATGACGGAAAAGGATTCATGCAGCCAACCCCAACAAATAGTGGAGAATGATTCATGTAGCCGACCCCAAATAATTAGGAGAAAGGCTAAGTTGAGTCAAGTTTAATTTCATACTCTTTCAGCTTTACGCTCCACCTCTATACACACATCGGGTATGCTCAAACATTTTTATAATTTTATCCAACTCTAAAGATACTGATACCAAGAACCCACTATATTCATTAAAACGTGGAGTCCATAGGAAAGGGCGGAGTATAACAAAAGGGATCGAAGGATGCAACCACGAAAGGACATTGGGAATTGAGTTTCAGCATTCCATTCCAATTGTTAGTTCTACACATGGCAACTATAGAACCATATTATATTTATGGGAAAATCTCATTGGTCCCTCGACTATAGGTCGGTCACAGTAATAGTCTCTTAACAATTTTTTGTCAAATTTGAGTCCTACGAGTATTAAATTTTTACAGCGGCAGTCTTTTTGATGGATGTCGTTAGCGAAATACTGTTAAATTGCCCATGTGCATTTTGTAAGGACTAAAATGGATTTTTTTCAAACCTAACTTATATCAAAATTTACTGAATCCCTAAAGTTTAAAACATGACCCTAAGGCCTTTTTCCCCAATTTTTTGAATTGCCATGCCTTTTTAAACACATTGGCTGCTCAACAGAAAGAAAAAGAGCTGTAAAAACTTTATGCAAATGTTGTGCTTTTTTTTTTAATAATTTGTTTGAAAATCAGCTATGGCAACTGCATACAAAATGGAATTAAATAATTAAATCTTTTCATGTTTTATTTCATTGATAAATTTAGGTGTTGGCATTGAGAACCATAGTGAAGGGACGGGCTACAATGAAGCAACCCACATAACAGGTTACACTGAAATTTCTGGGGAAGAGACGGTGGAGGGCACGTCTGTAGCCGCCGTTCGCAGCTCGAACAACAATCCTCCTCTGCCAAAACATATAATAAGAGGCCACAATCATATTGCAGATTGCAACTATGACTTCAACGTCAATGGCTGTAACCCGGTGATGCCGCCTCCACCTTGATGGGGTGTTCTGCCACCTCCTTATCCTTGAACGAGAACTAATTAATCAGACTGCAAGAAGTTGTTAATAATCTAACTTTAGCTTAGGCTTTGATGACTAATGGAGTATTAGATTAAGATCAGAGAATTTTGTATTAGAAATGGGCTTCCCTTGCACAACCACCTAAATGCCTTGCTTGCTCAAAGAGGCTGCTACTATTGTCACTAGTGTCGATTTTCTCTCCCAGTATCAGAAAAAGGCTTCAGCTTCAGTTCTACGTCTACGCAAACCTATGGCAGCTGAGCCAGATTTGAACTTTCACTCAATATTGAATTCAGATTTGGAGATGGCATAGGACTTGGACTTGAAAATGGCACTTGAACCAGACCGGAACTTGTAATTAAACTTGGCTGCGGAGATGGCTGTGAATTTGAAAATCAATTGATGAATTTACTACATTAAATCTGGTGGGTTTACCAAAAATTGGGGAAGAAGGTCTTAGGGTCATTTTTTAAACTCTAGGGATTCAATTGTAAATTTTGATATAAGTTAGGTTTGAAAAAATTCATTTTAGTCCTTACAAAATGCATGTTGGAAACTTAACGGTATTTCGCTAACGGCATCCATTAAAAGGACTGCCACTGTAAAAATTTAATACTCATAGGACACAAATTTGACAAACAATTGTTAAGGGACTATTACTGTGACAGACTTCGAGGGACCAATGCTGAGATTTGCCCTATATTTATTAAGCATGAAAAGAATCAAAAGTATGACGATTCCATCCCAGAGAGAACACAAAAATAAGCAGTTGATACTAGGAACGGTCACCGGGGAGTTGAGTAAGCGATTATACAACCCCTCATCTCCATTCCCCTATTTCAATTTTTTCCCACACCCACCAGACCATGTTGCCCAAGGAAATAATTTTATTCACAGAAACTTAAATTTGGTTTTCATTTTACACTCAAATAATAGTAAGTGACAAATAATAAGCACCAACCATTAAAAAAAACTCCCTCCCTCCTAAAATGAATGTTATGTTTTCAATTTTTTTGTCCCAAACTAAATGTCCCTTTTTCTATAACATTACTAATTAATGTCAATTTTGCTATCTACCATGTCCCAATGTGCAGTTGCAAAGATATTGTGTGGACGCCAAGGGAATTCATGTATATGTACTACTAAAAGTCTAAAAGTCAACTTCCTTATTTATTCAAAAAACTACAAAAGGACACTCAATTTGGGACAGACGGAGTAATAAATTATTTGAAGCAGTAAAAAAACTAATATGTACTTTATGTGGAGATGTAACACAAATATGAAATCAACAAATGGCCTTGGCAACTTATGATTAATATTTTTAACAGACATACACCTAGGTTGTGTTACAAACACACACACACACACACACACAATATACCTAGCATTTTAAACTGTACTACACTACGCATGTCAGGGATGGAGTGAAGAAACCAAAACTGCCCCCATTCCCCTAACACCATATCTGGGTATTTCCCCTGCCCCATACCCAATCAAAGCAGTTAGTTCATAACGGTCAAACTAGGTACAGGCAATTCATGTATCGTGTATTCTAGGTTGGGGTTAAGATTGCCAGCCTTAGTTGATATATTTCAATGGAATAATGAAGAAATGCTTGTTGAGGCAGAGGCTGCCCAACGTATCCAAACACCATATTAGGAAAATGGAAAACGGATATCCAAACACCATATTTGGAAAATAATAATAAGGAAATTTCAAAGTTTTCATAGGCAACAATACTTAAGAAAATGGCTATGTTTATGAATTGCCACGAACATGACAGGGTATAGTTTTGCACATTGATGAAAGATAGATGACAATTACCATGAGCCAAAGGGGAAGAGGTATTTAGTCAAATATTAGGTCCAAAAAACAACATCAAACCCCCTATCTGCCAAAGGTTGAAAGAAAAGTTTAACATCATACCCTGTGTACCAATTTCTTGCAAAACTGTATTTGAAGTTAAATAGTCACTTGAGATATTGATAGAAAGGAGTTACTTAAAAGTTAGGATTGGAAATTTCCACTATGAGACTGTAATTGGTAGGACTGTAAACGAGTCCAGGCCGAGTCGAGTATTGGCGATTTTGAGCCATGTTCTGACTTTTTCTGTCTGAGTTGGGTTCAGATCGAATCGTTCGGGGTTCAAATGTTGGACTGAGCTTGACCAGGTCATGAGGAGGTGGGCCGAATAAACTGAAAACCCTAAAAGCAACTGCTGCATCAGCCTGTCTCCCTCTATATCCTCTCTCTCAACGGCTGAATATTAGTAGTTCAAACCTCAGACATTCAAAAGAATGAAATCAAAAGTGAATTTTACTAATCGGAAGTTTTGAATCAACTTCAACTATAAGTGGCATTCATTTAGGATAACATGGAAACACAAAAGTGACAATCATTGCAAGCTTGGATTGCTACGATTTATGTAGTTTATGCTTGACCAAAACTGCCACTCATTTTAGCTAAGGTCCTTAGGAGGTATAATTCAATAGTAGTCAGACAGCGATCTGAGAGAGCTCAATATAGTTCCAGAGCATATTTGGTAGAAAGCAGCAGGAAGGGTTTTAGAAGGTTGTTTTTTAAGTATATATTTAGTGAAGCAGATGTGTTACAATTTCAGGGTTATTTAGGCTTGTCTAAAGGAAGGTTGCAGGGGCTGTTTTGGCACTACAAAAAGTAGCCAAAGTTGGCAGATTTGGGTGGCTAGGACTTAGAAACCAACTGGGGTTTGTTGGTTGTGAACTTGAGGGCTGAACGAAAGGATTTCTAGATATGATTATCTCAGGAATTGCAAAAAGTAATGAAAGAAGAAGATAAGAAAGAGGATAAAATCTGGCATCACACCTGGCTCCATTGTTCTTGACCCAAGGGAATCATAAGACAATTCAGTGAAAACAGAGAGCATTAGTGGCGCTGAAAATTCTCTATTCAATAATCTCTCTACATCTCTTGAACTTTTATATAGACTTGGGGCTTAAAATGAAGTTAGGACCCCAACTGGAAACCGATTATATGTGGCTAAATCAATAGGAACCTGTTGTGAACGGTATGACTCGATAACCCAAGTTAAAGGCCAAGTCAGGCTAGGCGAAGCGACCGCATCATGAAGCGGTCGCATAGTCCGGGACGAAATGACCGCGGAAGAATCTAGAGAAGTCCCAGTACTCGAAACGGTCGCATGAAACGACCTCGTCACTCTTGGGCTGGATTTTCAGAAGTTGAAGCGATCGCGTCAAATGGAGTGAAGCAATCGCGTCGAAGCAAGGCGATCGCGTCAAATGGAGTGAAGCAATCGCGTCAAAGCAAGGCGGTCGCGTAATGTGGGATGAAGTGACCGCGTTGATGCGGCAAGTCAGTTTTATGTTTCCTTTTCTTAGTCGGTTTAGGGTTTGGTATTGTATCTTATATATAATTGTAAGCTTGTAACCCTAGAACGTGTAAAAGGTTGGCTCTAATAAAATTTTGATAGTCCGTTGACACCAATCTCTCTGACTCTCTCTCTTCCCCTTTGATTGATCTTGTTCTAATACTTTGTTATTGTTCAATTGCTTCCGTGCACAGAACCCAATAAATCTGTCACATAGTCTTTGTTATGCCTAGTTTATGCTTATTTTAGGTTTAGACATGATTGGTCAGTTTTCATTTGGCTCTTTTATTCTTTAAGACTCAAGGGTATCTTAGTAATCCGATTTTGCTGGATATGTGTATCTATGATCCATGGGCTTTGAATATGCTTTAGTAAATAATCTGTGATAGATTTATTCACAGATATTTGGGTTTTCTTAAGCTTTTCATGGTGCGCTTCACGCTAACATCAAGATATGAATATGCTGTGACCCATCGTGTTAACTTAACCTAATTCCAAGAATATGTTCATTTTTTTAATATGCTTTTCCATAAGCTTTTCATGGACCGCATCATGTTAATATCACGATTTCTTTGTGTATTGATAAAAAATGAATACTTACTAATTACTATCTTTTTTAAGTATGAAGGAAATAATATACAACTCAAAAGAACTGCAACAATATGCCTTTGATAATGAGGAGAGGAGAGTGGATCAGCTCAAAGACACATTGCTCAGATCTTTATACTTCTGGTGTACTCAGTCAGCAGAGACACCAGACTATTCTAGCTATTCTTTTGTAGATTTCGTTAATAACTTTAGTATCGATTAGTTACTAGTGTACAGAGGACACATCACCTGGTTTGAAGTTTTTGGTATATAAAATTTTACTTATCAAAAAAAAACCAAGAACTGCAAGGGGGCATCTAGCAATAACCGGAAAAATGTGCTAAAAACCCCAATTTAAAGGGATACTTGGGTAAATTTGAGCTTGATAAGTAAAAGAAGATGGTTGTCCCAACCAGAAAAGAAAAGTAGCTCGCGATATATGTCCAACTAGTCCACCATAGGCCCACCTTAAAATCCATTAAAATATTGGGGCAAGAGCTTCCAAATCCAATCCCTTATTGCAGCTACTTGTGCGTATTTGGAACTAATGAATTCTCCAATTACATAGTTATCCAATTGTGTATTTATCCCAATTGTGTATTTATCCAACAATTAAATGATTTGGATACAGATAAAATAATATCCAATCCATTATCCATTTGAATCTAATCCATTTATATAATTAATAATATATGACGTCTAATACATATTATCCAAGAGTCGTGTTACATCAACAGAAAAGAGCATGAATCCATTTACATTATTCTTTAGGGTGTTGTACACTAAACAAGGGAACAATACCTCAAAGCATGATGTAGATGGATTTTCTTGGTATTCTCTTGATGAATCATTTTCCATTATACAATAATACACAAAAAGATTTAAAATGAGAGTTATTTCCATTATAGTGATTACTTATCTACTACAATCACCTAAATTAAGCTTACATACGAAAATACCCCTTCTTTTACTCATGTTATGAATTACATAAATGAACAAGCATATTGTTCATTCTACGATAAAATAAAATGAGTAGTTATCCTGTAACACTGTCTTAGGGATCCTAATCCATAAGACCGTCTTACGGATCCTAATCCATAAAACCGTCTTACCGATCCAATCCGTAAGACGGACCCCACTATCTCATAGCTCAACCCACCAACACACGGTAGGTCGGATCATGAGATCCGTCTTACAGAAAATACTCGTAAGACGATTTTTCCTAAGTTTTTGCCAGACAAAATAAGGTTTAACAGAAACAGAAATTGTACTTATCATATTTGACATTCATATTTAATCATACTCCCTCCATTCTAAAATTATTATCCTATTTTCCTTTTTCGTCTGTCCAACAAAATTGTTTTGTTTGAAAGTTTCCTTTATAGGACAACACTTTTACAATTTTACCCTTACTTTTCCTTCATGCTTTAATTATAGGTCACATATACACGGGGGCTTAAGTAAATTACACACTATACAAATATTAATAATCAAATCAAATGTCTTTTATTAAACTGTGTGTCGGGTCAAACGGGACAATAATTTTGAGATGGAGGGAGTATTGTTTATTTTTTACATGCTTAGAAATATTTTATTTACTTATTGTATACAATGCAATTTGTTTTTCTTTTCTTATTTTATGAGCATAAATGACTTAATATGGTTTTTCAAGCAAGAACAAAAAAATAAATAAATAAACATACATCGTCCATTGGGTATATTGAAGAAAAAAAGATAGTGCTGAAAGGTAACTTGATGAATGTCAATAACATTCAAGTTCAACATGTGTGATTACTTTATCAAAAAAAAAAATTAACCTCAAAAAGATTAGTTGTAATTTTACATAAAAACGTGAAAAGAAAAAAGTAGCTACTTCTAATTGAAAGAAAAGTGACGTAGTGTAGTTAGAAAAAATCATTGTATCCTTATAATGAGCGACTATTTAAGAGTTTTTTTTTCTTCCTAAAATAACTAATTTAAAATAGTTTTTTTTGTAGACCTTTCCCCTAAGGGGGCATGTGAAGGGATCGAACCTAAAACCTCACATTTTGTAAAGCATCAACTCTACTACTGGGCCACCCCTTAGGGTCATTTAAAATAGTTATTAATGAATGCAGTGGATAAATAATTACCGTAGTGGAATTTCCCTATTAAAAATCATTAGCATATACAATAAATATAAAACATAAAGCATAATATCCTTGGGGTTTTACCCTTTTATTGTTATATTAGCGCAAAGATTATTGTTGTACAATCTTTCCATTGAATGCATTTTGATTCGGAACATAATGCGCTGCTGGCCTTTAAAATTGGATACTTTGGATTTGTGATCTGTGATTATGAAATCATAAGCTCATGTAGGGTTAAGATCATGTCTTAAATACCTACTGGACCCCATAGTAGCAGGAGCCTTGTGCACATTAATGTCCTTGAGATAGTTTCCCAAAAGATAGGGATGTCACCTAGCTGGTAGAGCACTTGCTTAGCACCCCAAGAGGCATTAGGATTGATCTAAAATTTTGATTTGGTTGGATAAAAAAAGAATTGACCTAGGAACAGGTGATTAGCAGACCACTAGAGACCTTCCTATAGATCTTGAAAATGGACCGATCAAAGCTCATATGGGATCCTCAGAAAATGTGTCAGAGGAACAAATGGATCCTCAGGTAGTCTCCATGCCATAGAGAACCGATTTTCAACAGTCAAAGGAAAGGTCCAGTGATTGATGGCACTCATTAGCTGGGGCAACTAGGCTGCGAAACTAACCACTTATAAAAGAACATTGGAATTGATCCCTATATCAGTCTACCAAGTAATTCACCGCTGAACTTGTTAAATCAGATGTTTAGCTCAATATAATCCTCCCTCCGTTTTCAAATTATTGTTCTCATTTCCTTTTTCGTCCATTCTAAAATAATTGTCCTCTTTCAAAACTCTCTTTTAGAAAAACACTTTTACCACTTTACCCATACTTTTTCTACCTACTTTAATTATGACCACATGTTCAAGAGCATTAAAGGAAACCACACATTTCACCAATATTTATAATATAGTCAATTACTTTTTCTTAAACGGTGTGTCGGGTCAAAGAGGACAAAAATTTGAAAACGGAGGGAGTATTTCCAGCTTAAGTTTTTTTTTTTTTTTTTGTATTTTAAGAACTCTTTCTCTTTTTCTATTTTTTATCTCCATTTTTAGAGTATTGGGAATTTTCATATTAAGGATGTCTTCAATCATAATTACAGAATATCATCTTTGAAGGTATAAAAATTGGGTACTAGAATTTTATTTCTAATTTGAATGCAAACAATAAATTCAAAATCTTTTAGAAGCAAAATAGAATTCAGACCTCTAAATGGTAAACAATCATGCCTAATTCATATGCAGTTCAAATCTCCCTCAATCTTTCAATCGGGAGTGGAACAAAGATGCCTAAATCAATGGAGCCTTCTTAGCTGGCTGTTGGTGTGATCGCATATTAGGTTAGCTCAGGAATGGCTATTTGAGCATGTGCACTCCTGTTCGATAACAAAATTTCAACAAACTTGCATTTATCTACTATAATATGCATAGACGAAATGAAAAGGCAAACAGTTATAGTTCACGAAGCACAAATTCCACATGTGCATAACTACCAGGACTCAAACAATCTTTGCAGCTAACACAATCTAAAACTATCATTAATGCCACATATGTACTAGAAACAAATAAATTGTGGGATTAGCACCAACGTAGTAACATATGATCGGACATAACAAAAGGAAGAACAAGAAGACTAACCCGGCAGGGAATTTGCTATCTGCACGAGCTTCAACACGGAGCCACCACATCAACACTCTGCGCCCACAACTGCCTAGAGGCTCCACCGTGGAAGAGTCTTTCAGCAGAGATAATGGACTCTCAATATCCTCTCCCTCCCCAGCCACTGTCTCCAAATCCTTAACCCATTCTGGCTTATTTTCATCTTCCTTCCAAACCAACCTAGAATTCAACACAAACCCAGCCCACTCGAGCTTCCTGGGTAGCACAATTGCCCTATCGCCAATATATTTGGCACTCTTCTGCACATACGGCAATGAATCAAATGTGTGCCAACCAACTAACTGATCAGATGAATTACAAGCCGGACCTTGTACCGGCAAAACTGACTTCTTCTCATCCACATTCTTCTGAACTTCCAACAATTCTTCATCAGAATGTCCAGAATGAGCAAGAATACCAACAGAAACGGCGCCAATCCAATTAACCTTTTGGATCTCATCAAAAAGCTCCATGCTATGCATATTACTATCATCCGCAAACATCACAATCCCATCAAGCCTCTCTTCTCTCACAATCCTAATCCATTACACATACAACAACTATATCAAATTCACTATCAAGAACAAGTAAAAACACAATGAAATAGCAATATATTCATTAATTTACCTCATCGCGTGCAGTCTCATTCGAGACTCCATCTTAAACCGAGCCTCCCAGAAAACCGGCATTTTCTCCTTGAATCCAATGTGCTTAACTTGAAGCCTTGATTTCGCCAACAGTGAGGCGGTCTCATTGGTGGTACCACCAGCTTCAATCACGATCCACACGAGATTATAAGGCAAATTCATCAATGTATGCATCAAACCAGTCAAGTGCAGAGCCTGGAAGGTTCTAACATAGGTAGGCGTAACGACAATTAATGTTTTGGGGCTTTTGACGCCGTACTGGAGCCTTTGCTCTTGCTGCACCGTCTCAATTATCTTGTGTGCTTTCATGACTTCAGCCGGATTCGGATGGGGCCACGGACGGATTAAGATCCCGTGCCGCCCAACAATCACCCTGCTACTTGAAACGGCAGTTTTATTTGACGATTCAAGAGTCGAGAGGCTGGAGAGCGAAGTGGAGAAAGTCGTGGATGTTAGGGATTCGGCGTAGTCAGCCGCGGTACGGAACGGCGTGGTGTAAATGTTGGAGCTATTGTTTGTGGTGGTGGTGGCGAAGAGAAGGAAGAAGACAAGACGGGAGAATCTGAAGCCAAGAACGAGACTGATTAGGCAGCATAAACAGTGAAGGAAAAGCCAGAAAACAGACGCCGGTGATTTGGTTTGCCCATCTGTTGACGAATCTAAGGGAGATTGACCTCGGAAACTGTTGCTCCGTCGATTGGCGTAGCTCTGCTGCAACGCCAACAGCTTCATTTTCTCTCTCTAACGGACTTGCGACTTGCGAGAGAGATGTTTGTTGTGAGAAATGGAGAGAGAATGGGGAAGAGCGGGGGGGTTTGATTTGGTGAGTTTGTTGGGTGGGGGTGATAGGGAGAGGTGGGTTTAGCTGTTGGGATCAAAGAAAATGAGTTGTTTAATCAAAGGATTGCTTTGAGTTTAAGAAAGAATTTGAAACAATCGATTGGGTATATTGCTCTGTCGTCTTGTTCCTAATTCAAAACATTCTTGCTGTAGAGTAGTAGTATTAGTAGTATTTGTTTCTGTTTCTGTTTTAAGAGAGAGGGAGAGAGGAACCAACAACAACAATGGCTGACAGACAAGTCGGGTCATAGACAGATGGGTGGATGGATCCATTTATATGTTCGATTTCAGACATGATTAGCTTTGTTATCAAGGCAGGAGAGAGAATCTAGGGCCTGTGTTTGTTCGTTAGGCTGCGTTAGCGACTGCTTCGCTTCGGTGCTTCGCTATTTATGTGTGATATTCCAACAGATCAAGAAGTAGTAGTAATTGAGAAGCACCCTATTTATTATGTTATCATTAACTTCTAAATTTAACAGATTAGGATAATTAATCAAAAAAATAATTAATTTCTGTTGGTAATTCATAAATCATACTAATACTATGCGTTTAAAATAAATGTTAATACATTGAATTGAAGAGTAACTGAAAAACAGATAATGTCCTTATATAAATTACTCCATTACGCCTACGCACTTTTTTTTTTTTTTCTGGGGAGCATGGGAAGGGATCGAACACGAGGCACACTTCATGAAGATCCACGTTTACCACGCCACCCCCAGGGCCGCCTACGCACTAGATTATTAACAACGCATCTGATTTAGTATCATAGATATTTTAACCTTAATTTTTTAATTTACTAGTTATTTAGTTCGTGCTTCACACTGGTATAATGTGAGATATATATTTTTTGTAATAATAATATAATTTTTTTAAAAATTATTACTAGTTATATTAATAACAATAGAAAAAAAAAACCCTTTAATATTAGTAACAATAGAAAATAAGAATATATGTTCAAGTTTGAATGTAATATTTAACGATTAGTGATTTGATATCGAGTTTTACTTCGGGTGGATTCAAACTATACGATCGATCGAAGAGAAATGAAACGGTTAACCTTTTTTTTTACCATAATTAGTTTGTTTAAGAACATCTGTAGATGTAAATTCAAAAACATTAGTGATCTAGGTGATGATAGTTGATCACAACAACATTTATTGTCTTAAATTTGGAATTTTTCCATTTTCATGTAGTCTTTTTCCAATTACTAGATGGAGCCACAAAGTAAAGTAATGCTCCGTTTAGCTAATCAATTATGTATCTAATCTATGGATGGCGATTGGGTGTATTGGGTTGGGTCAAATTAGGTAACTGATCGAAATGGATCATAACCCATTATAACCTAAATATTGAAACGGGTCGAAATATGTTGTTTCGGAACGGGCCGCCCCGTTTTAAGCTTCATTTTCCACCAAAAAACAATACATTTATATAACAAAAAATAACGGATTGAAATGAGTAATGGGACCGACCCGTTTCAACATGTCACAACCCATTAATTTTTTGGGGGCGAACCGGGTAACCTATTTCGACCACACAAAAAAACGAGACGGGCTGAGGCAGGTGCTTTTCAATCCAAATTAAATGGGTTAGCGGGTTTTAAATTGCAACTAGTAGCCTAATCTAATCATATATCTTTCTAAAGAAAATTACCCATAAACATACGTGGGAGTATATTTCTAATTCGCCATTTCATTCTTCTCTTTAGGATCCATTGGTATTATGATGAAGATGTGTCTTTCACTACTGTGCAAGGATTTAAAAGATGGATTAATTTGAAATAAGAAAAAACGAAAACAATGTTGAAAACATAATTATATATACATGGAAGGAATAAATGATTTGGTATATTCCCTCCGTTCAGAGCAAAAAGTCTCTATTTGAAAGTCAATTTAAAAAAAATGGCACAATAGTAGTCCATTAGTAATACAATGACACTTTTATGTCTTAATTTTTGAAAAGAGACTATTTAAGTAAAACATCCTAAAATTGAATAGTGGACTCTTTGTTCGAAACAGAGGGAGTATTGCAATAGAAGCTGGATTTGAAAAGTTTTACGGCATTCATGACATATTCAGAGTAATGAAAACTTTTATTGTAATATATAGATTATCGATAAAACAGTTGTAGTTTAATAAGTTGAATTATAGCTAATGTAGAATTGTACTAGTTAGGATGCTTAAAATTTAAGAATAATGGTGGTTAGTTAGAATGAAGAATCCACCATTTATTTGACTCCATGACAGGGAGGAGGTGTAGGCATTGAGTACACTTACAGGAAGAAAGGGACTTCGCAACCAAGTATATAGTAATGGTATTTTATATATATATATATATATATATATATATATATATATATATATATATATATATATATATATATATATATATATATTTGCCACCAATTCTAGCTTGACAATTGCATCTTTTTTATTATTATTGCTTTTACGTTTGGTTTCAGTAAATGAGAGCAAACTGAAATTAGTTTAAAGAATTTTCCGAGGAATTAAATAGTACAAAAGAGATGTAATTTGTTTCTCTGGATGGAATGACAATACCTGGTAACAAAAGTACCTTTATGAGGTTTTGTCTTAAAATGATGAATCTTTCTTAAGTTGGTTCCGTTCAAATTAATACATTTGTTATTTGGGATGGTGAATATACGAATATTATACTACATTACACCATTTATTCCATGGAATGGATTCATCTTCCATCTTTTTAATACAAGCGGCCTTTGGAAAAAGAAACGTGGCTAATCAAAATCTAAAAATATTACGACAAAGATTGTAATTGGCACGTATCACGTTCGTATGTTAGGTTTGTGTAAGAAAAAATATTATACATTGTCGGAAAACGAAAATTATTTATTTATTTTTCCTTGGATATGTCCTTTACTGTTCCCATTTGAGAACAAGTAATTGGAGGAACATTTTAGAAACATTTACCATTGGTTGAAAGTTGAATGTTCCTCAATATGTTAAGTCCAATGGAGATGCCCTAAGAAGAAGCTGGTACGGATACTGCTCTCGCTATTAATCATCACTTATATATCAGGGGTAGTTTTGAGATTACAAATATTAATCTCAATTTTTTTAGTGAGAGCGCTAATAATATCACCCTCCCCCTTGGTATTAGTAGTGAGAGGATAATGACTTTATCTGGATAACTCTTGTTATTAGTCCCGACCACCTATTGCGTACCAAACATCAGGCAACTCGACTTATTAATTTTATCTGGCATTAATCCTGACTACCAAACGACACCACAGAGTATTACTTAGAATCAAATCGAAGATAAATGGAGTAATGGAGCATGGACGTTAATGAAGCCAAGAAGGTGAAACCTTTCATTAGATCGGCCCAAAAAATGTGTGATAAAAGGATTGTGTTAGCAAGTTGGGCCTGTAACGTCATAGTGTATAAAATTGAAATGGCCACAAAACATCAATCAACGTTTGATGTGGAAACCTTGAAATTACTCTAGTTGAAAGCAAACTATGGACCACAATTTACCACTGTAAAGCGTAAATGAACTATAAAAACAGGCCCGGCCCAATGGTCCCGCTCACTCCATCCTATCCAATATTATATCGGGTTGGGCTTTAGGTTTTATAGGCCCTGTTAAATTTCAGCCCAGTGCCAAGGCTTCAGTGATTGGCCGTGTGGGCTTTTTTCTGTGGGCCAGAAAGATAGGTTAAATTTCAGCCCAGTCCAATGGGTAGGCCCATGTGATAGCGCAGTCGACCCTGCGTTTTGTGTGGGCTTGGGCTTTAGTTTTGGCGATCCAAATAATTTACAGGTCGTCCCAAGCTGGCCCGATTTTTAACGTTTGACCCCGATCGGGTCCATTGACATTTCTAGGTGATGCATTGAAATGTGTAATTGGAAATTCAGGCTCGTACGAGTTAACGGATTTTCAACCACTTTACACCTTGATATTTTTTCAAAGCGAAAAAAGTCACTAGTTTTCTCAAAAGAATTTAAAGCTAGAGCTGTTGGATGGTTGATTAGATAAGGTGCCGATGTGGACATAGTTTCAGCCTTCATGCATCATCCAACTCAAGTTTATTTAACTTGTTTTCCACTTTCATTTCGGACCTAAATTTTCTTAACATAAAATGATTCACGTAATTGAAATAGAGACTGAATTAAGTTAAGTTGAGTTTTTGATTCGGTCTCTAAACGAGTATCCATTTTTATTTTTATTTTTATTTTTATTTTTATTTTTATTTTTATTTTTATTTTTATTTTATTTTTACTTTTATTTTTATTTTTGTCACTAAATAAGTATCCGTTTTTGTATAAATTTACTAATTTCCCATTTACTACTTATCATGTCTCAATGTGAACTTTTAATATTGTATGTGAAGTGAATAAATAAGGACATTAATGTAGATGTGTTATTAAATGGCTCATAACTCAACTTTCTTAATTTAATGAAAAACTAAAAAGTCAACAATATTTCGTGCAACTACTCGAAATATGAGGAGGTCCTATATCCTCTTTTTGCTAATCCAAACTAATTAGTGGGTTGGGAATCATTAGTTCTACTAATCATCGTCATAATCGATGTGATATGGATTATGGGCTGGGCCTAAGCCTAAGTGCCTAACTAATAACCCAGTCACGTTTAGCAAATCTGGTGCCCTCATCATATACTCACATGTAGCTAAAGAACTTTTCAACTGCTATCATTTCAAAATAAACGTTAGTCCCTAGCAGATTAATTCATGCAAGTTGTCGTATTCTAACAAATAAAGTAGCTTAAAATCATCAATTTGGCTCTCGTCATATCATCTATCTTATTTTATTTTCATATGTTTTCTTATATTTTCTTATAAAGAGAAAACTGATTAAAATACAGTTGAAATTTAATGGGACATAAAATACGACAAAGAGTGAGACAGATGATTTAGAGCCCTTTTGTGATAGTTTTGACAAAAATAATTTCCTTTTCTGGATTCTATTCTTTTTGTTTCGCTTTAGTTCCTTGAAATTGCATTAAAAGTTGGAGTATATATTTTTATTATAAAACATGTCAGATAAATATCATATCGTTGAAAAGTGAAAAGAAAGAAAATTTTAAAATATATATATACAAAGATTTGAAACTTAAATTTTACAAGTGTGCTTCTTTTTTAGAACAATCAGAAACAGAAAGTATGACTCTTTTTTATGGACGAATGGAGAGTTAATTAGTTTGATTAATATGATGAAATAATACCATTATTTAGTACGGAGTATTATATTTTCCATGCTAATAAAAAAACTAAATCCGATATTTCTTTTTTATTCAAATAATATAACTTGGCAAAAACGACTTTCAAGAGTTATTTTCATTAAATTTTCCTAGAAAAAAAATATATTTTAAAAAGAGAGATAATTATTTTTAAAGGGTCTAAAAAATCACTTATGGTCCGTTTGGATGCATTGATTTTGGATTCAATAAATATTCAAATTCTATACAATTAAAATATCTTAGAATTTACTTTTAAAATCATAACATTTTCATTGTTTGGATAATGTGTGCAATTCAATTGTAATTTCACATTATACTTAAAATAAGAGTTCAATAACATATCAAATATCTAGTTTAGTCT
Source organism: Codonopsis lanceolata (assembly GCA_013146195.2). Classification (NCBI taxonomy): domain Eukaryota; kingdom Viridiplantae; phylum Streptophyta; class Magnoliopsida; order Asterales; family Campanulaceae; genus Codonopsis; species Codonopsis lanceolata. The sequence goes on along the minus strand of CM028379.1, from coordinate 106,493,692 downwards.
AGTGGTATATGATGTTAGTTATTATGAATGACAAGGGTTCAAACTTTGTTAACAATGAAAGTATAAAAATTTTACATTTTATAAAATAAATAGAATATAGTGGCGGTGGGTGGCGGCAGCAGTGGCAGACGTATGAATTTTTCCAACCGGGTGCACAAATTTAATAAAGTTACAAATCATAATTGTCTCCTACGCGTTTTCATACTTTGAAATCGTTTAATTATATCATCATTTTTAACGTTCCTAAGTAAATATTTTTCAATAAAACATACAAGACAATCGTTTATAAAGTGATCACAAATTTGGTTTTCGTTTAAAAAATTTCTCCATAATCACTAAAATCAAATTCCTTTAAATCAACCACAATTTGGAAATATACACAAATAAAAAAAAATATTCTCATAAATCGACTACTTCAACCCCCAAATTATAATGCTCTAATTTCAGATTAAATAAATATACATTTCCTACCAAGATATTGAACACATAAATTTAGGAAATAAAATAATATTATCATAATATCAATATATCATCTATCACAAATTCATAAATCACAATTCACAACAATTACATAAATTAAATATTCAATTAGAGCTATTTCAAAATTATGATTATTTCAAATTAGGGTTATTTTAAAATAAGGGTTATTAATTTTTTAAAAATTTAAATCACAATTATAATTTGTTTTTTATTTAGGTGAGGGCAAATTGTAGAAATTTGATTCAGGTGGGGGCAAAATGTACAATATAGCATATGATTATTATTATTATTTTAAATTACTTCACATGAAAAAGCCCCAAGTGGGGGCAACTGCCCCCATAGTCCTTGCCTTGTGTCCGCCACTGGGTGGCCGAAGGTGTTGGCGACGGTGATGGTGGCTGGAGGCAGCAGTGGTCACCGAAGGTGTTGGCAGCGGCGGGAGGTTGCACAAGTGGTGGTAGTTGAAAGTTGTTTTGGTGGTAGTAAAAAGATGGTGATATGCCAATAATAATTGATTAAAATTTAGAATTTAAATTATTAGGATTATGATTTAAGATGAAATTAGTTTTATTGAATTGAGTGGTTTAGAATTTTAACACAATTATAATTCCAAATTTTAGTTATGTTCTGAAACAATAGAATTGGTTTTGGAAATCCCAATTTTAATTACAAGCTATAGAATTGGGGTATCCAAACATACCCTATACTGTTTTTTAATAGATATTTTAAAACAAAAATATAAATTATTTAAAGTACCAAAATGGGGTAAATAATTTTATTAGATTGGAAAATTAACGGAAAAGGGAGTCAAAACGACAAAAAAAGGAGGAAGACTCCAACACGACTCTCGACATTGTTTGCTTCTTTTGACTTTTATTGCACCCACGTTGATTCGTAGGGTTGAAAGTTGAATGGTCAGTTGTCTTCACTCTCTTGGTTCAAACTTGAATGTGGCATTCCAATTTCACGTGTTTTGACGACGACATTTGCATTCCTCCCTCCTTTTAGTCCGTCAGGGATAACTGCGTCGTGGACATGTTAACCCCAACCCTAGCTCAAGGTAGCGTGTGTTCTAATTTAATTCCACGCAATAAGTCAATTATTCTGTTTCGATATATATTTTATTTAAATATTTATTTTTTAAATATATATTTATAATTTTTATAAACTTTTAGTTTTACATTCTTATTATGTTATAACTATGTATATTGTGTTTAAGTATTTCTGTAACTATAATAAACTTCATTAAGATTAATATATCATTTAATTGTTACTCATTTTATCCCAAAATTATTTGGTTTTCGACTCTATTAACATTCCTACTCCTAAGGAAGCTTTTAGTCTATAGTCTACAGTCTACAGTTTACATGATAAGTTTCACCTTTACATAATAATTGAGAAAATTGTTTTTTTAACCAACGTACTATATAGTACTGACACAATTGATCACGTACTTTCAATAAGACAAATGTTGTCAGTGTATTTAGTTCGGAAGCAAAATGTTAACAGTTTACTAATAATTTGGACAAAATATTACAAATTTCGTTAAGTCTTCATCATATTTCATTAACGGGGTTATGATATGGACTATGTGGATCTTAAAAGGATTTCTTCTGTAAAATTTAAAAGTAAAGGGTATCTAATAACAATTACATAAGAAGGGAGGGATTGAAACAGAGCTTGTGCATCATCTCTTTTGCCAGGCGTCGACAACTCCGCTCCATCTCACCCTGGATCCATCGGAGCAGGCCCGTCTAGCTCCCTCTACTTCATTAACACCCACCATAGCCATCGTTCTCCTCTCTGGTCCAGTGCGCTCCAGCCGAGTCCTTCATCGTCGGCCTCTCCATCTATCTCCTCTATTTTGATTCTTCTAGCACCATCTCTGACCTTTAACAGTCCGGCGAGCCTTCATTGTCAGTCCATCAACCCATCTCCACAGTCGCCTCTGTTTCATCAACACCCACCATAACCGCCGTCCTCCTCTCTGCTCCAGTGCACTTCTGCCGAGTCCTTTATTGCTGGCCTCTCCATCTCTCTCCTCAATTTTGATTCTTCCAGCGACATCCCCGACCTTCAACAATCCAGCAAGCCTTAATTTTCGGTCCAACAACCCATCTCTACAACCGTCTCTACTTCATTAAAACCCACCATAGTCGCTGTTTTCTCTGCTCTAGTACACTCCTATAGTACCCCCCATCACACATCGGGTAGAAGTGAGAATTGTGTGCAATTTATAAGGTGGTCACACTCTACTACTGGGCACCAACATCATCTATGGACTTTTGGGTTGACTTGTGGTGGACCTGATGACCAAAGGTGTTGCGTGCTCAGTGGGCCAATGTGTGGGCTACACGTAACAGACCAGACTCTCGGGCTCAGGTCGTTACAAATGGTATCAGAACGGGTCCCGCCCGAAAATATGGGAACAAAGTGCTCTGCGGGGCAAAGTGTTACACTGTAGAAGGTGGGAGCCACCTCTTGAATCCCGCATCACCCCCGGGTACAGTTCGGCCTTGATGAGGACGTCAAGAATTTAAGTTGGCGAGATTGTAATACCTCCATCCCACATCGGGTAGATGTGAAAATTGTGTACAATTTATAAGGTGGCCACACTCTACTACTGGGCACCAACATCATCTATGGGCTTTTGGGTCAGCTTGTGATGGGCCTGATGACCCAAGGTGCTGCGTACGTAGTGGGCTAGTGTGTGGGCTACACCTAGCGGACCGGGCTCTCGGACTCGGATCGTTACAGCTCTTGGCGAGTCCTTCATCGCTGGTCTCTCCATCTCTCTCCTTCATTTCGATTCTTCTAGAGTCGTCCCCGACCTTCAACAGTCCGACGAGCCTTCATTGTCGGTCCAGCAACCCCATCTCCACAGACGCCTCTACTTCATCAACACCCACCATAGCCGCCATCCCCCTCTCTGCTCTAATGCGTTCCTGCCAAGTCCTTCATCGTCGGCCTTTCCATCTCTCTCCTCCATTCTAATTCTTCTAGTGCCATCCTCGACCCACAACAATCCTGCGAGCCTCCATTGTCAGTCCATCAACCCATCTCCACAGCCGCCTCAACAGATTCAAACCCACTGCTTAAAAATTGGAAACTCCCAATGCGAAATTCAAGTAAGATCATTTCAAATAGTCTAATAGTAGTAGTATTGGTGGTTTGATGATTTGGGGTTGGAAGTTTGAAGATCTGGGTTGGGACTCGAGACTTTGAAGATCAGGTTTGTAATAATAATTGGAAGTAAATACTAAATACAATTTTATTATATTGAGAACCATTTACTTTGATATTATATTATAAATCTCTTAAAGCAATAATTAAAGCCCACATAGTCCTCATCATCAATCTATTAACGAAGTTGGATGAAGATTTAGCGAAATTGGTGATTTTTGTCTTCAAAACTTATTATATTTGTTAAATTAGTCTTATTGAAAGTACGTTGTCAAATTTGTCATCCCCAATTTGTACGCCGGTTAAAAAAGTAATTTTCCCCATAATAATTTAATAAAGTTTGGTATTCCTTTTTATTAGAGTTATAAAATGCGATCCTATTAAGTTAAACATGGATGAACCGTTTTTAACCAAAGGTTGCATGAATCAATGTATGCACGCGCAATCTTATCGAGATTAATATGCATCACATAAAAAATAATTTAAAAAAAATCTCAACTCATCTTTCTTTTTATTCTTTAAATATAACCAAAGACCCCTACGAGATTCAATCATGTGACCAACAGCAGAAGAAAGAGTACTCTAACCACTAACCAATAAATAAATAGTTTTTTTTTTTTTTGGTATTATATAGTCAACCTATAAAAATATAAAATCATTATTCAATATATGTTATAAATAAATGAAACAGTATTGAAAATTTGAAATACCAATGATAACAAATTCATTAGTTTTTGAACTGATAAACAAACTTTATATCCTTGGTCAAAGTTTAGTTAAGTACACAATAAAGTAAAAGTAGAATTCTTTTTTTTAGGATTAACGCTACATTTGCATCAAATTTAAAATAATTATCAACAAAAATGACATGATATGACTAATGTTATAAGGACAAAAAAGTCACCGAATTTTGGGTACAAACTTTCTGTTGTTAGTTATTGATTGGTAATTCTTTTTGGTGACTATAATTAGTATCTTGCCTAGCAACCATAATTTTGTGGGTAAGATTCTTATAGTTTTTTGAGTTAAATAATTATTTGGTCCTTGTACTTATCCAATTTTCCTTTAAATCCCAATTCTTGAAAACTTTCTAAATGATAGACTTAACTTTTCGTTCTATTTAAGTACATGACGTTAGCTCTTCTCTGTTTAGTCTCATAAACCCACGGTTAAAATACCACAATGCCCTTATACATATCATGAAGACTACGGTGTACCTTAGTAATGTGTGTAGAGATGTTAATAGGGTCGAAAACTGTAGGTCCGAACCGAAATCGTTAGGTTTTTGACCGACTAGACCGAAATCGTTAGGGTTGAATTTTCAGATGGACTGTTTAAGCCGGACCGTTTAGAGACCAAAACCGTTATGGCTGGTCCGAAAACCGATAGGGTTGAACCGAAAGCCGACTTTCATACGGTTTAGAATAGTTAGTAATATACGGAACGGGTCTAATACCGAAAATCATTAAGGTTGGACCGATTAACAGCTTTAATATAGTTAGTATAATATACGGGACGCGTATAATACGCTGAAATAAGCGTACAAGCCTCAAAATTAGGAAAAACGTACAAATTTAATCATTGGCTGGAAACCGTAGGTTTGAACTGAAACTGCCAGGGTCAGACAGAAACCGTTAGGTTTTTGACCGAATAGCAGCAATAACCGACTAAACCGAACATATGCTAGACCGGAACCGTTTGGGCTGAACCGATTAACATCTCTAAATGTGTGAGGTGTATATAATGATTTACAAGTACACAATACGCACATCTCAAACATAATCATTACCACTCCATCCGAAGCATTGGGTATGGCAACTATCGCTCCCCATTTTCTCACTATAATATTGAAATTTAAAATTGTCACAAGTATAGTTTTGTGGCTATTAGTGATATTATTCAAGCCAAACTATTAAAAGATATACATAAAGCATCCAAGCCAACTTAAGAATTAAAGCTTTCAAAAACAACATGATTCTTATAGTCATCTCAAGGAAGCTAAACAAACTAAAAAAAATAGAGACTTTTCTTTTCAATAGTCTCTATCTTTTAGTGAAATATAGTTGATTATTGTCTCATAAAAGCTAGAGGTTGTAAGGAAGTGGACACAACATTGAAGATCCGAACCACTTTAAATATTTGTATGAATCTCTCTATCCATACTCTTTACCTTTTACTTCTCATAGCTTAGTTGTTTATTTACTTCACTTGTTTATGTATTTAATTAACAACTAACCTTTCTCATAATTCCTGACTGGCAGACAGATGCATGGGGGAGGGGTATGGCTAAGATATCTGGCATTGACTTTTGCAGGTGCCGAAAGTTGAGCTCAGTGAGCAGTGTACTTGCACAAAGTAACAATAGTGAAGAGGGGGTTGATGATGAGGTGCATCCAGACTTAGTCTTTTTTCAGCCTGTCTTTTGATTTTCCTTAGTCTTTTGATTTTCCCTCTTCTCCACATGTTCATGTATCTTGTCTTTTCCTATGCACAAGACCCCACATTTGGCAACCTATATAAAGGGGAGTCTTTTAAGTGTTAAGGCAGCAACTTATGAAATAAAAAAAATTATCTTCTTCTTCTTTAGAAAGCAGTCACTTAGTTGTTGTTTTCTTGTTATTTTCTCGTCTGATTGAACGAAATCAATCACCCGTTCGTTCGTACGTTAACGGATTTAACTTCTTCCAACCCCGTCCTGTCACCCTCGCCTCTACTACTAATCTATCAAACCCTTCGATCACCGCCTTCACTTCATCAATCTCTTTAGTTCATCGCGCCAATGGCTGAAGAACTCAACACGAACCAGTGTTTTGCAGTTCTAGGCTAGTGAATTATAGCCCTAACAGATGAGACACGTGCTTCTATTCAGGAAGTTTTGGCTGCCCTTCGTCTTGTGGGACAACCACACGACAATCCAGATCCAGCAGCTTGCGAACCCGTCCCAAACATCGTACACCAGTGACCACCAGTTCATGCTGATGTTATCCAACCACATCCAAGTCACTTTTCCCGTAGAGATAATTATGATGGATATCGCATCAAGGCTGAAATTTCAATTTTTAATGGTAGATTGGAGATAGAATCGTTCCTTGATTGGCTTAATGAGGTTGAATGGTTCTTTGAGATTATGGAAGTTAGTGAAGAAAGAAAGGTGTCTATTGTTGCATATAAGTTACGAGGAGGTGGAGGAGCTTGGTGGCTGAATCTGCGAGAAGAACGTCCCCGCCTTCGCCAACCTCCAGTTTGAGTTTGGCCTTTGATGAAAGAGTTTTTACATCAAAGATTTCTTTCGCGTGATTATACTCAGAACCTGTATCGCCATTTGTTCGATTGCTATCAAGGAAATCATTCAGTGGCCGATTATACATAAGAATTCCTACGATTGACAGCTCGGTGCAATATTCAAGAAGATGACGATCAATAGGTTGCTAGATACATCAAGGGATTAAAACCTGAAATTCAAGAACGTATTGGTGTCCAGGTCATTATGTCCCTGATAGATGCTCGAGAAATGGCAGCCCGAGGAGAGGCTCAATTATCTCAACCACCACCACGATTTACCTATCCTCGATGAACTCATTCAGATACTTAACAACGACACCCACCCATAGTTGTACAACAGCATCCACCTACATCTGCACCTATCCGACCATCTATCATCAGGTACTGAGGTCATACGTGGCCCATCTATAACCCAACAGACTCAAATGAATTCCCATCCTACTGGTAGACCAGTTAACCAGAATTCATAATAACATCCACAACCGATTAAATGCTACAGATGTAATCAACTAGGGCTCAAGTCTAATGAGTATCCTAGTTGTATGCCAGTTCACGTGGTTAATACCGCATTTGAGGATGCACAAGGAGTCCTAGGTGATCAAGAGTTGAACTATGAACTTGATGATGTTTGTGATGACGAGCATGATGATTATGTGTTCGTTATTCATCGCACTTTTGTTCGCCCAAACAAAAGGACCCAAGTCGGCGCAAACTAATTTTTCAAGCAAAATGTCGAGTGGGGAAAATGATTTGCAGCTTGATTATTGATAGTTACAGGTGTGAGAACTTGATTGCTCAGAAATTGGTTGACTAGTTACAACTCCCAACTAAACCACACTTGACTCCATATCAGATTAGTTGGATCCAGAAAGGTCCAAAATTATAGGTAAATCGTATTTGCAAAGTCCCATTGGCCATGGGTAAGTTATATTCAAACGATGCGATATTGTTGATATGGATGCATGTCAGATTTTATTGGGTAGTATGATGTCAATGCTACTCACAAGGGTCGAGATAATGTTTACATGTTCCGGTGGCAATGCATGAAGATTGTAATTGCACTATTAGGTAGTCCGAAGTTACCTTCTAAAGTGGAATGGCATACATTCCTCTCTCTCTCTCTCTCTCTCTCATAATCTACTGGTTCTTTTTTATGGCAGATGTGAAAGAAAATGGTGGTGCCTACGGTTTGGTTGTTAAACCTGATTACGGTGAATCATAGATTCTTGAAGGTGCTCATCAGCTATTATCAGAATTTCCACAACTCATTGCAGAACCTTCTCAGCTACCTCATTTACGTGATATTCAGTATCACATTGACTTTATTTCTGTGCCAAATTACCCAACCTACCCCATTATCGTCTTAATCCCAACGAGGTCAGAATTCTACAATAAAAGGTTGAGGATTTATTACGAATTGGGCATGTGCGTGAGAGTATGAGCCCAGTATGAGCATGTGTGCAATGCCTACTTTGTTGGTGCCAAAAAAGGTCAACTAGTGATGTATGTGTATGGATAGTTGAGCTATCAACCGTATCACTATACAATACATATTTCATATTCCCCGATTAGAGGATATGTTAGATCAGCTATCATGCTCAATTGTATATACCAAAATTGATTTAACGAGAGGTTATCATCAGATTCATATCCGCTGAGGAGATGAATGGAAGATTTCTTTCAAGACCAGGAGGGGTTATATGAATGGCTCGTGATGCCATTTGGCCTTTCTAATGCACCAAGCACATTCATGCCACTTATGAATCAAGTGCTTAAACCATTTCTCAATAAATTTGTTGTCGTCTACTTAAATGATATTCTTATATACAACATTGAGAAGCATGAGGGCCATCTTAGACAAGTTATGACTGTTCTCTGAGACAATCGACTTTACATTAATTTGAAAAGTGTCATTTCATGGTAGATCGTGTTTTATTCTTGGGGTATGTGATCAATAAGGATGGCATTAAGGTTGATAAATAGAAAATCCAGACCATTGTTGAGTGGCCTACTCCCACCACCATCACTAAGGTACGCAGTTTTCATGGTTTGGAAATATTTTATAGGCATTTTATTCAGAATTTCAGTAGCGTTGTTGCACCTACCATGGACTGTCTAAAGCAGTCTCGTCTTTTCGTATGGACCCCTGAGGCCACGCGAGCTTTTGAGAAGATCAAACAAAAACTCATTTCAGCCCTTGTATTTGCATTACCTAATGTTGACAAGATATTTGAGGTGGAATGTGACGTTTGTGGGACAGGTGTACAAGAAGTTCTATCACATGAAGGCCGCCCCGTTGCCCTTTTCAGTGAGAAGTTCAATGAGTCATGCCAAAGTTGGCCTACTTATGATCAGGAACTTTTTGGTGTTTTTCGTACCTTTAAAAATTGGGAACATTATTTACTGCCTAAAGAGTTTGTGTTATATTTTGATCATTAATCATTAGTTTATTTTCGGTTTCAGCGGGATCTTAAAAATAAAATGCGTGTTCGATGGGCAGCTTATTTTGATCAGTTCAATTATGTGATTAAGTACAAGTCAGGTGTATCTAATAGAGTCATTGATGCTTGAGTTGGCGTGCATCTCTTCTTATCACTGTAAGCAATGAAGTTATTAGGTTCGACTTTTTCCCTGAACTTTATGTTGATGACCCAGATTTTGGAGAGTCCAAACATCTTCCCAAGCAACCTACAGAAAGACTTCTTGATTCAGGATGGCTATCTGTTTAAAGGGAATCAACTATGTATTTCGTGGACTTCATTACGGGAAAAACTTATTCGTGAGCTTCATGCTAGAGGACTTAATGCGCATTTGTGTCGAGACAAAACCATTGACCGACTTGAGGAGAGGTATTTTTGGCCCCAGTTGAAAAGGGATGCCGGGAGGATTGTACAGAAGTGTTCTATATGTCAAACTGAAAAGGGACATAACCAGGACACTGGACTGTTTATGCCATTGCCTATTCCTGAACAACCTTGGGAGGATTTATCTATGGATTTTGTTCTAGGTTTGTTGTGTACACAAAGAGGCTTTGATTCTATATTTGTTATGGTGGATCGTTTTTCAAAAATGGGCCATTTAATTCCATGCAAGCAAACTACTGATGCGCCACATTTTGCCAAGATATTTTTTCAAGAAACAATTCGACTGCATGGTATAGCTCGCACGCACCCTTACTTCTGATTGTGATCCAAAGTTTCTTGTTGTATTCTGGATTACTTTGTGGAAACTTTTTGGAACAGCGTTGAAATTCAGCACTTCAGCCCACCCCCAAACAGATGGGCAAACTGATGTAGTCAATCATACTTTGGGAAACTTGATGCGGTGCTTGTGTATCAAGAAGATAAAGCAATGGGATATTGCTTTGACTCAAGCAGAATTTGCTTATAATAGCGCACAACATCGAGACACAGGCATGTCACTGTTTGTCGTTGTCTACAAAAGAGCTTTAGCTACCACCGTTGACCTTATCAAGCTTCCTAAGGATCTTCAAAAGAGTGAAGTTGCATATTTATTGGCTCGTAATCATGTGGATACAATTGCAAAAGTAAAGAAAAAGTTGGAACAGATGACTGCTAGCTATAAGGCCTCAGCTGACTAGCTATAAGGCCTTAGTTGACCAACATCGTCACACAAAGATCTTCCAAGTTGGTGATATGGTGATGGTTTATCTGTGTAAAGAGCGAGGAGGGGGGACAACACAAGCTTGATTTTCGCAAAATTTGTCCTTTTAAGATTCTCACGAAGATTAATGATAATGCCTACATCCTAGATTTACCTGATCACATGCGGATTTCTAAGATGTTCAATGTTACTGATCTCTACCCGTATTATTCTGACGACAATTGTTAGCTAAGTGGAAGGGAATGATGAGGTGCATCTAGACTTAGTCTTTTTTTAGCCTGTCTTTTGATTTTCCTCAGTCTTTTTTCAGTCTGTCTTTTGATTTTCCTTAGTCTTTTGATTTTCCCTCTTCTCCACATGTTCATGTATCTTGTCTTTTCCTATGCCCAAGATTTGCCAGCCTATATAAATGGGAGTCTTTTAAGTGTTGAGGCAGCAACATAATTCCCTGTTCGAACTGCATGACCCTTTTTCTCTCTCTAGACTTTTTTCCTAATTAGGGTTTTCTCTCAATGCCGCCGGACGGCTTGGAGGCCCAGCCTCCGGCCACTACCTCTGCGGCTTCACCTTCTTCAACCCCTTCGGCTGCTACATACAATCCTCCTTCGGTTCAGCGCCCACTCAGAATGCAAAGTCTTATGCGAATATAGTTGCACATCCGAAAGGATTTGTGGGATCCAACAAACCTGCTTTGCAAGCAATCCCCTTGGCCCCTCGACAGACTACAACTATTAATGGCGAACCAGGATGTTTGTTTACACCTGTGGAGATTGAAGCGGCTAATCGACAGTTTGCCAATACCATAATTCTTAAGTTCTCGGCAGGCAGACCATCTGTTTATGCTATTCAGGAGGAAATAGCAAAATCTTGGAGGCTGAAAGAATCGTTTGTGGTTGGCCTTTTAGACCCTCGACATGTAATGGTCCGACTTGCCTCGGCTGAAGACATGGTTCTTGCTTTATCAAAGGAATCGCACATGATTCAGTCCAGCATGTTCCGATCTTTTCGCTGGTCTCCCGATTTCGCATTTAAGAAAGATAGTACAATGTTGGCTGTATGGGTTAGACTTCACCATCTCCCTTTAACATATTTTAACCCTTCTTTCCTTCAGTGTATAGGGAACTCTCTGGGCAAGTTTCTAAGAGCAGATGACAAAACGCTCTCTCTATCCCGACCAGTCTTTGCGCGTATTTGTATTGAGATTGATGTCTCCGAACCTTTGCCCACCCGCTTTTGGATTGGAACAAGTAAAGAAACCGATTTTTGGCAATCCTTAGCGTTCGAGGGCAACATCCTTTACTGTGTTGGCTGTGGATTACTGGGCCACACCAAGGATCGATGCCGGAAAGGTCAACGGCGTGAACATATTCATAATGGCGTGGAACAAAACCTCATGAATGAAAACCGCATGAGTACCCCAGTTGTTGATGAGCAAGGGATTAATCAGTCTAAGGAGGGCACAAAGGGGTTTGAGAAGTCTACTACGTAATCAGGGACTGCAAAGGCCAAAGGTTCTCAAGGAGTTAAGATAGTGGAGCAACCAGTAGTTCGCAATGGCTCTACCGGTATCCATGTTTCATCAATTAACATGCAACCTAATGGCAAAGCACCAGATTTTAATGCAGGCAATACACAACCAGTTGTGGGAGAAACAACTACTCGTCCAACGAAGCAATGGGTTCCAATTCAAACTTCCAAAGTTAATTGTACGGGATCAGCTTCTAATACTAAGGATGGGAAGGGTTTCCCGAAGGAAGTAGAGGTAATTGACGTAGTGGACAAGGACATCCATAAAGAGGGTACCAAGATTTTCAATAAAGTCCAATCTGCTCCCACGACTTCAGTTACCACTCACAATGCGTTTGATGTGTTAGCTAGTGTTCAGGAGGAACCAGATGATGATTCACGTGAAGCGGCTAATCTGAAGATTGATAAGATCCTGGATAATAGGGCATGGGTGATGGCTGAATTGGAGGCTTTCTGGAATATCTCTACGAGTGTTCCTTCCTGCAAAGATCGTGAGGTCAAGTCAGTCATGGGGGATGAGCAGTCGGGTTCTCATGGTATTCCTTCGGAATCTTTTCACACAGATTTAGATATCGGCTCCGTTTCCATCAAACCAGCTTTTGTTGAATATTGTAATGCTCGCATTAAGAATAAAAAGAAGACTACGGTTCGGATGACTAGGGCTGCTGCAGCTAGAGCCCAGGCAAATCTTTCTCATTAATCGTTTTTATGTCGATACTCCTATGGAATGTTAGAGGAGTGAGCAACAAAAAAACAATGGATAATCTCAGTGTGTTTAAACGTCAACATAATCCCAGCCTTTGTGTTATTTTAGAACCGAAAGTTTCAGGTGATCGCATTCGTAAAACTGCTCGTCGGTTAGGTTTCTCTAATTTTCTTCATGCCAATCCTATTAATATGCATATTTGGTTACTTTGGGATTCAAGACTGAATATTTCCTTAATTGCTGCTTCCAATCAATTCATCTCGGTCTCAGTTAATGATGGTGATACTCTTAATAGTGTTGCTTCTTTTGTTTATGCAAAGTGTACGCGGGAGGAACGTCAAGATCTTTGGGCTGATCTTGTCTCATTTTCAACTCAGTTAACCAGCCCGTGGATAGTAGGGGGGGATTTTAATGCTATCTCTCATCCGAATGAAAAGATTGGTGGAGGTCCGTGTGACATTCAATGCATGAATGATTTTAATAGATTTTTGCTTCAGGCTGGGCTGGATGATGCCTGGTTCGAGGGTAGCAGTTTTACCTGGTGCAACAATCATGTTCTGGGCAGACGGATCTGGAAGAGGCTGGATCGTGTTCTAGTTAATGGCGATTACAAAGCTACTTATCCGGCCCTCCGTATTCAGCATTTAGTCTCGACAGCGTCTGATCATGTGCCTTTGTTAGTGGGTTTTCAGAAGGATTTTAAGCGGCGTGCATCTTTTCGTTTTCAACGTATGTGGTTGGATCATCCCGATTTTCAAAATTTTGTTAAATTACAATGGTCTTCTCAAGTGGCGGGTTCTCCTCTAGATATTCTCTTTAGGAAGTTGCAGCTGTTGAAACCTGCTCTTAAGTCTTGGAACTGGAGTGTGTTCGGTCATGTGCAATGCAAGTTAGCTGCCCAAAGTGACCTCATTATTCGGCTGGAACATGAATTACAACAAAACAACAATATCGATACAGCTAAGCTTTTGATGGAAGCTCGTTCAGTTCATGACCAGTTAGTTAAATGGGACGCGGAGATGTTGTGGCAGAAATCTCGCCAACGTTGGCTGGTGGATGGTGAAAGAAACAGCGCCTATTTTCATGCTTGCATAAAGGACCGGATGAAGCACAATAAAATCAACCTCCGATTGGTAGATGGTTCTCGCAGCGATGATGCAGTGACAGTTGGTCAGTTGGCAGTGGACTATTTTAGTGATCTCTTTGCTTCTAAATCCCATGTTATTGACAACAGCTTGTTTAGAGATTTTCCCTCAGTTTTAATTGCTTCGGATAATTTGTTTCTTCAAAGTGTGCCTTCAAATGATGAGATCTGGGAAGCAGTCAAACATTTGGATCCTAATAGCGCTCCGGGTCCGGATGGGTATACGGGTTGGCTTTTTCAAGGCTGTTGGGAGATCATTAAAAGTTCGAGGTTTCTGCTGCAGTTAGGGATGTGTTTTTGGGTTGCCCTCTACCCCGGGGTATTACAGCTACTTCTCTGGTTCTCCTTCCTAAAGTAGATCGGCCTGAAACTCTAGTAGATTTACGGCCGATAAGCCTTTGCAATTTTATTTGCAAAATTATTTCCAGAGTTTATGCTTCTCGTCTATCTCATATTCTTCCTAGGTTGGTCTCCATGGAACAGTCGGGTTTTGTTAAAAATCGTAATATTCAGGAAAACATTCTGTTGGCTCATGAGCTTGTATATCGCATTGATACTAAGGTCCGTGGGGGAAATGTGGTTTTCAAGTTTGACATGTCCAAGGCATATGATCGTCTGGAATGGGATTTTCTTCGGGCTGCTTTACAGGCTTTGGGTTTTAATTCAGATAATTGTGATTTGGTTCATAGTCTCATCTCCAACATTTGGTATTCCATTAATGTTAATGGGGACTCTTTTGGCTTCTTCCATTCGTCTAGAGGTGTTCGTCAAGGAGACCCCTTATCTCCGCTTCTTTTTATACTAGCTCAAGAGGTCCTTTCTTTTAACATCAATCGGGCTATTCAAAGGGGTTTGATTCATCCTTATCACCATGGTCGTGGGGGTGTGGTGGTTTCTCATCTTTTATATGCAGACGATATGTTGGTATTCTGTAACGGCTCCAAATCTTCAGTTCAAGGCCTTCGGAAATTTTTTGAAGCTTATGAAGGTTCTTCTGGACAGTTGATAAATATTCAAAAGAGTGGTTTTTACGTTAGCAATCGTTGTAGCAACAGGCATGTTCGTCAGGTGGCTTCTTGGTCTGGTTGTTCCCGGAAATTTTGGCCTATGAGATATCTTGGTATTCCTCTCTTTAAGGGTCGTTTGAAGCGGATTTATTTTGAAGATCTTCTCTCTCGTTTGTTAAACAAGATTAATGGCTGGAAATCGCGTCTCTTGTCTTTTGGGGCTAAAATTACCTTAGTGAAATCAGTCCTTTGCAGTATTCCAGTTTTTTCTCTAGCTTCTATGGCAGTGCCGAAATCCATTATTGATCATATAGAGAGGGTTATAGCAGATTTTTTATGGAGTGTGAATGGGGATCGAAGGACTCACTGGGTGGCATGGCATCGGGTTTGTCGTCCCTTGGAGGAAGGAGGTCTGGGTATACGCTCTATTCAGCAAGTGATGAATTCTTTGCATGCCAAGCTAGCTTGGAATGCGTTATATGGGCAGTCTCTTTGGGCTCGTTTTTGTAAACTGAAGTATGGGGATAGTCCTTCGGCTTCTTTAACTAAAAATTCAACCTGTTCTTGGAGAGCCATTTTAAGTCAGATGGATAATGTTTTGGATTGCAGCAGATGGGTTGCTGGTAAAGGTGACATCTCCTTTTGGGATTCTAATTGGTGTGGTACACGTTTAGTCGGGCCGCTTCCCATGGATCGAAAGCTGTCCGTGCGCGATGCAGTTCCTCATCTCGCCGAGTTGTGTTCTTTTGTCTCTTCTGATCTTCAGCCTGCCATTCTTCAGCTTCGGTTAAGCGATGATCCAGATATGCATTTTTGTTCTCTCACGTCTTCTGGTGTTTTCAGTTCGTCGGCATACTGGAATCATTACAGAGCCAAACAGCCAGTGTTAGCCTGGGCAAGGAAAATTTGGCAGCTTTGGATTCCTATTAAAGTGAGCGCGTTTGTTTGGAAGCTCTTTCATAATGCTGTTTCGGTTGACATGAACCTGAGATTGAAACGCATTCATTTAGTCTCTAAATGTAGCTGCTGCAGTCATCAGCCTCAGGAAGAATCTATGTCGCATCTATTTTTGTTCTCAGAAGCAACCTTAGGAATTTGGTCCCGATTTGCTCTCATCTTCGGTAAAGTTTCTGCTTATTCGAACTTCCAACATTTATTTGAAACTTGGTCTAAGGAATCTCTTCGCAGTCAGCTTGGTGCTTGTCAGTTGGGTATTTTTATGTTTTCCTGTTGGGAAATTTGGAAAGCTCGCTGTGCTGCGGTGTTCGATGGAGTGCCTATGAGGGTTGATTCTATTTACAATAAAATTGTGAATAATCTTAGGGATATGTTTTTTGTTTTCAAGCCTAAGGCATCTTGTGGTCCTCGCACTTCTCTTGCCATGCGGGGTTTGGGTATTCCAGTGTTGGTCCCTCCGGTTAGTAAAGGTCTTTGGCTTCGTTGGCATCCTCC
This sequence comes from Codonopsis lanceolata, assembly GCA_013146195.2. Taxonomy (NCBI): domain Eukaryota; kingdom Viridiplantae; phylum Streptophyta; class Magnoliopsida; order Asterales; family Campanulaceae; genus Codonopsis; species Codonopsis lanceolata. The sequence continues at coordinate 106,477,287 of CM028379.1, read as the reverse complement.
TGATGTAAATTTCGTGAAACTTAACACAGATGGGTCTTCTATAAATGGTCTCTGTACTGGTGGTGGCATTATTCGAGATCATAAAGGAGATTTTATTAGTGCTTTTTCTTCCCAGTTCCAGCGTGGTTCGAATATGAAGGCTGAGATTATGGCTTTGCGTGAAGGATTGCTTTTGTGTCGTAATTTGGGTCTTTCCAAAGTAGTTGTGGAGTCTGATTCTCAAGTAGCAATTAATGTCCTAGTTCATCATCATTCGGCGCCATGGCAATATACGTATGTTCTTCGTGATTGTAGGCATTTGTCTACCGATTTTCAGTTGTCTCATGTGTTTAGAGAGCAGAATAAAGTGGCTGATCGTCTTGCTGCAGAGGCCCATAAAAGTGGCAGTTTGGTGTTCTCTTCTCTTTCGGAACTTCCGGCAGAGGCAAAAACAACTTTTAAGATGGATTATTATGGCCTTCACTCTTATAGGAAAATTTGATTTCTCTTTTTGGATTTGTGTAGGCCTTTTTTCAGTTGTCTTTGTGTGTATTTCCTTTCGAGGTAAGGCTCCTTTGCCCTCCCATTTATAAGGGTCAGGCTGGTTGTCCCCCTCAAGTTTGTACTCTTTTTTTTTTCTTATACATTCTGCAGGGTGCCGTCCCTGTTTCCTTAAAAAAAAAAAAAAAGGCAGCAACTTATGAAATAAAAAAAATTATATTCTTCTTCTTTAGAAAGTAGCCACTTAGCTGTTGTTTTCTTGTTATTTTCTCGTCCGATTGAACGAAATCAATCACCCGTCCGTTTGTACGCTAATGCACTTAACTTCTTCCTACTCCGTCCTACATCAGTGGTCACCCCTGCCAAACCCTCTGGCGTGTTTCTTAGTCTCAGAGACTATTATAATGAAAATGGAGAGAGTGTTCATGTTTTATGTTTAGAGAGAAATGTCTAACCCTTTTTTTGTAGGCTAAGGTTGATATTTATAGTAAGATTTGGGGGAGCACATCGGTAGAGACCATGGTTATGATGATTGTCATATTATCAATAAAGTTGAGAGGATTGCATATGTGGCATGATACTGCTTTATTTATTGCTTCGGACTGACGGTTAAGTGGTTAACTACATCGGTAACTGTATTACTGTCATGATGGCTTTGAGGATAGCTGGCCAACCTGGGTCCTGCAATCTGGCAGATCCTCAGGAGCGAGGTCTCTGTGGTCTCTAGAAGATTTTTGAGGGCCTGGGGTGGTCTCTAAGGTCCCAAAGTGGTCGTTGGTCTCGGGGAGCTCTTGCGGTGGTCCTTTTGACGTCATCTTGCCTTTTGATTTAATAGTACTAAAGGCGTAGGATCCCGACATGTGGCCATGATTTGTTTTGGTCTCTTAAAAACTCTTAACTGAGATTTACTCAAAATAAGATTATAACTTGTTTTAAACACGTATCAATAACTTTGCAAGTATAAATTTCGCTTTGCAAACTCTTTTAACCAACAACAGAACTGTTTTTAGTAAAGCAATAATATACTTTAAGCTCAGGGACAATTTGGTCTTTTTTTGGGGAAGGGTTGCACAAGTAAAATAAAGGGGGGGGGGGAGCTGCATTAAGGTACACTCTTACATAATACTCCCTTTGTTCCAAAAAAATAAGTATCATTGTTTCTTTGATTTGTCCCCGAAAATATTATTTCTAAAAAGAGATGCATCCTCCATCCCAAAGTAAGATCTCATTTGAAATGTCAGCTGCTTAAGATTTTTTTTTTACTTGATTGTAGCCTCTTTAAATTATAGAAATGGGACTATATTTTTGGGACAAGTTGAAGAGAACAAGAGATTCTTTTGGGGATGACGAAAAGTTTAATTTTAGTACAAACACATCAAGCTATAATCTTAAATTTTTGACTTGTCAAAAAATAATAATGATGGAGCACTATTTTTTGAAAGGCAGGGGCTAACCACACCCCAATACACACTTTCTACACCTCATAAAATATTGCAAAAATGTCATCATACCAATTTAACAATTAAACTTTCTCTTATTTCCTTTCTTCCTTCCTTCCTTCTTTCGTTCCACCTCTTCCACCATTTTTTCCAGCCAACCTTCTTCTTCTTCCTTTCTTCTCTTTCTTTCCTCCATCATTTCCTTTCCATTCCTCCATCATTTCCTTTCATTTCATTCCCTCTTTTCTCCCCTCCCTCACGTCTCATCATCTCCTTCCATCTTCTCTCTAGTAGTGTTTTGGCCACGGCTTGATGAACACACATGGGTGTGTTTGCCCATGGCTTGATGAACAACCTTCGGTGTGTTCGACTGAAAGTTGCCGCACACAACTCATTGAGTTAGCTACACCAGAGCCGAACACTCTTCGTGGGGACAATTGAATGGCTGAGGATAAGGAAGGTAAAGAGGAAGAAAAAACTAGTAGGTTTATTTGGGGAGATAGAAGGTGAGGAGGAAGGAGAAGGTGGTGGGCTTACCTAGGGCGTGGTGAAACCATGGCAAAGAGATAAAAGGATGTCGCCCCTGGTATGGGATGGAGAGAGAGACAATAGGGGAGGAAAAAAAACAAGGCAAGAGGGAGGGAATGGAGGGAGATGATGCAGGGTAAAATGGTAGAATAGGTAGCTAGGGTGGGGTGTAGAGAATAATGTGATAAATTTGGTTAAATTGATGGGGGTGTAGAGAGAAATGGGGGGGGGGGGGTTAAAGAGTGTATATTGAGGTGTGGTTAGCCCTTGTCTTTTTAAAATGGAAATGGCAATTCGTAATTAGCTCATAAACAAAACATTTATTTTAATAACCTATAATTTGTGTAATTTTAATTTATATGGAGTTAATTTCAATTGTAATACTAAAAAAATATTAAATAATGAGGTGTATTATAGTCATTAGAATATAAAATAACAAGTAGGAATGCTTACGACGGAAAATTTGATATGACACAAATTAAATATAATAACCTGGTTAGAAGAATTTTCAAAATCGATAAAGAAAACGTCTAAATATAAATAGCACCCCAAAGTTTTCATCAAATCTCAAAGTGTACCCCAACATATATATATTTTTTCATAATGTCATATGACATTACCTTTTGCCTCATTTTACCCTCTAGTTTGGACGGACGTTATTTTCGTCTCGTTAGGTCGCACGTTCTCACGTGCAGGGTATTAATGTCTTTTTCACTTAATTTGATCGTAAAATGGATTGTTGTTCACTGATAATGAGGCATTCGCGCTACACAATCATATTTAATTTCTTATCAAAAAAATCTTCTACACCTACATCTAGCTTCACTCCCAAATCCAACCCACCACCATCAGACCCAATTTCCTCCCCATCAAAGCCTCCGCCTCTGCCTCCGTCTCTGACTCTTCTCTCTCCTCTGACGCCACTATTTCTCCTCCACTTCATCAAGCACCCCTGACCCCGCTAATGAAAGCATCTGCAACACACATACTCAGAAAAGTCAACGAAAGAGAGAAGTGGTCGACGAAGATGATCAATGATCGTTTACAAATACATAGATCTGATGATATATTTCAATTTATTATTCTCTCTTTTCAAACTCGTAACAAAATTTGGGTATTTGTTGGTAGGTATATTGATATACCCGTTCTTTCTTAATGTTGGCAAAGTGAAAAAGATATTAGTACCCTGCACGTGCAAGAGCACATGCGACTTAGCGAGACAAAAGTAACGTCCATCTTGGCCAGGGGGTAAAGTGGAACAACATGTAAGGTAAGGTTAGATGTCATTATGGAAAAACAAAATTCATCTTGGGTGCACTATGTAATTTGGTGGAAACTTTAGGGTACTATTTATATTTTGGCCTAAAGAAAATTAATAAATATAAGTATATAATAAATAAATAATTATTTAATATTAAAATATATTTGAAGTGTATTTTAGGCATTGGGACGGGAATAAATATGGAATAATTTATGATGGAAAGCATAGGTCAAACGTTATTACCAAACGTTTCTGCGGTAGGGTGGGCATTTCATAATTCATACCCAAGTGTTTGACGAGGCAGACGATAAAGCGACAAATCAGTCACCCACTGCATTTAGCTCTTTACTTTACCCCTCGCCAATGCCATCACTTTGACTCCTCCTTTATCTTCCTCTCTTAAACCCCCTATTTCATTTTTTGTCTTCGTCTTTTTCCACACTCCTATTCCTATCTCTCTCTTTTAGTCTTTTCTCGTGCTTTCCGCGATTCGATTTAAAGAAATAAAAAGAAAGGAGAAACTGTTATGGTCTGTTAAGAGTCATGGCTGTAGATCTCATCATGGGTTATAGAAACTCATCTACCCTTTTGCAAGATACCGCTGTTCAAGAAGCCGCTTCTGGCCTTCAGAGTGTTGACAAGTTCATCAAATTGCTCTCTCAATCTCAACAACAGCAGCAGGGTCAATCTGGTCAGTTTTCGCCTTCCATGGAGATGGACTGTAACGCTATCGCCGATGTCGCCGTGAACAAGTTCAAACGGGTTATTTCTTTGTTGGGTAAACCCGCTAGAGAAATGACGGGTCATGCCCGTTTCCGGAGAGCCCCGGTCTCGAATTTGAATACCAATCATCAGCAAGTGAAAGAGCCGGATACCAGGGTGTATTGTCCAACACCAATTCAACAGATTCCTTTTGTTCAGCAGGTTGTTGCTGATGAGAACCAGGCGGTGTTTTCGAGGATGGATTCTTTGCCAAAGACGATTAGTTTTTCCTACTCGCCGGCGATTTCTCGTGCCAGCTCCTTTATATCGTCGTTGACGGGAGATACCGATAGCAAGCAGCCTTCATCGTCGTCGGCGTTTCAGATTTCCAATCTCTCTCAGGCTTCTTCCGGTGGGAAACCACCGCTGTCTTCTTGTTTGAAGAGAAAGTGTAGCTCGTCGGAAAACGGTGGCTCCGGCAAGTGTAGTGGCTCCTCTGGCCGTTGCCATTGTTCCAAGAGAAGGTACTCAACTCTCTTTTTTCTGTTCGAATCAAGTCGTTTGTTTTGGAGTTAATTAGTTACGATTACGATGTCTAATATGGGATTTATGAACAGGAAGCAGAAGGTGAAGAGGGTGATTCGGGTAAAGGCAATAAGCATGAAGCTAGCTGATATCCCACCTGATGATTACTCATGGAGGAAGTACGGACAGAAACCCATTAAAGGTTCTCCACACCCAAGGTACGTAATTCCATTCATTCACTAGTATTGGTGTGAATGAGTATGAACTAGGTGATGGGTCTGACTCGGTTAACATATATGAACAACAGGGGATACTACAAATGCAGTAGTGTGAGAGGCTGCCCGGCCCGAAAGCATGTGGAGCGAGCTCTGGATGACCCAACTATGCTGATAGTGACCTACGAAGGAGAGCACAACCATTCGCTCTCTCTTCCAGAACCTTCTGCTCTCATTTTAGAATCTTCTTAATTAAGTAGTAGTTGATGGAGATAGAATTATTTTTAGAGTTTATGATGTTAATTAATCTCGAAGGAGATGGAGATGGAGATGGAGATTGAGTTGAATTTTCGTGGTGTCTCTTGTAAAAATGTTGGAATTTCCGGTGGTGGTGTAATTTTTGATGAAGATATTCTTCCAAAGAAAGGAAAGGTTGGTGCCTCTGCCTCTGCCTCATGCCTGGTGGGAGATGGTTTAGATTCCATGTTTTACGTGGAGGATTTATTTATCAATTACTTTATTTATTTTATTTTATTTTCTGCTTTATCGTATTGTTGCTGTCTTTTTGATGCTTACTACTACCAGTAGTCCTAGACTGCTAGACTCCTAGTTAGTGATGACTTTTTCTTTTTTTGGATTAAAGAAACAAAGCGGTGGTGGGGAAAGCAGGAAAGAAAAAGACTTGGTCAGAATTCTGAAATGATGATGCAATAGTGGGTCATATCGTGTTTGACAAGGTTGACCAGTTAAAAATGGTTTGTTTTGGTGGGACTTGAAACAATAATATTTATATTTTACTTCAAGTCTCAACCCAAATAAGTTTTGGGTGTGACTTGTCATTTTATCATGTATATTAAATCTAGTTTTTTTAATAATATATTTTTTGTTGAAATATTATAAACTTAAAAATACTACTGTAAATAAAATTGGTTAATTAATACAATGATTTATTTAAACGTACTCCTTCTGCCTCATAATCATAATTAAGAATAGGAAAAATTCTTAGAAGATGTGGAAAATATGAAGGATGATCAACTTGGAAATAGTAATGGCCTAATGGGAAACCAACTGTGTGAAAGTCAAAAATAGGGGATAGGAAAAGTGATGAAAGGTGGTGTTCCCTAGGGGTCCCCACCCTTCTTGTTTGTTTCTTTGCCTTCGCTTAACGTTAATACATACACTTGTTCTTTGTGGGTCCCTTTCTTAATCTCATCCTAGTCAATATTCTACCAACTGGCAACTACTGCTCCATCAATATAACTTACAAAATCAAATAAAATACAACCAATTTAAATAATTGTATTCTTTTTATTTTTTATTTGTTCTAAAATATTGTTATCTTTCAATTCTTTTGTTTTTTTAAAAAATAATTTTATCATTTTATCCTTACCTTTTCTACTTAATTTAATTATGACCACATATTTAAGAGTATTAAAAAAGTCACATATTTTTATAATATAATTAATTATTTTTTAAACGATGGGTCGAGTAGTAAATTAAAAAATGAAGGGAGTAGTAAATTTATAAAGAGTTGTATATTATGTTATAAGTTAAAGGTATACTTAATACAGTACATACATACAAATATACAATATACTTAATATTATACTTTTGGTGATGAAAATACTATAATACCTTTAGTCTATCTCTAGATTTTCTCTCTTCCTCGGAAATTTTTTTTGGACCACTGTGTCGCCACCAACCCAACTCCTACAAGACTGGTTTGACACTATTCTCCCTTGCTGCCACCTAGCTGGTCCATCCCCGGCCACAACACCCAGCCCACCTTAAGAGCTTGGGCCAACACCAACCACCCAACCCAACCCTCGTTCATTGCCTGGCCCAACTCCAGATCTCCCTAGCCCACTCCAGTGGCTGGCCCAACCCCACCTTATTACCGTAGCCCACCCTACTCAGCCTGCCTATCCACTAGTTTCCAAAGCCCATACCACTCTCACAGGTTGCCCACCGCCAGCCCTTCTTCAAAAAAATAAGAGGAAATTTCAAGTAGGTAAAATTTTGGAAACATGTTTTCATTCAAGACCATCAATTTTTCAGACATTTTATATAACTACAAATTTGTTGCCAAATGACAAAAATGTCATTAATGAAGATAAATCTAATCCGGCCTAAAAAATTCAAAAAATGCTGATGCCAAGGCTTGGCATCAGCACTGTTTTGACAATTTATTCAAGTAAAAAAAAATCAAAAAATACTGATGCCAAGGCTTGGTATCAGCAATGTTTTGACAGTTTATTCAAGCAAAAAAAATAAAAAAATTCATAAAAACTGATGCCAAGGCTTGGCGTCAGCACTGTTTTATAGTTTTTGCAAGACCAAAAAAATTCAAAACAGTTGATGCCAAGGCTTGACATCAGCACTGTTTTCACAGTTTATTCAAGTCAAAAAAATTCAAAAAAAAGTGATGCCAAGGCTTGGCATCAGCACTGTTTTGACAATTTATTCAAGCAAAAAAATCAAAAAATGTTGATGCCAAGCCTTGACATCAGGACTGTTTTGACAGTTTATTCAAACAAAAAAAATTTAAAAGAGCTGATGCCAAGACTTGGCATCAGCATTGTTTTGACAGTTTATGATTTCAAACCCCTTCCATTTTCACCGGCAATAACAACAATATAACATACAAGTAAAGGAAGAAAACGACAATATTAAAGAGTTTCTTATTACCTATCACAAATAAATACCACAGACCAATACCCAATAACAAGACAGATTATCACGGAAAATACAAAGATAAACCAGACCCAGTTGTTACAAAAATTTTCTTCTTGTTCAACTCACTCATTGCGGCTGTGAAGTTCTCACATGTTGCCTCATATTTTCAGAAGAAATAAGATTACCAGCTTCACACGAACCTTTTCTCTACATCTTTCTTACTGGATCTTTGATTATTAAATTGTAATCAAAGATCCATAGCTGAAGACTTTTGTAAGCTGCCAAAGTGGATCCCGTTTGAATCAAACATGGTCTAATTCGAAAGGTTTTGGTATAGAAAATCCACAATTCATGTCCAGACGATGGCTTGAAAAAGGTCAATGAGAGTAAGAGAAAATGATCTGTGTGGCCAAACTTAGGGCGGCGCCGGCGACGGAGGTGGTGGTGGTTGTATTTGGTCGGAAAGTGATGGTGGAAGAGGAAGAGGGAGAAAGGCTTATCATGTTTGTGTTTTTGCTTCTCTGAGTCGGAGAGAGTGGATAAATATACGAAAAATCAAAATAACCAAGTTACAGATTTACAGACTTAGACATAAATGACAGTGACGTATTCTCAACCCAAAAGTGTACATAAAAGATATGTCCAAAAAATAGCTGGATTTATTTGAAAACATGTTTTAAAAAATGTACCGGCTTGTATTTTTTCAAAAAATAAAGGAAAAATTACGAGCCGATACAATTTTCAAAATCTTTATTCGCTCCAGTCCCATATTTTTTTTTCAAACCGAAAAACGACAGTTTTGTGGGCATAAAGACTACGATACCCTTAATGAGTATAGGACGCACTACAGGAACACATCGCAGTTCATTGACTATTGAACCGCGATGCATCAATTTTATTACATTAATTTTTGCACTGTGGTTCCATAGTTTAATTGCACCGTGATTCATCAATTTTATTACATTAATTTTTGCACCGCGATTCAATAGTTTAATTGTCTAGTTTAATTGCACCGCGATACATCAATATTCACTGCGATTCATCAATTTTATTACAATAATTTTTGTACCACAGTTCAATAGTTTAATTATCTAGTTTAATTGCACCACCATACATTAATTTAATCTATATTTTTGCACCGTGATTGAAAATTGTAATGAACTAGACGATGTGCTCAGTCTTCTTCTTCCTTGTCTCTCGTCGTAAGCCTTGTTATTCCTCCCCTTTCACGTTTGTCCCTACTGTGAAAAATCCTCAAACACAACATATTTTCATTAAAATTTCGTATGTAATGAATCAGAAAATTCATTTACCTTTCTGGGGCGTTGCTCCCGAACCCCCACGAAGGGGCGCTGCCCCCTCGACCGCCGTGACCTGACCGGGCAGGTCGATCCCCATTTCGTTGCGCAACAATGGTGATTTTTGAATCCATTGTGTTTGCCGGAGCTATTGAAGGAGTCGGTGTCATTTTCGGAAGAATATTTTGAAAAATGGACTTTTGCGTTTGAAAAAAAGAACGATGAACTTTTGGAGTTAAAAACTTTGAAAAAAAGGATTAGTCAGAATTTTACCCAAATTCCAATTAATGCTTGCCCCAAGCCCAATTAGTACATACGATAAACTTACTACCATATTTTTGGTGATGAAAATACTATATTACCCTTAGTCTATCTCTAGATTTTCTCTCTTCCTCGGAAAAAAAATTTGGACAACCGTGTCGCCAGTCGCCACCAACCCAACTCCTACAAGACTGGGTTGACACTATTCTCCCTTGCTGCCACCAAGGCTAGCTGGCCCATCCCCAGCCACAACACCCAGCCCACCTTAAGTGCTTGGGCTAAGACCAATCACCCAACCCAGCCTACCTTCATTGCCTGGCCCAACTCCAGATCTCCCTAGCCCACTTCAGTGGCTGGCCCAACCCCACCTTATAACCCTAGCCCACCATACTCAGCCTGCCTATCCACTAGTTTCCAAAGCCCATACCACTCCCACAGGTTGCCCACCGCCCAACCCTTCTTCAAACAAATAAGAAGAAATTTCAAGTAGGTACAATTTTGGAAACATGTTTTCATTCAGGACCATCAATTTTTTAAACATTTTATATAACTACAAATTTATTGCCAAATAACAAAAAATGCCATTAATGAAGACAAATATAATCCGGCTTAAAAAGTTCAAAAAAAATGCTGATGCTAAGGCTTGGCATCAACACTGTTTTGATAAATTATTTAAGTAAAAAAAAATGTCAATGCCAAGGCTTGGTATCAGTAATGTTTTGATAGTTTATTCAAGCCAAAAAAAATTCAAAAAAGCTGATGCCAAGGCTTGGCATCATCATTGTTTTAGATTTTTGCAAGACCAAAAAAATTCAAAAAAGTTGAAACCAAGGCTTGACATCAGCACTGTTTTCACAGTTTATTCAGTCAAAAAAATTCAAAAAAGCTGATGCAAAGGCTTGGCATCAGCACTGTTTTGACAGTTTTTTGCATGACAAAAAAAATTCAAAAAAACTGATGTCAAGGCTTGGCATCAGCACTGTTTCGACAATTTATTCAAGCAAAAAAAAAAATCAAAAAATGTTGATGCCAAGGCTTGGCATCAGGACTGTTTTGACTGTTTATTTAAACAAAAAAAAACTCAAAAGAGCTGATGCCAAGACTTGGCATCAGCACTGTTTTGACAGTTTATGATTTCAAACCCATTCCATTTTCACTGGCAATAACAACTGTTTTGACAGTTTATGATTTCAAACCCATTCCATTTTCACTGGCAATAACAACAATATAACATACAAGTAAAGGAAGAAAACGACAATATTAAAGAGTTTTTTATTACCTACCACAAATTAATACCACAAACCAATACCCAATAACAAGACAGATTATCACGGAAAATACAAAGATAAACCAGACCCAGTAGTTGCAAAAATTTTCTTCTTGTTCAACTCACTCATTGCGGCTGTGAAGTTCTCAAATGTTGCCTCATATTTTCAGAAGAAATAAGATTACCAGCTTCACACAAACCTTTTCTTTACATCTTTCTTACTGGATCTTTGATTATTAAATTGTAATCAAAGATCCATAGCTGAAGACTTTTGTAAGCTGCCAAAGTGGATCCCGTTTGAATCAAACATGGTCTAAATCGAAAGGTTTTGGTATAGAAAATCCACAATTCATGTCCAGACGATGGCTTGAAAAAGGTCAATAAGATTAAGAGAAAAGGATCTGTGTGGCCAAACTTAGGGCGGCGCCGACGACGGAGGTGGTGGTGGTTGTATTTGGCCAGAGAGTGATGGTGGAAGAGGAAGAGGGAGAAAGACTTATCATGTTTTTGTTTTTGCTTCTCTGAGTCGGAGAGAGTGGATAAATATACGAAAAATCAAAATAATCAAGTTACCGATTTACAGACTTGGACATAAATGACAGTGACGTATTCTCAACCCAAAATTGTACCTAAAAGATATGTCCAAAAAATAGCTGGATTTATTTGAAAACATGTTTTAAAAAATGTACCGGCTTGTATTTTTTCAAAAAATAAAGGAAAAATTACGAGCCGATACAGTTTTCAAAATCTTTATTCGCTCCAGTCCCATGTTTTTTTTTTCAAACCGAAAAACGACAGTTTTGTGGGCAAAAAGACTACGATACCTTTAATGAGCATAGGACGCACTACAGAAACACATCGCAGTTCATTGACTATTGAACCGCGATGCATCAATTTTATTACATTAATTTTTGCACCGTGGTTCCATAGTTTAATTGCACCGCGATTCATCAATTTTATTACATTAATTTTGCATTGCAGTTCAATAGTTTAATTGTCTAGTTTAATTGCACCGCGATACATCAATATTCACTGCAATTCATCAATTTTATTACAATAATTTTTGTACCACAGTTCAATAGTTTAATTATCTAGTTTAATTGCACCACCATACATTAATTTAATCTATATTTTTGCACCGTGATTGAAAATTGTAATGAACTAGACGATGTGCTCAGTCTTCTTCTTCCTTGTCTCTCGTCATAAGCCTTGTTATTCCTCCCCTTTCACGTTTGTCCCTACTGTGAAAAATCCTCAAACACAACATATTTTCATTAAAAATTCGTACGTAATGAATCAGAAAATTCATTTACCTTTCTGGGGCGTTGCTCCCAAACCCCCACGAAGGGGCGCTGCCCCCTCGACTATCGTGACCTGACCGGGCAGGTCGATCCCCATTTCGTTGCGTAACAATGGTGATTTTTGAATCCAATGTGTTTCCCGGAGCTATTGAAGGAGTCGGTGTCATTTTCGGAAGAATGTTTCGAAAAATGGACTTTTGTGTTTGAAAAAAAGAACGATGAACTTTTGGGGTTAAAAACTTTGAAAAACGGATTGGTCAGAATTTTACCCAAATTCCAATTAATGCTTGCCCCAAGCCCAATTTGCCCTTATGAGACTGCCCCGAACCCAGTCTATATTTTTGGGTTTTGTATTGTTTTTCAATTAAACAATATAACTTAAGAAAAACAAATTGGTTGATAAAAAAACTAAACATTCGTAAACAAAAATCGAACAATTGGAAATAAAAATTACTGTAAAATATGCGTCAGTGGTAAACGTAGCATTGTTATAAAAAACAGATATATAAAAAAATTGAACATTTGAAGTTAAAATCGAATAAGGCTGGAAGTAAAGATTACCGTAAAATACTTGTCATTGTAGCATTGATATCATCATCCATATACACTTTTAAATTGGTAAATGAATTTTTTTAGTCACCAAAATTATTTTTTTAATTTCAAAAACGGGCGAAGGACATTTTGTTTCAATATATTTTTAAAAATGTTGTACTAAGTTTTTCATAGGTACTTTATTAAGTATCTATGATAAATTAATTAGGCTTAACTACTTGTTTGTGAAAAGATTAGTACTCATTCCGTGACTTTTTAAGATACTCTCTCTGTTTCCACTCATTTATTTTGAAATGTTTCAACTCACTGGCATAAAGTATTTAATGTTACTAGAGTACCACCTTTTATGGTAGATGTCTACACGAGAAACAAACTTATTCTATGAATCAAAGTATCTTTTAATTCAAACACTCTTTTTACAAATTATACGATTTTTACCTCAAAACTTGTTGTCAACATAGTAGACATTGTAGGTGTGTGTGTGAGAGCATTGTTCTAAAAATCGGCCTATACAGGCGCTAGGCGGAACTCAACCGCCATGATTTCCTTCAAATCAGCCAAAAAAAATCGTTTGAAGAAAAATAACGTATTAGTCGCCGACTAGAAATAGGGAGATGCTCGTGTGATATCGAAGGAAGATGAAAGGAGAAGAGAAAAAAATGAAAATAAATAAAGAGAGAAGGAATCAAATCTGATTTGCCCTCGTCCAAAGTCTTCCTTAGCCCATCAATTGTACTCAGATCTAACTTGTCGTCGTAGAAAGAGGGACGGAAACTGGAGTATGAAGTAGAAAATCCCTTAGTAATACATAATAATTTGGACTCCGAAGTCAGAGTTTCAAATCTCAATCATTGAGTCGATTGCAAGCAAGAGGAATAGATCGGGGCTTAATCTAGGTGAGGTGGTCGGCGTTCGCATGAGAGAAGTTAGCCAAGTGCGACGGCTGAAAAAAAGGGGGAAGACCACAGAGGAAGCAGAGGCTCTTGGTCTTTGGGGAGGAAAGGATATTTTGGAAAGGGTTGTGACCGTGTGAGTGTTTACTTTCTCTGGGGGCATTTACAAAAATGGCCAAGTCAAACAAGACTTGGTCATTTTTAGCCAAACTAAAAAAAAACTTATATGGCCATTTTAACTGTAAAATGTCTAAACTACCTTTTATTTATCCTTTTCTTTTTTTGGTATTGGTTTGTAGGGCTTGGTTTTGTACACTATACGTATGTGGCATTATACCTAAGTATACGAATGCTCACTCGTCGAATATTCCGTCCCTCAACCCCCTCAGCCGCCAAAACAGAGTTCGACAAAGTTCGTTAGGATCGTTACTCAAATTCGTAACATTTGAAATCCAGTGTTCTCTCTCAAATTCGAAGGGGTTTCGAAGCCCATCAACTGTGTGCTAACTGCTAAGTAATCAGGTTCGTCCCCCTTGTCGAATACTCCCACCCTCAGTCGTGTCGTGGAGTTCAGAAAAGTTTTCTTCCAAATTCGAAGCAAGCCCATCAATTATGTGCTTAGTATTCAGGTTCGTTTCCATAAACATTCATCTGAATCCATTTTAGTTTTCTGCAAATCCAACCATGGCTCAAAACCGGTCTTTCTTTGCAAAATGCACAACTATTCAACAATCATGTGCATTTTGAACTGGTACCTTATACATTGGCACCTAACACGTCGTTAGCGACATTTGTTACTAAGCGGTTTGCACCTTGGTTTGCAAACTGGTTTATTGATAAACCATAGATAAACCAGGTGAGTGTCTATTAATCGACATCGGTTTCAAAGAAGTTTACCCCTTGGTTTATCAACTGGTTTATTGATAAACCATAGATAAACCAGGTGAGTCTCTGTTAACTGACACTAGTTTCCAAACAGCAGGTTTACCCCTTGGTTTATCAACTGGTTTATTGATAAACCATAGTTAAACCAGGTGAGTATCTGTTAATTGACACTGGTTACTAAACACTAGGTTTGCAAACTGGTTTATCAACTGGTTTATTGATAAACCAAAGATAAACCAGGTGAGTGTCTGTTAACTGACACTGGTTACTAAACAGTAGGTTTGCACCTTGGTTTGCAAACTGGTTTATCAACTGGTTTATTGATAAACCATAGATAAACCAGGTGAGTGTCTGTTAACTGACACTGGTTTCCAAACAGCAGGTTTACCCCTTGGTTTATCAACTGGTTTATTGATAAACCATAGATAAACCAGGTGAGTGTCTGTTAACTGACACTGGTTTCCAAACAGCAGGTTTACCCCTTGGTTTATCAACTGGTTTATTGATAAACCATAGATAAACCAGGTGAGTGTCTGTTAATTGACACTGGTTACTAAACACCAGGTTTGCAAACTGGTTTATCAACTGGTTTATTGATAAACCATAGATAAACCAGGTGAGTGTCTATTAACTGACACTGGTTACTAAACAGCAGGTTTGCACCTTGGTTTGCAAACTGGTTTATCAACTGGTTTATTGATAAACCATAGATAAACCGTGAGTGTTAACCGACGGTTTCAAACGAGGTTTACCCCTTGGTTTATCAAGCGGTTTATTGATAAACCATAGATAAACTGTGAGTCTCGTTAACCGGTTTCCAAGCGGCGGAGTTTACCCCTTGGTTTATCAACTGGTTTATTGATAAACCATAGATAAACCAGTTGAGTGTCTGTTAATTGACAATGGTTACTAAACACCAGGTTTGCAAACTGGTTTATCAACTGGTTTATTGATAAACCATAGATAAACCAGGTGAGTGTCTGTTAACTGACACTGGTTACTAAACAACAGGTTTGCACCTTGGTTTGCAAACTGGTTTATCAACTGGTTTATTGATAAACCATAGATAAACTAGGTGAGTGTCTGTTAACTGGCACTGGTTTCCAAACAGCAGGTTTACCCATTGGTTTATCAACTGGTTTATTGATAAACCATAGAAAAACCAGGTGAGTGTCTGTTAACGGACATTGGTTTCCAAACAGCAGGTTTACCCCTTGGTTTATCAACTGGTTTATTGATAAATCATAGATAAACCAGGTGAGTGTCTGTTAATTGACACTGGTTACTAAACACCAGGTTTGCAAACTGGTTTATCAACTGGTTTATTGATAAACCATAATAAACTGTGAGTGTCTCGTTAATCGACATCGGTTACTAAACAAAGAGGTTTGCACCTTGGTTTGCAAACTGGTTTATCAACTGGTTTATTGATAAACCATAGATAAACCAGGTGAGTGTGTGTTAACTGACATTGGTTTCCAAACAACAGGTTTACCCTTTGGTTTATCAAAAACCTGGTGAGTGTCTGTTAACTGACACTAGTTACTAAACAGCAGGTTTGCACCTTGGTTTTCAAACTGGTTTATCAACTGGTTTATTGATAAACCATCGATAAACCAGGTGAGTGTCTGTTAACTGACACTGATTACTAAACGGCAGGTTTGCACCTTGGTTTGCAAACTGGTTTATCAACTAGTTTATTGATAAACCATAGATAAACCAGGTGAGTGTCTGTTAACTGACACTGGTTTCCAAACAACAAGTTTACCCCTTAGTTTATCAACTGGTTTATTGATAAACCATAGATAAACCAGGTGAGTGCTGTTAATTGACACTAGTTACTAAACACCAGGTTTGCAAACTGGTTTATTGATAAACCATAGATAAACCTGGTGAGTGTTTGTTAACTGACACTGGTTACTAAACAGCAGGTTTGTACCTTGGTTTGCAAACTGGTTTATCAACTGGTTTATTGATAAACCATAGATAAACTGTGAGTGTGTTAATCGACACCGACTTAAACGTGTTTGGACCTTGGTTTGCAAACTGGTTTATTGATAAACCCTAGATAAACCAGGTGAGTGTCTATTAACTGACACTGGTTACTAAACAGCAGGTTTACACCTTGGTTTGCAAACTAGTTTATCAACTGGTTTATTGATAAACCATAGATAAACCAGGTGAGTGTCATTTAACTGACACTGGTTTCCAAACAGCAGGTTTACCCCTTGGTTGATCAACTGGTTTATTGATAAACCATAGATAAACCTGGTGAGTGTTTGTTAATTGACAATGGTTTCCAAACAGCAGGTTTACCCCTTGGTTTATCAATAAACCATAGATAAACCTGGTGAGTGTCTGTTAACTGACACTGGTTACCAAAAAACAGGTTTGCACCTTGGTTTGCAAATTGGTTTATCAACTGGTTTATTGATAAACCATAGATAAACCAGGTGAGTGTCTGTTAACTAACATTGGTTACCAAACAGCAGGTTTGCAAACTGGGTTATCAACTGGTGTGTCTACTAGTTTATTAACAAACCATAGATAAACCATGTCATTGTCTATTAACAGTGTTAACTGGTCTGTGGTTTATCAATTGGTTTATCAACTGGCAATTTATTCCTTTAACATTGGAATACATTGATTATATGAATGTACTTATTTATTATGTTCAATATTGCAGATATGACTTCAGATTTTTGGCCCTCAGTTATTTATTTTGGACATTTTGTTGAAGACGGCATCGTCGGATACTCATGGAAATTTATTGACAAACGGAATCCAAGGAGAGTTGGTATCAGTAATGAAAGTACATGTGAAGAGTTATATGGTAAAGTACGAACCATTTGCCAAGTTGATGACATAGAGATAAGATTTGTTACTCTAGCAATGGCAAATGCTTTTAAATTTCCCGTCTTAATTACTAAAGATGAAGATTTTGAATGGTACTTGAACCTTAACAAACTAGGGGTTCAATCTCCACTTTTTGTTACCCGTTTGATCATGGAAAATTTGGACTCGAACCGAGGAGAAAATAATGAAACAGGTTTCGACATGGAAAATAATGGAGAAGAGGAAAATAATAGAGAAGATGAAAACAATTGAGAAGAGGAAGAAATGGGACATGAAGATTTTTTCCCAATAACCCTACCGAATTTGCCACACCGTCAAGACAGTTTGATGGGTTCAGTCAAGAGAACATAGATGAAGACAATAGAGATGGACCTTTATCCAATAACCCTAATGATTTTGCTACACCCACGAGACAGATGTTTGATGGGTTCAATCAAGACAACAGAGATCAAGACAATCAGTTCACAAGCGATAATTTAGGGACTTCTTCGGTTGCAAGTACAACGCGAGTGATACCAGAAGAGATTGATTTGAATGTTGGACAAGTATTCAATAACAAGAAGGAGCTTCAGGATGCTGTTCACTTGTTTGCATTAAACCATAAGTTTGAGTTCAAAACAAAAAAAATCCAACAAGACAGTGTACACTGTAGTTTGTGTTGATGATAATTGCAAATGGTGTTTGTTTGCAACAAAGTACTCAGAAAGTGATTATTTTGAGATTCGAAAATATAGACCCGAACATTGTTTCCCCCAAAATATTTGCATGGCTGATTATAGGCAAGCGACAACACGTATGATTGGGAAACACATTTCACCAAGGTTGGAGGACCGCGACACTGTGTTACAACCGAAGGAAATCATTGCAAAAGTGTCTAGAACATTGGGGGTTTCACCAAACTACCAAAAAGCGAGGAGGTCTAGAGAAGATGCCTTAACACAACTCAGGGGTTCAGCTGAGGATAGTTACTGATTTAGAATTGATTAGACTTTAGCAATTGTAAAAGTTCTTCCTGCTGAATATCAGCATGTAGGCCTACTTCCTGTTCTACCTGCAGTTGTTGCTGTCTTGTTGCCTACTTCCTGTTACGTTAAGTTAAGTTAAGTTACATTACGTTACGTTAAGTTAAGTTAATTTAAGTTAATTTGCCACGCCACGCTACGTTACGCTATGAAGTGAAGTTGCTGCTGCTGTTGCTGTTATGTGTTGCTGCTGCTGCTTAAGCCACGCCACGCTTAAGTTGCTTGCGTTACGCCACGCTACGCTACGCTTAAGTTAAGTGAAGTTAAGTAAAGTAAAGTAAAGTTAAGTTAAGTTAAGTTACGTTACGTTAAGTTAAGTGAAGTTAAGTAAAGTTATGTTAAGTTAAGTTAACTTAGACTTCAAATTTGCCTCCCAAATTTTGAAGTCAAATTTGAATGGCCATATAAAACCCTGGATTCTCCATTCTCTCTCATTCCAATTCCTCGTCATTTCTCTCTCCACTTCTATCTCCAATCTCTACTCTGCCCTATCTCTCTCTCTCTCTACCGATTCAATTCAAATTCCTCCTCTCCTATCTATGGGGAATGGCGATGGTGAATGCTTCATGCTATTGTGGGGACCTTAATGTTTTGAAGACATCGTGGACAGGAACAAATCCTGGGAGAAGACTCTTCGGCTGTACCAACTATTCCTATGTAAGTGTTCTTTCGTTTTAGGGTTTTATTGTTAAATTTAGATTGTGTTTTCTTTCTCATTTGGATGTATGTTACAGGACGGTGGGTGAGGATACTTCGCGTGGTATGACCCACCAATGTGACCTCGATCAACAATAGTGATTCCAGGACTTCTACGAACAATCTCTCAGCTGAAAGTAGAGATTTGCGAACTTGAAATGAAGGTTGTTGAAGATAAGAAAAAATTCATGTGGATTTTAGGTGTCATTAGTGTTATTTTCTTGCTAGTTGTTGTTGTCTTGTTGTCTGTCTGACTGACTTTTCATGTTATAATGTGGTTCTCCTTTCTTTTGTAATGTAAGTAAGGTTATAACTATGTGTACCCCCAATCTTTTGTTTTTGTTGATGGGGAGGGGAAGATGTAAATGCCAGTGATTTTTGGACATGTACCTATGGTGACTCTAACTATGGCTGTAAGTATGTATATGATACAATTTGTTGATAAGTTTGGTGTACTTACATTTGGTGTACTTAATTTGTTCAAATATCGTTATACTAACACCTGCTGTAGGAACAATTTTTCTGAGTTTATCAATGGTTTATCAATAAACCAGCTGATAAACCAGGTCACTTTAAAAGAAAAAACCATTTTTTACACCTAACACCTGCTGTAGAAACAATTTTTCTGAGTTTATCAATGGTTTATCAATAAACCAGCTGATAAACCAGGTGCACTTTAAAAGAAAAAACCATTTTTTACACCTGCTAACACCTGCTGTAGGAACAATTTTTCTGAGTTTATCAATGGTTTATCAATAAACCAGTTGATAAACCAGGTCACTTTAAAAGAAAAAACCATTTTTACACCTGCTAACACCTGTAGGAACCATTTTTAAGTTTATCAATGGTTTATCAATTAACCAGCTGATAAACCAGGTCACTTTAAAAGAAAAAACCATTTTTTACACCTTCTAACACCTGCTGTAGAAACAATTTTTCTGAGTTTATCAATGGTTTATCAATAAACCAGCTGATAAACCAGGTCACTTTAAAAGAAAAAACCATTTTTTACACCTGCTAACACCTGCTGTAGAAATATTTGTTTTAAATCTATAATAGATATTTCTATGATTAATATATGATTTTTATTCAAAAAATTATTTATCATTTTATAAAATTAGATATTTCTATGATTAATATATGATTTTTATTCAAAAAATTATTTATCATTTTATAAAATTAGATATTTTAAAAAATGTGTTCTATAACTGTCCACTATCTCAAATGACGGTTGAATAGACTAATGGCGGTTGAATAGCCAAAGCATTAAATGTACAATATCTCATTTGAAAACTTGGCAATTTTCAAAAAGCTTAAACCTCCAAAAGTTTCTCTCTTCCTTCACCTATACTTCATCTTCTTTGCTAAAACCCTAATTTCGCCACACAAAGACAGATGTACAATGGCGTACAAAACGTAATTTGGTCAGTCTTCTTGATGTTGTTGTTCTCAATAGAGAGGGTCTTGGAAGCGAACTAGTCACCCTTCTCGACAATTCTGGTGTTCTTCCTCTTCTGACCTTCAACACCATCGACATACCAAACCCTCATCGAACTCTTCTTCCAAATAGATGAATCCTACCCCAAACATTCCCCACTCTCTTACTGGAAACATTAATGGCACCAGTATTGTGTTTGATGCCCAAACCATTCTTGCTGCTTTTCCAAAGCTCAAAACAGCAGGTGCCTCCATAAAAGAAATTACAAAGAAAATCGTTTCAAGTGGATGGGCTATAATGTTAGGAAGTATTCCTCGAACTCCGTCAGTAGCCGCCGAAGAAGAACTTGTTCATGCCTCTGCACTATGCCCTAGCTGCTGTTCTAGACAAGTGCTTGATTATCAAATCTGGGGCAAAGGATAAAATCACTGAAGTCCAATTGAAGCTGATGTCTGCAATTGTAATTGGTGAAGACATCAACTGGCCGCTGCTCGTGGAGTTTGTATTTGACAACATCACAAAGCACGTGAAGCATCCCAACAAACCCAAAGTTGACTCATCACCTCATCATCACCCATTTTCTTAGAAAAATCAAGCCGTGATGCATAGTTGCTGTTGGTGAAGTGGTTTATGATTGGACAGAAGAAAGTTTGGTTGTACTCGATCTAACTTGGGCTACAAAGTCCAAAGAAGTATGTTCCACCCGCCGCCGCAAGAGAAGAAAGGAAGAAAAGAAGGCACCTTGTTATAAGGGAGGAGGAAGAGATTGTAGCTACAGCAAATGCAACTGTAGAAGCTAAAACAAATGCAACAGAAGTTACAACATTCAGACTGCCGTTGGTGCTTCTTCCACCATGTTGGCGTTACTCAAGGAAGAAGAAAAGAGCATCTGGCTGTTCGAACCCCGAAACCTTCATTCCTTTCTCCCAAACGCCGAACCTTCCAACCTTCAATCCACACCGCTTCTTGTACGAGATCTAGGAAATTTTTACTTCCCTCCTATCTTTAATCCAACCTATCATCCCAAACACTCTCCTTACCTTATAAATCCTACTCCCATACCGAAAATTGGGTATTTCCAATTGATCACCTTTCCATACTTCATTCAAGCCCTTCTCTCATTTCATGAAGAAAATAAGGAAGCAAAACCAAATGTTCCTCTCTTCAAATATGTGGATGACAACAAACAGAAGCAAAGATGTCCCATACCACAAACCTTCTCAAGAAATGAACTCAAAAGAGGTCATTCAATTAAATTATGGTAAATATTTTGACCATACGCCTCTTCAATGGAATGCCTTCTACCATGCCCAAGATAGATTTATGCTAGATGAGCCGGGTGATGAAAGTATGGGATATCTTCAATGCCAAGCTTCAAGCTACCAATGCCAATGAGATGATCCCTACTTAGTAGTCATCAAGATGATCTATGCGATCAATTATATGGAAGTATGCATAACATCATTCCAAACATCCTCAAATTGATTCATGAAAGCCATGGAGTACATTCACACATCGCCAGATATGTCGCCGCAGCATTCGGTTTCTCAAAGAAAACATCGACAAAGGTAGCAGGAGCTTCACCTCTACCCACCCATCTCCGAACCACATAAAACCCCATCTCTACATGCCTCTTCACCCATTAGAGCTCAATCCATCTCCATGATTTTTCCAACGCCAGATCATACCAAGTCACCATCTCCATCCGATCTTGACCAACAATATCAAAATCCCCATGACTCCATCTACTTCCGGGGGAAAAGAAGCAAAATGATGAAACCACTCTACCGATTCAACTTCATCTTCTTCATCTACATCTATCAAGACGCTTCATCCTCGAAGAATTTG
>CM028379.1:106274283-106455044 GCA_013146195.2 Codonopsis lanceolata | reverse complement strand
TTACACCTCGCTAACACATGATGTAACACCTCAGGAACAATTTTTCTCGAGTTTATCAATGGTTTATCAATAAACCACCGATAAAACAAGTGCATTTTAAAAGAAAAAAAACCATTTTTACACCTCGCTAACACATGATGTAGGAACAATTTTTCGAAGCTTATCAATGGTTTTATCAATAAACCAAATTGATAAATCAGGTGCACTTTAAAAGAAAAAACCATTTTTTACACCTGCTAACACCTGCTGTAGGAACAATTTTTCTAAGTTTATCAATGGTTTATCAATAAACCAGCTGATAAACCAGGTGCACTTTAAAAGAAAAAATCATTTTTTACACCTGCTAACACTGTAGAAATATTTGTTTTAAATCTATAATAGATATTTCTATGATTAATATATGATTTTTATTCAAAAAATTATTTATCATTTTATAAAATTAGATATTTCTATGATTAATATATGATTTTTATTCAAAAAATTATTTATCATTTTATAAAATTAGATATTTTAAAAAATGTGTTCTATAACTGTCCACTATCTCAAATGGCGGTTGAATAGACAAATGGCGGTTGAATAGCCAAAACATTAAATGTACACTATCTCATTTGAAAACTTGACAATTTTCAAAAAGCTTAAACCTCCAAAAGTTTCTCTCTTCCTTCACCTGCACTTCATCTTCTTCGCTAAAACCCTAATTTCGCCACACAAAGACAGATGTACAATGGCGGACAAAACAGAATTTGGCTGTCTTCTTGATGTTGTTGTTCTCAATAGAGATGGTCTTGGAAGCGAACTAGTCACCCTTCTCGACAATTCTGGTGTTCTTCCTCTTCTGACCTTCAACACCAACACCATCCGACATACCAAACCCTCACCGAACTCTTCTTCCAAATAGATGAATCCTACCCCAAACATTCCCCACTCTCTTATCGAAACATTAATGGCACCAAGATTGTGTTTGATGCCCAAACCATTCTTGCCGCTTCCAAAGCTCAAAACAAACAAGGTGCCTCCATAAAAGAAATTACAAAGAAAATCGTTTCAAGTGGATGGGCTATCATGTTAGGAAGTATTCCTGAACCTGCTGTAGCTGCTGACAGGAAGAAGAACTTGTTCATGCCTCTGCACTATGCCCTAGCTGCTGTTCTGGACAAGTGCTTGATTATCAAATCTGGGGCAAAGGATAAAATCACTGAAGTCCAATTGAAGCTGATGTCTGCAATTGTAATTGGTGAAGACATCAACTGGGCTGCTGTTCTGGTGGAGTTTGTATTTGACAACATCACAAAGCACATGAAGCATCCCAACAAACCCATGTTGACTCATCACCTCATCATCACCCATTTTCTTAGAAAAAATCAAGCTGTGATGCAGAGTGTTGCTGTTGGTGAAGTGGTTTATGATTGGACAGGAAGAAAGTTTGGTTGTACTGATCTAACTTGGGCTACAAGGTCCAAAGAAGTATGTTCCACTGGCCGCAAGAGAAGAAAGGAAGAAAAGAAGGCACCTTGTTATAAGGGAGGAGGAAGAGATTGAAGAGGAAGCAAATGCAATCAGAGCTACAAAGAATGCAATCAGAAGCTACAAATTCGCACTGTTGGTGCTTCTTCCACCATGTTGGCGAAGTTACTCAAGGAAGAAGAAAAGAGCATCTGCTGATCTGAACCCTGAAACCTTCATTCCTTTTCCCCCAAACGCTGAACCTTCCAACCTTGAATCCACACCTGCTTCTTGTACGAGATCTAGGAAACAGCAGAAGCCTTACTTCCCTCCTATCTTTAATCCAACATATCATCCCAAACACTCTCCCTACCTTATAAATCCTACTCCCATACCTGAAAATTGGGTATTTCCAATTGATCACCTTCCATACTTCATTCAAGCCCTTCTCTCTTTTCATGAAGAAAATAAGGAAGCAAAACCAAATGTTCCTCTCTTCAAATATGTGGATGACAACAGAAACAGGAAGCAGCATGTCCCATACCACAAACCTTCTGAAGAAATGAACTCAAAAGAGGTCATTCAATTAAATTATGGTAAATATTTTGACCATATGCCTCTTCAATGGAATGCCTTCTACCATGCCCAAGACAGATTTGTGCAGGATGAGCTGGTGATGAAAGTATGTGATATCTTCAATGCCGCTACAAGCTACCAATGCCAACAGATGATCCCTACTTAGTAGGAAGAGAAGTCACCGAAGATGATCTATCGCAAGTAAAGTATATGGAAGTATGCCCGACATCAATCCAAACATGCTCAAATTGATTCATGAGCAAGCCATGGAGTACATTCACACATCGCCAGATATGGTCGCCGCTAAGTATCTGTCTCTCAAAGAAAACAGATCGACAAAGGTAGCAGGAGCTTCTACCTCTACCCAGCCATCTCCTGAACCACATAAAACCCCATCTCTACATGCTTCTCCTTCACCCATTAGAGCTCAACCCATCTCCATGATTTTTCCAACAGCAGATCATACCAAGTCACCATCTCCATCTGATCTTGACCTGAACAATATCAAAATCCCCATGACTCCATCTACTTCCAGTGGGGAAAGTCAAGAAGCAGCTGATGAAACCACTTCTACTGATTCAACTTCATCTTCTTCATCTACATCTACAAGACTGAAGACAATTCATCCTCAGAAGAATTTGTGCCTCCAAAGACTACTTCGTAAGCAAACCCCCCTTTCTCCAACCCATATTCATGCTTATAGGCTAAGGAAGATACGTAAAGCGTTAAACTAGCTATTCCCTACTTGACACCCCACCTATGCGCTCCTACAACTTCAACCTCACCAATCGCTACTCCTGCTGATCCACCACCAACTGCTACTCCTGCTTCTCCTACAGATCCTTCTACTTCAACCCCTGCTGCTCCTGGTAATCTCTTTCCTGAAGGTGCTACTTACTATGAAGCACTAGATATTGTAAGAATTACTCAGGTGCACATCAAAGAAGATCTCAAGGACATGAACCAGCAGCTGAATAAATAGATTCAGGAAGTACAACAGCAGATGAACCAACAGGTTCAAGGTTTGCAGATGCAGATTAAAGCTCTTCTACCCTCCATACAGGACTCTATATTTGTTGCAGTTCAAGCTGCATATGCTGCAGGTGAGTCTGCTGGACTTAAAGCATTCAAGGAGGAGGAAGAGAAACAAAGAGCCGAAGTTAAGCGTAAGCCTTAGCACTCAAAGAAGCGTAATTGAAGCAAAAGGCAAGAGTGAAAAAGTCAAGCAAAGGCAGGTTACAAAGAGAAAATCTCGTGCCTAAAATGTAGATTAGGCATTGCAGCCTAAACACCTAGGAAGAGCTACGTAACAAGCCGCCGCTGCAAATGAAGAATCTTCTCGATGAAGATATCGCACGCCCAAGATTGAAGTGTTTTTTTTTTAGACACACTAGCAACTCTATCTATCCATCAAACTGATTACATTTGGTGTACTTCATTTTTAAATGTAATAAGTTTAACTCATATACTATTCTATTAACACCTGATGCAGAAACAATTTTTCTGCGTTTATCAATGGTTTATCAATAAACCAGTTTCTTAAACCATTTTCATAAACCAATATGTGAACATGATTTATCAATGGTTTATCAATAAACCAGCTGATAAACCATGTGCATTTTCAAAGGAAAAACCATTTTTGACACTTAAAACCAAATTATAACATAAAACCTACTTGGTTTATCAATAAACCAGCTTAAACCGCATAAACCAATCAGAACATGGTTTATCAATGGTTTATCAATAAACCAGCTGATAAACCATGTGCATTTTCAAAGGAAAAACCATTTTTGACACTTGAAACCAAATTATAACATAAAACCTACCTGGTTTATCAATGGTTTATCAATAAACCAGTTTCTTAAATCAGTTTCATAAACCAATCTGTGAACATGGTTTATCAATGGTTTATCAATAAACCAGCTGATAAACCATGTGCATTTTCAAAGGAAAAACCATTTTTGACACTTGAAACCAAATTATAACATAAAACCTACCTGGTTTATCAATGGTTTATCAATAAACCAGTTTATTAAACCAGTTTCATAAACCAATCTATGAACATGGTTTATCAATGAACCAGCTGATAAACCATGTCATTTTCAAAGGAAAAACCATTTTTGACACTTGAAACCAAATTATAACATAGAACCTACCTGGTTTATCAATGGTTTATCAATAAACCGGTTGATAAACCAGTTCAATAAACCAATTTCATAAACCAATCTATGAACATGGTTTATCAATGGTTTATCAATAAACCAGTTGATAAGCCATGTGCATTTTCAAAAGAAAAACCTTTTTTGACACTTCAAACCAAATTAGAACACAAAACCTACTTCGTTTATCAATGGTTTATCAATAAACCAGTTGATATAAACATGGTTTATCAAAAAACCTGTCAAACCACACACATAAACAAAAACCAACATAACCCAGTTGAATAAACCAACATAATAAGAAAGAATTGTGTTTGCAAGTGTAAAAGTTCTTCCTGCAAGTTTAATATGCACTATACAAATATGAAAGTGATATACAAACTGTCGAGTAATATACAAACATTTTCAATTGACATATATTTGCAATTACAAACTCATATAAGTAGTACCCAAAATAAATAAAAAACAGAGCAATTTCATTGCATTAATCAAGGTAAGCAAGGATTGTCATTGTCATAAACAAGTGTATTTTACATGACCCCTGTGAAATAAAGAAAATACATGACCATCACAAGAAGCAACAGCAGCAAGTATATGCATTAATCTATCTCTATAGTCATTCCATTTGTTTCCTCACACTTCTTCTTCCAAATGTTCATCTTATTTCTTTCTGATTTTCTGCCCTTTCTTAATTTTGATTCTTTTTATTAGTTGTGTTTCAGCAGCCTTCACTTGATCAATTGTACCAGGCCTCTCATGCACTGCATTTCCAGCAGCCTTCACTTGAGGCCTCTCTTGCACTAGATTTCCAACAAATTCCGAGTTGCAAAGAAGTTTTAGCGTGATATAGGGAGAAGAGATTTGTGCAGATGCTTTTCTCCCCCTCTTTTTCTTCGATTCCAAAATATTGTCAGTCTCAATACCAAGGAGACATTTCTTTTTCCTACCCTTAACCTCTTCTATTTTTCCCTGCTTATCCTCAGCATTTTTACCTGCTTCAAATGCAGATACTTCTTCCAAAATATCTTCCAAATCTTCCATCACCCCTTTCACTTTTTCACTTCTTTTTCTGGTCTTCCTTTGGAAGACACTTTCACTCTTCATCGCAATAGTAGTGGAGATGAGATTGGTGGTAGGGGGTAGAAGATATGGTGGGAGTGGTGGTGGTTGGGAGAGTAGTGGAGATGGTAGTGGTGGTAGGGGGAGTAGTAGAGATGGGGGGAATGGTGGTGGTAGGTAAGGAAGTGGAGATGGGAATGGTGGTAGGGGGAGTAGTAGAGATGGAGGGAGTGGTTGTGGTAGGTAGGGAAGTGGAGATGGGAGTGGTGGTAAGCGGATTAGTAGAGATGATGGGAGAGGTGGTAGGGGGAGTAGTAGAGATGGTGGGAGTGGTGGTAGGAGGAGTAGTAGAGATAATGAGAGTGGTGGTAGGGGGAGTAGTAGAGATGGTGGGAGTGGTGGTGGTAGGAGGAGTAGTAGAGATGATGAGAGTGGTGGTAGGAGGAGTAGTAGAGATAATGGGAGTGGTGGTTGTAGGGAGAGTAGTGGAGATGGGAGTGGTGGTTGGGGGAGTAGTAGAGATGGTGGGATTGGCATTTCGGATTCTGGAAAAGGAAGCAAAAGTTGGAAAAGTAGGAGAAAAGTCACGGGTGGGAGTCAATGCCAAGTTGGGGGGTGATGCTTGTTGTCGAGCAGGATCTAAACTTGTTTTTAGATCATCCTGTCAATTCAAGTAGGTAAGTAAGCTTAGGTAAGTATAAACTAATTAATATTCACAACCAATTACTCAAAATCAAAAGGGCAAATACTTTACCACTTTTCGATCCAAGGCTGTCACTTCAGTCCTAAGATGATCAATCTTTTGGTCCATCTTCTGCAATAAATCAAAAATTGCACTGAGATAAGGAGTGCTAATGCTGCTGGTGCTAGTCACAACGAGAGAGGGAGAGGGATGTTGTCGGGAGGGGAGGTGCTGCTGCTGCTGTTGACGGCCTTCATCTTCAACATGTTCAGCCACAACATGGAAGGATGTGCTCCAATCAGCGCCAAACTGTCGCTCATACTCAACAACATAGGGCTGTTGTTTTTCAACCTCAGTGGGGGTCAATGGAACAAGCACTTCATCCTATCAATTGAGCAAAATATCAACTTGATTAATCAACTCTACTAGGCACTACTGTTTATAAAATAACAAAGTTTGGAACCACAACTTTATTAATCAAACTCTACATTTACCCTTGTAATATCCAATGTATCGATAATTTCCTCATAGCTGGGATTTTGGCAAGACTTCCAATTGCACATTCTGGGAGTTTTCGGCACTTGACTATCGATGTTTGATAGCTCATATAAGTCTATAAATCCAGGAAAATCATGGCACAACTCAAATATCCAAACCTGCATTTTAAAAATGTTACATATTAGAAGCATATCAAATTGAAATAATTAGATAACCATTCAATATAAAATCGGCTAACCATATAATATATACAATTGGTTACATGTAATGCCAACGGAAAGCCGTTGCATACAGAAGTCTGAGCACGAGAAGTAGCCATCTTCATCACTGAATTGAGAAGGTGGGGATAGGACTTTGTTCCCCATGGATATTTATTGAACAAATCCAAATTTTCAACTATACTTAACACACCCACGTCAATAGCAGCATTAGGTGAAATACCCCTTACCACATACTTCCAAACAACTGCAAGACCCAACTTCAGTTTATCATCCATGTCAGTTGCATCTATAATTTTTTTTTTTAACTCTTCAGGCTTCACTGCCCTCTGTTCAGGAAAATATTTATCCACTAGTGCCTTGGTACTAGGGATCTCATCGTAATAATCTTCTAATAATCCAGGTTTTAAACCTGTGATTAAGGTGTAGTCCGAAAAGGAAAATCTTACTTCTTGACCACCAATACAAAACCATATTTCATTTTTTTTAGTTGTTGGTGACTGAATCCTAAAAAGTGCTAACACATGCATCAGCACATTGCTCTTACTCATATTCTTTCTCATCTTATACAGCTCACCAAAAGCTGAATTCTTGAAAAGAATTTGGTGTGCTTCATCCAATGAATTATAAACCTCATCTAATACTAACAGATTACATCTTGATGTAACCTTCGCTTTGTACCGGTCATCACGAGCAATAGTATATGCTGCCATATTTTCTGTAATAAAAATACAAATTAAACATTAAAATAAGGAACTATAATCTACGACTATTAAAACAAGGTTTACTGACAGTGAAATTCATGAACCATATGAAATTACACTTGGTTTACAGACATGGTTTCATAAACCGGGTTATAAAACACATGGTTATAAAGCAAATTGGTTTTGTCAATATAAACAAAAAGGCATGTACATGGTTTATTAATAAACCATAGATAAACCATGTCATTGTTTGTTAATAATGTTAACTGGTCTGTGGTTTATAAAAAAGTTACCAAACAGCAGGTTTGCACCTTGTTTTGCAAACTGGTTTACCAAACAACAGGTTTGCAAACTGGTTTATCAATATAAACAAAAAGGCAGGTACATGGTTTATTGATAAAACAGTGGAGGTCGACTCAAAAAGGCAGGTACATGGTTTGCAAACTGGTTTGTCAATATAAACAAAAAGGCAGGTACATGGTTTATTAATAAAACAGTGTAGGTCGACTCAAAAAGGCAGGTACATGGTTTGCAAACTGGTTTGTCAACAAAAAGGTAGGTACATGGTTTGTAAACTGGTTTGTCAATATAAACAAAAAGGCAGGTACATGGTTTATTGATAAAACAGTGGAGGTCGACTCAAATGATCAACCATAAAGACAACATTAAAACCCTAAGCGAAAAAGCAATGTGAGGTTTACCTGGTTCTGAATCGATTATCACGGACGAATTAGGGTTTCTTGAAATCTCTTGAGCTTTGAATCAAAATCCAAAATCAAATTGAAATCAATGGTCGTCACTGAGAGGGTTCTAGGTCGACAAATGCTGTGTTAGAATGAACCGTGAGTTTGTTCAGATCGACCACGGGTGTGTATATACGTATTGGGGTAAGTAGTCGACAGATAAACCAAGTGGTTTATTGGATAAACCGATGTATATCCAATAAATTAACGTTGGTCAAAAAATTTACTTATGGTCGATAGGTCGACCACTTGACGACCACTTATGTCGACCACTTTATGCAGGGGCGTTTTAGGTCAGATCCATAAGTGGGTTTGTCAAAGGCTATATATGTATAACAGCCGGGTCTGTTGGCTATATTTGACAAATGCCACTTCCCTTCCTAGTTTTCCCATTCCTTCCATTTAAGCTTGTCAATGGATCGGATTTTGATCCGAATCCGATCCAAATTTGATATTATTTTTAGGATATGGATTTGGTTTTTAAATCAGATTAACCGATTTTGATCAGAATCCAAAAATCCGAAAGCTTAACAAATCGAATATGGATTAATGTGTTCCGATCCCTTAATAACCCGATCCGATTCGATATAAAAAATATATTAATATTATACATATAAACATTACTAATAATTTGTTTTTTGTCATTAATCATTACTAATTTTACTAAATATAATTTTTTCGACGAACTCTAAGATCTTTCTAACATTATTATTCATGTTTGTGTAAGCTAAGAACATGAATTTTTAATTTTATTCAACCTTTGATTAAGAACAAATATCTCAATATTAATTTTATTTAGTACTTTAATTAGGGGCAAATAAAATCCGAATCCGATCTGATCCAAGTTCGATAATTTTTTAGGCAAAATTCAGGCCGGTCCACTTTCCCAAGTTTCTAATCGTTAAAATACATTTTTTTTAAACTGAAAAAAACCACTTTTGGATGCGAAAAGACTGTGATACCATTAATGAGCAATAGGCACGCTACGTCAAGTTTATATATCATGGTACAAAGTTTATAAAGTGCAAGTTTATATATCGCGGTGCAAAGTTTCTTTCATCAATTAATTTTACATATTTTTCCAATGCGATTCAAAGATTGATTTTAAAATATTTTTTACAGCAAGTTTATATGTCGCGGTGGAAAATTTATAAAGTGAAAATTTATTTATCGCGGTCAAAAGTTTCCTTCATCAATTAATTTTATATATTTTTGCACCGCGGTTCACAAATATATTCACTGCGATTCAAAGATTTTGAAAGATATACCGCGGTGCGCATATGTTGTTAACCAGTATTCATAGCAATTAATATTTATTAGATTTTACATTATTTAAGTTTTAATAAAAAAATTGAAGTAAATATATATTTGTATAGCAGTACAACTTTTTATATATCACGGTTCATAATTTTTATATGTAGATTTTGCATCGCGGTATATAAAAATTATACACCATAATACAAAAATAGTAATTCACTCAGTATTTAAATAGATAAATTGTAAGAAAACTAGAATTTATATCGCGGTGCAAAATTATCATATGTAGCGGTATAAATTAAATTTGAAGTATAGGTTTTGCACCGCGGTATATACAACTATGACCCGCGGTTTAGAGGTTAGTTATCCGTAACACGCATCTCGTGCTCATTAAGAGTAACAGTCTTTTCCCGTCCAAAAATAATTTTTTGTGATTGAAAATAAAAATAAAGTAGTTTAGCGAATAAAAATTTGAAAAAGGGGATTGGCCCGCAATTTTTTCTAATTTCTTAACAAATCGGATAATGAATATGACTGATCCGATCCGAATCCGATCCATTGACAGCCCTGCAGTTCCATTTACATTGAAATAGTCAAATAGGGTCCCACTGCCTAGGAAGAAAATAGGACGAACGATCACGACTCACGAACATGTGGTGGGGGAGATTATAGTATTGCACAATGCACCCCTGAACTTTGGGATTTTGTTAGCTTTGGTTCCTTAAGTTTAGAACTTTATAAAAAATTCCTAAATTCATAACTATTATTTAAGTGTTTGTATATATTTAATTTTAGTCGATTTTACAAATTTATATAATGTAGTCAATGTGTTTGATGTCGTCAGTGTTTGATGTATTTTGAAAAATAATATTAAAAAAATCGAGAAGTACTGTACTTATGCAATAATTTCTAGGTCCCGACTAGTCCCCTAGGCACCTAGCACTGGTCTGCTGCCTAGCAACTTTTAGAACCATGTGTGTGTGTGTGTGAGAGAGAAGCTAACATTATTTAGATGTTAGTAATAATTGGTTGATCAATTGTTATAGATAGGTTTGATTGATCATAAATTTCCTAGCTATAAAGGGAATTGAGCGACAAATTCGCGTGGTTAATAATAATGTTCGAGGTTTTTTGTTTTCCTCACACACACATATATATACACACACACACACCCAGGCTATATGATAGATACTTGTATGAATAAGGGTTAAGTCTAGATTTGTAGCAGTTCGAGGAATAGGGTGGGTAGTGGCGCAGGCACTACTAATGCAAAAACCTAACAATTCCATAGTTTTACATTTCGCTTATTCCTCGTTATGTCCCATATCCAGTCAAATCAGTTAATAACCGTCAACTTCGATTTAGTTCAGTTCGAGTATCCACAATTTGGTTCGAAATTTCCATCCATGTATGTGTCAAATTTTCTCTCTTTATTCACATTCAATTTAAATGGACCTCTTTAATGAAAATGTTGATTTGATCTTCTGTGACATGCATCCAACCATTAAAATGAAATTTGACAAAAAAATTAAAAAAGAAAATAAAAGGGAACACCAATAGAAAGAGTTTTTAAAAAGAAAAATTCTGACTAGGATATATCCACACCCTTAAATAGAATGTGAAAAATTAAAATTGTTATCTACAATGTGACATCCACATTTGCATCCACATTTGCATTTAAGAAGTTTTTCTTTCAAAAATGATATAAATTATATGTGACATCTAATTTCTTTCACATTTACATTGGCCTTTTTTCTAGTGTAACCCTTTTAGTTAAAATTAGTTTAAAAAATATATAATTAGTTCGGTGTGGGTATTTTGTATTTACATGATTTCAAAGGTTAAATTAAACATAAGATATCGAAACCTAGCAATCTCGCATCCAACGTAGTCTACTTGATTCACGATTTCTTCCAGTAAAAGTGAAAACCTAATCTCAGTATCTTCAAAATTTGCAATATGATTAACAGGTTCAATAGCTAATGGTTCTACAAAACATTTGAACTGGTTTTAATGCAAGTGATTAACTTTCGTGTCAAATCTAAGGCATCAACTTCCGTGACAATGGCGAATATAAGGGGATGATGATTGTGGGTTTCGAGATGAATATTTAATTGTATGGCTTAATATATTCATCTCCTCCTAGTTGGGCACAATAGTACAGTACTATATATATATATATATATATATATATATATATATTTAATACAACACCTATAAAATGCTTAATACAGTATTTTTATAAAATATTTGACCAAAATACCTTTTACGTAATTTATTATTTTTGTTTTTTAATTAAATTTAAATTAACTAAAATTTATTTTTTTGTTTTTTATTAAATTTAAATTAGATAATTTAAAATTTAATAATTAATTTGTTTTGAATTAGGTTTAATTTGAATTAGGTTTAAATTAAAAAGAACAAGTTTTGGGGTAAAAAAACATGTTAAAAAAACATATTTTTGGTAATTTAGTTTTTTTAATTAAATTTAAATTAACTAAAATTTATTTTTTTGTTTTTTATTAAATTTAAATTAGCTAATTTAAAATTTAATAATTAATTTGATTTGAATTATGTTTAAATTAAAAAAAAACCAACTTTTGGGTTTAAGGACTGGATTGAAACCAGTCCTAAACCCATTCATTTCCCCCTGTTAATTTTTGTATTTGTGTTAAATGTGTTTAGGGTAGGCTGTCGGACCACCACCATTGACGGTGGTGGCCGGAGGTTATTGAGAGGAAGAGAAAGACGCAGTAGGAGAGAAAAGAAAGAAGAGAGAGAAACTATTTTATTGAAATTAAATTCTCTACAAAAATAAAACTATTACATCTATATATATCAAACAACTAATGTAAATGGGCTACTAGCCTACTAACAAAGTAATTGAGCCCAAATGAACTAACAAGGATTGGGCCTATATTTTTAACACACCCCCTCAACTCGAATATGCAACTATCGTGAAATGATCGAGTTGGAGAAGTGCAAACAAGTGAGTCTCAATGGACCGGGCCTCTTGGGCCAATACAAATCAAATGAGCCTATACGGCAAATGGGCCTATACGACAGATGGGCCTATACGGCAAATGGGCCACTATGGGCCAGAGTAGTAACAATCTTTATCAAGAAGTCAATCAAGTAGATCGAAGCCCAAAAACGGATCACCTTGAACACTTGTAGTAGATGTAGTGCAAGTTGATCGGAGCCCACAAGACGGATCACCCCGAACACTTGTAGTAGATATTGAGAAGCCCAAACAGGAGCCAATCTCCGAAAAGCTTGCTCGATCAATGGCTAGTAGAAGAAGGAGTATCCAAAACGAACTTTTCTGTCCTAAGGATTACATCCTTAATCCAATAATGTGAATCGGACACCGACCACACAGTGAAATGAAAACCAAGTCAACATTTGACTTTGGTCAATCAAAGAAGTTCAAACAAGAACATCCCGTAGAAGGCAATGAGAAGAGTAGTTGAGTCACTTAACCTTGATAATTTGAGAGAAAGAGACTCGGATGAAATATTTTCCAAAGAATCAGATTGTTGAAACTCGACCAACAATAAAATTGTGCTGGCCGGCAATGAATTCTCCGAAAAATGCTAACAAAATCGGAGAGGGCAGTGAGAAAATCAATTAAGAATTTCTATGAGAAATCTTGAATTTCTTGAGTTCTTGAACAAGAAGATTTAATTGCAGTGATTTGATTGTAGAGATTTGATTGAAGACGATCGGGACAAAACAGAATGGAATTTTGAAGCAGGCAATGCAAGGAGTATTTGACTTGGGCTTGCTTTGTTGGGCCTGAAGAAGAGAGGCCTTGGTTGAGAGGTTATTTTGATTTGGGCAGAGAGGAGATGCTTCACCCATTGTGAATCACCATTGTATTGGGCATTGTGGTGGGAAGACTGATCGTAGTATAATGTGGATTGGGCAGTTAACCAGCCAGTAAAAGACATGAGTGACTTGATCGAATGATCCGATATAGGAGAAGAATACCAGTAAATAGCCAGGCCAAGGGTGGACCCCGTAACAATTCCCGATATCCATCTCAGTAAAGAACTCTTATCACTAGGGTTTTGCTGACCCGTGCGAAAGAGATTGGGAACAGCGCCTCCGATTTCCCATACTCACCAAAATGGGATAACTCTGGTCGGAACGGTGTCGGAGCATCACGCCGTAGTAGGTAGAGGAGGAGACGAAGTGCACTGGGACTAGACAAAGTTGCAGATCCCCATGGAAATTGAAATCGAAATCGAGCTTCCAGTCGAGGCGATCACGGAGCTTGGGGATGTCGGGGAGGAAGTCGCGCTCGATGATCTTCTCGATTGCGGCGACGTATGTGTCCTCGTCGAGGACAGTATTGAAGTGCCTTCTGGGGTTTCTTGAAATTGTTGTTGTTACTTGGTTGGTTGATTTTATTATTGTTCTTGATTTTCTACTCTTTTGTGTGCTTGACCCTCTTCTTGTTGCCGCCGATGGGAAGGTCTAATTTGGTGGCGATCTATTGCTCTGAGAGGGGGTTTGCGTTGCTGAGAGGGGGAATTTGCGTTGCCGATGGTTTTAGGGGTTATTTCTATCAACCTGCAAAGAGGAGTAGTAATCAGTTCCACCGGTGGTAGAAGCCGCAGAAATTATTAGGCGGCCCCTATGAGGGCGTTTCTTGGCCGGAGTAACGGGGATCGCGGAATTGGGTTCTTGGGGTGTGTTGGACACCGAATTGGGTTCTTGGAGAGAGAGGGATTTGATTTTGATTGAAGATGATGGGGAGATCGTGAGAGACGAACCGTCAGTCTTGATTCTTCGGCAGTATGAGATATTGCAAATGAAATGGAGATTTTCAGGTTTTGATTTTTGTTTTGAGAGTTGATTTTTTGTGCGGAAGAAGAATTGGTTCAGATCGAGGCTTTGATACCATGTTAATTTTTGTATTTGTGTTAAATGTGTTTAGGGTAGGCTGCCGGACCACCACCATTGACGGTGGTGGCCGGAGGTTATTGAGAGGAAGAGAAAGACGCAAGGAGAGAAAAAGAAAGAGAGAGAAAACTATTTTATTGAAATTGAATTCTCTACAAAAATAAAACTATTACATCTATATATATCAAACAACTAATGTAAATGGGCTACTAGCCTACTAACAAAGTAATTGGGCCCGAATGAACTAACAAGGATTGGACCTATATTTTTAACACCCCCCACAAGCCCACTGCCTGCTACCAGACCAGCCCTCAACCCAGCCCTTCCTTTTTGGCCTGCTACCAGACCAGCCCTCAACCCATCCCCCCTTTTGGACTGCCACCCAACCAGGCCCAAACCCATCCCCCCAATTTGGCCTGCTAGCAGACCGGTCCCTAGCCCATCTCCTCATTTGGACTGGTACAAAACCGGTCCTAAGGCCTAAACCCAAAACTTGTTTTTTTTTTAATTTAAACCTAATTCAAATCAAATTAATTATTAATTTTTAAATTAGCTAATTTAAATTTAATAAAAAAAACAAAAAATTAAATTTTAGCTAATTTAAATGTAATTAAAATAAATAAATAAATTACCCAAAACTTGTTTTTTTTAATTTAAACCTAATTCAAATCAAATTAATTTTTTTTAAATTTAAACCTAACTCAAAGATAATTTTTCACTTAGTATAACTAAATCAAATTAATTAGTAATTTAATTGTGTTTAGTAACTAAATCAAATTAATTAATAAATTAATTGTGTTTAAAATATTTTTAAATTTAAAATTTGTTAAATTAAATTTAATAAAAAAATAAAAAAAATAAATTATGTAAAGGGTATTTTGGTCAAATATTTTTTAAAAGTGCTGTATTAAGCATTTTATAGGTGTTGTATTAAGTATACCCATATATATATATATATATGGTGGCAGTGGATGCATATAACGGTGGTAGTGGATGCATGCTGATGCTACACAATTTGGTCTTGGGTCGTTCCTTGCGGTTTGTAGGATATTTGGGCTTATGTGGAGTTATGATCTAGTTGAAAACCTATCAAAAGAAAGACACCTTATAAGGAATATAAGGCAGGGCCTCACGAACCCCTCAGAT
Source organism: Codonopsis lanceolata (assembly GCA_013146195.2). NCBI lineage: Eukaryota > Viridiplantae > Streptophyta > Magnoliopsida > Asterales > Campanulaceae > Codonopsis > Codonopsis lanceolata. Next base: position 106,439,648 of record CM028379.1, on the reverse strand, counting down.
GTGGGAGTAAGTTCTTAAGCTTGATTGAAAGCAAAAAGACAGAGTTTCGATGTGTAAAGAGAACATACCTTTAGAATGAAGCATTGCAAGGTATATATAGCCCATTGGGACTGAAATCTGGGCTCAGTCATTATTGTGGAGACATCTTAGGCCTTTATGACCATAATTGCGGGTTGACCTCATAACTGACGGAGTCGTGGCTTAAATCTTGGGCTCGAGAGTTATCAAATAGTTGTGTTTATGATGAGTTTTTGTCTGCTCGACTAGCTTTGCTCCCTGCTTGGTCAAATCTGCAGAAGGATTCCTGGTCGAGATGGATGTTGGATGTTCAACCTCGGTTATCCTGTTCGGATAACTTTTTTCCTGGTCCCTGCGCCCCACGTGTTTATCACGTGAGGGCTCATGCGCCTGGCTCGTGACCAGGATTTGGGTCGAGCTCATCAATAGCCCCCTGCTCCTTGTTCATCGAGTATTTATGCTTGGTGCAATGAGCATATTTAAAGTTGTTTGTGGTAGCCTGAATTAGGGCGCAGAATACTTGGTCTTTTTTTTTTTCGTGATCCGAGCGATGGGAGCTGCTTTGTTGATGACAGTTGATGTGTTCGAAAGGCCAGTTGCAGGAAGCTAGAAGGTTCTTGCAGGCTGATGTCGGCTAGGGAAAGTCATGATGGATCGCGTCTTTTTGAGACGTGCATTAATGGCGGGTTTGATTGGGTGTGTCGCAGTCGCAAGTATTCGAATTTTGGATGACTTTTGGGCGCGTGATTTGAGCGTCGTTTCCCCCAATCATCTCCTATAAAAGGGGAAAACCTAACCTTTGCCTCTTTTTTTACTTCGCCTTCTTTTTCAAACTATCTGTATCTGTCGGCACTATTTTAGCTTGCATTGATTCCTCTGGCAAACGAATCCTACGGCAAACGAATCCTCCTTTTCTATAACTTGGATCATTTTCAAATTTCTCATTCCGGCAAACTCATCCCTGTTCAACGTACAAGTAAGTGTCTCTTTTTGCTTTAATTTTCCTTTTTCTGCATACGTCTTGAATATTTCCAAAATTTTGGGTTTCTTTATGTATGTTCTTCACATTTATCCTTTCTGGGTTGAGTTTTCGAGTTCCTCCTTCTAGATTAGGATGATTCTCAGGGAGATCGAAGGAAAATCTGGGAAAATCGTGATAGCAGTTAAGGTGTTTTAATCAAGATTCTCCCTCGATCTTTTTGTAGGATGTCATCCTCTCTTCGATCTTCTGACGAAGGCTCTAATTATGAACAATAAGCATATGATTATGACCATGGTGCTCATGAAACCAGAATTTCAGTAGATTTTGAAAGAACTGACTCTGATGTGCATGTTCTTGAAGAAACAGATGTACCGAAAGCGAGCAGCCAAGTTCCACATGGGAGAGTTGTCAACGACGTGACCATCGTTCAGGGTGATGAGGTAAATGAGGTGAGCTCAAGTGGGATCCCAAGCGAGGAGGAATTGATTGGCCGACCACGGGTAGGACGGAGAAACCGTAATGAAGATTACTATAACCTGAGCTCACTTACTCATTGTGTAATGCCCCGAGCCCGAAAGCCCGATCCGCTACGTGTAGCCCACACATTGGCCCACTGAGCACGCAACACCTTCGGTCATCAGGCCTGCCACAAGCCGACCCAAAAGTCCATGGATGATGTTGGTGTCCAGTAGTAGCGTATGGCTACCTTATAAATCACATACAAGTCCCACATCTACTCGATGTGGGATTGGGGTATTGCAATATCCCCAACTTAAATCCTTGACGTCTTCGTCAAGGCTGAATCGTACCCCGGACGATGCAGGATTCAAGAGGTGGCTCCCACCTTCTACGGTGTAGCACTTATGCCCGCACAGCACTTTGTTCCCATATTTCCGACCGGGACCCACTCTGATACCATTTGTAACACCCCGAGCCCGAAAGTTCGATCTGCTACGTGTAGCCCACACACTGGCCCACTGAGCACGCAACACCTTGGGTCATCAGGCCTACCACAAGCTGACCCAAAAGTCCATGGATGATGTTGGTGTCCAATAGTAGCGCATGACTACCTTATAAATCACACACAAGTCCCACATCCACTTGATCTAGGATTGGGGTATTGCACAATGGGAGTCAATTGATTCTGTAGTGGAGGTTGGGAATTGGTTTAGCTCGATTGGGATTTCTGAGAAAGATTATCAATGAGTTCCTTATGAGTCCGAGATGACTACTGCTCAGATGAGAAGCAAGACGAAAATAATAGTCTTCTTCTACGACTTCTTTCGCGTCAGGATGCGTTTTCTGTTAGACCCTTTTATTGTTGAGTTCTTAAGGGAGACCAACGTTGTTCCATGTGATCTACAACTCACAACCATGTTGATTTTGATTGCTTTTTGCGCGACCTGTCGGCTGGTCGGCTTTGAACCAAAAATGACCATACTCCGCAAACTCTTCCAATTTACCAAGGACAATAGATCGGGTAGGATTACTGGTCATTCGAAGGCTGGGGCTTTAAAGCTGTTTATCGAGTTTTCCCATAAGGTTGAAAAGCGGGAAAAGAGGATCATTGCTGTGGAGTCTTGGGTTGGATGGCCCTTTGCCCCGATCCCTTATGAAATGAAGCCTCCGACTTATGACCAATTCGACACCTTCACTGGAGAAGATATGTGTATGGAAATGTTGAGAGATGCGCTGGGAGTGACCGAGCAGGGTCAAAAATGGCTGATTGATTGGAAATCAATCGTGCAGGATTCAAAAGTCTTGTGTCTGGTTGGGATGTATCCTATTCTCGTGGAGTGTGTGGAACCCTTGATTGCCATTACACCCGAGACCTGCTCATCCTTTTTGGGGGACTTGTCATGACAACAAGTTCCCTAGTAAATGCGATCTGTGTTGTCAGGGGGGAGACTGTACCCCTCATCTTGACTTTAATGAAGCTGGTATATGCTTTGTTTGTTGATCTTTGGAAAAATATATCCTGCTGTTTTTTAATTCGCCTCCCCCTTTATTTTTTTATGACAGTGGTGAAGGACAAACTGAGGTAGCGTAAGACTGATTTCAAAGCAAGGTATGTTGCTCGCCATGCTGAGCTTATTGGTTGCAAGCAGCCATCATCTACTTCCTTATCCAAAGCTTTATTTGTTGAAAAGACCAAGAAATCATCTCGGACTTCTGGTTCTGTTTTTGAGCCGAAGTCTCCTTCTCCCGTATAGGCGCCGACCACCGAGCATGCATCTCAGAAAACACCAGTCGTATCGGATGCCCGATCAGGAAATCGAACCACTCGATCTCAAACAACTGAAGAGGACCCCAAGAAACTATTCAAGGGGGTCTGGCTATTTTCCTTCTCCTACTATTTTGACCTTCACGAGATTGCCACCTCCTCCTCCTCAACGCGAAGAATCACTACGGAGTGGTACACCCAGTTTGAGGGCGAAATTTGTGATGCCCTCATCCCAAATGGGGCCAGGGGATTGGTCAACGAGCTGGCTGCCGTTCCCCCTCTTGAAGGGATCAATCTTCATGAGCGGGGAACTATAAGCGCTGTGTGCGGGCAGTGAATTTTGAAGAGGGTTGTTCATCCCGACATTCTTTACCGCGACGCCGAAACTCCCAACGATGTTTTGCTCAGGGAAGTTGGGTTGCTGGTCAGTGAGGTATGTTATGCTTCTTGCTTCATAGTCATAATTGATGTTGATTTATAGAATGCTTGTTTATTTGTCTTTTTGTGTTTTTCAGTTCACCTCCAAGGCCACTCTTCTGCACAATCGTACATATGAGTATAAAGATAAAGTCGGTGCCTTGTTCGAGGAGAAGAAAAAATCTGATGAGGCTGCCTACTCATACAAGGAGGATTTAATGGCTAAGGACAAAGAAGTCCTAGCAAAGGTTGCCGAGCTATCCAAGCTCGAAGAAGAAACTATCCACCTGAAGGCTCCGGTCGTGTTTGCCTACAATGGGGAGGTGGCTTTTCAGAAGACCTTGAGCGAAGAGAGGAAGAAAGCTGAGGATGCTCAGGTCGTGGCCGAGCAGAAGGAGAGAGACAGGAAGGCGAGGCATGTAAAGGAAGTTGCTGCTGCCAAAACTGCTAATGTGGAAGACTTTAAGCAGTTAGACGAGCTCGAAAGGCTGGTGGATGTGAAGCTGGTTCCCTATTTTTCATAAGGGTGTAACCATGTACTTCGCATGCTAGCGAGCAGCGAGCTTCCGGGCATAATGCCGGAAATGATGGCGCAATGGGGAGTGGCTTCACCCTGGTGTGCTGAGGCACGGAAGAGCCATACTCTGGTCCCCTATAATAAAGATGAATTGGGGATCATAACAACCAATGACTCGGTAAGCCGACGAGCCAGAATGGATTCCTCCAACTTCTTTGGCCAATAACGTGGTTGATCAGATGAACGCTATTTTTGAGCGTGAGGCCAATGAGGATGAGGATGAAGATCTTGCTCGCCATCCTATCGATCCTGCTGCAATCATAGATGTTGAGGATAGTCAGCCTACACCCCCTACCGGCCTAGAAACAAACCTTCCTTCTCCTCCCGGACAAGACACGACCCAACTCTCTCCTCCTCCCCCTCTTCCCCCAAACTTGTAATCTGAAATGGATAGAATCTTTGCCGAGCTTGAAACACCGGGAAGGATCGCTGAGCAAGGGGGAAATTAGTTTTTTGTAATAGTTTCTTTTGTTTTTCCTTGAATGTAATTTTTTCCATCATATTGAATGAAAAACAATTGTTCTTTTGCATTTTTGCTTGATTGTATCTTTTTCTGATGCCATGACTTGTAAAAGAAAAAATGTCATCGGGCAGGGGCCCCTTCTGCTAATTTTTGCAGGCATCCAAATAATTGCCAAATTGTGGGATCCCAGCAGCTCGATTTATCGGTCATAATTGTTTGGCCACTTTAACTGGGTATGACCCTTAGTTTATCAGACCGTTAATAGTTTATTATTTAGGCATGATATTAACTTGAATTGAGACTTTTCTCCCTTTGTCCCCTTAGCGAACAAAGCTGCAAGCAATACCAGGTAGTGGGTTGTCCCCCTTCTCACGTCGAGGCATTCAAACCTAAAATACAAACCGGGTAGGGCCTCACTTTGCTCGACTATTGGGCAAAGTTGTGTTTATATTTGTTCGAGGATGTTTGTACTTTGACCGGGCAGGGCCCATCTTATTCGTCGTGCGAGGAAAACTTGTCAAATAACAAAGTAATTTTTAGAAAACAACAAATTTGACAAACAACTTTCAAGAAACTTTTTTTTATTAAAAATCCTTCAATATAATACAAAAGAAAAACTGGCTGCCAACTCAATGGTAGTATTTTTTTTTCCAGGTGATCAGCATGCTAGGGGTGCTTCAAATCTTTGCCCTCATGATTTTGTAAGGTATAAGTGCCTTTTCTAATGATTCCGATAACCTTAAATGACCCTTCCCAATTAGGTGATAACTTTCCTCGCTCTGCTCGATGTCCTGTGACTTCCATTTTCTGGAGGACCCAATCCCCGATTTGAAATGCTCTTCCTCGAACCTTCCTATCGTGATGAGCCTTTGCTTACTGCTTATAATTTACCATTCTGATGCGAGCTTCTAATCTGCGTTCCTCGAGCAAGTCAAGATTGATTGCTTGGGCAATCTGATTATCTTGCTCGTGGTAATGAGGAACTCTATAACTGGGGAAAGCTCTTTCTGTTGGAATTACGACCTCAGATCCATATGTGAGAACAAAAGGTGTTTCGCCTGTTGAGCCCTTTACTGTTGTCCTGATCGACCATAAAACGACGGGCAGCTCATCTGCCCATTTTCCTGCTCGATCATCCAAATTTTGTTTCAATGTGTGCAGGATTTGTTTGTTTGCAGCTTCAGCTTGTCAATTTCCTTGCAGATATGCAACTGAAGATTGCCAGTGCTTGACATACATCTTGGCACATTCTGCCGTAAATTTGTCAGAGAACTCTGTGCCATGATCAGAAACAATAGCTCTAGGTAACCCAAAGCGACACCAGATGTGGTCGTTCACAAAGTTGATGATGTTTTCAGTAATAGTGACCAATGGTTTTGCTTCAATCCATTTGGTGACGTAATCAATTGCCACTACTGAATATTTGAACTGAGATCGTGCTAGAGGAAAAGGTCTGATCAGGTCTATCCCCCACATGTCGAATGGCCAGGCTGCAACCACTGGCGTCTATTCGGTTGAAGGTAACCTGAGTATATTTGCAGATCTCTGACACTTGTCGCATTTCTGTACATACAAGACTGATTCTCTTCTAAGTGTGATCCAATAGTACCATGCGAACAAAATCTTCTGTGCCAAAGTTCGGGCACCTAGATGACCCCCACATTCTCCTTGATGAGCCTCGTATAAAAGCTCTTGGGTCATTTCTGGCCAAACACAGCGAAGTATCGGCCTCACCTTTGATCGCTTATATAGAACTCCTCCGACCACCGAGTATTGAAAAACCTATTTTCGAACGACTCTTGCTTGATTTTTATCCTCTGGCAGGATACCCTGCTCGATAAAATCCTTATATTCATGAATCCAACATCTGCTCGTTGGTTTGATGTCCATCATCGCTTTTTTGTCAATGGAAGGTGCTTCCAGGTGATCAATCATAACCAACGGCCTTAGCACTAAGAGTTCATCCTCTGCTATCTTGGAGAGGTAGTTTGCTCTCATGTTGTCTGATCGATCAATTTGAATGATTTTCCAGAACTTGAAATTCTTCAAAATTCCTTTGACTAACTCACAATATTTGACCAAGATAGGATTATAAACTGCATAGTCCCCCTGTACTTGATTCACTAATAATTATGAATCCGAGTACACAGTAACATAATCAATGTCCATGTCCAACGCGAGCTCAAATCCTGCGATCATGGCTTCATACTCTGCTTGAATATTAGAGGCTGCAAACTTAAATCGAAGAGCCATTTCAAATTCATCTGCCTAATCGAGTGTCACCAGTAAGATGCCTGCCTCACTTCCTTCTTTGCTCACTGCGCCGTCCACAAACAATTCCCAACAATGCGGTAGCTTGATTTTGATTGTTTTTTCTTGTTCAACAGGTAAACTTAGGGTTGGAACTAACTATTCCTCGTGGTTGGAGAAACTTGTCTCTACCAGAAAATCTACCAACACTTGTGCTTTGATAGCTCGTCTCGGTTGGTAATCTATATGGAACTCCGTGAGCTCGATGGACCAACCGAGCATCATACCAGAGAAATCAGGTTTTTGCAATATTTTCCTTAGTGGAGAGTCAGTGTATACAATTATAGCATGTGCAGAAAAGTAGGTTCATAGTTTTTCGAGCAGCAATGACAAGAGAGTAGGCCAACTTTTCTATATTGAAATAACAACTCTCCACCGGAGTAAGAGCCTTTGACACATAATACACAGGTTTTTGAACGTTGGATTCCTCCCTAACCAAAATAGCGGCCACAGTCTGGTCTGTGGCGGCTAAATACAAATACAGATTTTCGCCCGTTCTAGGGCTACTAATCAAAGGTGACTTGCCGAGGTATTCCTTGAATTGCTTGAAGGCTTCAACGCATTCCTCGTCTCGTTCAAAACTTTTGTTGCGGCGGAGAACTTTGAATAAGGGCAAACATCTCAGCTGAGCAGGAGATGAAGCGGCCAAGAGCAATGATCGTTCCGTTCAAGCGTTGTACGTCCTTTGTACACCTTGGTCGCTTCATGTTGAGTAGAGCCTGAATCTTCTCTGGGTTGGCCTCAATGCCCCTTTGATTAACCATGAAGCCTAAGAATTTTCTAGCCCGGACACCAAACACACATTTGCTTGGGTTCAATTTCATATTATGCTTTCGCAAATTAGCAAAAGTTTCCTCCAGGTCCTTGCTGTGGTCTCAACCCTTTGTTTTGATGACCATGTCATCAATGTACACCTCCATGTTTCGGCCAATCTGTTGGCCAAAAACTTTGTTCACCATACACTGATAAGTAGCCCCAACGTTCTTCAGGTCGAACGACATCATTTTGTAGCAGTAAATGTTGGTCCCAAGAGGCTCAATCTAGGCTAGAAGGGGAGGGGGGTTGAATAGCCTAGTTACGTATCTAAAATTCCTCTTTAGAAACTTTGCAATGTGTTCTTCTTCTTTTTAGAAAGCTAACATATAAGAGCAGTTAGGGCAGTTATAAGATGAGTAGAGACAGCTTGCGAAGTGAGCATAATTTAGAAGTGGTTCGTACTGTGAATAGTACTACGTCCACTACCAAAGTGGTTAGCTTTGGATTTGAAAGGTACACTTGTTTATCCACTAGGTGAGAAAGTTGGATCTCTAATGGATCGTGTACAAAATTTGTTTTGAACCAAGTGTTTAAGGATGAGAGAAACAATTAATAAATAATTGTTTTCCTAAGTGCTAATGTAGAAGAACAGTTAATAACAAACTAGACGAAGCTGAAAGCAAGTGAGGATTATCAGATCTGCAGCTTCAGGAAGTTTGATGAAGTGTTAGCTCTTGTCCTTTTTGTCTCTTGAACTTTGAATATAAAGCTAAAAAAGTTTTTGAATGCGTAAGAGATTAGATGTTTTTTTTCGGATCTTCAAAGCTCAAATATATATATTGGGAAAGATCTTCAGGACCGTTGGACTGAGAGTTTAGAGATTTAGTCCAACGTTAAAATGCATTAAATACAAATCGACACGTTGTGGGCTGTGCACGACAACAGTCATCAGAGATGCAGTGGTTGCAGAGACATATATTTCTAAACAGAGTATGTTTGCAGCTTGCAGGCGTGACAACTCGAAAGTCTTCTTAGCTAAAAAAGGTAATGTCTTCAGTTTTCATAATTCACTTTGCAGGATAGACATCTGTCTGTCTCGTCTATCTGAAGCCAGATAGTTGACTTCTTTTGAGAGGGAAAACTGATGAAATTAATTTGAATATTTATGACTAGATAATTTAATATCTTGGTCAAATAATATGTGACCTAGTTCCTCGTAATTAGCTGAGCTTCGCTTTTGATCTTGAGCAGACTTTGAAAGTCTGCTGGTGAACCTTGCTTTCAAGTCTGCTGTTGAAGCCTATTGGTCCGCGCCTTGAAGAGACTAACATTAAAATATTCTATTACACCATTGATTCTAAAACAGTTTCCACACTAACTGGTACGCAGACCCATTAGCCACTGTGTTAGAATCAGAAGAAGACTCAACCAAATCTAGAACATGTGAGGTCCTCCTATTTGGTTGATGTCATCATCTCAGCTACTAGCGGACTTTGAATCATGCATTGAGGTAGTGACATGTCTTAAAAGAAATTTTATTTAAGAAAAGCAGACATGCCTCTCAGAGCAGAAGTCTTAGTAGAGAGATAGCTAGACTAAATACGTACAAGATAAATGAAATAGGTCAAGTACAAAGTTAAGCATAGTTTAAATTTTAACAAAGAGCAGGAAATAAACTGTCTAAAGATTTAAACGCAAAGTTTAAATTGAACATGATAAGTAAGATGAGAAATATAGAGCATATCATGAACAAAGGTAAATATATTTCATCTTTAAGTAAAACAAGCTGTTTAACAGCAGAGTTTGAACCATAAAAAGTTAGAACATAATACCTGTTCAGAATAGGTTGGGTTGAGTTCGGCGGCGTTCTAAGTAGTCACCAACCTAAATCGGGCTGAGGTGGATCATTCACTAGGATGAAGCCAGCCTCACTAAGTGGTGCATGTTGAGCTGCTACCTATGACCTGGTCACTACCCCTCTGCCTATTGGGGGAAGCCCATTCCTTGGAAGCTGACCAGGTTGGGGGACCCCCTCGAGTCGGTTGTTGATTGGTGGCCAATCTCCTTGGTATACAAACATATCACCACCAACATTTCCACTTACTCCAACATGCCCCTTACCATTCTTAGCCATGTTAATAGAGTTTTTGATTAAGTGAACTGAAGATTTCGTTTCCCGGCATTGGAACCAAATTGATGCTATATAATTTTCGTTCCTTGCGGTTTATAGGATATCTGGGCTTATGTGAAGGTATGATCTAGTTGAAAACCTATCAAAAGAAAGATACCTTAGAAGGAATGCAAGGCATGGCCCCGCAAAACCCCTCAGGCGTGAGAGTAAGTTCTTAAGCTCGATTGAAAGTAAAAGGACAGAGTTTTGATGTGTAAAGTGAGCGTACCTTTAGAATGAAGCATTGCAAGGTATATATATCCCTTTGGGAGTGAAATCTGGGCTTAGTCATTATTGTGGAGACATCTTAGGCCCTTATGACCATAAATGCGGGTTGACCGCGTAAGTGACTGAGTCGTGGCTTAAATCTCGAGCTCGAGAGTTATTAAATAGTTGTGTTTATGATGAGTGTGTGTCTGCTCGACCAGCTTTGCTCCTTGATCAGTCAAATCTACAGAAGGATTCCTGGTCAGGATGGATGCGGGATGTTCAACCCGGGTTATCTTGTTTGAATAACCTTTTTCCTGGTCCTTGTGCCCCACGTGTTTATCACGTGAGGGCTCATGCACCTGACTCGTGACCAAGATTTGGGTCGAGCTCAAATCAAATGCATTAGAACCTTCACCTAAAAACATTTTTTAACAACCTCATTGTTATCAAAGCCTCGAGCATGTGGATTTTTTCAATGATTAAATTGAGTTGATGGTGTGCCCCGTGCCCCTCAATTCATTCTACCTTAAGCCCAATTCATTAATCATTATATTATCTTCCTTTTTAATTCCTTTCACTCCTTTATTTCACTTATCTTTCTTCTCTCATCTTCCTTCCTTTCACTGTAACATTTTTTAAAAATCGTACCTTCTATTTAAGCATTGTCATTTTAATTGACGAAATCAGATATACTGACATCGTGCTATAGACACGGATATGAAGATCTAGTATCAATATATTAGTGCCAAGATTCTATTCAAAGATTCATAACTTCTTTTCTTGTTTAGATATCCAAAGGGTCTTAAAAAGTTTTAACAGTTCATCTTCAGAAATTTCCAGAAGTTTAAACATTTTTTAGCACTTTTGAACAAATACTAGTAATTTGATTTTTTTGGTCCTAAGAAATACACTTGTTTTTATTAGTTGTAAAAAAATAGTCTCATTTATGCATTTTATATAAACGAGCTTATTCATCCCAAATTCAAAATGGAAATGGCTCCTATAGAATATGAAAGGTATGAAAAGTAGTGCGCTTCTTAATAAGAAAAATGATAGAAGAAATCCAAAATCTGAACCAAAGTTGAAGGTGATAAGTATCATATATTAAGTGATGTCACTTACAACCAATTAACATTTGAATTATGAAAAATATAAATTTTAGCATGACAAGCAATTATTCATTATGAAAAATAGACGAGACATCCATTTATTCATTTTCCCAATTTCTCCTCAAATTATTAAATCATAAACAAGGCGCTGCAAACCACGATAAGACGATCCACCTTCCTTCAATGCCTTGACGCTTTTCTCTCTCATTTCCTTGACCCTTTTTTTAACCTCACTCTCCCCCTCCATCAAATCTCTTATTCCCTTCTCTATCACCTCTGCCTTCACCACAACCTGATTAGTATTTTGTAGATCATAATCCAAACTGATCTCCACCCCCAATCCCAATTCCTTCACCAACTGATACGCATCAATTTGTTGTTCTGCATATAACGGCCAAGTCGCAATCGGTACGCCCCACCAAATACTCTCCAAGATGGAGTTCCACCCGCAGTGCGATACAAATCCGCCTATGGCCTTGTGGGACAACACCGCCGTTTGTGGAGCCCACCCGATTATCTTTCCAATCCCGACCGTCCGTTCCATGAATCCCTTCGGTAGAACTTCATTCGCATCTTCGTACTCCAATGGAAATCCTTTCATACCGGTGGGCGGGGGTCGTCGTAGGGACCACAAGAACCTACATTCGCTACGCTCAAGCGCAATAGCTATTTCCCTCACTTGTTCCCCATTGAAGCATCCCCTAGAGCCGAAGCACAAGAACACCACAGACGATTCAGGCTGACCGTCTAGCCACTCTAATATATCCTTATTTGGAGCAACTGTTGCTGTTACTGGTTGCTCGGTTTTTAGCATGGGTCCCACCGGATAAACAGGTGGTGTTTCAGAGTCGTAAGAACCCAGCGCATGAGATTCTAGCTCTGAGAATGAATTCACTATTATGCCTTTGGCTTCTCTGTACTTTCGAGAATAACGAAGAAACCTATTGGACCAAACCCGTTTGTCGGTCAACACCAAAGGCAAGACACTTGGCGCTATGGGGATGGCATAACTCGGAATATTCAACTCACTATCCGAGTGTTTCAACTCGGATATGTCCTGTCCATCCTTGTCATGGAGGGTTTGTAAGTGAAGCATGAGCCCAAGAAAAGCAGCATTAGATGTGAAGAACACATAGGTAGGGATCCCAATTTCCTTACCAACATCAATCAAAGAGGTACAGAACATGTCCACGACCAAGGCAGCGAGTCTACCAGGTCGTGACGGATCACTCATCAATTGTTCGACGGCATCCTTCACGTCAGGCTTTTGGAGCTCAATTATGATATCAGCCAAGTCACAGGGGCTCTTGTAACTCCAATCAGGGTTCAAATTTAGCTGAGGAAGTTGGTGAAACTGGATTCGGCTGTTGGTGAAACAAGAAGAAGAAGAATTGGACTCCGTAAAATGGTAGCCAATCGGATCGGTAGGGACCTTCATGATCAGGACTGAGACGAAGAGATGATCATAGCGTTCAAGCATAAAATTCACAAACTCGATCGCCGGGCCGATGTGTCCCGTTAATGGGGACGGAATGAAAACTAGTTGTAGTTTCTCCATTTTGGAATCTCGATCTGCTTGGGCTAGCTAAAAAGTTTTACGGTGGACGGAATGAAAACTAGTTGTAGTATTACATCTGTATTGTGGCTAGTGAAGTGTATATATATAACTTTTAGACACAGTTTGATGTAGGTTGGTGAATCATCAGTGAGAAAATATTTTTTCTCACTTTTTTTTTTTATTTTTCTCACTCTTTCTTTCTTTTTCTCAGGCTCTGTTTGTGTCACGAAAAATGACTTTCAGAAAAAGTTTTCTTCATTTTCCGGTGTTTGGTAACCTTAGAAAAATGTAGTCAACGTAAAATTAAGCTTTTTTAAGTCAACGGAAAATGAAGCTTTCTTTTCTGGAAAACGTCTTACGAATCTATTTTCCGAATGTTCAAGTAACCCCCCGCGCCCTTCCAAAAGTACACATATTTACATACACACACAATATTTCACTACGTCCTAAAATTTGTGTCCGTTATATTATATTATTATTTAAGGACATCTTAAACATTATTTATTTTATTTTTTAAAACAATTTTTCATATCAATTATTAATAAAAAATTTGTGAGCTTGAAAAAAAGATGAAGCTTATTGATTTGACACCATTAATGATAAATTGGAGGTTATTAAAAGAAAATTACTTAAACTTCAACACTATTTTTATTCAATAAGTGTATTAATATTAGAATATACTTTTTGTATTTATTTATATATTGTTTTCCGTAACATTTTCCGTGTATCTGCCAAACATCCGAAAATGTTTTCCGACATATTTTCAAAAGATTTACCAAACACCTGAAAATGAAATCTTTTCATTTTCTAGAAATTATTTTCCGTGAAACAAATAGAGCCTCAGTTTTCTTTCTTTCTCTCCAAAACTGATTGAGTTCATTCATGGTTATTGTTGACTGTCAAACTAACATGGTATCAGAGCTACAGTGACGAGTGATTCTTTGTGTGATTTTTTTTTTCATTTCATTAATCCTTCGGATCAATTCCAAAATCTCTCGATTGCGTATCTTCGTCATGGCAACTGAAGATCACGAAGATACTGAGTCAAATTCCTCAACGAGGAAATTGATGCTTATGATCTGAGTTCAACCTTAATTTAACTAAATACTTCTCATCCTCTTTATCTTCACCCTCATAATAATCCAGGTATGATGCTTGTTACAGAAATCCTTACAGAGTCGAATTTTAACTCTTGGAAATGTGCAATAGTGATAGCTCTTACTGCAAAGAACACAAGTTAGGAATGGTCACTGGCCAACATAAACAACCTAAATCCAATTCCAAATATCTTGATCATTGGGATCGATGTAACAACATGATCATCTCTTGGTTCTTAAATGCCATTTCTAGTGAAATTAGGTCTAGTGTGGTTTTTATCAAGAATGCAAAAAAAAAAAAAAAAAAAAAAAAGAGGGATGATCTGAACTCACGATTCTCACAGATTAATGCACCTCAAATCTTTCAAGTTAGACAACAGATTGCTTCATTGACTCAAGAGAATATGTCTATAAATTCATATTTCACTAAATTTCGTGGTCTTTGGGATGAATTGCACAATCTAATTCAACTGCCTAAATGTATTTGTGGTTGTACTTGTGGTGATGTCCAAAAACATGAATTATGAGTGCATGCAAAAGAAGACACAATTTTTAATAGGGATGAATGATAATTTTACTAGCATAATAGGACAATTGTTAATGATGAATCCTTTGCCGAATAATGGTAAAGCTGTTTTACTTCTTGCACAAGAAGAGAGGCAGAGACAATGCACTGTTAACTCTGTATCTAACAGTGTTCCAAGTGATGTCTCTACTGCTCTATATAGCAAAGGAAATACTAATGTCAATGGATATGCCAAGAAGAAGGGTAGGTTTTTCTGTGAAAACAATCATGGAGATTCGCACACTAAGGATAGGTGTTTCTACATATATGATTATCCTGAATGGCATAGGGATTTTGGCTCTAAACCCGATCCTACAAAGATGCCCAAGTACAAAGGGAAATCCATTTCTAATTCTCTAGCCCCAACTATGAGATCTGCGGGTCATGTTCCTTCACAATCTGTGAAACCTGCTGTTAATGCTGCTATTGTTGGTGATCCTGACACCCCAACCTTGACCAATGCTCAGCTGCAGCAATTCTTATCTCTTCTCAGTACTGCTTTTATGGATAATCCTGAATCTCATTTGGCTGGTAAGGTTGCTCACAGTAGTGTATTTCCAGTCTGTTTAGCTAATTCAAATCTTACACTATCTGATTGGATCCTAGACATAGGTGCAACAAATCATATAACTTCTTTATTTGAATTGCTTGAGAATCCTGTTGCTATTTCTTCTTCTATTCATTTTCCCACAGGCAAAACTGTTCCCATCACACATAAGGGTACAATTCATTTGACTTCCAATCTTGTTCTTCATAATGTCCTATATGTGCTTGATTTTAAATTTAATCTTTTTTCAGGACATAAGTTGGCTCTTAATAATCATTGTACTCTTATCTTTCATTCCTCTCATCGTCTAATTCAGGACTTTGTCCAGAAGAGACAACTGAGGATTGGTAGAGCTGAAGGTGGACTATACAAGTTGTATTTATCTAAACTGTTCACTATTGCTCATAACAAATTTGTTTCTTCTGTTTCTTCTGTTTTTTCTGTTGTAACCAATGTTCATTCTTCTGTAATGTTGTGGCATTTAAGATTTGGACACTTGCCCCTTCATGTCTTTAGACACATTCCTTTCTTAGCAAATTCTAATGTTTCTTCTTATGTTCATAAACATGTGTGTGATATCTGCCATTATGCTAAACAAACAAGGATTCCTTTCCATCTTAGTTCTTCTCATGCTGCACATGCTTTTGACATTCTTCATTGTGATGTTTGGGGTCCTTATAGACACTTAACATGTGATGGATGTTCATCATTTTTAACTATTGTTAATGACTTTTCAAGATCCACTTGGACTTTTTAAATCAAATCCAAGTCTCTTGTGTGTCAGTATCTTAATACCTTTATTCTCATGGTTAATACACAGTTCAATTCTACTATTAAAGAAATTAGATCTGATAATGGATTTGAATTCTTTAATCATTCTGTGTCTCCTCTTCTACAATCTCATGGCATCTTACATCAAAGTTCTTGTAATGACATTCCCCAACAAAATGAGAGAGTGGAAAGAAAACATAGGAGTTAGCTTGAAATGGCTAGGGCCTTGAGGTTTCAGGGTCATTTACCAATCATGTTTTAGGGGGATTGTCTGCAAACAACAACCTACTTGATAAATAGGCTTCCAAACTTTGTTCTCCACTTTAAAACTCCTTATGAAGTTCTTCTTAACAAGCAACCTACATACACGCATCTTAAGGTTCTAGGTTGCTTGTGCTTTGCTTCTACCTTGGCTCATAATAGAGACAAGTTTCAACCTAGGGCAGTTAAATGTGTTTTTCTAGGTTACCCTTATGATAAGAAAGCCTATAAGCTTTATGATTTGAGTACTCACAAAATCTTATATAGCAGAGATGTTAGGTTCTATGAAACTGAATTTCGATTTCTATCTTCTTCTTCCTTTCCTTCATTTGCTCCTGTTTTTCCTTCCTTATTTGTACCACCTTAGGTTGACTCAGATGATTCTTGTCCCTCCTCTTATGAGTCTCCTCAAGCTCCCTCTTCCAAGTCTTCCTCTCCATCATCATCTTCTTCCACTATTCCTTCTCCTTCTGCTTATATCCCATCTGTCAGACCTGTAAGAACTAAGGTGGTGCCCACTAAATCAAATGATTATGTGGGATTGCCATCTTCTATAACATCCATCAGGTCTGTTCATCAGGCTCTATCCTATGTTTTCACATATGATCATGTGTCTCATAGCTATTTCTCCTTCCTTTCACATCTTCATCAGGCCACTGAACCTCACACCTATACACAAGCTGTCAAAGATCTGCTTTGCTGTAAGGCTATGGAATTGGAAATTCAGGCCTTAGAAACTAAGAAGACTTGGAAGTTGCAACCTCTTCCTTCCAATGAGAAGACTGTGGGTTGTAAATGGGTGTATAGAATCAAACACAATCCTGATGGCTCTATAGACAAGTATAAAGCTAGTCTTGTAGCTAAGGGTTTCACTCAGACAAAGGGTTTGGATTTCTTTGATACATATGCTCCTGTAGCCAAGATGACTACAGTCAGAACTTTTCTTGTCTTGGCTGCTATTAGGGGCTGGGATCTCACTGAAATAGATGTATCAAATGCTTTTTTGCATGGTGATCCAAATGAGGAGGTGTTTATGGATCTTCGACCTAGCTATTCTCCTTCTCTTGCTTTTGTTTCTTCTCCTCCCGTGTCTGCAAATTAATTAAGTCCTTATATGGTCTTAAGCAGGCACCAAGGTAGTGGTTTCATAAGCTTAGTTATTTCTTATCGGCTTTTGGCTTTGTATAATCTCACTGTGATCATTATTTGTTTACTATGGTTCAGGGATCTTCTTTTACAGTGGTTATAGTCTATGTAGATGATCTCCTTATTACTGGTTCTAGCCCAACTGTTATTTCAGTATTGAAGGCTCATCTTCATTCTTCCTTCAGTATTAAGGACTTAGGTTGTCTCAAATTAATATTTTCTGGGTATTGAGATTGCTAGGAACTCAACCGGTATATATCTATGTTCATCAAAGGAAGTATGTGTTGGACATTTTAAAGGATATTGGCTAGGATGGGGCTACTCCTCTTATTCCTCTTGAGCAGCATCACGGCCTTGCTACAGAGATATGAGATCTCTTACCAGATGCCAATAGGTACATAAGATTGATTGGTAGGTTGATTTACCTAACTATTTCAAGGCCATACCTTTCTTATCCAGTTCACATCTTAAGTCAGTTCATGGCCTCTCCCAGACACCCTCATATGGAGGCTGCTTTAAAGGTCTTATTGCTACTGCTCATTTTCCACTTCCCTTCAGTCTGCAAATCTGTTTACTAAGTCTCTTTCTTCTGCTCAAATTGCTCAGTTTCTTTCCAAATTGAAGGTGTTAATTTGATCACTCTCGTCAACTTGAGGGGGGATGTTAATATAGGCAGGCAGTGTACAAAATAGCATATAGTGGGCATGCTTGTAGGTGATTATTCTGTCAAGGAGAGTTAGTTATCAGTCTACAACCGTTAGTGGTGTAGGTGAGTATTACAACTGTATTGTGGCTAGTGGAGTGTATATATGTAACTTTCAGATACGGTTTGATGTAGGTTGGTGATTCATCAATGAGAAGATATTTTCTCTCACTTTTTCTCTCTATTTCTCTCTATCTCTCTCTTTCTTTCTCTCCAAAACTGATTGAGTTCATTCATGGTTGTTGTTGACTCTGTCAGAAGCAAATAGGGGGAAGGTGAATAGTGAATACTGAGTACTGGAGTAGTATTTATGGTATGTTGTCCATATCCTTTTTTTTCTTGTTCCTATTGTCGTTTATTTTAATTATGACCGCATGTTTAAAATCATTAAAGGAAGCCACACATTTTTACAATATTTATTTATAATACAATCAATTACTCCATCCGTTTTCAAAATATTGTCCACTTTGACTCGGCACATCGTTTAAGAAAAAGTAATTGACAGTATTATAAATATTGGTGAAATGTGTGGTTTCCTTTAATACCCTTGAGTATGTGGCCATAATTAAAATATGTAGAAAAAGTAAGGGTAAAATGGTAAAATTGTTTTCTTAAAAGAGAAAGTTTTAAAAAATGACAATTATTTAAGATCAATCGAAAAAGGAAATGTGGACAATAATTTGAAAATAGAGGAATTACTTTTTTTTCAAACGGTGTCCTGAGTTAAAGATGGTGATTATTTAAAAATGAAGGGAGTAGTAAATTTATAAAGAGTTGTATTGTAGACACCCAAATTTCATACCTCTGCGACATACCGTCCTATAGCAACTTCAATATATATTTCATATAACAATTGGACAAACAAACGTTGCTTTCCGTTAGAGTTTCAGGTAACTGGACTTAACGAGAGTTAACTTATAAACATAAAACTTATAAATATAACTTTTCGTTCATACCCCTGCAATATAATGCAATATAATAATGATAATATATATTTTATAAAATTATTAAACTTATAAAAATGACTTTCCGTTAGTGTTTCAGTTAACTGGACTTAATGACAGTTAAATAAGCAAAACAAACAAAACAAAGTAAACAAACCTGAAGGGGCCTGGCAGAAACATCAATTGACCGTGAAAAGGAGTGTGGTGCCGCTTCCACACCAAGGGAGTCGCTCCCCATGGTGTGGAGCCGCTCCATGCTCCTGCTCCTCCAAAAGCAATCCATCAACAACGTTTCCTCCGGCCGCCTCGTGCCCTTTTTGCTGTTGCGTGCCTAGGGTGACACCTGGCGCCTCATGCAACAGAAACCCATTACACTGCCGTTTAATCCAATACTTTGCACCTATAAATAAAGGCCTTCGGGCACTCTCATTCCTCGCCATCCATCGACGATATAAAATCCATCAAAGCCTCAGCAGGCACCCTTCACCTATCATACCCGCAGTAATACCCGTAGCAGCAACACCCGCAACAATATATCCCGCAGCAGCAATCCCCGCAACAATATATCCCGCAACAATCACATCCCGCAGTAATCGTATTCCGCAGCAATCGTATTCCATAGCATCGCATCCCGCAGCAACATTTCGTAGCATCGCAGCAATGTACACATCAGACTTCAGGCAATGTATACATAAAAAACTTCCTTTATCGAGAGAGGACAAGGGAAGCACAATTAGAATCTTTGAGGGCCTAGTTGACTAAAGCCTAGGCGTATATACCGGGTCAGACTTTCACGCTACAAGAGGTAAGTATCAATTTACCGCCTTTCCCGTTAATGTAAAATATCATAATATGCATGCTATATAAATAATAATAATGTAGAATATTAAATACCATGCATGCTATGTAAATAGTAACGTTATTAGATAAATAATAATGTAAATAAAGTAATGATGCATGTTATAAATACATGATGCATGTATACATGTTATATATATATTAATGTATACAATTTGATAATGTACATGTATATTCATACATAAATGTACTTAAGCCGTTATTATGCCCAAATAACATTAAACAAAGTAATGTTATTTTTAAACACACACACACACAATGCTTTTAACATTATATAGTCTAGAAGAAGTTTACATATATATATATATATATATATATATATATATATATATATATATATATATATATATGTGTGTGTGTGTGTGTGTGTGTGTGTGTGTGTGTGTGTAAACTTCTTCTAGACTATATAATGTTAAAAGCATGTTAACTGATTTTAAAACCCTAAATTGAGATAGAAAGGCGAGCTAGGTGCCTAACCCCTTCCCAACTCGTAACCTAGCCTCCGAACCTATACATTTTATGGAATAATTGGTTTTTCTTTGTTTAAACCTTAAAATAGAGGTGGCGACTATGTACATACATATTTAAGATCCACAACGAGACCATGCGTATCCCACGCGCTTTGATGTTTCTCGTCGTTGTCGTTTTCAATGCGAACGACGGGGGTTTCGAAACGGGGTTCTTATAGTGGCGACTCTACTGGGGAAATTGTTTTTTTTTAATAAAAAAACAAATGAGGGCTAGAATCAATTTTTTGGGGTTGATAAATATGTGTTTAGATTTGGCATGCTTTTCTCTCTCCGTCATTCTCTCTTCTCCATCAAATCTTCATCTCCACCCTAACCTAGATCTGGTCAAAACCACCTATATATCCGGACTCTCCTCACTCAGACCCGACTTCGACTTCTTCTTCTTCGGCATCAACTACATCACCGCCCTCCTGCTTCCACTATCGGGCACTGAAGCAGCTATGAGGTATGAAAGTCAAATGGAAGAAAGCGGTTGGATGGATCCTCTGGCATACTTCTCACTAGCCGCATTCGTTATTCATAGAACTTTGGCTACTTTAGCCGCATTCACTGTATTTGACAGGGACGATTTCAGATAGGTAGGTTGGCTTGCTTGTTGTGGTTTCCTGGACCTCGATCTAGATCTGGATAAACCAAATTAATGGGTCATGGTTGGCAGGGTCATATATATGTGTCGGGGGCTTGGGCTTGACTTATTTCTTTATGAATTATTTTTGAGAAGCTTGCCTCGAGAGAGACATAACAATTGGGGTGAAATGAAATTGGGGTGGACAAAATTGAAGATGAAGATAAACAGATCTGTAAACCCCCCGCCCAAGTTATATTATTTATAGTTGAAACCCTTTATGAATATAATTGTTCATCCTTTGATATTTATTGGGGTAAAATAGATATTTGACACAATTTAACGACTAAATCTAATGTCCATTCAAAAAATAGGCTCGCTTGTAACATAACTAAAGTTGTGTGACCAAAATAGATATTTCAAACTTTCGGTGGTCGAATTGCCAAAAGCATGAAAGTTGTGTGGCTCATTTGTGTGTTTTGCCTATAGATTTCATATGGTTCATCATAAGGGACATCATAAACATTATGGAGAGAGAAAGACAAAAACACCCCTCATAAAGTTCCTTCGTTAATCATCATCAACGGTCCATTAAAATATTATATGACCCGTTAACGATAGAAATCACATATTAATTCATTTATCAAGTACATTGGTCAATTTGAAAATAATGTAAAATGGTTTGTCAAATTGATTACCTACAAATAGTATGATGGTTGATTTTCCCTTTTATTAAGGGAGAGGACATTAAGGGATAAAAGTGGGCATAAATATACAAGTTTATAGATAGAGACAGGGCAGCTAATTAATAGAAGATGCAATACTAATAATCTATAACTATTACTAAAACAAAAGCTGCTGCTGCCACGTGACATCTTTCTGTGAAAAGCTAAAAGTTTTAAAGAGATTTTGTGCTGTCATGTGTCAAAATCGATTAGTTTAAGATAAAAATTATAAATCTAATTATATATGATAAAATTCCTGAAACTAATTTGATAAGATAAAACAAATTTAAGATATAGTTTTACGTGCAAATTTATGATATAGATTAAGGATTTTGGGTTTTTTTATAATTATTTTCAAATATCGCTTAATTAAACTAGATTTTATCCTATAAAATTTATACAAGTTTAATTTTACTAAAACTCTTCTATTTCCATCTTTTTTTATTTTCATAATTTTTAATTTATACAAATTATCCACGAGATAATTCTATGTTATTTGTTCTTCTACTAATATATAATTATAAATTATTAGTTACTAATCTATTAATTATATATTAACTATTATTAAAACAGAAGCCGTTGCTACCACATGATGAGTTTCTGTTATACGCTTAAAGTTTTAAAAGAATTATGTGCTTCCACGTGTCACATTCTATACAAGATTATAATTTTTTTTCCTACCAAAAATTAAAACCTGATAGATTTTAAAATCAGTGTCTCCTTTATACATGGTAATTTTTTTTGTTTTTTTTACCATTTTTTGTTGCCAAAATCGGTTAATACCGGATATATTTTATAACATTTGATTTAAACACGTTTAACTTGATTAAAACTCCAAATTTTTATGGTAATTTTTTTTGCGGATAGATTTTTATCAATTCTCCTAAATTTTAATCTTTCAATTACATGACTACATGATCAATTTTGAATATTTACCATTTTTTTTTCAAATTATTCTAATTAAAAAAATTATTTATTTATTACAAGTTTAGAAAATCATCTTATTATAAACATTTTTTTGCAAATAAAACAAAAACTATTAAAACTCTGCATATGGTACTAAATGTATCTATATAAATTCTTTTTTTTCCTGCCAAAAATTAAAATCTTATAGATTTTAAAACATGTGCCTCCTTTATACATGGTGAAAGTTTTTTTTAATCATTTTTTGTTGTCAAAATTGGTTAATATCAGATAAATTTTATCACATTTGATTTTAACGTATTTCACTTGATTAGTACTTCAAATTTTCATGGTAAAAGGTTTTATTTGCGGATAGATTTTATCACATTTGATTTAGACGTGTTTCAATTGATTAAAACTATTAAAGTCTGATAGATTTTAAAATCAATGTCTTCTTTAAAACAATGCGCATGGTACTAAATATATCTATATAAATTCTTTTTTTCTGCCAAAAATTAAAGTCTAATTGATTTTAAAACCGGTGCCTCCTTTATACATGGTAAAACATTTTTTTTATTACCAATTTTTGTTGTCAAAATCGGTTAATACCAGATAGATTTTATCACATTTCATTTTAATGTGTTTCAATTGATTAGTTCTCCAAATTTTCATGGTAAAAGTATTTTTATTTTCAGGTAGATTTTATCACATTTGATTTAGACATGTTTCAATTCTCATGATAATTTTTTTTATTTACCATTATTTTTCTTACAAAATCGGTTTGTACCTGATAGATTTTATCACATTTGATTTAGACAAGTTTAATTTGATTAGGACTCTTCAATTTTCATGGTAGAAGTTTTTTAATTTTTATTATTTTACTAATACTCGGTCAATTTAAAATAGTTTTATCAAATTTGATTAAACGTGTTTCATCAACACCATAAACAACCACTACGAAATAGCTTGTAAATTTTATCTACAAAATTCACATGAATTTTCGGTTTGATTGTTCGGTGTGATCTCACATTATTTATTTATTTATTAATTATGTGGACATCTTGCTGTTATTGGTTCATTCAAATAGCTTAAAAATTCTATCTATAAAATTAAGATTCAGAAACAACACTAAATCAACCGTGCATTGCACGGGTAATAACCTAGTAATAATAATAATTCATCAACTCTAAAAAATCCATAGAATTGTTTTGCTTAACCTATCAAGTTATCTACAACTTTACTTGACTTACCCTATTCAATTTACGAAAAACTCCTTCCGCATCTAGCAAAAGGTCTCATTTGAAGTTTAAATTTTTAAGAAAAGGACACTTATAGCAGTAGATTAATAATAAAATGACATATTTATACCTAATTTTTGAAAGTTAGACTCTTTAAGTAAAACATCACAAAATTAAATAATTGATTCTTTGTCCGGAATGGAAGGAGTATGGAATAATGGAGTCTTTGTCTGGAACAGAAGGAGTAAGTTGTTACTCCCTCTGTTCTGGGAAAATAGTTCACTATTCCATTTTGAGATATTTCACTTAAAGAATCCACTTTAAAAAATTAAGATATAAAAATGTTATTTTATTACCAATAAATTACTTAAAATATCATTTTCTTAAAAAGTTTGATTTTAAACGGGCACTCTTTGTCCACAAAGGAGGGAGTAGATTTCGCTATGAACTTCCTCCACTATGAGCATTGTTTTGGTACGCAACTCGGCAACGGCAACTGCAACGGATACGCAAGAATGGTGATTTCTTTCCATTGAATCTAAAGTGACTTCCTGCGTGGAGTACCTCTTGAGGTTAGCTTCGGTTTCATATCTGGTCTGGAAGTTCAACTATCCCTAGAAGAAACACTGTTACTGAGAGATGGGCCAAGTTCATGATTAAAGTTTAAAGCCCCTTAGCCTGACTACGACGGATGACGGACGACGGACGACGGACGACGGGCTACCCCACCAGCTGTGATTAAAAATGATATCACCCACACTTTCATCCCTTCCATGTGAACACTTGTAGTTTAAGAATGTGGGTCAAAGCATTATAGCTAATTATTACTTGCAACCCTAAGCAGTTATAATAACCGATCAAAGTCTTTAATAATGAATTCTCCTTTTCGTTCATGATGCCAGGGAAAGGGATAAACATTTTAATAGACTGTGGTAGAAATCTTCAGAAATCCCCGTGTTGCCAAAAACTATATATACATAAAGAATGACTTTATGTGCATACATTTTTAGTCAGCATCATGAAAGATCCAGGTCTACTCATTTCGCGCATCATATTTTATTTAAATATTGTGCTATTTCTTGGTCTTAAAACAATCGTGTTACCATAATTAAATATTTTCAAAAAATTTTAAGAGTCCACGATTAATGTGGACAAAATCTTTGATAAGATCCTTGAATTTAATTAGAAAACTAATTTTGGAAACTAACATTTTATTTCCTAATATTCTATGTTTCCTTGGAGTTGTTAGCTTTTTTTATTTGTGTAAGGCAAAAACTTGTATAGGACGGTCTTACGGATCTAGGATCCGTAAGACGGAGCCCCATTTAAAAATTCGCGGGTTAATAACAAAACCTGCTAATATAAATCACAAATATTTGTTGGATAAGTTGGTAAAGTGACGGCCCTTAAGCCTTTAAGGCGCGCGCTGGTCTAGGGTTCGACTCCCTTTAGCAATGAATTTTTTTTAAATGCTCATTTCCTCTATTTGCTTGGTGCCCCTCCACTTTCAATGTTTGTTAGCTCCGTTAGCATCAATGCCCGGTCTAGGGTTCGACTCCCTTCAGCAACAAATTTTTTTTAAATGCTCATTTCCTCTATTTGCTTGGTGTCCCTCCACTTTCAATGTTTGTTAGCTCCGTTAGCATCAATGCCCCTCCACTTTCAATGTTTGTTAGCTCCGTTAGCATCAATTGCCTTGGGATACTTGACAGATCCTAACGAACTTTGACGAAATGCTAAATAACACATTTAAAATCAAACGTAACACATTAAAAACACAAAAAATGACACATTTTAATGTTAAAAGTGACACTATAAATGAAAATTTATTATAATTTTTATTAAAATACAAAGTAACACTCTTAAAACTAAAAAGTGACACATTTAATACTAAAAAGTGACACTCTTAATACTAAAAAGTGACACATTTAATACTAAAAAGTGACACTCTTAATACTAAAAAGTGACACATTTAATACTAAAAAGTGACACTCTTAAAACTAAAAAGTGACATTTAATACTAAAAAGTGACACTCTTAATACTAAAAAGTGACACTCTTAATACTAAAAAGCGACACTCTTCCTTAAAGAATTTACCGAACCAAAATGAATCATATCGTGTTTCAAGTTAATCTTCTACATGCCTAGATCATGCTCGCTGCATTACGAAGGAAAGAGAAAAGAATTAAGGGAAGTATTGAAAAGGGCAAGAAAAAGACTACTGATTTTTCTGATTTCCATCAAGCCAAGGAATTTGGTTCCAAGACTCCTAATGCTCGGTTATTTTAGACATATTTTCAGTAAATTTAGTATGTTTGAGTAAGAAACATGTACTTTACCTTGAAAAAGTTATGATTTTGTGTTTTTAACGATTGACACTTGGGATTATATACATTTCTATGAATGAGAAGATATGTTTCAGTAGTGTTCAATTGGTTATTGCTGTTAAAATCACTAGCTCAAAAGTGACACACTTTAGTCCTAAAAGTAACACACTCCAACCCTAAAAATGACACTCTTATTGATACAAATTGTATGATTATAAAAATAAGTTGTTTTACCAAAAGTGACACACCTAATGCCTAAAAGTGACACAATTAATACATAAAAGTGACATACTAAACGTGACACTTATGAATAAAAATTTAAAGATGAAAAGTGATTTTTTTTGTCAAAAGTGATACACGTAAAACTTAAAAGTAACACATTCTATGTTTAAAAGTGACACTCTGATTTAAAGTAACTAAGTAAAACTTAATCGTAACTAAGGCAAAACTTAATTATCCAAAAGTGACCTAAGTTCAACAATTATCCAAAAGTGACACACGCCAAGCCTTTTGTTCTCAAAAGTAACACTCTTATTGATCATAAATGTAAACAATGTCAAAATGACACATCTTGCTAATAAAACTTAAAAAAAATCCTAAGAGGTTTCAAACCTTAGACCATGCAAATTACAACAACCTACCAAATTTGTTATGAACCATCTCACCAATTTGGTTTTTATGATTGTTTGTAACGTATTATTAATTTATTATGACCTGAAAATTTATTCTCATTAAGAAGAATTAAAACCAAAATTGCGTAGGTAAAAGGTTTCGAACCACCAACCTCTGGCCGCCCAAACCTTAATGCAGCGCATCTGTCCAACTTGCCAAACAGGTTATTATGATTTTTGTTAACATATTTAGTTATTAACCCGCGAATTCTTAAATGGGGCTCCGTCTTACGGATAAGGATCCGTAAGACCGTCTTACAGGAGACCACCCCTTTGTGTAATACTCTACCTCAAGTATAAATACAAGAAAACTTTGTGCAGATAAGAGATACAGAGAGATATTTCATAGAGAGAAAAAGCTGAGAGCTTCACTGAAGTGTTTGGAGCGCAACTATGGATGTAGTAACATCACGAGCTACATTGATCGATTTACTGTTTGTTTTCCTAGTTGATAGGAAACTTATTTTTTCATCTCACGTTTGCTTTACTTGTGTTTTTGTGAGTTTCATCTACAGATTTGATGTCTTGTTAGAGGTTTTGATATTTAGTTAGGTTTCACGATTTTTGTAAGACTCATAATCTTTTTAGTGAAATCTTTTTTGATCATAGGGATGGATCTACAAACCTAGCTTGTAGATTGCTTGATAAACTTCTGTGTTTAGTACTGTTTTATTAGATTAAAAAATCCCGTTGTTTACTTGTTTTATTATCTGGTCAATGCACCTTTGGATGCAGTTGCATCACAAGCTGCATTGACAGTTTCTTTGAAATCTTAGTTACTATTGCACTTTCAATTGGTATCAGAGCCTTCTTTTGACGTCACTAAGAGAAGATTCTAATTGTAGCCATGATGAATTCTCAGTATGAGAATGTTATTCGCCCTCCTACCTTGACTAATGTGAATTATTCAATTTAGAAAG
Organism: Codonopsis lanceolata; assembly: GCA_013146195.2. Lineage (NCBI taxonomy): Eukaryota > Viridiplantae > Streptophyta > Magnoliopsida > Asterales > Campanulaceae > Codonopsis > Codonopsis lanceolata. The sequence continues at coordinate 106,412,083 of CM028379.1, read as the reverse complement.
TTAAGATGTGAATCTTCATCAAATCAATTGATGAGAGAGCGTGGCGTGCTATTCTGAATTGTTGGACTCAACCTAGGACCACTGATGATGATGGTGATATTAAAATCACCAGTGAGGCAGATTGGACCACTGAAGATACAACCACAGCCTCATTTAATTCCAAGGCTCTCTCAACCAAATACAAGGCCTTAATTAGATGCCAACACCTTTAGGGTTATTATTAATTATGACTCTGTTAAGGATGTTTGGGAGACCCTTCAAACCCTATGTGAAGGACCTGCTAGTGTTCGTACTTCCTAACTTAGAATGCTTACCACACAATTTGAGAACACTAGAATGAATGAGAATAAGTATATTATGTCCTACTACGATAGATTGGTTGATATTTCCAATATTACTCTTGCTTTAGGTGATCCTATCACCAATGAACTTCTTGTTAGCAAGATGATGCACACTCTTCCTGAGAGGTTTAATACCAAAATTTGTGCTATTGAGGAACTTCTTGACTTTGATAACATGGGTTTTGATAAACTTGTTGAAATTCTCCAAAATTTTGAATTAAACCTAAATGAACAAATTAAGCATAAAGGTAAAGGTGCATCATCTTCTATTCCTTGTGTGAAAAACATTGCCTTACCTTCTGTTGTTGATGCGTCTTTTGACTTGCTTGAATTGCACAAAGAAATTGAAGAATCTGATTTTGGTGAAGACTCTATTGCTCTTTTAACAACCAAGTTTAAAAATATTTTGAAAGCCAAAGGAAAAAATAGATCTTCATCTTCAAACACTAAAGCAGTTTTTAAACCTGAGCCTAGTAAGTTTATTTTCAAAGAAAACTATTTTAGAACCCATGAAAAACCTTTTACCAACCCTTTTGCTAAACAGTCTACATCTAGTGAAAAATATATCGATTCTATTCAATGTTGGGCTTGTTAAGGGTTTGGTCATTATGCTAATTGTTAGTCCCAAATGGTACAATATTAAGCTAGAAAGGGGGGGGGGTTGAATAGCCTAGTTACATTTTAAATTTTTTTCATGAGAGTTCCTAAAACAAGTACTAATAACCTATTGAAAAGGTTGAAGTAACGGAAGACTTGTAAGGAAGACAAACTAAGTCTGCTGGTGATGCACTAGTAGTAGACTTGACTGTTCACTTAAGTTTGATGCTCAAGGGAATAAGTTAAATAGAAGATAATGAAATCAAATAGTAAATGAAATAACACAATGTACATATGTATTTTGAGATGGTTCGTACTATAAAGAGTATTATGTCCACCACCAAAGCAATCATCCTTGGATTTGAAAGTGCACTATGTTTTCCACTAGTTCTATTACAGAAATCTCTAATGGATTGTGTATAAAATATTTGACTTGTGTTTGGGGGTGGGGAAGTGAATATCTCGGAAAACAAAATATTTACAGTGCTGAATAATAGTAAAGGAATACAACAAGATGAAATGAATAAATAACAGTTAATGTGCAGATCTTCTTGTTGTTGTTGAGGACTTTGTTGATCAGTTTACGATCTCTTGAATGCACTGAGTAAGATGACTTGATGTTGTTGAATAAGATCAGAGCATTCTATTGTGTTTTCCTAGGTTTTCAAGTCTTCAATGGTAGAATTTTTATCGGAGCATTCTTGAGACTGTTGGAGAAGACGAAGTGAGTAACAACTTTATTAGGTTGGATGCATTAAATGCAAGGAGCTGTTGGTTGACTTCTTCTTCAATTGGAACTGATCGAGGTATGGAGAGGAGCAGGCACTGAAATGAGCAGGTGAAAGACAACAGAGTTGTAGACCTGCAATAGTTGGTACTATATGTTTGTGTCAGGCACTGTATACCTACTTTGACCTGTTCAGGTGGCGAAAGTCTTCATTTTTCGGAAAAGCTGGAAAGGCGTGTTCCTTGAATTCAGGAGTCAATCGATTGAAGGCTTGACAGGTGTCTTTCATAAAGCATTTAACTTTAGATATTTTGAAAGTAAACAACGAAAAGCGAACTTTAACGCTTCCAGTTTTCAAAAAATTTTACCCTCATTTTAACTTTAACAGAAATACTAACCTGGACTTAGCGCATATAAGCTTAAACATATAACATAGTTAGTAGCAATTAAAGTCTGTTGCTATGAAAAAATTTTAAACGTAAAAATACATTGAAGTTGTAGGATCGATCATACCAAGACCTCACTACTAGAAAATTGGTTATACGTGATTGTTGGTTGCGATGGTTTTTGAAACCATTACATAATCTTCTTTTTCGCGATTGTTTTTTTCTATCGCTTTTTTGTAATCGCCTTATGTATATGCGATTGCTTAACAATCGCCAATGCCATCACCTTTGAATATTAGAGCGGAATTAGCCGAAGAAAATAGGTCCCGTGGAAAATAGAAAGATAATGTGATGGTTTTCATAAATATGCGATTGCATTTGTAGTCGCAAAATTTGACTAATACCGAACGATGGTTTTGCCATCGCATTTATAAATAAAAAAATAAAAATAAAAAAAATAGAAAAATAGAAAAATAGTTTTTCGTGATCGTTGGTTGTAATGGCTTCAAAAGCCATCACTTAATCTTCTTTTTTACGATTACTTTTTCCATTGCTTTTTCTTCAATCGCCTTATGTTTATGCGATTGCTTTACAGTCGCTAGTGTCATCACCTTTGAATCGACTGTGATGGATTTTGAAACCGTCACTTAATCTTTTTTTAGCGATTGCTTTTATCATCGTTTTTTTTTTCGTAATCGCATATGTTTATGTGATTGCTTTACAATCGCTAGTGCCATCACATGAAATTATAAAGAATTCAACATAAAATTTATTTTTAAAACATAAATAATTGCAAATGCATCTAATGGAGGTGGTGGTTGATGCAAAATTACTAATTACAAATTTAATTGCTTCCTTCGTTCCTAAAAGAGTGTCATATTTACCCCGATCGAGAAAAAAATTAAGAAATTAAATATATACTCCATCTACATATTTTCAAATCATTGTCCTCTTTATCCCGGCACACTGTTTAAGAAAAATTAATTGACTGTATTATAAATATTAGTGAAATGTGTGGTTTTCTTTAATGCCTTTGAGCATGTGGTTATAATCAAAGTAGGTAGAAAAATTAAGGGTAAAGTGGTAAAAATATTTTTCTAAAAGAGAAAGTTTTGAAAGAAAACAATTATTTTAGAATGAACGAGGCATCAAACGGGCCAGGCCACAAAGTAGAGGTCTTGTGTAGAGCTGTCAAACGGGCCAGGCTGGGCTGGTCTTACCCAAGCCCAGCAGTTTTCGTTTAACGGCGAGCCGGACCGAAACAATGACGGGCCTCATAAAACTCAAGCCCAGCCCATGTGCACTTCGTGCCTATGGGCTAAAAAAATAACTAATTTTTTTATTAAAAAGTAATCATAAATTAGCTAATAAAAGTTATATAACACATCTAAACACACATACTTATATACTAGTCTAACTTGCACAAATACAAAGTAAAAAGTGCAACCAAAATAAATATAAACAAAGGTAGTAAATTCAACAATTTACCGAAACAAAAACTAGAAAAACTATAGTGTTACAAACCAAAGAAAAAATACATGTGCTACTTGAAGGATATTTTTTTAAAAAAAGTTATAACCAAATTGAAGTTCATCATACTGTTCCCAATTTTCTAATATGTGTTTTATGAGGATATACAATGCTTTTCGGGTTCTAGTTTGCAAAACCATACTAACTAGCAAGTGTTCATTTTTTGATTCGCCCGACGGAATATAGTATTTAAATTTTATTTCTTATCAAGTTTATACTATTGAGGTTTTTTATTAGCTAATATCCGATAGAGATACTGAATTGAATAGATCATTTTCGATAAAATTACTAACTACAGCCATACTAAACTAGATTGGAACTTGGAAGATCAACTTCAGTTCCTCTTTTAAGTGTCACTTCCATCAATTTAGAATATGAGTTTCAACCAAAAAGAGAACAATGATTTGATAATAGATCATACTATGTCATAAATTCATCCAACCAAAAGCAAAAAAAGAAAAAAAAAAGTAATCTGAATGAATATCTGATAGGTTTTTTTTTTTTAGTTTTTGCTTTTTAGGTTTTATGTTTTAGTTTTTAATTTTTTAATTAAGTTTAACTTTGTTAATCGTATGATCGGGCTGGGCCGAGTTTTTCAGGTTTTTCAAGTTCGCGTCAAACACAGCGGGCCGGGCCAAAGAGGCCCATTTTTTCGGGCCTTCTAATTTGAGGCTCAAGCCTTTGAAAATTCGAGTGGACTGGACCGGGCCTATGAGTTGGCCTGAATTTTCAGTGAGCAAACACACAAAATACAGTAGGTTAGGAGTGAGCTTGGTTCGATTCGCTCAAGTTTTTTGGAAAAAAAAAAAAAAGAAAACCGAAACCAGACCAATAGTCTGGTTCTCAAAAAATTTAGAACCGGAACCAACCCAATATGTATGAGAACCAAAACATTGGTTCGGTCCAGAACCAATCAAAGATGTATGAGAATCAGGACCGGACCAATAGTATGATTTTTTACTTTTTAACTGTTTAATACAAATACATAATAAAAAATTTAAGACTGAAACTTTATAAAAAAAATTAAAAAAACCTTCGATAAAAGTACATTCAAGAATTAAAAATGTCGAACTCATAAACTCGTAGCATAACAAACCGGTGGAAACAAAATAATAAAAGAGTACCAATTAAAAAGTAGAACAAAGAAAGTATTATGAATTAATATATATATTTATATAATAATAATAATATATATATATATATATATATATATATATATATATATATATATAATACAATAAATAAATAAACAACATATTGGGTCAGTTCAGTTCGATTCCGTGTTTTTTTAGTTCAGGAACTAGGACCAACCTATGTCCAATTTTATGAAAATTCAGATTCAAGACCAAATCAAAGTATTGATTCAGTCCGATTCTATTGGTTCGGTCTGATTTGGAAAAAAAATCTTGCACACCCTACATTAGGTTCTAAAAGACATACCCCTAACATCGATTCTCTCATGTCTCTCATCTCTCTCACTGTGACATCAAATACTCCTCAAAGCCCCCCATGGCCGCCGCCGCCCCCATCAATCACCTCCATCAACAACCCAGATAAGATCCAACGTTGTTCATGGCAGCTCGCCCCAACCTTCGAATCCGGCCAACACCGCCCTTTGTAATCTGCCCAACACTGCCATCCTCCATCTCAGCCCAGGCGACCCAGCAACAAGCGAACCCAGCCAGCCCTCTCACTCATCCTCCTGTTCCGATCTCCTTCAGATCCGGCCAAACCTGTCACTGCCACCGGCCCCTTCCGTTCCTGTTCTCCCCTCCATCTACACATCAATCTGTCACCCATCTCCTTACTAGCCGAATCTTCTTCCAGCCGACCTCCTTCGCTTCACCACCTATCGCCATCATCTCAAATCATCATCTCCATCTTCTCCCGCCATCCCCAGTTCCGGCTGTCTTCATTGGAGCCCCAGCGCCATCTTCGTCTTCCCCGTTCAAATCGCCGGCCATCATGTTCTTGGTCTCCAAGCACAATTTCCCCTTCCAGTTCGTTTCCCCCATATAGCAACTGATATCTTTCCTCTCTGAATCCGGTATCATCACCTCAAGCAACCGTGCTCGGCTTCAAAGAACACGCCTCCACAAAGAAATCCAAGTTTGGAATAATTGAAATCCCCCATATTGCAACACAAGTAAGATCTGTCATATTTTTATTTTTCGGTTGGATTAACTGCTAAAATTATCTAAATTCATTGATTTGAAAAAGTCAGCTCATAGAATTCTTTTATAATCTGTTCTAATATGGAAAATTGCCACTCTTCACAGTAGTGTGAGGATTTTATAACTGATTGGAAAATTTTGGTGATTGCTAAGATTAGTGTTTATTCTGCAAAAATTGCGATTGTGGGTATTGACACTAGCAAAGAGTTTGGTTGATTTATTATGCAGTAGGGATGTGATGTTATTAGTTTGCTCTATGATTGCTGAATTTTCATAATGCCTTTTTAATGCCTAATTGGTTAAAACTACTGTCCTGTTTAATTACTTAGAATTGGGAGTATTATGCAAAAACTTGTTGGTATACTCTGGTTATACATGTACAAATTGGTGATTTGTTTTAATTTAAAAGTTGACATTTTTTGGTGAATTGTTGGCTGGGGATGGTTTGGTATTTGATTTTTTTGGGTTAATATATGTAATTTATTGGTGATACTATTTCAGTTGAAACTTTAGGTATGTCACTGTTACGAATTGGAGCCAAGACGATACCTCTGTAAAACCAAAACCAATGGTTTGGTAAGGTTTCAGTTTTTGATTTCAAAGAAACTGGTATATGCAGTTGAGTTTCAGTTTCTACCTAAAATCCAGAACAATTCACACAATCACACTGAGCATAAGGTGTATAAATAGTAAACGTCCAACAAAATGGTCAGCTTCCGTTATGAAAGTTCAGGCATAGCTTTTACTATTTAGGACTCACTCCTATTTGTGTTAAGGCTGTAAAGGATCATGTAAAGGATCATTGCCAAGTTAATAAATTGAGTGATAATATGCAACAATTGAGAAGAGACTTAATGTTGGAACAACACTTGTACCCAAAGAAGTAACTAATTCCAAATACAACAAGTAGAGAGAATGTCAGTTGTGATAATAAAAAATAACACCCTAAATTAATATTTAACTAAGAGAATGCTTATTGGTTAAACTAAGACAAACATAAGTAAATATGTAAATCAGGTTATGTTAGCTTTAGATATATAATAAAATAAAACTTAAAGACAAGGAAGAACAGGAGATGGTATTTCCAAGGGAAAAGATAAGTTTTTGCATTAGATTTCTAGCTAATGGCCCAATGGTAATGAAACTCCCATGATTTGTGTGAAGCTTCCACTCCCACACCCATGTCTAGTTGCGTCGACACAGGTAGTTGGAACACCGGAATATGTTGAATAACATCTTCACATATATGTAGTGATAAGCACAATTCACTACTTTGTTCAAGAATAATGTCTAAAAGAAATCTGGAAAAAAAGGTTTCTAAGGAATTAAAACTCATTTGGTCATGGAATCAGTTGCTAAATCTACAATGAAAAAAAAAATCATAAATCGTTGTGTTAACCACGAACGTACGGTTTCTTTTTTCTTTCATTAGGTTTACAACTTGATTATTCTGTAGACACCATGTTTACATCTTTGTGATATGAAATGCATGCCCCAGCTTGGAAAATGACCACCTGAGAAGTCATATGTTGTGAGAAAGAATCTACATGTGCATGTCCAAATCTATATACAAATAATTGGTTAATACAAGCTCTTGGACACAGCCCAGTACTAGACAATTTTGGGAGTTCATGTCACACTTGTTTTCAGTCTATATGACTTGTTGTCCCCTATCCAACAAGGTTCTACTTCCTAGGGTCATTATATTGTATTCAATAGTTTTGTCTCTACTAAGAACCTATTCAAACAAAAAGCATGTTTATTTCTCAGTGTTATAGGCCGATTATTTCCAAATATTCACTCCCACTCCGCAAATGCACATCAATACACGATCAATTTTATTCATAGTGTACTAGTGATATAACTCACAATTTTATTATTTCTTTTTCCTTAATCTATCTCTCTTCTATAAGTGGCTTAAAACAGAGGGAACATAATGTTGATAATATATAATTCATGATAAGGAACATTAGAGACAGTTTAAATGTGTTTATGTTGCTTTTCGTGTTGTTCATGTTGTTTATTGTTTATGTTGATGCCATGCCATGTTTTTGTTTCTCTTGAGCATACACATATATTAATTACATGTGTTTTATTTTGTTAGGATGAATATGCAAATAAATTACGCAAAAAACATGGATTAGCCCCCGATGAAAGTGTGACTGGAATTGAGGATCCTGGTTTAAAGATTTGGCAGGAATGTGTTGGGGGTGTGACGAGGGGTAGGCTCATTGGATGACCTGACGAAAGGTGGAGTAAAACAGGTGTCTCAAAAGACTATGACATACATTGTATCTCAAGAGCATTCGAAGAAACTTGAGAGGTTGGAGAAAGACAAAGCGAAATTGTACAAAATTGTGAATAATCAGAGTAGTTATATTTCAGAGCAGGGTAGTTATATTTCTAAGCAAAAGTAGTTATATTTCAGAGATGTCTGATATATGCAAGGCATTTATGAGAAGTTCGGCATACCAGCTCCTCCTCATTTCAATGTTCGTCCCCCTCCTATACCTCCTACAAATGATGGTGCTTCAACATCAGGTGTTCCAGATGGTCCTTCGTCTTCTCGTGGTTCTGATGATTTTGACACTGAAGATAATGGTGATAACGATGATGAATTCGAGTCTAATGATTGATTTTTCTAAGTTATTTTCTCTTGATTAAATCATGTACTACTTGATGCGTAATGTTGGATTTTAAGCAAATTTATTTTTAGATTATTAAGGATAGTTACGAGTAATTGATGTTGATTTATTGAACAACATATTTTGCTAGATGAGGTTATATGACATAATTATTTAATATGCAATATTATGAGTCGCTTGATTTGAAATATTTTGTATGTTTTCGGTATATAAATGTGGTACAAATTTATGAAAAATGATTGATATCGAGCTAGGTAGGGAAAAATCAATTGTGTTAAAGTGACGGTGAATGCTATCACATTTTATAAGGTATTAGATTGCAGAAGCCATCGCTTAATATGAGCTAATGTGATGGCAATAACAATCACGTATAAGGAATGATGTGATGTCACATATAGCAATAAAGTGATGGTTAATGCAATCACGTACTTCAATAGAAAGTGATGACCAAAGCAATCACATATTCGGAGATAAAACAATGGGAAAAACAATCACGTATGTCACAATAAAGTGATTATAAAAGCAATCGCGCATACGTAGATAAAGCGATGATCAATGCAATCATGTAACCTCAGATAAAACGATGGTTAAAGTAATCGAGTATTCCTAAATAATGTGATGGCCAAAGAAATCACTTATGGCTCACTAGAGAGATGGTTAAAGCAATCGCGTATTCCAAGATAACGTGATGGAAATACCAATCGTCTAACGTCCTCTAAAGTGATTGAATAAGCCATCGTCTATTGTGAAGACGATTGCTTTAGCAATCACTTATTTAGTACTACGGTGATGGTTTAACAATCGTCTTTTCATAGATTATGCGATGGCTTTGTATTTTTATGAATTAAAAAAATAAATATTATTTTTCATGTTAGGTGATTGTTTATGCTATCACCTAAATTCTATGAGATAATGCAACAACTTTTACCATCAATTAAAGTTTCAGCAACAAGGCTTTATGCGATGAAACCAGAGATTGTTTTGACCATTACATATAGGCTAAGGCGATGGTTTTTTAGTATTGGTGATTGCTTTCGGCCATCACGTATAGTGCCTCTCCTTAAATAAGCAAACCTGTTAGCATCCAGTGGCTTGGTGAGAATGTCAGCCAATTGATGTTCAGTTGGAATATATTCCAAACCGATGTCACCTTTTTCCACATGATTTTTGAGGAAGTGATAATGAATATCAATGTGCTTTGTCTTTTAGTGCATTACTGGATTCTTTGAGACTGATATTGCAAGTGTTGTCACACATGATTGGACAATTTGCTTATAGTCCACAAGTTGTTGCTTCATCCAGAGTAGTTGAGAGCAACAGCTGCTAACAGCAATGTATTCTACCTATGTGGTTGAATTTGCAACTAATCATTGCTTCTTGCATGACCCTGAGACAAGTCTATTTCAAAGAAATTGACAGGTCCCACTTGTGCCTCTTCTGCTCACTTTGCAGGCCGCGTAGTCTGCATTTGAGTATCCAACTAGATCAAAATTGTTCCTTCTTGAGTACCAGATACCCAGATTTGTAGTTGTTGAAACATATCTAATGATACGTTTAGCAGCAAGCAAATGTGATTCCCTTGGATCTGCCTGAAATCTAGCACAAACACAAACATCAAACATTGCATCGAATACTAGAGCTTGGGTTTCTTTGATACTGATGCAATGGATGTTGTATCAGATTAGGTGATAATTTTATGTTGATCTGATATTGCATCAGATTTTGTGTTAGTCTTGTAGCAATGCGAGAAACATTACATTAATTTTTGTTGGGATGCAATGGATATTGCACAAGATTTTGTGTTAATCTTGTAGCAAAGTAATAGACATAACATTAGGCTTTGTGAAGACGCAATGGATATTGCATCAAATTTTGTGTTAGTCTTGTAGCAATGCAAGAAGCATTACGTTAAGTTTTGTTGGGATGCAATGGATGTTGCACTAGATTTTGTGTTAATCTTGTAGCAAAGTAATAGGCATGACATTAGGCTTTGTGGAGACATAATAGATATTGCATCAGATTTTGTGTCAGTCTTGTAGCAACGCAAGAGGCATTACATTAAATATTGTTGGGATACAATGGATATTGCACCAGATTTTGTGTTAATCTTGTAACAAAGTAATAGATATGACATTAGGCTTTGTGGAGATTCAATGGATATTGTATCAAATTTTGTGTTAGTCTTGTAGCAATGCAAGAAGCATTACGTTAAGTTTTGATGAGATGCAATGAATGTTGCATCAGATTTTGTGTTAATCTTGTAGCAAAGTAATAGACATGACATTAGGCTTTGTAGAGGCGCAATGGATATTGTATCAGATTTTGTGTTAGTTTTGTAGCAATGCAAGAGGCATTACATTAAGTATTGTTGGGATGTAATGAATATTACAGCAAATTTGTGTTAATCTTGTAGCAAAGTAATAGACATGACATTTGGCTTTGTGGATATGAAATGGATATTGTATAAGATTCTGTGTTAGTCTTGTAGCAATGCAAGAAACATTACGTTAAGTTTTGATGAGATGCAATGAATATTGCACCAGATTTTGTGTTAATCTTGTAGCAGCATAAGGGACTTTACATTAGATTCTGTGGACATGCAATGGATATTGCATCAGATTTTTGCATATGTTTCTCTATTAGTGATGCGATGGATATTGCATCAAATTTTGTGATAAGTTTTGTGATAATGCAATAGATATTGCATTTGGTTTTGTGATAATGCGATAGATATTGCATCTGATTTTGTGGTAGTGCAATGGATATTGCATCTGGATTGGCATTAATCTCGTGGCGATGCAATGTATATTGCATCTGGGTTTTACGTTAGTATCATAAAGTTGCTTTGGCCTTACTCGATGATTTAATTGCATTTGGGTTTGCTTGATGATACAATGAATATTACAAACTATCTTTCCACATTACAACTTGTTTCAGTATAGAGCCAACCTACGACTCGGTCTGATTCCAAAAAAAGACCACACCAGCATCACTATACCCTTCCCGGAAGCGTCGGGATGGCCGACGTAGTACTACAGGAAGAGGAGCACCCGAGCTCCCCGGATCTTCACCAATCTCTTAACAGACGAGCGTCTAACCCATTTGTGAATCGACGCTCCAACATGACCCGAAGAGTATGCCTGATTATGCGAGAGTGCTATTCCATCATTACAACATCCCAGTCAAAATAAATATGCGACAATAGTATGTTTTCTGGGAACATATAGGCAATGATGCGTCTGGATTTTCCAAGATCCCACAGATCACGAGTTAACTCCAGAATGTCACCTTTGCATCCTTCCAATGTCATCAGGGGACGATCCCAATGTGGTACAACCTACTCCCTACCAAATTGTCGTAGAATCGTTTACGACAGATAGTAAGTCATCCTACGAAGACCAGCCAAGATGACTTAGGCATACACGCTAGTATACATGTGGAATCGTTCGATGTGCCAATAAGTGATTACTTAGATAATATCATAAGAATTTGCATGAGCAAAATGCTCAAGCCAAAAGAGTCACACTCTCCTTCCAGGAGCCACACCTTTTGACCTCTTTGTCCAGCCCAACTTCTAGTCATTCTGCCCAACAGTTTGACCAAACTGAAGCCTATCCACAGGCTACGTTCGTAGCTCAATTATTTAAGCTCATCAATGGCCTCTCACCGACCGAAATAACTCACATCTCCCAATAACTCAGAAGCCAGAGCAGCCGCCCACGAGCCCCCGCTTCCCCAAAATACAGTGTACATAATAAATGGCAAAAATCAATTTTTTTTCAAAATAAAACAAAACAAATTTGTGTCTTTTACATATACTTATATATAATTTCCATGGTCCAGAGCAAGGTCAAATTTATTGTGTATACATCATTTAATGTCTCCCCCAAATAGCTACACCGTGATGCCGCCGATAGTTAATCTTCTCTTCTGACTTAATTTATTGCATATATTTAATTCTTTCAAGTTAAATTATGTATCTTTGATATTTATTTTGCTCTTAACATAATCTCTTGCAGGTATTTAATTCTTTTGAAGTAAATTATGCATCTCTGATAATTAAATTCCGTTGACATAATTTATCGCAAACATTTAATTCTTTTGAGTTAAATTATATATGCATTTCTGGTACTTAATGTTCAAAACATGATTTTATATCTGTGGCATTTACTTCGTTTGAGTTAAATTGCTCATCTTTGATGTTCATCTCTCATAACATAATTCTTTAAGTTAAAATATGCATCTATGATTTTTAGATACTTTGCACATAATTTATGCAAATTCCTTTAAATTATGCATCACTTGTGTTCCTTTTTTTTCTCTCTTAACATGATTTACACATCTGCAACAATTAATTCGTTTGAGTTAAATTGCCCACCTCTGATATTTATCTCCCATAACATAATTTATACATATGCATCATTTGATTCTTTTGAATTAAAATATGCACTGCTGATATTTACTGCCCATTACATGATTTCTTGCAAGCAATTAATTCTGTTAAGTTAAGTAAATGCATCTTTGATCTTTATTTCTTTTCACATGATCATGTATTGCTAACGTTTGATTTTTTTTTAATTAGTTACGCGTCGCTAATATTTTGATGTTTTGAATTAATCATGTATCACTCATACATGTTATTTCTGTTGAATTTATCATGCATCACTAGCATTTGATTCTTTTGAATTAATTATGCATCGCTAATATTTCAATATTTTGAATTGATCATGTATTACTCACTCATGATTTATGTTAAACTTATTATGCATCGCTAATATTTAATTCCTATTGAATTAATTGTGCATCGCAAAATATTTAAACCCTTTCAAATAATAGTGCATCTAATATAATTATTCATCGCTAAAACATTTAAAATTATACATACAATAAATACAATTTAATACATAAAATACATCAGTGAGCACGTGCCAACACGCTCCTCTGCACTCCTGCAGATCATGGACCAAGATTGCTAGTCCCTGCGCCCATAAGCCTTAGGGCCTTTCTGGCCCGGATTGCCAATAGGATCATCGTCGTCCCTGTGACGGACGTTGCCAACCATACCATAATATACTCACAGAAACACAGACTTGTCATATACATATCTTTTCTTATATACATGCTTCTCCATACCTTCTTCCTATGCACATGCTCCTCTATACAATGCTTTTTTTTATACTTGCTTCTCCATACATGATTCCTATGCACATGCTTCTCTATACAATGCTTTTTGTTTTTTATACATGCTTCTCCCTACATGTTTCTCCATACATGCTTCCTATTCACATGCTTCTCTATACAATGCTTTTATATACATGCTACTCCCTACATGCTTTTATATACATGCTTCTCCAAACATGCTTCCTGCATACATGATATACATGCGTACTTTTTATACATACATACATACATACATACATACATACTTTTTCATACATAATATGTACACATATACCCATACTTTTTACGCATGACATACATGCATACTTGGTCATACATGCTTTCCATATGCATATCTTTCCATATGCTTACATGCCTTACATGCTCACATGCTTCCATGCTTACATTTTCTTACACGTTTCCCTACTCATATGCCAACATGCTTACATGCTTACATGCCCTACATGCTCACATACTTCCATGCCTTACATGCTCACATACTTCCATGCTTACATTTTCTTACACGTTTCCCTACTTATATGCCAACATGCTTATATGCTTACATGCCTTACATGCTCACATGCTTCCATACTTACATTTGCTTACATATTTCCCTACTTATATGCCAACATGCTTATATGCTTATATGCTTACATGCTCCCATGCCAATGTGATCGCATTTTCCCACACAATATGCACATGCTTCTCAAAGTATGTTTTGCCATACATGCGTTCACATACATGCTTATCCATACATGTTTTTTGCATACATATGTTTCTCCACGCATGCTTTTCTCATACATACTTCTCTTACAAATTTTTCCATAGGCATACATGCTCGCATATGTACATGTTTTCCATATAAATATGCAAATACATGATTCCATGCTTATATACTTCTATACTTTCTATCATTATGTTTACTAGGTTCACCCCTAGGAACATAGACATTCCAGCTTCATGTTTACTAGGTCTACCCCTAGGAACATGGACTTTTCAACATCATATTCACTAGGTCCACCCCTAGAAATATAGACATTTCCATGCATCGTGTTTACTAGGTCTGCCCATAGGAACATGGACATTACAGCATCATGTTTACTAGGTCCACCACTAGAAACATAGACATTCCATCATCATGTTTACTAGGTCCACCCTAGGAACATAGACATTCTAGCATCATATTTACTAGGTCCACCCCTAGGAACATAGACTTTCCAGCATCGTATTCACTAGGTCCACCCCTAGAATTATAGACATTTCCATGCATCGTGTTTACTAGGTCCGCCCCTAAGAACATGGTGTGAGTGCCCCGTTTTTCGACCTCTTTTCCCCGCGACTGAGAAGTCGGTGATTTCAAAACCTTTCAAGCGCGTGGAATATGCCCAACCTCAATTGTGGACTCAAAATATGTATAACAAAGTCGCCTTCTTTATTTTAAGGATAAATAAAGAAAAATAAAAAAATAACCAGATTTGTAAAAGGGTTCGGAGACTAAGTTACGAGTTGGGAAGGGGTTAAGCACCCAACTCGCCCTTTCGGTCTTAAAATAGGTTTTTTTTTTTGGCAAAATATGTTCTTTTATAAAATTAACAATTTAAATAAAGCATTTATATAAAAAAATAAAATGGCTTATTTTATAACATTATATAATAATAATAATAATAATAATAATAATAATAATAATAATAATAATAATAATAATAATAATAATAATAATAATAAAAGAAATAACAAAACTTACAGCAGCCTCATTTTAGAGTTGTAAATATATTTTATAAACAAATTTGCCATAATAACGGCTTATTTTAGTGCTGATCACGCTTTTTTGGTGGTGATCTTGTCTTGTCGTCCACGTGTGAGGGAGGATGATGTGGCGATTGCTGGTTCGTCCCTTTCGTTTAACCTGCACAAGTAAAACAACCAACACCGTTAAGGAGTCGGGGCGGCACGACTAGAATCCTCCGGTGTGAGAGTAAGGTTTCCGGTGGAAAGATGGCAATAAATGAGCCGTAATAAGTGTTTGATAAGAGGCAGTGATAAGGAAGTTGTGATATCTCTGAAATTGCATATCTCCGCCTTAAATGTGCGCTCTCTTATTTATACCTGAAGTTTATGGCGACATGGCGGCTAACGATTGGGGAGCATAAAGCGGCAATCATTAAATGCGTTGAGGGTCTTCGTCAGGAATAAGTGAACTGTGCGCTTGTCAGGGAGTTGGTGGTTGCGTGCAGCGGTTTTCTCGGGCCTAGGGAAGCAGTTTTGTCAGACCGGATGATGATTGATTTGGAGCCGAGGCCGAGTGGTTTCGTGGTGGAGTGTTGATTGTTGAGGGCGAGGACATAAGGGACCGGCTTGGTGACGAGGTCGAAGGTACTAAAGGTCCTCAGGCCAGCCGAGGCTGAATTTGTAATTAGCCGAGGATAATCTCGCCGAGGCTGGAGCGTTTGTCTTAGGGGCGAGTGGTCCTGTCTTCGCTACTAGTGGCTCTCTAAGTGGGGCCTCGCATCTCTGTGCCGAGGGTATATGTGCCGAGGTTCAATCCCTCGGTTTAATCCTTTCAAGTGCTATTTGTTATAGAAATTCGGGTAGCATATCTACGTATTTCGTGATATATTACTATTTTAAATAGCACTTTTTAAAGGTAAAAAGTAAATAAACTTTAAAGTACCTACCTCTTGAAGCGTGAGGGTTTTATCCCGTACCAAACTTTCTTCTGGTAGGCTTTAGGGTGCGCTCACTCTGTCCTTCAGGGAGAGGGAGTCTTTTTGCTTTTGTTGTTGCCAGATTTCGGGCAGCGTGACTGCTCCTTTTTGTTGTTTTCGCCTTGGGATCCGGGTGTCACAACTGCTTGCTGTTGCTTGCTTTGCGTGCTTGTTTGCGTCTAAAATCGGGCAGAACAACTGCTTGCTTCGACTGGATTTGACATCTGGAATCGGGCAGGGCAACTGTTTTTTTTTTTTTTGGTTCTTTTGAACCGGTGAAATTGGGCGGAAACCTAGTTGGGTAGCTAGGGTTCACTTTGGCCGGAGGGTTTTAGTATTTAGGGAGAGATTTGGTAGCTTGGCAGAGCTTTGGGGCTATCTGGGAAAATAACCTTGGCGTTCTCTTGGGAGCATTTCACAAACTGCGTTGTGAAACTTTTCTCACTATGTGTGAACTGTGTTAACTCTTTTTCTTTCACTGTCGAATGCCTTTATTTATAGGTAGAAATCCTGGCTTTCTTCGTGATTAAGTTTGATCAACCGTGCTCCAACATCTTTTACCGCGTACTGAAAGTGTTGCACCAAAAGCCAAACGCTATAGTGATTTGAGGGCTGTGGGGCACCCATAGAGGATGTTGGCGCGATGCCCGGATGGGTGGTTGGCTGCGCAATGGCCTTTTCCTTTTTTGATTTTGGCACTTTGTCCCCTATAATTAACTGTTTATGCATCCTTTCATTTCTTTTGCATTCTAAACCCTGTAACTTGACATTCGTTAGTCCTTTTAACATGTCTTGATATTTTATGGCATGTCATATAACAGGGGTATGAAATTGGGGTGTCTAGAGTGCCCCTCAACGATGGAGTTTATGGGGAAACCAAAATTTACCGAGTAAACAAACATCGTTGATAAGAAATAGACTCCCTAATTTCGTGGAAATTATGATGGGGAGAAATGCAGTATGCAGCAGTTTAGCATGCAACAGTTCATCTCATACCCTAAACACTTTTAATGGACTGATGGAATAGAGCAGATATAATGCAAATGAAATGCTCTGATGGTCGTGTCTACTGAGTAGGCTGCCTACGTATCCTTTTCAGGAATTAGACCAAACGTAGTTCGGCTCAAGCCGATAGCAAACAACAAGTACTGGGTGGGATAGATGGGACCTGATCCTTTCCGTCGTGACCCGGGGTATGTACCCCTTGTGGAAAGGATCCAACAACAACAGATGGGATAACATGAAACTGATCTTTGCCATCTCGACCCGGGGTATGTACCCCTTGTGGAAAAGATCCAACAACAAGAGATGGGATGCATGGGATTGATCTTTTCTGCCGTGACCCGGGGTATGTACCCCTTGTGGAAAAGATCCAACAACAACAGGTAGGATACATGAAACTGATCATTTCCGTCGTGACCTGGAGTATGTACCCCTTGTGGAAAAGATCCAACAATAGGTGGAACACATGAGACCGATCATTTCCGTTGTGACCCGGGGTATGTACCCCTTGTGGAAAAGATCCAACAACAGGTGGAACACATGAGACCAATTATTTCTGCTGTGACCCGGGGTATACACCCCTTGAGGAAATAATCCAACACAGATGGAATACATGGGACTGATCATTTCCGCCGTGACCCGGGGTATGTACCCCTTGTGGAAATAATCCAACAACAATAGATAGGATAAATAAGACCGGTCATTTCCATCGTGACCCGGGGTATGTACCCCTTGTGGAAAAGATCCAACAACAGGTGGAATAACATGAGACCAATTATTTTGGCTGTGACCCTGAGTATGTACCCCTTGAGGAAATAATCCAACACTGATGCAATATCATGGCATAAAATGCATGTGACAAGGAAAGTAAAATGCAGATACTTTACCCTTTTTTTCTTGTTTCTTTTTTTTTTTTGCTTGCAGGCATCCTGCTGGGGTTATATATTTTTCTTGGATGCTGGATGGATGGCCGTTAACTTTGTTGACGGTAGTTACCTTCGTTAACTTTCTGTTAGGACTTCAGGGCCATTTTGCAGTTTGGGCAAACCTGAGGTTTTAAGTGCTGAAATGATTTTTGGAGGGGAGAAAAGGGAAAATTCCCTCTCCTTTTAACATCACAGGGGAAGGAGATAAGCAATAGTAAGCCATTTCCTCTTCTTTCATTTCTTTCTGCCATTGTTGCCGATAGAGAGAAATTCTTCATTTCTTCACCATTTTTCAATTTTCTTCAGCCCAATTAATTGTTTTACTCACCAAATGGCTTTCTCTTCAAGATCTAGGAAGGGAAAGGCTCCGATGGACCCGAAATCAGGCGATGGACGCCGTGAGTTACCTCCTCTAAACTGAAATGTTGTTAGATATTGGTATTCTAACAACGATTGGAGCAACATACACCGAGATCGGCATACCCATGTTGCTCATCTTCTAGATCCGACTGTAAGTCTTCATTTCTTTAAACCCACTTGCTTGAATTTCTTGAATTTCTTGGGTTTCTTGATATTTTGGCACTCTTGGAGTATACATGTTGCAATTTTGATGCTTATGCATGCATGATTTATGCTAGGACGATGCACTTGGCCATGGAAGTATATGCAAAAATATGAACTTAATGCCATTTAATTTTGCGATGCATGCTCATGCAATTAACACTATTTGATTCTACGATGCATGCTCATGCAAATGATATATATATATATATATATATATATATATATATATATATATATATATATATATATATATATATATTATTTTTAATGCATGTTGCGACTGATGTATATCTTTGATGCATGCTGCCCATGTTACAGATATTTTTTTTCTTCAGATAATGCACGTGCTGCAGATATATATTTTCAGATAATGCACATATATATATATATATACATATATTTATTTTTGGATAATGATGCCCATGCTGCCTTAGACAAGATAAAACATGCCATGTGGGTAGATGCATTGAAACAAAAAGAAAAGATAACTTTTCTTTTCTTTTCTTTTCTTTCTCTTTTTTTTTTTTTGTAACATAACTATTTTTTATATTTTCAATGCAATGCATTTGATTCTACGTGGCATAATTATTGACTCTGATTATTCTAGCGATGCCTAAAATAATAAAAGAAGATGTACCATTACCTAATGTGAAGACACACTGTACTCAGGGGATGGTTTTGGATTTGAGGGATATACTTTCGGGTTTTATCGGGGTCGTAGATGCTCTGCGGGGAAGGAGAGGCAGCCACTTCCTTCTGTGCTTGATTTTTCTCTAAGGCTGGTGAAGGCTACACATAGCCTCGTTCTACGCATCTCGTGTGTGAACAGAGGTTATAATTCACGAACAGAGGAGGAGCAGCCAGGGCAAAACCAAGATACAAGGCAGTTTTTGGATCAAAATCTGCGCAGCCTAACGTAGAAGTGAGCGCTGCCTTAGGAGCTTCTGGACGTGGTGCCCAGGATCATGGTAGGGGGTGCCTAGGGCCTTTTCCATGTGCTCTCCTGTTTGGTCCTGTTCATGCACTGTTTCTATTTCGTCTGTTTCTTCGATTTTGCAGTATAAAAGAGAGGTCGGGGCACCGTTTTTTTCTCACACCAATCTTTCTTTCTCTCATCGCTTCTCTAAACAGATAAACCCTGTCTGAGTTGCCTTTTCTTTTTGCTTTTTCATACCAAGTCAAATATAAATCCTGCCCTATCCGAATGGCTGAGCGAATTCACACATCCCTGGATATTGAATTATATGAGGCTCCTCTTAATTACTGCATTCTTTCCTTGTAAGAGGAAGAGAGAGAGTGGTTTAACCACGTGTACGGCTTCCGTTGTGTCCTTTCATGGTGGGGGCTCCACATAAACTGGGAGATGCTGAGGGCAGCATCTAGGTTCTGGTCGGTTCCTTGCCATCTGTTCAATTATTCTTTGAACGAGATGTGTCTTACTTTTGAAGAATTATGTGCCATGGTGGGTATGCCGACCCTTGGACCAATTGTCGTGTCGTCTCTACGGAGGCGTCCCTTTATGGCAATAAGGGAACTATTCGGCTTTTAGCCGTGAAGGAACTCCGGAGTACTATAATGGAGTTAGCTTTGATTTGACTGTTCTCCCCACAATTTATTCCGAATATAGGGATGAGCCAATATATTCTTGGTGCAGGTTGATTGCCCTTTTTCTGTGCATGCTGGGAAGATACTTTCTGGTGAGCCAACCCGGTGTTATTGATGCTCGGGTTGTTGACTTGGTGTTGCAAGCTCGGGAGCTCCGGGAAAATATTATTCCCATCATCTTGGTTGGGACTTTACTTGGCCTAGATGCTTATGCTACCGGCGATGAGACCTTTCCTTCTGGCAGTCCCATTTTGATCCATATGTGGCTGGAGGAACACTTTAATCAGGTCATGACACCTAAGCTTGTAGGAGGGATGTACGCGTCTGCGTGTTATGGGTCTCGCGGCCATTATCGCAACAATCTGATAATCGAGCGCCAGTGGATAGAGCATTTTCTACACATTGGCTCTCTTGACATAGTCTGGGTTATAAGCCATTGGCGGATCCGAAACTTTTTCTTGTTTACCGGGCTTATGCCCAAGTTATCCTGGCTGGCCTTCGTCAGACCACTTTTTATTTGCCTTACCGGATTCTCCGTCAATTTGGTAGAGAACAGGTCATTCTGGATGAGAATAGTCCTCTAATGGACATGCTGCTAATTGAGGGAAATGTGGGTCCTCTCATCCAAGATATGTGGGGAATTGATTACCCCTTGCGGGCCTCAGCTAATACTTTTTATGAGAATATGCTTTGTCCCATGAATATCTGTTATGGGTACTCTTAGCTCCTGAAGAGCATTCTCGCAAAATCAGGCACGTACTGAGGAGGATCCTGTCCAAGCGAGTGACCAGTGGTATAGATGCCCGATTGATGGAGATTGGTAAGGACCTGAAGAGTTCTGGTCTAGTGGTTCCCCAAGCTTTACAGGAGGAATTCCAACAGGTGCATGGTCTTAGAGCCCAGATGGCACGTGCTCCTGATGAGGCGGGACCAAGCAATGCACCTCCTAGATTAAGTACTGCAGGTCGGCGGAGTAATGCCCGATGGACTGATGAAGCATGCCCAAGTCATGCTGGCAAATGAAGTAATGCCCAACGTGGCAATGGTGTTGGCCCAAGCAACCCTGCTATTCAAGATAACGAAGAAGCTGATGATGAGGACGAGGACACTTCCGATGGTTCTCATCCAAGTGAGGTTGGGGCATCCTCTGCGTCTCGCAGAAGCATTTGGTCTTGGTTGGGACGTCGCAGACGTTGAGGGACCATTTCGGAGCTACTGGGAATGATAAGGTTTTGGGGCTTTGTGTATAGGCAATAATATAGAGATTTGTAAAGAAAATGATTATCTAAATGTATTAGACACATGTTCCCTGGTTGCACCCAATGGAACTTTATATTTTTGATATTTTGATATTTATTATTTTTTAGCACTGTAGTGGTTTTTCTCTTAGTTAGTCAAGCCCGAGATATGGCGCATTTCTCTGTCATAACAAGTTTTCCCCATGTGGCCATACATGTTTGACCTTTGTTCGACCGGACCCGAAGGCTACCTAGATTCCTCATTTCTAAGGTTCAGGTCGACGTAGGATTTTTGTTGTTGGCAACCTGTTGCATGCTGAAAGCTGTAGACTTGTCTGCTGGAGATCATATGCTGGAGATTGTTCTCTCTTCTTCTCCTGAATTTTCTTTTGTTATGCTCTACTTTTTGTCTAGATCGCCCTTTCGGGTTTTCAATCTAGCGATCTCTTATTTCTCCTTGTATATATTTTTTTCAGAATGGAATTTTCCGTCCCTGAAAATCAACCTTTAGCAACAGAATTTCCATCGCTAAAGATTTTTAAAAGTTAATTAAAATTTAATTTCAGTGATGGAAATTCCGTCGCTAAAGGTTTTTAAAAGTTAATTAAAATTTAATTTCAGTGATGAAAATTCTGTCGCTAATAATGGAAATTTTTTAAAAAAAATACATGAAAATACTATCAATTATAATTTTTTGTACCTGATATAACAATTAATACCAAATTAAAGATATGAAATAAACAGTACTACAACTCCAATCTAAAAACCTCAAACTCTAAATGTTATTACAACAAAGTACCAAATATATACATACGAAATCAAACAATATCAAATATCAATGTATCAACTCAAACAGTACCAATAATCAAAGTGGGGGAGGGGGGCTGATCTTGGAAGAGATTTCTGGCATGAGAAGGGGACCCGGTGCTACTAAAGGGAGTGTTCGAAGACCCATGCATCTGTTGTGCCATGCTTTGCATCACGGCCATCATTTCTGTAAATTGACGCTCTGTTTGTTCCTGATATTCCGCAGCCAAACATTGCTCCCCAGCCAAGCATGCCTCCAAAGTCTCTATCCTCGAAATCTGCTGAGCATCGGGCCTAATAGCATGCAAATGACGTGCCGACGATGAGCATTGCAGCCCATGGTCCCCCATTCCGAACACTCTATCTCCCCTCTTTTTTCGTCCTTTAAGGGTGATTTCTTTCCAAACTCGAGGATTAAATGGAATGGGTTGGGTAGGGGGCTGGGTAGGATTAGCATCTTCCTCCAATACCGCTGTCTTATATCCATGCTGTCAATAAAACAAACAAATATTATCATATGCACAATATACAAAAATAAATTTACATATTCAAACTAAAGTCTTTCAATTAAAGTTTACTTACAAATGTAAATGCTGATCTATCGTCAACCCACTACAGAGGGTCATCGACGGAGGTAGCAGGCCTAGTATGTGTACTAACAAACACATCAAGAAAACTAACGTCACCATATTCCCTTTCGTACAATCATTATCATTATTTTAGTTAAACCAAATAATATAATTTCATAGCATTTACACGAACACACCCTGTTTGGTTTCGAAGTCAATTAAACTAAAACCATGGATTTCATAGCATCAACATAGCTACCCAGCTAACAAACGTACATAAATCGATGTTTAAGCATTAATACGATAAATTTACACTAACACCCCTCAACGTATATACCGTTATCTTTTTTGGTTTCAAAGTCAATTAAACTAAAACCATGGATTTCATAGCATCAACACGGCTACCCAGCTAACAAACGTACATAAATCGATGTTTAAGCATTAATACACTAAATTTACACTATCACCCCCTTTATTTCTTACCATTTACACTAACACCCCTCAACGTACATATATTTATCTTCTTTGGTTTCAAAGTCAATTAAACTAAAACTATGGATATCATAGCATCAACATGGCTATCCAGCTAACAAACGTACATAAATCGATGTTTAAGCATTAATACACTAAATTTACACTAACACCCCCTTTATTTCTTACCATTTACACTAACACTCCCCAACGTACATATAATAATCTTCTTTGGTTTCAAAGTCAATTAAACAAAAACTATGGATTTCATAGCATCGATATGGCTACCCAGCTAACAAACGTACATAAATCGATGTTTAAGCATTAATACACTAAATTTACACTAACACCCCATTTATTTCTTACCATTTACACTAACACCCCCAACGTACATACAATTATCTTGTTTGGTTTCAAAGTCAATTAAACTAAAACCATGGATTTCATAGCATCAATATGGCTACCCAGCTAAGAAACGTACATAAATCGATGTTTGAGCATTAATACACTAAATTTACACTAACACCCCCTTTATTTCTTACCATTTGCACTAACACCCCCAACGTACATACAATTATCTTATTCTATTTCAAAGTCAATTAAACTAAAACTATGGATTTCATAGCATCAATATGGTTATCCAGCTAACAAACGTACATAAATCGATGTTTAAGCATTAATACACTAAATTTACACTAACACCCCCTTTATTTCTTACCATTTACACTAACACCCCCAACGTACATACAATTATCTTGTTTGGTTTCAAAGTCAATTAAACTAAAACCCTATATTTCATAGCATCAACATGGCTATCCAGCTAACAAACGTACATAAATCGATGTTTAAGCATTAATACACTAAATTTACACTAACACCCCCCACGTACATACATTTATCTTATTCCGTTTCAAAGTCAATTAAACTAAAACCATGGATTTCATATCATCAACATGGCTACCCAGCTAACAAACGTACATAAATCGATGTTTAAGCATGAATACACTAAATTTACACTAGCATACGTACCATACACATATGATGTTCAGGTACATCTATCGTCCCCATCGTATGCTTCGTGCCACTCCCCGACGAGTTCAACCTATTTTGCACAGCTTGTTTGGCGATTGCAGTCGCCTTTTCCGTCCCCCAATAAGTGTAAAACTCAGTAAACACATCCTCGACCATCCACGTCGGTCTCACGGGAGCGACCTTATTCTAACAACATTCTTTCTTTGTGTTACCTATTAAAAATATAATCATCTCATAAACATATAATGATAATATTATAAAATTAAGCTAATGATAGATAAATATGTTACCTATAAAAAATATAACAATCTCATAAACATATAATGATAACATTATAATATTAAACCAATGATAGATAAATGTGTTACCGATATGATCCTTAAACTGATTGCTGCACTAATCCAAAAAAACAGTCTTTATCGTGTCCTCCTCATAGACCTCCGTCCATGTATATTTCAACTACAATATAAAAATAGAATTATACAATTTTAATAACAAACTAACATTTAATAAAAATAAAAAATATTAACACATTACCTTGAAGGCCTCCCAAATATTTTCCTTCTCCTCGATGAGCAACTTTGAAAACGAGGGCGAAAACCCACAGAGTACTCGACGCCGTCAATACTCCCCAATCCATTTATCGGGCGTAGGGTATGCACCTACAAACCTGCCAAGTATATTTATACAATAACGAATTAACTTAAATGTTAATTAATTTTATATGAAACAAAAAGGAACCAGATTATATCAAATTAATGAATAGTTACTTACTGATCGTAATTCGGAGATAAATGGACATATATCCTTCTCTCGGAATCGATAGGACTAGAATGTTATGGTTTATGTTTAGTGTTATTGTTTAGGTTTAAGGTTAATGTTACGGTTTAGGTTTAAGGTTATGGTTTAGGTTTAGGGATTAAGGTTAAGTTAGTGTTTAATGTTTAGGTTTAGAGTTGTGGTTTATGTTTAAGGTTAATATTATGGTTTAGGTTTAGTGTTATGGTTTAGGTTTAAGGTTAGTGCTACAATTTAGGTTTAAGGTTATGGTTTAGGTTTAGGTTTATGGTTTCGGTTTGGGGATTAAGGTTAAGTTGGTGTTTAGTATTTAGGTTTAGATTTATGGTTTAGGTTTAAGGTTTAGGTTTATGGCTTATGGTTTAGGCTTAGGGATTAAGGTTAAGTTAGTGTTTAGTGTTTAGGTTAAATGTTATGGTTTAGGTTTAGTGTTATTGGTTAGGTTTAAGATTAATGTTACGGTTTAGGTTTAAGGTTATGGTTTAGGTTTAGGTTTAGGGATTAAGGTTAAGCTAGTGTTTAGGTTTAGAGTTGTGGTTTAGGTTTAAGGTTAGTGTTTTGGTTTAGGTTTAGTGTTATGGTTTAGGTCTAAGGTTAGTGTTACGATTTAGGTTTAAGGTTATGGTTTAGGTTTAGGTTTATGGTTTCGGTGTAGGGATTAAGGTTAAGTTGGTGTTTAGTATTTTGGTTTAGAGTTACAGTTTAGGTTTAAGGTTTAGGTTTAGAGATTAAGGTTAAGTTAGTGTTTAGTGTTTAGGTTTAGTGTTATGGTTTAGGTTTATGGTTTAGGTTTAGTGTTATTGTTTAGGTTTAAGGTTAGTGTTACATTTTAGGTTTAGGTTTAGGGATTAAGGTTAAGTTAGTGTTTAATGTTTAGGTTTATAGTTGTGGTTTAGGTTTAAGGTTAGTGTTATGGTTTAGGTTTAAGGTTAGTGTTACGATTTAGGTTTAAGGTTATGGTTTAGGTTTAGGTTTATGGTTTCGGTTTAGGGATTAAGGTTAAGTTAGTGTTTAGGATTAGAGTTGTGGCTTAGGTTTAAGGTTAGTGTTATGGTTTAGGTTTAACGTTAGTGTTACGGTTTAGGTTTAAGGTTATGGTTTAGGTTTAGGTTTTTGGTTTAGGTTTAAGGATTAAGGTTAAGTTAGTGTTTAGTGTTTAGGTTTAGAGTTGTGGTTTAGGTTTAAGGTTAGTGTTATGGTTTAGGTTTAAGGTTATGATAGTGTTTAGGTTTAGAGTTCTAGATTTGAACAAGAATTTTTTAAAAAAGAATCTACTATAGAGTATTAGATAATATTAATCCATGGTTCTTTATTCAGAATTAATAGCTAAAGTAGGAGTAGACCCCCTATCCTCAAACAAGGGTTTCTGGGCTGAGGTGTTATTGGCCACTTCAATTATGAACTTGGTTGGTGCTCTAACTACTATAGTCTATATCTATTGTAATTTGAGTTTACAATGTCATGAATATTGTTACTTTAGTTCATAACAAGAAGATATCCATTTACTGTTACTACTGAAACTTGATTTATGATGGAATTTAATAGTGTGGCGACCCGACCCGGATTCCGGTACGGAATCCCAAGGTCGTGATGCTAAGACAAGGCAACAAGCACTTGAAAAAATCGTAGTGCAAGTCGAACAATCAAGCTAACAAAAGCTTATAAACAAAACATAAAGTCGTACTAAAATACGGGTTTACATAAATCGAATCTGCGGAAGCGATAAGAAAAAGAAGTCCCGAGTTGTGGAGCTCGAAACCAAAGTCAAAAGACTAAGAGAGACATAAATCTCACGAAGGGGAAAAACAAAACTCGCGTGCCGTAACATTGCAGACACTGAATAAACCACCGGCACTCGAGGTCGGCGTTTCCACAAAGAACCAACCTAATATAACAATTACCCACGGCTAAAGCATAGCGGGGTTAACCAACAACAAAACAACTAGAATAAAGAAAAGCCCCAAGGCTAATGCGTGCCCGAGAGACAACTGAAATAAATACTAAGGCCAAGAACAATGGCACCACACGACACATCGGCCCAAGAAAGAACCAAAACAAAACCCAAGTGTTCTACCCGACTATAAAGTCTAAATAACTTTACAATACAACAATCTCACAAGAATAGTAAAGTACAATACATAAGTCAATGATGCTAAAAGAGATAGGACTCCACAAGCTACTACTCGGAGAAGTCGGCTACTACAATCACGAACACACGATCTAATCTCGATATATCAATTAGTTGCGCTCTGCTACAGTCACGATCTACTCGGCCTCAACGCAGCTATCGAGACTGCAACTGGAAAACAAAGTACGTGATGAGTCATAATGACCCAGTACGCTAGTACTAAACAATATGACAAAAATGAAATATTCCCATAAGTGGAAATGATATCATGTTACAACAACGAAGGCCAAGTAAGTCGAGTTGTACTGTATAGAAACCGTTCCTTTACCATACTACCAAGATGAACTAGGGTGAATCCCTTGTTCACAAACAATCAAACAAGTCAGGACGCAAGTCACAAGAATCATCATATAATTACGGACGTATATCTTAACATAAAACATCCCAAGTCTCCCATAGAAGAATTAAATAGGAGTATGCATATTTTTATGTATACACATATCACGTCTCCCATAGGATCATCAGGTGTAGGTGTAAAACTCATTTATATACCTAATAATTCTTTCATGGAATTTATCATGCAAAAGTATGCATATCTACATATATACTTATGAAGACAATCATGGAATAATCAAGTAGAAGTATGTATATCTACATATATACATATCAAGCAATTCACAGACTCATCACAAATATCAAGCAATCAAGAACAAGTATATATAAGCATTTAGCTCACATATTCATATTAGCACTTTGATTTTACATAAGTACTAGGAAGAAATCCACCTATAAGAGGATATGATATAAAACTGGTGCCGCAACGTAGATCCTGCAATACAAATCGTTAACAGGAACGCGCTATCGAATATACGTGATTGATACATCGACCAAGGATAATATTATTCCAAGCGCCCTAATGGTTACACAAGGTACTCTTCTCCAAAGTGATCAAGAATGGAGGGGTTTGCACATACCTGGTTCGGCAACCCATCACTATCACGAATCTCACGATTCGTTACGGTGATGTATCGTCAACCAGGGAAGACAAGACATGACAAGACAAGTATGCTAGCTGGATTTAATGGGGGACAAGTAAATGTTTACTTATCAATCATGAACATGTAGAGGGTCAAGTTTGACCAGAGCGAACTGATCCAAGTCAAGTAAATGTTTACTCATTTAAGAATTCAAGTAAGGATGAGCGCGATAAGAGCGATCTCATCCAAGTCAAGTAGGCATGTTATACTTTACGACTAACAATCAAGCATGATCATGAATTAAATCAAGAATCTCGAAACTAGTATTCTAGTTAAACGGATTTCAAGCGTCGTAGGGATTGATCGTTGAGCCGGTATTATCAAATAACTCACTAGTGTCGACTCCGTTACACCTCGTGTCTGGCTTGATATGAAAATATTGAGACATGTAGGCAGGCCATTTTAATGCCCATACTTTAAGTTCTTTATGTTCCTCAAGACTTTAACTTGTTTAAGTTACAAGTCGTAACTCGACGATAGTCAGAAGCCGACTCGGTTGAGTGTTCTCGCGTAGTCATTCTTGTGACCTCAGTCATAGCTTAGGTCATTTATTGAGTATCTCGAGTATACTTTGAGTATTATACTTCCTAGGAAATAGATTCCCTAAGCCTAATCTTGCTTTGATGCTTAACGCATCACATTCATCTCTATCGTGTTGCGTGAGACCTAACCTCGCGTATGTCGTATCATTTTGAATATATCTACTCGTATACCATTATTGGACCTTATAAGAGTACACTAGCCATATCACAACCCTTCTCCTATGTTTTATAACATCGATCTTGATCATAGTATGCTTGGTTGAGAGTTCGGAAGCCTTCTTGCTTCATTTGACCTTTTGACTCTTAAAGTCTCTCGGTTTGTCTTTCCTTGCCTCGTTTCGTGTCTTTGAGACTCGTGAGATGTTAAATTGAATCGTAGACCTTTTATTCTAGTCCTTAACATGTTTAAGAATGTTCATTCATGTTCATTGTATCCTTGGTTAAGTCGTTGTTTATTCGTTTGATGTTCGTCGCGAGTTTCGCCCTTCATTCCTCCTTGTTTTGGGTGATGTTCGGACCTGTTTTGGACGTGTTTTGAGTGTGTTAAACATCCCATATGCTTTGAGGTTGAGTTTGACACATTTGGGACTTGTTTTCAAGTCATTTTGGCCATCCAGACCCTTGAGCGCTCGCTCAACCAGTGCCTGAGCGAGTGCACAAAATCCAGCAACTCGGGAAAGGAGAAAGGGGACTGAGCGCTCGCTCAGCCTTCCCCCTGAGCGACCGCTTAGCCTCTGTACCAGGATTACGGGATTTTTCTACAATTCTAATTTGGTGACCCATTTAACCATTGAACCTCCATCATTAGTGACCCTAATCTCTCATATTAGGCCTTAACTAAGTTTGTTTAATCCTAATCCCATTCATCCTCCATGCGACATATGGATTCCTATTCATCCTCCTTGTGACATGTGGATTTCCACCCACATTTTCATGTCATAATTAAGCTTTCCCCCTTTGTGATCAGCCATAAACCCCCCCCCCCCATTTGCAGCCATTTCCTTCTCTCTCTTCATGAACTCAAGTGTGTGAATGGTGAGGTGAGATTACTAGGTGTTTCCCCCATATCTTGAGCTCCCGAGTTCTGATTTCCAATCCGAGACAATCAAATCGAAGCTATTGACATGGAGCACGATTCTCACCAATTAGATTTCCTTTATTTCTTCTTTTCCTAATCTTAAGGTATGCTACTAATCTAAAGCCTTTTTGGAACCTAGGTTATCTTTGTTAGTCCCAAAGGGCACAATAATAAGCTAGAAAGGGGGGGGGGTTGAATAGCTTATTATACACTTAAAAACTTTTCGTATAAGTTCCTAAAATAAGAACTTGCAATCTATTAAGGAGATTGAAGTAGCGGTAGTCTTTTAAGGAAGACAGTTCAGGTCTGCCAATTAAGACTACCAGTAGACTCAAGTCTGCTGTTGAAGAGATAAATAAAGGAAATAAGAAACAATTCAAAGCAGTAATCAACAATAAAGGAAGAACACAAGAATTTGAGATGGTTCACACAATAAAGAGTGCTACGTCCACCACCAAGGCAGTCAACCTTGGATTTAAAATGTGCACTATATTTCCATTAGTTCTATTACAAGGAATATATCCAATGGATCGTGTACAAAATATTTGACTTGTGTTTGGGGGTGTAGGAATTGAATATCTAGATAAACAAGATATTCAATTGTGCAGAAGAATAGTTTAAAGGAACAATAATAAGAAGCTTAAAATAAATGTTGATGCAGATCTTCTTGATTGTTGTCGAGGACTTCTTGATCAGTTTTCGATCTCTTGAATGCACTGAGTATAAAGACTTTAGGTTGTTGGAGAATTTCAGAGCATTGTTTTCTTCAGTCTTTGATGGCAGTATTTATAGCTGGAACATTCTTAAGATTTGTTGGAGAAGATGAAGTGTAACAACTCTATTAGGTTGAATGCATTAAATGCATGGTTCTGTCTAGTAGATTTCATCTTCACTGACTCTGAGCAGGGAATGGTCCAGAGTTTTTACAGCAACTGACAGGTAGGAAAGTTAGAGTTGCAGCTCTGTAATAGTTGGTACAGACTGTAAGAGACAATCTGTTCACCTGCTCTGTCACTGTTCAGAAGGCAAAAGTCTTCTTGCTTTTCGGAAAGCTGGTCAGGCATGTCTAAGAAGTCAGGGAATGTCTTAATTCAAATTCAAACTGATAAAGGATGAATTTAATTAATCCATTAAGACTTGGTGAATGGACACGTCATGCTTGAACACGTGCAGACAAGGTCTGCCGCTGGATGCTGTTGAAGGTCTTCCGGTGAAGCATGACTGAAGTCTTCCGCTGAACCTGTGAAGCCTATAAACAAACAACATTGCTAGCCTTATAACTATTTCTACAACTTTCCTTATAACTAAGCTTTAAAGAAGGGTAAAGTTGTCTTTGTCCAAAACAATTTTCCCCAATTCAAGGCTTAGTTGTAAGGAAAGTTGTAGGATTAGTGGTAAGGATATCATTTTCCATAAACAAACTATTCTAAGGCAAAGTTCTATACACAATTGCCACGCTAATTGATATGCAGCCCAATTAGCCACTAATGTATAAAACTAATGTAATGTATGAACAGATGTAAATCAAAATACAAATGAGAAACAACAATCTTGCATGATAGTCTTTACTAAACTTTTTGCTACCATGCTAGGGAAGACTTCTTCCATGCCAAAAACTTGATTTGAGACTTGTTAAAAAAATCTGGAGATTTTGAGTCTTTGACCTAAGCTTGCCCATTTGAGTTTGTGTCCAGTTTCAAAGATGTTATGTGTATGCTTTGGAACAACTATTGTGAATGGACTTGTTGTAATTAATAACTTCCTTGAGATGATTATTATAGGGCTTTACAAAGTATAAAGTGTGGACTTGGATGGCTAGGATTTCTATTGTGTTAGTAATCTAATCCCATTTGGAATCAAAAACTTGGAAGAGAACCTTTGAAATGTCTAAGGCATTTAAACTCTATTTACATGGAACTTAGTATCTTGACTCAATGGAGTTACAAGAATGTTTACTATAGTCTATACGACTCTAGGATGTAGTCCTACGAGTTTTGGGAAATGATTTGACCACAAATGTGTGATCTTGAATTGAAAGGGTTTATGCATGATTTATGATTATTGATACTTTGGGACTTCAATTGAAATCCCGGGACTTGTAATAAGGTGACCTACCCTTGTTTTGGACCCTATGGTTGTAGGGTTATTAAAGTTGGGAATCCCGACTCTCAAAAGTGGCTTTGTGTGCATGCATTCACGTTGACTTGTGTATGATGTTACTTAGGAATCTTGTTAATATCCTTAGAATTCGGAATCGTGTCATGATAATTCTTCTATAGAAAGAATATTGAATTGTATATGCCTTAGTACCCTCTGTGATGAGTTTACTTGAGATTATGACTTATTAGTATATTTTGTGTCTTATTTACATGATTATCATCCTATTGAATTATCGACATGCTCGATTTATGAATTCCATTAACAGGTAGAATTACAAACTTGAAATTGAACTAAGCTTAATTTGACAACAATCAACTTAGGCTTCCCTTTTATACTTGACTTAGTGATTTTGAAATAGGGTTTCTAAATGGAACAAGAACCTAGCTATGCCTCAAACGAGAACATAGAAAGGAGTCTTGGTCACATATAGTGTTTAAACTCTATTTGATTGGAAGTATAGAAATGACTCAACAGAGTCGATGCTAGTGAGCCATTAAACAATACCGACTCAACGATCCATCCTTACAACGATTGACATTCGTTTCACTACAATGCTGGTTTTGAGATTCTTGATTTAATTCATGATCACGCTTGATTGTTAATCGTAAAGTATAACATGCCTACCTGACTTGGATGAGACCGCTGTTATCGTACTCGTCGTTACTTTATCCCTTAAATGAGTAAACATTTACTTGTTCCCCATTAAGTCCAGCTGGCGTAGTTGTCTTGTCATGTCTTGTCTTCCCTGGTTGACAATACATCACTGTTACGAATCATGAGACTCGTGATAGTGATGGGTTGCCGAACCAGATACGTGCAAACCCCTCCATTCTTGATCACTTTGGAAAAGAGTACCTTGTGTAACCATTAGGGCGCTTGGAATAATGCTATCATTGGTCGATGTACCATCTCGTACATCCGACAACACGTTCCTGTTAACATTTTATATTGCAGGATCTGCGACACCAGATTTATATCATATCCTCTTATATATAGATTTCTTCTAGTACTTATATGAAACCAAAGTGCTACCATGAATATGTGAGCTAAATGCTTATATGTACTTGTTCTTGATCGCTTGATATTCGTGATGAGTTTGTGAAATGCTTGATATGTATGTATGTAGATATACATACTTCTACTTGATTATCCCATGATTGCCTTCATATGTATATATGTAGATATGCATACCTTTACATGATAAATTCTATGAATGAATTATTAGGTATATAAACGAGTTTATACACCTACACCTAATGATCCTATGAGAGACTTGATATATGTATATATATAAATATGCATACTTCTACTTAATTATTCTATGAGACACTTGGGATGTTCTATATTAAGATATACGTCCATAATTATAATGATTCTTGTGACTTGCCTTCTGACTTGTTTGATTGTTTGTGAACAGGGGATTCACCCTGATTCATCTTGGTAGTTTGGTAAAGGAATGGTTTCTATACAGTACAACTCAACTTACTGGGTCCTTGTCGTTATGACATGATATCATTTCCACTTATGGTAATATTTCATTTATGTCATAATGTTTAGTAGTAGCGTACTGAGTCATTATGACTCATCCCGTACTTTGTTTTCTATTTGCAGTTTTGGTAGCCGCGTTGAGGCCGAGTAGATCGTGATTGTAGCAGATCGCAGTTGATCGATAGCTCGAGCTTAGTTCGTGTGTTTGTGATTGTAGCAGCCGACATCCCCGAGCAGTAGCTTGTGGATTCCTATCTCATCTAGCATCATTGAATTGTACATTGTACTTTACTATTCTTGTGAGCTCGTTGTATTGTAAAGTTATTTACACTTTACAGTCAGGTAGAACACTTGGGTTTTGATTTGGTTTTTCTTTGGGCAGATATGTTGTGTCATTTCGTTGTTCGTAGTCTTAGTATTTATATTCAGTTGTCTCCCGGGCACGCAGTAGCCTTGGGGCTTTTCTTTATTCTAGTTGTTATCATCGTTGGTTAACCCCGGTATGCTTTAGCCGTGGGTAATTGTTATATCAGGTCATTTCTTTGTTGAAACATCGGTCTGAAAAGTCGATGGTTGGTTCAGCATTTGTAATGTTGCGGCACGTGAGTTTTGTTTTTCTCTTTGTGAGATTAATGTCTCTCTTGGTCTCCTTGGCTTTGGTTTTGAGCTTCACAACTCAGGACTTCCTTTTTTATCGCTTCCGCATATTCAAATTTTGTAAACCCGTATTTTAGTACGGTTCCACTACCTTTATTTGAGCTTTTTAGCCCAACCGTTTGACTCGTACTACTGTTTTACAAGTGCTTATCTCCTTATTGTCTTGTCCTAGCGACACGACCTTGGGATTTCGTGCTGGAATCCAGGTCGGGTTGCCACATAACAAGTATTTCAATGCAGCATGATCAGAATATATAATCACTTAAATCCTAACAGATAAGATCTAAATTTTTCAAGAGAAAAAAATCACATCCAGAAACTCTTTTTCAGTTGTTGTGTAATTCAATTGAGCGTCATTAAGTGTGCGGCTAGCATAGTGAATCACATAAGGGATTTTATCAATCTTTTGACCAAGAACAACTCCTATAGAAAAATTTGACGCATCACACATAATTTCAAAAGGTAATGACCAATTGGGACTAGAAAGAATATGAGCGGTTGTTAATTTTTCCTTTAAAAGATTAAAAGAATCAAGGCACTCTTTGTCAAAAATAAATTCGGTGTCCTTGGCAAGCAGGTTGCATAAAGGCTTACAAATTTTATAAAAATCATTAGTAAAACGCCTATAAAAACCACCATGCCTAAGAAAACTTCGAACACCTTTTACAGAGATAGGGGGAGGTAGTTTAGAAATAACTTCCACTTTGACCGGATCTACTTCAATTCCTCTTTACGACACTATGTGTCCTAAAACAATTCATTGGTTTACCATAAAATGATATTTTTCCCAACTAAGGGTCAGATTTGTTTTACAGCATTGTTTGAGCACTAATGCCAAATTATCAAGGCATTTATCAAATGATTCACCAAACACAAAAAAAAAAAATCCTCCATAAAATCTTCAACACATCTTTCAACTAGATCAGAAAAAAAGAGATCATGCATCTCTGAAATGTAGCTGGAGCATTACACAAACCAAACGGCATCCTTCTATAAGAAAAAGTACCAAAGGGGCATGTGAAAGTTGTCTTTTCATGATCTTTTGGGGCTATTGGGATTTGGTTATACCCAGAAAATCCATCTAAAAAGAAATAAAAATCGTAACTAGCTAATCTTTCTAAAATTTGCTCAATAAATGGTAACGGAAAGTGATCTTTCTTAGTACTAGCATTGAGCTTTCTTAAGTCAATACACATCCTATATTCAGTTACTGTTTGTGTCGGTACTAACTCATCTTTATCATTTTTTACTATAGTAATCCTGGATTTCTTGGGAACTACCTGAACTGGACTAACCCACTTACTATCAGAGATGGGGTAAATAATACCCGCATCAAGAAGTTTAAGAACTTCTTTTCTCACTGCTTCCTCCATATGAGGATTCAATCTCCATTGATGCTCTCTGGAAGGTTTAGCCCCTTCTTCGAGATGAATTCTATGCATACATTTTGTGGGACTTATTCCTTTCAAATCAACTAAGGTCCATCCTATAGCCTCTTTATGTTCTTGCAAAACTTTTATTAACTTTTCCTCTTGCTCTACAGACAGATTAGAAGCAATAATTGCAAGCAATGTTTTGTTTTTCCCTAGAAAAACTTACTTTAGATTAGATGGCAAGGGTTTCAATTCCAAAGCTGGTGGTGATTCTATCGAAGGAACCAATTTTTCATTAAAATTTCCTATAGGATCACGAGCAGCTTGTTTACTTGTTACTTCTTCTTGTTCCTCAAAAAGTTTAGTTAATGCAATCACTTCATCATTGTCAATATCACCTTGACCGGTTAATACTTCCTCTAATTTATCAAAATTGACCTCATTAACTAAATTTTTAACTGCTAAACCTTTTACTTCATCTATATAAAAACAATCACTCATATCACTTGGCATGTTCATGGCATTGAACACAGAAATTTCAATAGTTTCACCCATAGCTATCATAGATAATTTTCCATTTTTAACATTAATAACCGTGTTAGCAGTAGCCATTAAAAGGTCGCCCAAGAAGAAGGGGAGCTTCATGCTTACTAGTAACCTGATTTTCCATTTCAAGCATAACAAAATCCACAGGCATAATTAATTTTTCAACTTTCACTAAAATGTCTTCAACTTGCACTAAAAAATGACTTTGTTTCACAACAAAGTCATTGAGGTAAGTTTTAGTTCACCTAAACCTAATTGTTTACAGACAGTAAAAGGTATAAGATTAATACTTGCACTAAGATCCAACATTGCTTTAACTTCCTTACAATCTCCTAATGTTATTTCAACATTAAAACTACCAGGATCTTTTAGTTTTGGTGGAAGATTCTGTTGGAGAAAAACACTAACATTTTCAGACATGATTACCTTTTCATTTTTCAAAAACTTGTGTTTTCTAGAGCTTAAATCCTTGAATTTTTTTGCATAAGAAGGGATGTTTTTGATAACATTAAACAAAGGCAAATTTATATTTACTTTACAAAGCATATTATAAATTTCCGCAAACTGTTTATCCATCTTATTTTTCATAAGACGCCCAGGAAAAGGAATAGGGGGCACATAAGCCTTAGGGGAAACATATGGTTCTTCTTCTTCTTCAGGGGTGTCCTCTTTTTCTTTAATATCATCATTTTTATTATCTTTTTCATTTTCATCGTTTTCACCATTCAACACATTAGAAGAAGAAGGAGTAGTGGTACTTACATCCTCACCGATAGTCTTACCATTCCTTAGAGTAGTGATAGCCTTGGCTTGCTCATTCTGGCCGTAAAACGTCCCACAATCTCGTCCCTTGAGTTCTTTCACATCATCAGCCAATTGCCCAAATTGAGCCATCAATTTTTTCTGCAATGTGGAATTTGTGGCATTCAAGGTACTTTCTAACTCTTTATGATTTCCATTGTTTTCATTTTGTTGATTATACTGCATACGGCCACCATTCTTCAGATTTCCTTGCCCAAACACTTGCGGTTGATGCTGTTGTGGATGCAAAGGCTTGTTCCCACCCCAACTGAAATTCGGGTGGTTCCTCCAACCAGGATTGTATGTGTTGGAGAATGGATCATTCCTTTGACGCGGTGGATAAGAACTCGTCAAATTTACCTGTTCAGGAAAAACATGCATATTTCCACTAGAACGGCAATTATTAGTAGCATGAGAATTATTACCACAAATTGAGCATACTTCATAAGCAAAATATATATTTGCAGCAGCCATCATTTTTTCATAAGCTTCAATTTTATTATTAGCAGCAGCTAATGCACTAGATTCACTTTGATTAAAATTGGAATTCACTTCATACAAGGCTTTAGCCTTCCCTCTCACACTCTTTTGTTGAGAATTTGATCCTAGCATTTCAAACAATTCATTCGCTTGTTCTGGGGTCAATTCGTGAATTGACCCTCCAGCAACACTATCCACCATGGTTTGAAGATGATTAAAAAGTGAGTCATAAAATTGATTAATTAATACATCTTGAGGAAA
The DNA here is from genome assembly GCA_013146195.2 of Codonopsis lanceolata. Taxonomy (NCBI): domain Eukaryota; kingdom Viridiplantae; phylum Streptophyta; class Magnoliopsida; order Asterales; family Campanulaceae; genus Codonopsis; species Codonopsis lanceolata. Next base: position 106,374,255 of record CM028379.1, on the reverse strand, counting down.
ATTGTGGTGTCGATAAGCTATCAGTAAAGATTTAAAACGATCTCAAGCCTCGTGAAAAGATTCACCCTTTTCCATCGCAAAACACATGATTTGTTTCCTATGATCTGAAAGTGAAGAATGTTGGTAAAATTTAGCGATGAACAAATCATACAATTGTTTCCATGTATGAACACTCCTAGGTGTTAACGACATGAACCATCTTTTGGCAGAATCCCTTAAAGTGCATTGAAGAAAATGTATTTTAAATTCATCCTCAATTAATCCCCCTTTAGGAAAAGTTTGAACCATATGAACAAAATCTTGCATAAAAGACAAAGCATTTTTCGAAGGTAGACCATGAAAAATTGGCAACATGTTATAAAAATGCTCTTTCAATTCAAAATTCCTAACGGCATCAGGTAAAACTAAACACGAAGGTGTAAAGTCTATGATAGGACGAGTATAATCTCTCATCGTCCTGGGAGCTTCATTAGCCTCCCTTGCAGGAGCAATTGCTTCAACAAGAGCAGATGGGTCAGCCATTGGGTTTCTTTGATTATCAGGAATTTTCTGATTGACTGAGTCGACTAGGGTATTTCTTCCTAAATTATTAATATTATCGTTAAAATCTGTCAGAGTTGGGATTCAATTTTTTTATTAATTTTTAAAATTATTATTATTATTATTATTATTATTATTATTATTATTTTTTAATTTTTTTATTATTACACATAATAAAATGATCAAAAACTTAATTACTAATTCTCCCCAGCAACGGCGCTAAAAACTTGATGTGTAATAATTTAACCTCGCAAGTGCACGAGTCTAGTGAAGTATAGATATACGGTAGCAAGGGTCGAACCACAGAGAGAATAGCAATTAAAACAGAATTTAATCATAAAATAAATCAAAACAATTTTACCTAAAGGGGGTTTTGATTTGTAATTAATTAAAATTAAAGATTAACTAAATAAACTAATTTATTGAGTATAGCAAGAATCAAAGAATTATCGAAGATTGATATGTGGGGAGAATCTAGGGATTAGGATTCACTTGTATCGCCTTTTATGTTTGTTTGAGTAATGTATCTATCCAATTATGGGTTCGTTCACTAGTGTAAAGGATTGAGACTCATGGATCAAGATTTGCAACCCTTAGTACCTCGCTTTCACTGTGCTTTCTTGATCCGTCCATACAACAATTAAAGGTCCATTAAGATAATTAAGAACACACGCGAACCTAAATCTAACCTTAGCCCGATCAGGAAATCAGAGAGATCTATTTATCATTTAGGTTGGTCAATATATAACGCGCGCACGATCATGCAGCTTGTTATACCCATGAGCTTACAGATTCACTAACACAATCATTATGCGATAGTTTCACTATAAATCATAGATAATCTAAATGATAAACAGTAATCGATAGAATGAGATTTATAATTAAAACATAAAATTTGATACAAATTACCTCCAATCCCTATATAAATGCGGTTAGTTCATCACATGTGATGAACAAATCATTATGGAATAAGAGTACATCATCAATCTTCAATAATCGGCAATGAAAAGAAATCAAAGAGTGTGTTCAGCCTTGAGAATGGCTCAAGAACTGCTACAATTCGGACCCCTAAAGCTGTACTACTAGGGTTCTATTTATACAAGGTTAAATAGTTTGAGAAATTACAAAATGACCTAGGCCAGAAAACGGGACCAAGCAGTCGCTTGGTCCTTATGCTGAGCGACCACTTAATGGCTTTCTTCCGAACACATGCTACAGGAAAATGCGCGGTTGTGAGAACCCAAACCCATTACTTGTATAACATCATTATAACATGCTTAGCGTATGCCTTAACATGTTAGAAAGTTCATATTGTTCATATCATGCTTGCATTAGGTTGGTTACGATCATAGTCGTTTGAATGTCTTCTATGCATTGCATGCTTTGTCGTTAATGCTTTGAGTATTCATCTTAGCATGTTTGTACTTAACTAAGTCCCATTGGAGTCTTAGTACCCTTCATATATGACTTATAACATTAATCTTGATCATAGTATGCATGGTTAAAAGTTTAGAAGCATTGTTGCTTCGTTTGAGTCTTAGGGTTTCTCGGGATTGCCTTCGTTGCTTGTATTGTTTGTGTTTTCAACTTGCGAGAAGTTCATTTGAGTTCTAGACCAAGTGTACTAGTATTTCCCATGCTTTCACAATCATTGTTCATAGACTTGTTGCATTTGGTAATAAGATGACCAATTTATTTCTTCACAGATCAGTTATGTTTTTGGGAAAACTTCGGGAAAATTCTGGTACCAATCTACTAAAGAGAATTTTCTCAAAATTTAGTATGTTTCGCCTACATATGTTAGGATACTCCCTGTAAAATTTGGTAGTTTTCCAAGGTGTCTAAGTACCTTAATTAGGTCTTGACTTATGGCTATGCCAGAATTCTGCTTTCAAGAATTCAGATTCTGTACTTGAACTTGTAGTAACCATATTTTGATGAATATAAGTCCAAATTGAGTAATTTAAAAAGCTAAAATATATTTTAATGAGTCTAGTTTCAGAAAATTCAAAAATCAGCTCATTTGGAGTTGTGAGCTATTTATGGTCGATTTTACAAGATTGACTGTCCAGTAACTTCACAAAGTGAAATTGAGCCATGAACAGTACCATGCGCTAGCATGGTACATAAACCATGCAAGCGCTTCAACCCATTTTCTGCACTTCGGGATTTGCTGAATTTGAATTTTTGGCTTGAACCATCAAACCCATTTGAACTCAATTCGAACCCCCTCATGTTTTGTGATCTCTCTAGGTTTAATTTCATCCATTTGATGTGTTTTTATCAAGGGCCAACATGAATCAACCAATAGAAACATTAATAACTCAAACCTAGGATTGACCCTTTTGGGAGTTCATCCTCTCCCCAAACTTAAGAATCAACCATTGTCTTCCTCCTTGGTCATTTGCTGGTTCCTAGTGGGAGAAAGAAAGCTTGAAGATCCTCCACCTTGCTTGCACCATTGCCGGAGATCCAACCATCAGATTTTTTAGTATAGACCACCAAATCGAAGCTCTTGTTTCCTAGTTTCTTAATCTTTGATTTGTTTTGTTATCCAATCGTTGGATTTCGAATAAGGTAAGTACCCAATTCCCCCGTTTTTGTATGCTCAATATCAAACATGCTCCCTTCATGATAGTTTCTAGTTACATGTTCAAGAAGACATGCACCATGTTAATAACTTGAAATTCTTTAAGTTAATTTTCTGTAAATTTTGGGTTAATGACTCATAATTGATAATTTGGACTTGTGTCAAGCATGAATAATGTTCTAGAATGAATTTGGAATAACTTTTGTTCTTGGACTTGTTGTAAATTATGACTTTAAAAATGATGACCATGTTAGGGTTCACAATTTGGGAACTTTGATCTTGATGGACTAAAAGTCATGTATGACTTAATAGTCTAATTGTAAATGAATAGAGAACATAGAAAAGAGCCATGAATTGCATATAGCATTCATTCTCTACTTGGAAATATTTTAGCGATAACTCAACGGAGCTGCACTTAGAGAGTCATTGAACAATACCGACTCTAAAATTAATCCCTACGACGCTTAGAGTTCAATTGAATTGTAAATTAGCTCTTGGGAATTCTTAATGTGATTGATCTCATGCTTGACTTGTATATCGTAGAGTAACATGCCTACTTGATTGGACGGGTCGCTCTTGTCGATCTCGCTCCCTTACTTGATTTATTATGTGAGTAAACATCTACTTGACTCGGACGAGTTCGCTCTTGTCGAACTTGCCCCTTACTTGATTTTGTGTGACAAGTAAATATCTACTTGGCATACCATTAGTCCAGCTGATATTACTTGAATTGTCTAGATGGTTAACGATGCATCGCCGTCATGAATTTCAAGATTCATGATAGTGATGGGTCGCCACACCATAATCGTGCACACACCTTTCACTACTGATCATAGTGGAGAAGAGTACCTCGTCGTAACCAATGGGCACTTGGAACAATGCTATCGTAGTCAATGTATCATACACGTGCATCCGACAAATACATTCAAGATAACTTTGTCTATTTTAGGTCTACGAAGCCACACCAGTTCCATAACATATCCTTATCCTATGTGATTTATTTAAAGCACTTATGTGAAAACAACGTGCATCGCGACATGAGAACTACGTGCTAGTATGATCTTGCTTGATATGTGCTATGTATGACTTGCATTATATCCTGTCATGCATATTGGTGGCTTACAAAGTCTTTATGACTTACCCCCTCCCTTTTACTATTTTAGATCCAAACCATCCAGGACCGTCTCATCGAGGTTGATCGTCTACTCTTGTTCGTGATTGCGCACCTAGAAGTGGTAGCATTGGCTTTTGGTTTCTCTTTTGGCAAGGACACTTGGGTTAAAGCAAGTCATTTAGACTTTGCTTAGGAATGTGTACTTGAAGTGACTTGTACTTGTGTAGACAAAGGTGCCGTTTGGTAGTCAGAATTAAGGTCGGATAGGATTAATAAGCCGAGTTGCATGATGTTTGGTACACAATAGGTGGTCGGAACTAATAGCACGAGTTATCCGAATAAAGTCATTATCCCCTCACTATTAATACCTAGGGGGAGGGTGGTATTATTAGCGCCCTCAGTAAAAAAAATTGTGATTAACATTTGTAATCTCAAAACTAACCCCGATATACAAGTGAGGATTAATAGCGAGAGAACTAATAGTACTGGGATTAATAATACTACTTATCCTTATCCGACTACCAAACAAGCCCTAAGACTAATAGTGCTACTTATGTTTCTAGTTGTATGCCGGCACTTGTAGGCCGAGCCTTGCTTGCATGTATTGGTTCACTTGTTAAGACTTCCGCTGAGCATCCCATTAGCTCTTATTTACTTTTGTTGTTCCTCCGGCGTGTTTAGTCGTTGAGGTGTATATATATTAGCATGAATTGTTTAGTTGTTGGGTTCTGGTTGTAAATTCGTCGTTGACTTGGTTTATTTGCTATTAACTGTTATATCAGGTTCTAAAGTTTTAAATTATTCCGGATTTTTAGTGTCGAGTTGTATTACGTGTCCAATGTTGCGTCACGTCAGTTTTGATAATTGAGTCCTTGCATGAATTGTTTGGTTGTCTTGTCCTTATTTGGACGGCACGACCCACGTTCCCTGCTAAGGGTCGGGGTTGGGTCGTCACAGCGGTAGCTCAGTCCTTTGGGCTGAGCGAACGCTTGATGCTTTTCTTCAGTTTTTTGCCTTGAACTTCCAGCAAATTGCACTCAGGTCCTTGGAATCTTCATTTTATGGATTAAAAACCCGAAATTCATCAATCTTCTCAAATTTAACTTGAAACTAATAAAGAACTAAGAGCTCATATCAGTAGCTTTAGAAACTCGTGGAAAAATACAATCTAAGTAGGAATATACAAACAATATATGCATATAAGACACATCTATCACATAGTAACAACTCAAAGTGCATATGGTGGAGTAGCAAAACTAATACGAATGATTGATTTCAAATGACGTGAACGAAGAAACGATAACAAACTCAAATTCAACTTGGTAAGAACAATATCAATTATCAAAGGTTTCGAATAACAAGAATCGAATGGTAACTAGGTTGACAAGAACCCTTACCTCAAGTCCGAGATAATCCAAATAACCAACTAGCTAACACGACTCAATCTAGGCCTATAACACAATGGAATGATTTAAAAACCAACTTTAACTAGTATATTTCCAACAATGAATATTAACTATTATTACTACAATTATAATCTGTAATATTCAAAATAAACACAAAATCTGTTTCTGAATCTAATTCCATTAGAAAATACTCTGAAAAATAATTAATTTAGACTTTTGAATTACTCAATTCCGATTTAAAATGAATATATTATGACCATTCAAAGTTAGTGACTTTTCTTAAAATTCACAAGGGTCAATTCTGAAAATTCTCAAACTGTGAGGACTAATTTATAATTTTGAAAGTTGCCTGATGTTTGGTACGCAATAGGTGGTCGGGACTAATAGAATGAGTTATCCGGATAAAATCATTATCCCCCCACTATTAATACCAAGGGAGATGGTATTATTAACGCCCTCATTAAAAAAAAAATTTGGGATTAGCATTTGTAATCTCAAAACTACCCCCGATATACAAGTGAAGATTAATAGCGAGGACACTAATAGTACTGAGATTAATAATACTACTTATCCTTGTCCGACTACCAAACAAGCCCTTAGTTTTTTAGATAACCCGCCAGCAACTTTTTTTTTTCCTTCTCAATTGCCATTCCAGGCACCAAATCGAATTGCCACATATATACATAATTTTCCATATAATTAGACACATTTACAAATACATATGATATCAATACTAACACACATGCAAATAGACACCCAAAACCAAATAAAATATTATTAACACAGAACAATTTAAAAGTCAAATCAATACCAAAGGTATACCGATTATAATAAATACGTTTCAATAACAATAGCACGAATCAAATATGAATATTTTATGGACAATCACGTGATTAAACTAATACATAATAAGTAGAACAAAGTCTCTAGGGCTATCAAAACGGGCCTGCGGGACGGGTTTGCCCGCGGGCCTGAAAAGCCCGCTGTGAAACGGGACGGAACAGGAAAGCCTGCGAACATAACGGTCCTAAAAACTCCTAGCTCAACCCGCCCCGTGTAGGGCCCCGGGCAAGCTCACAAAAAATAGGTTTATTTAATTAATTATTTCTTTATTATCAATTATTTGAATTTGGGATTAGAATAGATTTGAATTTTCAACGGATAAACCATTAAATTCAATAATTCATAATACTTTAAATAACAAAATTACATATCCATTAATATATTCAAAATACTTAAAATACTAAAGAACAAAATTAAATTAGATATCCATTAAATTCAAAATACTTCAAATACTAAATATAAATAATAAGTTTCAAATTTCATCCACCAAAATACCAAATCACCAATTAGGAAATCACCATGTCTTCATCAATAATTTCTACCACATTCGACGCCGGATGCTTCCGATGGGGACTTTTTGACGTTTGCATCTTCGTCATCACATTTACCTACATATAATAAGATATTTATATCAATTAATGTATCTTGTTTGCGACAGTTAATGGCATTACAATCAATTAATGTATCCTGTTGAATTATATATACCAAAGTAACCAAACACATACTTGAAAATTGAAATTATCAACTGTATGTTCAACAACCACTAACATTATCTATAGAATCAATAGCCACTAACAAGTAACAATATCGGTTTTGCAAAGCCCATGAATTACGTCTATGATTTTGAAATAAATAAATAAATAAACACATTGATAAGCAGAGCTCAAACACATTGATCTTTTAAAATTACATCCCACTGTTCGGTCTGTTCCCTTCAACTTGATCATTCTGATTTCTGAAGCTAACCCATTTTATGGCAGGATAATAAGTAGAGCTCAAACAAAGTAGACGAAAAATCGAAAATCTTACCTGTGAGTCTGACTCTGTGAGGGATTGACTGAGGAGTGTGGTCTGAAACTCTGAAATCGTGTATTCGTGAGATCTGGAACTGGAAGGGTGGAAGCAGGTCGGATGGCCAGGATTTGGAACTGGAAGGCTTGAAGCAGACTAGCGGCGACGGCGAAACGACAGTGGCAAAGAGGAAGCCCTTGACGGCGAAGACGAAGACGAACCAGTCGTAATCTCCTCCACAATCCTCCTTCACCCGCCACTAGAAAGTCGCGAAGCCCGTGCCATGCTGGCGTGCCTGACAGCTTGAGAGAGAGAGAGTGCCGGCGTGCGTGAGAGAGAGAAAGAGGATGCCAGCGTGGGTGAGACCATGAGAAAGAGATAGAGAGAGTATTTTTATGAATTATGACTGAGAAACTAGACCCTAACCCTAAGTCCAACTATTAATCTATTATACTGCTTATTGGAATGGACGAAATGGGCTTGGCCCTTGGGCTGTTGCCTGTTGGGCAGTTGAGCAATGTTTTAACTTTTAATTCTTTAAAGAATTATAAGCCAAAAGCGGATAGGTCCAGAGTTCAGAAAGTGTGGGTTGCCCGTCCCCCGCCCCGCACGGGCAAAACCTGAAAAGCCCGTTTTTCAAACGGGCATCTAATACATCATCACAACCCACCCCTATTTGACAGCTCTAAAAGTCTCCCTTACCTCAAAATAAGGAAATATCCACTGATAAAAATATGTCAAGAGCACACCAGAATCCTTCCATAATGATCCTCAAGTTAAACCCAAAACTTTTACAAATTCAGAATAATCAAACTTGATTCAAAATAAAGAATACACACCCACACCCGGACGGTTATCTCTCGTTCCCTTTCTATATATGGAAGTAAAGAGGAAAATGTAGTAAAAGAAATGAAGTGGAGTCTACTCTATACCCCAGCAAATTCGGTCAGCGAGGAGTTGTGCATAGGTAGGGTGTGGGCAAACGGGTTCAGGTTTCGGGTCCCGAACCGATCCGATCGGGTCGGGTATTTTCGATTAGCAGGTTACCCGAATCCGATCTAAAAAACGGGTCTGTTATCGGGTTTTGCATTGGTACCCGAAAAACCCGATTTCCAGATGACTAATTATTATTATTTTTAATCTTTTTATTATATTAAACCAACTAATCAACCACTTATAACTTTAGTCTACTCTCAAATCACATTACCAATACCAATACCAAGCAATTGCAAACCTACCAAGCACAAAAAAATGGTTTTTTTTTTTAATTAAAAAAAGTGGTTTTAAACATATCGGGTTACCCGAACCTGATTTTGCGGTTACCCGATTTTTCGGAGCGGGTTCGGGTAGTAAAATATCCTACCCGTTTTTTCGGGTACCAGACCCGATAACCCGAAAAACCCAAAACACGACCCGATGCCCACCCATATGCATAGGTGTTAGTTCCTTGATATTGCATGATTGATAGGATACCACGGAGGTAGCTTATTCATCTAAAAATCACTAGTTATTTAGTTCGTGTTTCGCACGGATATAATGTGGGATATATATATTTTTTGTAATAATAATATAACTTTTGGACATTATAATTAGATTGTTAATCTCTTCTATGTTTAATTTTATTTTTCTATTGTTACTAATATTAAACGATTTTTTTTACCTAAATAATTTTAAAATTAATATAAGTTTCTAGCTAACGTGAGATACATATTTTGTATTAATAATAATAGTATTTTTTTTTAATCTAAAGACTTTTAAAATTAACATTTAACTTGATAATAATATTAGAAGTCATTTTGTTAAAAACTTTTACAATCATAATTCATTTTTAAACAATGTGATATACTTATTTTATATTTTTATTAGTAATGAAAGTTTAAATCTTTTATCTAAAGACTTTAAAACCAACACCACATTCTAACCATGTGATATGCATATTTTTTATTAGTAATAATAGTAGTAGATAAAAGACTTTTTAACCAACATTCATTTCTAAACAATTTGGATACATATTTTCTATTGGTAATAATAAATGATGTCTTTATCTAATGACTTTTATAACTAATACTCATTTCTAAATAATGTGAGATATATTTCTTTGTAACCAATATGAGATACATCATCTACAAACTTTTTAAACCAATATCACTTTTATAACCAATGTAAAATATATACTTCTTTTCTATTGCTAATAATTGTAAACTTTTAAAATCACTATCACTCTCAAACCAATATGTAATACATATCCTCATTTGGTAATAATAGTATAAGTCTTTTATTTTAAAAATTTTATAACCAACATCTCTTTGTAAATAATGTGAGATATATCTCTTCTATTATATTGATGAATAAAGTAAAAGTCTTTTATCTAAAGACTTTTAAACCAACATCATTTTTAACAAATGTAAGATATCTCTTCTATTAGTAATAATATTAAAAGTCTTTTATCTAAAATTGAAATCAACATCACTTTCTAACCAATGTGAGATATACATATTTTATTGATAATAATGGTAGAAGTTTTATATCTAAATACTTTAAAAACAAGCATTACTCTCTACCAAATGTATGATACATCTATTCTATTGCTAATAATAGTATTTTTAAAACAAATATTAGTTTATAATCAATGTGTGATACGTCTTTTATATTGATAGAAATATTAGAATACTTTGTAACCAATGTGAGATACATGCATCTATTCTATTTGTAACAAAAAGTCTTTAATTTAAAGACTTTTTAAACCAACGTTTATTTTTAAATAATGTGAGATACATATATTTTATTGGTAATAAGAGTAAAAGTATTTACTATAAGACTTTTAAAACTAACATCTTTTTCTAAACAAGTGAAAGATACACATTTTTCATATTCTAATAATATGAGATACTTCTTTTCTATTTCTATTGGTAATAAAAGTTTGAGACTTTTATCTAAAGACTTTTAAAACAAACATCTCTTTCTAACCATGTGGTACACATCTTTTCTATTGGTAATAATATAATTTTTTAAACCAACATTAATTTCTAACAAATGTGAGATACACTCTTCTATAGTAATAATAATAGTCTTTTATATAAAAACTTTTGAAATAAACATCTCTTTCTAAATAATGTGGGATACATCTTTTCTATTTGTTATAATAAAAATAATAATAGTAGTAGTATTTTATCTAAATATTTTTGAAACTAACATCTCTTTGTAAACAATGTGTGATATATCTCTTTGTAACTAATGTGAAATACATATTTTTTTCTATTGGTATTAAGTCTTTTATAAAAAGACTTTTATTACCTACATCACTTTTAATACCTACATCTCATCGTCTATACATATATAAAAGGAGATGAGCAAGTTTTGGAAAATTCCTGCTAAAACCGACTTTCCAAATTTAGAAACACTTCTAATTTGTATATAAGTCACTTTTTGCATTGGAAATTGAAAATATAAAATATCATTATTATGGTTGATTGAATAAATGATTCCAAAAGCTCTTCACATTCTTATTTAGTATATTAAGAAAAATATGCATAGTAGAAACATGAGAGATAACAAAACCAAGTTTTTTTTGTCAATTTTTTTGTATCAATATCCAGGCTAGGAAAAATAAAGATGGGATAAAACAATGATTTTGAAACTAAATCATATACACACACTTTGAAGTAAAAATAATTCACATACAATCAATTAATAATAATATCAAGATCTAAATTTTTTTTCTCTATTTCATCATAACCAAAGTTATTATTGTAAAAAAATCTATAAATCGAGATAGGACCAATTTTTTGAGACATCTAGCTATATGTAAAAAAATAGAAACCCGATAATTTCTAATTTTTTTAGTTACTTATGCATGCTAGAAAATTCAAATATAAAAAAAGTACTGATGATGAAATTAATCAACATTCATGTCGAATTTGTTTGTTAGTTTAACTAAATCACGAATTAAAATTAATAAACGAGTTTTGAAGTTAAACAGAGTTTTTGAAATATTTTTGGAAACATAAAGATATCAACAAGTTTTCGGTAAGTCGGTGGTCATAGCTTCCGTTGCCGGACTTTTTTTAGGTGGTAACCTTGGGATTGACCATCGCTGCAAAAAATACGTAATTTTTTTTTGCAATGTGTGATGAAACTATGGTAAAAGTGTTTTCTTTTTATTTATATACATCAACTAAAACAAAGTGGCTTTATGAGTATTTACCGGGTCGCGGTTCAAAAGTTATCCATAGCACGGTTTAAACCAAATTTTCCAATGTCTATCCATCGATCGTTTGAAGTTTTGGTTCATTTTCCTTGACCCATCTCCTACATTTTATTTTCCTTGGTTACATATTATTTTAATTATTTTTTCTTTATGTTTGATTTTTAAATTGAACGATAATACTTGAATTATTTTGTGAAAATTACCAATTTTGAAAAGTGTAGCTTTTAAGGTTTTATGACATGTTAGTATATCATAAAGAATTTTCCGTTTGTCTGATATTATATGCGCTATCAATTTTTTTAACATTAATGTAACTTATATATATATATATATATATATATATATATATATATACACACACACATATATATGTATGTATGTATTTATTTATTTGCATATATTTTAGTATCATTTTTTAATGCGAGAAACACATCAGTGAATTTAAATTTTGTTGAGACTCAAAAGTAGAGAATAAGATAAATTGAACCTCAATTCCATTGTTTTGAATTGGAATTGTGGGCTGCAATGTAAATTTTGTTGTTTATATCCAGAAAAAAAAATATTCGAATTGAAATTGAACTGAAATTCTTAATATTTTTATTCTATAAATTGATTTTTTTCTCCAAAGATAAAACATTTTTAAACCTAAGGACTCTTGATTTTCATTAATTTTTTTATTTCTATTAATTTTCTTATACGTTTAGATTTTTAATTGAACTCTACATGAGAGCCAAACAAAATAATCTTAATTTTAATGTTACAAAATTATGATATTCAATTCTACACGTCAAACTCATAATCTTTATGTTGCAATCATTTGTGTATTTTATTAGCACTAAAGTTTTAACTATTGTATTGATATGAATACAGGTTTCGTGCATCGCACGAATGCTTTGATTATAATTTTATATGATTAACTTCAATTTTTACTATATAAAGTTAATTGTTTTGGTCAAGGACATGTCACTTCGATATTAATTTAAATATATATTAAAAAAGTTATTGTTTTTATTAACATAATTTTCTATAATTTATTTTATATGCATATTGAGCTCGTGATTTTTCATATAATTATTCGGTTATATGGTTATCATTAAAATTTTATATTATTTTATTTATATCAATATTGAACCGTGCATTACACGGTTGTGTTGTAGTATATATAAAAACAAAAGTACATAATTTTTAGAAATTTCCCGCCAAAACTCACTTTTCAAAAATGGAATCACTTATGTTCTGTTTATATCAAAAAAAATTGAATTTGAGAAATGTCATTTAATCATGTTGACGGAAACTATTCCAATTGAGTTTACTTTTTTTTATTTGAAGAATTAAATTAAAAAATGACATATAAACAAAATAATATATAAAAATAATTCGTAAAAATGATATTTATTCAAAAATATTGAATAGCTTAGTATTATTATAAATAAAAAATAGGTAAAAAATACTTACGATTGTTTTTAATAGATCTTGAAATACAGTACTATAATATTTAAAACAAAAAACAAATAAAAAATACTCATGGGCCTGGCTTTGTTTGTTTTTTTAGTTTGGGTCCGTCTTAGTTTAAATTATCACTTGATTTTGTGTTCGTGCTTATGACACGGTGTTAGTATGGAACTTATTCAATGTATGAAGCTGACAGTATGCAAATGAATTGATATATGCTTGGGAATTTGTAAATATCATATGAATGCACACTACACAACTAAAAAGAAGACAAAACTTAATAAACTAAACAAAAAAAATACATTTTATGATGGTTCATTACAAATAAGTAAGAATATCGAGAATTTTATGTCATGTTCAAATTAGAGGGACATTTTCTCTTCTTATTTTTTTTTGGTTAATTCTTTATGTAATTGAAAATTGAAATGTAATATATAATTTATGTTGTTGAAAGAGATACATTGCATCACATCAATGAACAATACATATTCTGAAATTTCAAACTATGAGTTAAGTTTGAAGGTTGGAACTCAAATAATGTTGTTTCTTAATATAATTTATTCACTTGAGTTATGCAATGACACGAGATTAATTGGTATAAGGCTGAAAAACCATGTTTTAGAAGGTTGAGTTATTTCAAAGGGCAATTCTGGTGTTACTCTTTTGATTCCAAGAATGTCACTGATACTATTTGATCTTAGAATTTCTTTCAAATTCCAGATAAAATATTTTTTTATTGATTATGTCTTACACAATATCTATGAATAAAAACCATGATAAGTCATTGTCTAATATACGACTCCATTTGAAAACATGTTTTTGGTTATCATCAGTTATATGTAGTTTTGTCTAGAGTTACTATGTGATATTTATAGTTACAATAGTCGTACATATTGAACGAAAAATATTATATATAAAAAGTATTCCAAAATTTATTTTATTTTATTTTCAAATTTATAGGATTTTCTATATTTAATTTTACTGTTTATTATTTTTTGTTTATTTTGTTCATATTAAAAAAATTAATTACATATTATTCAACTTTAATTTAGCATATAATTTTATACACATGTACAATCCGTGCAATGCACGGGTGTATTACTAGTTTGGTAATAGTAGTAGAAGTTTTTTATCTAAAAAAAATCTAAAACCAAAATTTCTTTCTATATAATGGGATATATGCATTATCTTCTCTTTTATTAATGATAAAAGTAGAAGTCTTTTTATTAAAAGACTTTTAAAATCAACAGTACTTTTTAACCAATGTAAGATTTATCTCTTTTATTGGTAATAATAGTAATTTAAAACCAACAATAATTTATAACAAATGTGTGATATATATATATATATATATATATATATATATATATATATATATATATATATATATATATAATAAGTATTGCTAATAATAGTCTTTTATATAATCTAAAATAATTAAAAATCAACAATTTTTTTTTAACAAATGTGAGATATATATCTTCTATTGGTAATAATGGTAGAAGTCTTTTATCAAAAAAACTTTGAAAACCAACATCGCTTTCTAACCAATGTATGATACATCTTTTCAATTAGTAATTAATAATAGTATTTTTAATACAAACATCAATTTCTAACCAATGTGTGATACATCTCTTGTAAAAGTGAAAGTCATTAGTCTAAAAACTTTAAAATCTAATATTTTCTTTTTAAACAATGTGTTATACATCTCTTTTATTGGTAATAATATAAAATAATTTAAACTCAACATCATTTTCTAACCAATGTGAGATATACATCTTCTATTGGTAATAATGGTAAAATTCTTATATCAAATGACTTAGAAAATCAACATCACTTTCCAACCAATGTATGATGCATTTCTTCTATTAGTACTTAATAATAGTATTTTTTTAAAACCAACATCAATTTCTAACCGATGTGGGATACATCTATTCTATTGTTGAAAAAAATAGTGTTTTTAGTGAAAGAAATTGTGCAACTTGAGGCACGAATTTCTTTACGTGTCATTTGTTTGTTGGCGAAAGTAATTGCGCAAATGTGTTCTACTCGGTGAGAGCATCAAAATGATATATTTATTTGTCCAATTCGAGTTTTGGATAATATAATATCAAGACTTAAAGTATAATTACTTGTTAAAAATAGCATTTTTAGTGAGAGAAATTGTGTAACTTGAGGCACGAATTTCTTTACGTGTCATTTGTTTGTTGGCGAAGATAATTGCGCAAATGTGTTCTACTCGGTGAGAGCATCAAAATGATATATTTATTTGTCCAAATCGAGTTTTGGATGAATAAGATATCAAGACTTAAAGTATAATAGTTATTAAAAAACTATTGTTTTTAATAAAAAAATTGTGCAACTTGAGACACAAATTTCATTGCGTGTCATTTGTTTGTTGACAAAAGTAATTGTGCAAATGTGTTCTACTCGGCAAGAACATCGAAATGATATATTTATTTATCCAAATCAAGTTTTGGATGAATACGATATCAAAACTTAAAGTATGGTGTTAAAAGTGAGTCATTAGAAGTAATATCTCACATTGAAGAGTTTTATCTCACATTGGTTAGAAGTAATGTTAGTTGTAAAAGTTTTTAAATATAAGTCTTCTACTATTGATAATAGAATAAGTTATATATACTAATACTAATACCTCTTATCATATTAATTATAATTATTATTATGTATTATTATTAGCTAATGGCTAGAAAACCAAAAGTTTTTAAAGCTTCCATATGGATGCTTTAGAATGAAGATTTATCCAAAGGTGGTGAGGTGGTACAATCATAATATTCCTCATCAACTTTAAATAAATATATATATATATATATATATATATATATATATATATATATAGATTTCCTACCCAGCCTACTGTTACACTAGTTAAGAGACCAAACAATATTGTATTTTTACTTGCATAAAATAACATTTTAAAGTAAAGCTCACAATTTGACTTGGTCAACTAAAGTAAGGTATTAATATATTTGTTTTTAAAAATAATATGGATAAAGAAAAGTCACCAAACTATTATTTAGTTAAATATGTTAAAAGTGTTATCAAATTCGTTTATTTCTTACTAGCCTATTGATAAAATTATCAATATTATATTTTCATAATGTAACACATAACACAATATACATTAACCACTACTTACTCAATTACAATAACAGCTTGCATGTAGTACATGTTAAAATATGATTATCAATTGAAGTCGAAATTATGCACAATTATGTTAGATAAACAGATAACGGATAACCTTGTATAACTTATTACTAATTCAATAGGATATTATACTAACCCAAGTAACTTGAAAATCACAATTCAATTTAGTGTTCCAAACTATTATACACGTAATACAATTAATTTTTTTTAAAGGTTGGACTGGACATAGACCGTACCCCAACCCCCTTAATATATATATATATATATATATATATATATATATATATATATATATATATATGATACCTTTGGTATGGCTCGAACAAATGGTTACTCTGACGAGACTTTTGAACACTCGACCTCTCCGTTAAGATAAGTGAGTATCTAAATGGGGCCTTTGGATAAGGTTTTAACAACAACGATGCCTCTAAAGAGGTTTCGACACCCGACCTCTCTACTGAGAGTTATAAAGTCCAGGGTATCTCTAGTGAGACTTGAACACCCAACCTCTCCGTTAAGAGAAGTGAGCAGTACCAGTTGAGTTAGAGCTCGTTGGTGTAATACAATTAAATAATGCATATCTAAGTGAACCAAATAGTCAGGGTGTTACATGCTGGTAGGGTTATAAAATCATGCCTTTTAAATTCCTGCTTGAAAATCACTTCCATAAGGGGTGTATATACCCCAGGTCCTGGAAGGGTTATAAAATCATGTCTTTAAATTCCTGTTTGAAAATCATTTCCATAACGGGTATATACCCTAGGTCTTGGAAAGGTTATAAATCTTGCTTTAAATTTTTGTTTGAAAATCACTTCCATAAGGGGTGTATACCCCGGGTCCTAGAAGGGTTATAAAAATCATGTTTTTAAATTTCTAGTTACTAATTGTTTCCCTAAAGGGTGTATACCCTGGGTCCTGGAAACTATTCACAAAAAAAGAAAAAAAAAAGAGAAGAAAAAGAAGAAGAGATGAGGGAGAGATTGTGATCACTGCCCGACTTGTATCGCAAAATATTTTCAAATATCAAAACTTTTACCAGCGATACAATGTCTCAAAATGGGAATCTATTTTATCAAGGATGTTCGATTGCTTGTGGACTTTGAGTTCACTTACAAACTTCGTCGTTGAGGGGCTCTGTAAACACCTCAATTTTGTACCCCCCATTTCCTAAATGTCCAAAATATACTTGTTATGTAAAAAGGACTAACAAATGTTACTTTCTGTTAGCCTTTCGGGGGGGGGGGGGAGAATGATCAAAATGATCAAAAGAGTTGACAGGGGAGCAAACTAAAAATTCTAGAAAATTGTAAATGGAATGAAGCGAGGTACGGTGCCCCGTGCCCTTTTGCATTCGCCTAATACTGCTCCTTTGTGTACGCTGCATGCCCTGCCTTCAAAGCTCAACATACAAGCCCTCCATGCCAGCCTTCACCGATTACCTAGGACAGATTTCAGCTATAAAGGAAGGCCTTCAAACCTCTCATTTCCACACACCAAGAGCTCCAACTCTTCTCTCTTTTTCTCTTTATCCTATGTTGTGCGCAAGTGAGCCAAGCCATCAGCCATCCTGCCTCCCTTGCCTTGTGCAAGTGAGCCTCCGGCCCCCAACCCCCGGCCTCCTGCCCCCGCGGCAGACTCCTCCCATGCCTGAGAAAGCGAGCCCCTTCATTCCTCGCCCCCGACGAGCCAATCTAAAAATCAAAAGGTACAGTCATGCTACCCGGATAAATGCAACACGATAATGATAAACACAATGATGATAATAACACAATGATAATGAAACGGATAAAAAGACTTTCTCTTTCAAGGAGAAGATAGGGAAAGCACACTAGAAACTACAAGCGCCTAGTGGGCTAAGCCTATGCGTATATACCGGGATTAGAATTTCACGCTACAAGAGTTAGGTAACCATTTATTATTATGTCTCGTAGTTAATTAAAATATATAACCTAAGTTATTACGATATATATAAATGATGTGTTAATTAGTTTATAAATTATTTATATTATAAATGTAGTTAATAATATTTGTGAATGCTATATGTAAATAATACTAGATCTTCGTGCCCATGCCTATGGCACGGTGCCAGTATATCTGATTTCGTCAATTGAAACGCCAACGTCTAAATAGAAAGTGCGATTTCAAAAAATGTTACAGTTGAAGTGTACATTACTTCAAGTGGTAGTTGAGGGGCGCTATTCGAACTCTACACATAGTTGAGAGGGGTTATTTGTAAGGATTTATATGTAACTGACCTATGAACGTTTGATTTTGTGGCGGAATCAACCCCCATGCCAAATAGTCTCAGTCAATCAATTGAGCTCTATTGTGAGATTATATTAATGTAAGGTTGATGTTTTGTAAGGGTAATGGTTTAGAAGATTAATCTCATGGTGTAACTGCTAATAATATTAATTGTAGGGGGTGCCATTGTAACAGGGTGAGAGAAAATAGAGAGTTAAAGGTGGATAACTACTCTCACACATGTGAATGTGAGAGTGAATCCCAACCATTAAATTTTTTAAAATAATTTAATCTCAACCTCTAAATAGCTTTAGTCAATTACACATGTGTGAGAATGAGCTCTATTGTAATATAGATGTTTTGTAAGGGGTAATGGTTTAGAAGATTAATCTCATGGTGTGACTGCTAATAATATTAATTGTAGGGGGTGACATTGTAACAAGGTGAGCGAAAATAGAGAGTTAAAGGTGGATAACTACTCTCACACATGTGAATGTCAGAGTGAATCCCAACCATTAAATTTTTTAAAATAATTTAATCTCAACCTCTAAATAGCTTTAGTCAATTGCACATGTGTGAGAATGATCTCTATTGTAATATAGATAGTAGATAAAATAGTATTTATATATAAATGTACATAAAATATTAAAATAGTTAAACAGCATGCTTAGATAACGACTAACACCCCTTAAGTGCTAAAATGACAACATAGTCGTTATAATGCCCAATTAGCCTCTCGCCTAACCAATATAAATATGTATAAATAAAAACCTAAACTAAAACAATCTAAGCATGTTATTTAGTAAAACCCAAACGAGACCAAAAAGGGCGAGTTGGGTGTCTAACCCCTTTCTCAACTCGTAACTTAGCCCCCGAACCTACATTTTTTGGCATTTTAGGGTTTTCTATGTTCAACCTTAAAATATAGATTGGGACTCTATAATTATAGTAGTTAGAGTCCACGACGAGATCCAAGTGCATTCCATGCACTTCAATGTTTCGAGGTCGCCCGTTTTTTGGTAAGCGGGGCGTCTCGGATCGAGGTCCTCACAGGAACTCAACAACTGTGTTTATTTATGAGCAAACATTCATATTTGGTATGTGTGTTTGGGTTCCCATTCTTGGAACTTAACAGTTTTGTTTATTACAAGTAAGCATCTACTTGTTCATTGCATTGAGTCTAGCTGGCATTTGTAGTTGTGTCGACAATGGGACGACATTAGTCTTTACGAGAACTAAATCTTGTGATCTATATGGATCGTTGCATGGGTCTCTCCCTTGTTATTGGCCATAGCAAGGACGTAGCCTTTGTTAGAGCATTTCGCATGAGAGACAGAAGGCTAGACACTTGGGTAAAACTCGAGGTAATGAGACTCCTGGTTAAGTCCAAAGGTCATTGGTTCAGGATACTATTGAGTTCAGACATGGATACTGGTTCTGGATACTATTGGGTTCAGATATTGGTTCAGCATGTGTAAAGACATGTTTCAGCATGTGTACTACAGCAGTAACACAGTTATGATAATTGAAAGGCATGACAAGACGGAAAGCTCTTCTGCAGTTGTATATCATGGTTTATGTGTTTAATTATGTTGGGTCAATGTGCAGTATAACATGATCAACGTGATGTGTGCAAGTATATGTACAACTATACTTGATTGACTAATATGATGTTTATATGTGCATAACAACATGCCATGTAGTTGCATGTAGTAACTTACTGAGTTATCACTCACCCCATATTTGTTTACTTTAGTGTGCAGTTGTCCAAGAATTTGATCTAGTGAGATTAGAAGTTCCCGTGTGATCGGTGAGACACGCGAGACCTAGCATGTTGTTGAGTTGTAGATCATAGAAAGATTTATTTGTATAGCAGTGAGGACATGGATGTATAGAGTTATATAGACTCTACCTTGAGTTTTGATTATTACTGGTGTATTATATTTTACTAGTTGATTGGCCTGGAGCCATTGTGTCTAGTTCACAAGTAATAACTTATAGTTTTTTTGTTTTCCTGGCTTTGTAGAAGTTGTGATGTTTATATTATTCACTGGAATTATTATGTTATATCAGGTGTAATTTTTTTAGCCTGTAATTAGTAGGGGCTTTGCATGTATTTTATATGTTTATTGGGCGCTCGACCCGTGGCTCGTATAGAGATTGGGGGTCGGGTCGCTACAATAGGTGTGTGTTTGTGTGTGTGTGTGAGATTAGTGTTCTAAAAATCGGCCTAGCAAGCGCCTAGGCGCTAGGCGGAACTCAACTGCCGTGATTTCCTTCAAATCAGCCAAAATAATGGTTTGGGGAAAAATCGTGTATTAGTCACCCTAGTTGCCGACTAGAAATTAGGAGATGCTCGTGTGATGTCGGAGGAAGATGAAAGGAGAAGAGAAAATTGAAAATAAATAAAGAGAGAAGGAATCAGATCTGATTTGCCCTCGTCCAAAGTCTTCCTTGGCCCATCGATTGGATTCAGATCTGACTCGTCTTTGAAGAAAGAGGGGCGGAAATTGGAGTAGGAAGTAGAAAATCCCTTAGTAATGAGAGAAGTCAGCCAAGTGCGACAACTGGAAAAAAATGAAGGGGGAAGACCAGGGAGGAAGTAGAGGCTCTTGGTCTTGGGCCTCTTGGCAGAGCAGGATATAAACGAAGGTGGAAGGGATTTTTTGGAAAGGGATGTGATCGTGTGAGAGTAATCCCAACGGTGGTTTTTTTAAAAAATCTAAACCAAATCTTGCAATCCAATGGTGATTTTTTTAAAAAATCTAAACCAAATCATCAATTGATTTTGATAAAAAAAAATAATCACTAGAAGAACCCAATCGGCTCCAATTGATTTTAGGCAAAGACTTGTGTAGGACGGTCTTACGGATCCTAAATCCGTAAGACGGAGCCCCATTTAAAAATTTGCGGGTTAATAATTAAACATGTTAATAACAATCCCAAAGATGGGCTAGCCGAGTTGGTTGTTGCTGAACTTTAAAGGTTTAACTGACAGTGGTCAAGGGTTCGATACTCCCTTGCTGCGAAATTAAAATTTTATGCTCATTTCCTCTATTTACTAAGGTGCCCCCTCCACTTTCAATGCTTGTTGCCGAATTCTCATGCCTTGCAGTTTAATCTTTTGTCAGCTCCGTTAGCATCAATCGACTTGGTATACTTGACATATCCTAACGGACTTATAAATGAAAATGTATTATAATGACATATTTAATATGACACATTTTAATGTTAAAAATGACACTATAAATGAAAATTTATTATAATTTTTATTAAAATACAAAGTAACACTCTTAATACTAAAAAATGACACATTTAATACTAAAAAATGACACATTTAATACTAAAAAATGACACTTTTAATACTAAAAATTACACTCTTAATACTAAAAAGTGACATTCTTATAATATTAAAAAATAACACTTTTAATATTAAAAAGTGACACTCTTATAATATTAAAAAGTGACACTCTTAATATTAAAAAGTGACACTCTTAATTCTAAAAAGTGACACATTTAATATTAAATGTGACACTATAAATGAAAATTTATTATAATTCTTATTAAAATACAAAATAACACATTTTAATGTTAAAAGTGACACTATAAAAGAAAATTTATTATAATTTTTATTAAAATACAAAGTAACACTCTTAATACTAAAAAGTGACACCCTTACTACTAAAACGTGACACCCTTAATACTAAAGAGTGACACATTTAATGCTGAAAAGTGACACTCTTAATACTAAAAAGTGACACTCTTAATACTAAAAAGTGACACAATTAATGCTAAAAAGTGACACTCTTATTGCTAAAAAGTTACACTCTTAATGCTAAAAAGTGACACATTTAATACTAAAAAGTGACACATTTAATACTAAAAAGTGTCACTTTAAAACTAACGTTGACTGCCAAAATTTGGTGGGGACGGTGATGTCGGTGGGACGGTGATGATCATGTCGACGGTGATGTCGGTGGGATGGATTCTGGCGATTATACATGCTTTCTGCCTAGTCGTCTGCCCTTTACTCTTCATTCGCCTGCTTTGAGGGTGCATGAATACCGGAGGGAATTCGCCTGCTCGAAGCGGGCAATTGTTGGGAGGCCTTACAGTTTAATCCTTTATCAGCTTCGTTAGCCATCCGTTAGCATCAATTGCCTTGAGATACTTGACGGACCCTAATGAACTTTAATGAAATGTTGAATGACACATTTAAAGTCAAACGTAACACATTGAAAATATAAAAGTGACACATTTTAAGGTTGCAAGTGATACTATAAAAGGAAATTTATATAATTCTCATTATACAAAGTAACACTCTTAATACTAAAAAGTGATACTCTTAATACTAAAAAGTGACACATTTAATACTAAAAAGTGACACTCTTAATACTAAAAATTGACACTCTTAATACTAAAAAGTTACACATTTAATACTAAAAAGCGACACATTTAATATTAAAAAGTGTCACTCTTAATACTAAAAAGTTACACATTTAATACTAAAAGGTGACACATTTAATACTAAAAAGTGACACTCTTAATACTAAAAAGTGACACATTTAATACTAAAAAGTGACAAATTATTAGAGTGCAAGGCATGAGAAATATAAGAATTTCGGTACAGGGGCATCGGAGCAAATAGAGGAACTTATCATTAATGAGAATTAAAACTAAATTATGTAGTTCAGGAGTTTCAAACAGCCGACCTTTGGTGACCAAGCTTTGAAGCGGCAGTTCAGTCCATTGAGGCAAACTCATTATTGTGATTTTCCTTAACATGTTTAATTATTAACCCGCGAATTCGTAAATGGGGCTCCGTCTTACGGATGAGGATTCATAAGACCGTCTTACAGGAAACCACCCCTTGATTTTGAGCCTCCTTCCCCCTTTCCCCTTTCCATGTGTCAACATTATATTGGTCATCATTTTATTTTTCCCATTGTCTTTCTTGACGAATTTTCAGCCAAAAAATGTATTCCCTTCGTCCCGAATAAATGTTCTTACTTTCTATTTTTGGATGTCCCAACTAATGTTCGTAAATACTTTTGGTGTATAATTTTTCTACCATCCTTCCTAATATATCCTTTCATTTAATACTATAATTATTGCACATCCTAGAGAGAGAGTGTGTGATGGGTACGTAATTAATGAGAGAGAGAGAGAGAGTGTGTGTGTGTGTGTGTGTAATGACTATTATTGTTACAACATATTTTACAATTCATCATTAATTATATTTCTTAATCCTTGTGTTTTGTCCACTATGAACATTTATCCTGGACGGATGAAGTTTTTTTTTTCCTTGAATTAAAGTACACATTTTTACCTATAAATAGAGATTTGGTTTATTTCATTTGGACATCAGAAAAAATTTATATGATTTTTTCAAGTTTTTCTAGTCATTTTTCTATAAAAATATTAAATTAATGGAGATAAAGATGGTGAGGTATGTAAATATATTGGCTTTTGGGCTACCATTGGGAAGGTTTTTTGATTTTAAATCAAATGGGTATCTAATGAATTATCTTATTAGTTTTTAATGGATTGTGTTTGATTTTGAATTTGATTTTGCAAAAGCTTTGGGTATGCTCCGACAGTTTTCCCATTCCTCTCATTCACATTGAAATAGTCAAATAAGGTCCCACTACCTAGGAAGAAAACAGAACGAACAGTCACGAACATGTGGTGGGGGAGAATTGTAGTATTGTACAATGCACCCCTGAACTTTGGGTTTTTATTAGCTTTGGTTCCTTAAGTTTAGAACTTTATAAATAATTCCTAAATTTATAATTATTATTTAAGTGTTTGTATATGTTTAATTTTAGTCGATTTTACAAATTTACATATTGTAGTTAATGTGTTTGGTATCATCAGTGTTTGATGTATTTTGAAAATTTACATTAAAAAAATCGAGAACTACTGTAATTATGCCTTAATTTATAGGCCATGACTAGTCCCCTAAGCACTAGGCGCTGGTCAGCCGCCTAGCGACTTTTAGAACCATGTGTGTGTGTGTGTGAAGCCAACATTATTGAGATGTTAGTAATAATTGGTTCATGTTATGAATGTAAAAGTCAAGGAGTGAACAGTAGACTATTGTGAATAGGTAGAAGAAATTGTGTGCCAAACATTCAATGTTTGGCAATTGTATGCGTGATGCTCGGCTATAAATACAGAGCAACCTAAAGTTATCAATCACACTGAAGATATAGCTCTGAATAAAACTCTCTCTCTCTCTCTCTCTCTCTCTCTCTCTCTCTTTCTCTAATACATTCTTTGTCCTAAGTTTGTGGTTATTTTATAACACGTTATCAGCACGATCGTTCTACTCTTAACGATCCCAAACGGTAAAATTTTATGCCGATATATTTTTATTTTATGTCACTGGTTTACTTCAATATATATCCTATATCACCATTATCAAGAAAATGTTAGCTGAGCCACCGTCGATAATATATGATGAAATGACGAAATAATAATTTATTATTTTACGCATAATATATATGTTCGTTGATACTTGAGCGGAAATAACCCCAAGCTATAAACTGAATATTTATAAATATACTTATATTTCGATTCAATATATGAATAATTTTATATACATATATATTTATTACTGACTTTCAAACACCCACACGAAAGGCTTGCCGAGTAGCATGACATGAATATATATGTATGCTATATAATAGCTGTATCGAGTTGACTGAAAAATATTCATGCAGAGTTATTTTATTTGTGATCAACTTATTGCTCCTAATAAGATTTATATTTATTCATAATATAAATGCAATTCTATTAAATTAGAATTTTTACATTTTTACCCCTCTCCTCCAATAGCTAGTTAATGGCTAGTTAACTAATTTTTATCTCTCTCCTCCAACGGCCATAAATGGCTAGTTAACGGTCATAAACGGTCATTTTTTTCTTCATATATACAAAGCTTACTCACATTTTTACTACCTCCTTACAAACTCTCAATACCATATCCTCTTTTACAAAATGTTTAACCCAGTGTTGATGATTATTATCATACTAGTTACTGTGTGCACCGCATTGGTTTTCGTTGCTGAATACCCTCCAAACGATTTTCAGATTTTTATTACTTATCTTTGTATCATGTATGTCCTGTTAGCAGTAGTAATAGCTTTCAACATACATTTTAACATGTACTGATTATCATATAAATAAAATTTCCATGTCATAATTTTATTAATATATATGTTTCATTTTTTATAGTCTTTTTCTTCACAATGGCAAACATCGCTAAGCTCGAATTTGAAAGGCTGGACATATCTGTAAAAAATTATATGTCTTGGAAAATAGATGTTGAAACTCACATGGCCGTCAAAAGCCTTGAAAATACCATCCAACGAAGCAATAATGAATGGATAAGTAATCAACATCGAGCACAGGCCATGATTTTCCTTCGACACCACTTCCACGAAAATGTAAAGATAGAGTATCTTACGGTTAATGATCCACTCGTTTTTTTGGGAAAAATTGAACGAAAGATATGACCATTTGAAAACGGTCATTCTCCCCAAAGCACACTATGATTGGATTCATATCCACCTACAAGATTTTAAAACCATCAGTGAATATAATTCTATAATGTATAAGATAACCTCACTGTTGAAATTATGTGGGAAAACCATCACTGAATATGATATGTTGGAGAAGACATTCTCCACATTTCATGCCTCGAATATGCTCCTGCAGCAACAATATCGAGAAAAGGGTTTTAAAAGGTACTCTGAATTGATCTCTTGCCTCCTAGTAGCTGAACAGAATAACGAGATTCTAATGAAAAATCATGAATCTCGTCCAAATGGTTCAGCCCCATTCCCTGAAGCTAATGGAACTATGCATGATGAAGGGCAAGAGCATGGCGTGGTCGAGGACAGGGAAATCATGGATAAGGCCGGGGTCGTGGTCGAAATCAAGGCCGAGGAAGAGGCCGTGGAAGAAATAACTATCATCATCATCCATATAATGGACATTCCTCTCGCCACCTGAAGTGGAACAGAGATGATGATAGAAACAACTCTCCGAGTGGGTAAAATATGCGTCAAAACAATGAAGAAAGTTCATGTTTTAGGTGTGGCATGAAAGGCCACTGCGCACGCACATGCCGAACGGCAAAACATCTAGTTGATCTCTATGAGAGATCACAAAAAGGAAAAAAAATGTTGAGACAAATTTCCTTGAAAATGATCCTAAAGATCTTCATTTTGATTTTGGTGATATGGCCAACATCGATATGACCAATACCATTAGTAAAGATATTGGTCATGAACAATAAATTAACATAGGAATGAAGTTATAGTCCGAGTTCGAGGTAGATGTAGGAGTATTATCTGTTTTTCCTATGTATACTAGCATGTTAACAATAAAGTTTATATATGTATTTTGCATTCAATGTGTTATCATATTTATTCATCTTAATTTTCTTTCTCTCACATTGAAATAGATCACAAATATGTTTCAATCCAAAATCCAAGGAGGAAATTTATGTCTTGCAGACAGTGCTACTACGCATACCATACTTAAAGATAAGAAATATTTTTCTTATCTCAAAGTTGACAAGGCTAATGTCAACACAATTGGTAATGCCAAAATAATTAAAAGATTTGGCAAAGCAATTTTCCTAATGCCTGGAGGCACGAAATTCAAGATAAATAATGCATTTTTCTCTCCTAAGTCTCAAAGAAACTTGTTAAGTTTCAAAGACATTCGTCTGAATAGATATCATATTGAGATTATGAACAAGGGGAATGATGAATATCTTTGCATTACCTAAAACATTTCCGGAAGCAAGTGTATATTGGAAAAATTGCAAGCTCTATCTTCTGGATTGTATAGTACATTCATAAGAATATTTGAATCATATTCTACAGTAAACCTGAAGTTTACTAAAACATTTAAAGCTTGGCATGATCGATTGGGGCATCCAGGATCAATAATGATGCCGAGAATTATTGAGAATTCTAGTGGTCATCCATTGAAAAGCCAGAAGATTTTTCAATCTAATGAACTCCATTGTAATGCTTGTTCTCAAGGAAAGCTGATAATTAGACCATCACCAACTAAACTTGGATATGAATCACCATCGTTTTTGGAACAGATTCAGGGTGATATATGTGGACCTATTGTGGGTGCCCCAAAGCGCTCCCGGACCCCGCGCGCCCTTTTCTAGGGGTGCGCGGCATGCGGAAGGACATCACGCTTTCCATTCCATCCTCTCTTGTTTAGGGGAAGACGAAATTAAAAGTGCAGAAAGTGTGTTGTCAAAAAGCGCATTGAATACGCTTCGGTCACTGAGTGTGCTTTAGTCCATTATGAGTGCTTTGGATTTCTCCGTATCTCATCCTCCCTTGTTTAGGGGAAAAAAAGATACAGAAAACGTATCACCCTTTTCATTCTCATCATCCCTTGTTTAGGGGAAAACGAAAAAGTGCAAAAAAAGGATGTTGCGAACACGCGTGGGAACACGCCCTGCCTCACTATGGATTGTTGTACATTCTGCATCACTATGAGTGCTTTGGGTTTCCCGTGTCTCATCCTCCTTTGTTTAGGGGAAAACAAGATACAGAAAGTGCATCACCCTTTTCATTCCCATCGTCCCTTGTTTAGGGAAAAACAGAAAAGTGCAAAAAAAAGGATGTTGCGGGCCTCACTGTGATCCAAAATGTTGTAACAGAGTCGCCATCTTTATTTTAAGAAGAAATAGAGAAAAACCAAAAATAACCAGAGTTTGTAAAAAAGGGGTTCGGGGGCTAAGTTACGAGGTAGGAAGGTGTTAGGCACCGAACTAGCCCTTTCGGTCTCAAAAACAGTTTTTGGCTAAAATATGCTTTTATTATATTTATTCAGCAAATAAAATAAAGCATTAAAACAAACATATCTGTATCTACATTATTTACAGACTTGCAGCCGCCTCCTTCCAGTAATTACAAATACATTTAAAAATATTTGGCCATAATAATGGCTCTTTTTAGCGCTATTTTCTATATAAATTCGGGCAGCATAACTGCTTATATTTTTTACATTGGGCCGGATGAAAATAACACTTTTATATAAAAGACTCTTAAAGGCTTACCTTTAAGAGCGTAGGTTGTGCTCTCTCTGTCCTTCCGGGAGAGGGAGTCTTTTGCTGCTGTTGCGATTCGGGCAGAATAACTGCTTCCGAAAATTTCTTTTAGGCACCGTAAAATGGGCGGTGCAACTGCTTGCGTTTTTGCTGTTGTTTGCCTGCTGCTGGCGGAAATCGGGCAGAGCAACTGCTTGTTTCTAGTGTATTTGGCCTCTGGATTCGGGCAGAGCAACTGCTCTTTTTGGGATTTTGGGACAAGAGAAATAGGGTCGAATCCTAGCTGGAAGGCTAAGGTTCACTTTGACCAGTTGGATTTGTGTTTGGAGGAGATTTGGCGGAGCTTCGAGGCTTATAGGAGGAAGGGGGTACTCTCTCTTTCTCACGATCGCTCACTATGTAAACTCAACGCTGTGTGAACTGTGTGCGCTAATGGTGAGAATGATTTCTCAGCTCTCAATTTTGAAGCCGAAGCCCTCTATTTATAGGCTGAAGAAGGGACCTCGTCGTCTTTAAAATTTCTTCTTTGTGCTTCGTCAGCTTATACCGTGCGCTTGAGAGCTTGTACAAGATGTCAAAACAGAAGTGCACTATTTGGCCCTGGGCGCCGATCCCATAGGGTCTGGGCGCCGCGCCATGTTGGCATGGTGGTGGCGCTTGAATCCAATTTTAGTCTGCTTTTTGACACTTTGCCCCTGTATTTCACTGTTTTACGCATCATGCTTTCCCTTTTGCATTTTCAAACCATGTAACTTGACATTTGTTAAGTTTTAACAGGTCCTGATATCGCATGTCATGTCACATACCAGGGGTACGAAATTGGGGTGTCTACAGAGCCCCTCAACGATGGAGTTTACGGGTAATTAACCCGCAGCTTACTGAGTAAACAAACATCGTTGATAAGAAATAGAGTCCCTAATTTCGTGGAAATTATAATGGGGAGTGGTGCAACAGGTAGCAGTTATAATGTATATAAAATCTCACATATCCTAGACATATTTATTCGGTTATAGCAGGTTATCATAGTTTTTAAGCAGATATGCAAATTAAGTGCTCTGATGGTCGGACCTACCGAAGTAGGCTACCTACGTATCTCTTAATAAAAGGAATCAGACCAAACGTAGTTCGGCCCGATGCAAACAAACAATGCTAGGTGGAATACCAAGATCAAACATCGCATCCTCAAAGGGTCGAACCCTTTGCCGAACGTGATGGTGGGATAGATCGCATCCTCCGGGCAGGGCCCTTCGTCGGAGTACGATAAACTTTTCACTAGCCCGGGGCACACGACCCCCTCGCAGAAAAGGTTGAACAACCAGGTGGAACACATTATAAAACATTGCATCCTCTGGGGTGGACATCCTTCGTCAAATGCAATGGTGGGACCAAGATTCAAGTTTGATCATACTTCTTGGGGTTACGCCCCGTGGGGAGATGATCCTACACTACTCCTAGAAAGCAGGAAATTGATTATTTCGCATCTTGGGGTTACGCCCCTTAAGGAGATAATCCTACAATTACTCATAGAAAGCAGGAAAACGTCGCATCCTTAGGGGTGGACATCCTTCGTCGAATGCGATGGTGGAACACATCATAAAACATTGCATCCTCAGAGGTGGACATCCTTCGTCGAATGCAATGGTGGAACACAGATTCAAGTTTGATCATTCATCTCGGGGTTACGCCCCGTGAGGAGATGATCCTACGCAACTCCTAGAAAGCAGGAAAACATCGCATCCTTAGGGTGGACATCCTTCGTTGAATGCGATGGTGGAACCAAATGAGATGCATACAGGTAAAATATGAATACTTTACCTTTCTTAACCTTTTCTTGTTTTTGCTCTGTTACTGCATTTGCTGATTCTGCTGCCTTTACTGCTTCCGCTGCTTTTGCTTTTGATTTATTTACCGAATATTCTCTTTTACGGCTGCACTTCTTTTCTTTTTGTTTCTCTTCCTTGCATTTTTCTTTTCTTTCGTACTGCGCTTCTTGCATTTTTTTTTCTTTCTTGCTGTGCCTCTTGCATTTTTTCTTGCTTGCTGTTTTTTTTTTTTGCATTTTTTTTTGTTTCTTTGCATTTCTTTTTTTTTTTTGCTGAACTTCCTTTTTGCATTTTTTTTCTGCTGAACTTTTCTTTTTGTATTTTTTTCTTACTGAGGATTTTACCTTTGCTGTTGTTTTTTCTTCCACTGCTGCTGCTTTTCCTGCTTTTCTGACCCTTTTCCGGCTGGCTGTTGGGGATGAAGGCCTTCTTTTTAATTTCTGATGGATGGCCGTCAGTTTTTTGTTAACAAAGCTAACTTTGTTAATTTTCTGTTAAGCTTTCAGGGCCATTTTGCAATTTGGGAAACTTGAAGTATTAAGTGCTGAACTTTGAACTTTGGAGGGGAGGAAAGCGAAAATTTCTTTTTTCTTCCTTCATAAGTGACGGGCAAGAAGCAGAAGCAGCAGCTTCTCCACTTTCATTTCCTTCTTCGTTCTTTTCTTCTCCGCCATTGTTTCCGATGAAGCTTTCTTCGTCATTTCTCCGTCTTTTCTCGATTTTCTTTCACCAAATTGTTTGTTTTGCTGAATAGATGGCTTCTTCTTCCAGATCTCGGAAGGGAAAGGCACCGATGTACCCAGATTCGGGCGAGGAAAAGAAAGATCTTTCTCCCTTGATCCGAAATCACGTCAGATATCTCTACTCGAAGGACGACTGGGGCAATATCAAACGTGATTGGAATACCTGTTTACAAACCTATTTGGTTGAATTCTCAGATCTGCTAGATTTCTTTGATGTTTTGGACTTTTGGAGCATACCTGTTCTTGTTTATGATGTTTATGCATGCAATTTATGTGCTAAAATGATGTAATTTGGCAATTATTCATAGCAAAAATATGAAATTCATGCTATTTATTTTTGCGATGCATACTTGAACAATTGACACTATTTGACTCTGCGATGCATATTTCATGTAACTGATGCAATTTGACTATATGATGCATATTTGAGCTTCAAAATATTTTTATGATGCGTGCCTATGCAATAGACTTTTCGGAAACGTGATGCATTTTTTTCGGATATATTTTCGGACACATTTTTTGATGCATGCAAAATGTAAAAGAAATGCTTTATGCAATAATATACATTTTTACGGATGCATGTGCTGCAGAGATGTATGCCAAATGCAAATAAAATATTTTCTTTTCATTTTTACAACATTTTTTTTAATTTTAAGTGAATGCTAAAATGCAATTATTCGGGAAAGGAATGCAAATGATGATTTGTTAATGCATGCATATATCATTTTTATTGGATTCATGCATGGGAATGCAAATGTAACATAGAAAAATTTTTAGATGCCTGCTAAAATGCCGCATGAATATTATTTTTTCTTGTATGCGAAAATGCAACATGTATTTATTTTTTTTTAATGCGAAACACAATTTTTTTCGAACTGCAAAAATGCAAAATTATTTTTCAAATGCAAGTATTCTTTTTTTTTTTGAATGCATGCAAATACCCTCTCCCCCCTTTTTTTGTGAGTAGAAATGCAAGAATTTTTTTCTTTTGATGTATTATGCAATTATTTTATGATGATTTTTCTACAAAAATACGATGTATGCCACATGTACTTTTTTTTTTTGTATGCAGGATGCAATATTTAATGTTGCATGTAACACATAAAAAATTATATCGCATAATTTAATGATATGCATAGGGGCTTATTAAAAGATAGGAATTTTACCTCCTCATTTTTTCTGATACTGAGATGCAGCTGTCTTCCTTCTTCTTTTTTTCTTTTTTTTTCCAGACACCCAGGACCCTGACCAGAATTCGAGCAAGCTACACCAAAGTTTCAGACATCTATAACTTAATGCCCGTGGCGGCACGAGTTTTGGTGGAGGCTTCTGGCTTTAGCGAGTTCCTGCGGGCCTTCCGTCCCTTCTGCAGTAATTTGCCTATTTTTGACGTCTTGCGGGACTACTAGTGGGACACCACGCACACTTTTCATTTCAGCTGGGGGGAGGCGACTTTGACCCCATGTGATTTTGCTGCCATCACGGGTATTCCTACCAGCATTGGCTGGACTTTGGAGTCGGATTATACCCTCTGTCATCATCACGACGTGGTGGAAGATCTCCTGGGTTTTGTACCCGAATATAAATCTGCAGATGAGATCTTTATTGGCAGTGTTAAGAGTTGGCTTCTAGCAAACGCCGAGCAGATTGATGAAAATGATAGCGAGGCCGTAGCTCGCATTGCCGGCGTTCTTGTTCTTTTTCCTAGGGATGTCACTTTTCGCCAATTCCTCCACCTCTTTGAGGGTTTCCCTCCTGGGATGTCTACGGGACATGGACCATGTTATTGACTATGACTGGGGGCAGGCAGGCCTGGCCGAGCTTTATGCTTCCATGGATCGGGCAAGCTGCAATGATTCACCAACTCTTAATGGTTTCGCTCCAGCTTGGGAGGTATCCTTCCATTTTTCCTGCTTTTGTCTTTTTTCTCTTTTTTTTCTTTACACCAGACTCTATACACATTTCTAAATGCAATGAAATATTATTCTATATGATGCATGAATTAAAAATGCAGACTTAAATATTCTAAGAATAAAAGAAATCTAAACCATTATCTAGGGGTAACGACACACTATAGCTCATGAATGGAATTTTAGAGGGATACACCTTCAGATTTAAAGTGGGCTTTTCTGGCATTCTGTAGGGAAGGAAAGGCAGCCGCCTCTTCCTGTACTTGATGTTTCTATTCAGCAGACGAGGCTACGGCCTAGCTTATGCCTTTTCCTTTGTTCCTCGTGACAAACAGACTCGGCAGTGGAACGGTCGGAGCCCGAAACCAGGATACCAGGCAGTATTGGGGGAGCAGTAGTGGGGATCCTGGCGCCACCCATAGAGGAAGTGGGTGCCACGCCTAGATTGCATGTGGGTGGCGCCCAGGGCCTTTACTGTGCAGTCCTGCTTCAGCCCTGTTCATGCACTGTGCTCAGAATTCATCCGCTTCTTAGATTTTTCAGTATAAACGGAAGCCGAGGCAATGTTCATTTCATCATCAGCCTGCTTTCTTTCCTTTTGCTCAAGTCTTTTGAGTTCTCTTTTGCTCAATCTCCTTTTCCTTTTATCAAACATAAATTTTGTTTTTATCCAAAGATGGCCGACCAGCTCATACGGCTTTGGAAATAGGGGTTTATGAGAATGCTTTGGATTTTTGGGTACTTTCTTTGCGAGCAGATGAGCGAGAGTGGTTTGAACACATTTATGGGTACCGGTGCTTGCTGTCATGGCGGACCCTATTTATTAACTGGGATATGCTGAGGGGAGCTTCCAGGTTTTGGCCGCCTCAGAGCCACCTTTTCAATTTTTGTATGAATGAGACGTGTCCCACCTTCGAGGAATTTTGTGCTATGGTGGGGATGCCAGTCACTGGACCTATCGTTGTGCCTTCTGCACAGAGGCGTCCTTATATGGCAATAAGGGAGTTGTTTGGCACGATCCGCGAGGCTACTCCGGATTTCTACAACGGAGTCAATTTTAATTTGACTGTTCTTCCTTATACGAGTGGAAGATGACCCATTCCATTCATGGCGCCGATTGGCTTCCCTTTTTCGCCTTATGGATTCGATGGAGACCGACGGTGCTCTGAGATCGCCAGGTAAATATCATCCCGGTGATTCTGGCTGAAACCTTGTTTGGCATGGATGCTTTTGCGTCTGGTGATGAGGTGTTCCCTTCCGGCAGCCCTCTTTTGATTCACATATGGCTAGAGGAACATTTTAACTGGGTGATGGGCCCAGTGCCGATGGGAGCAATGTATGATCCTGGGCTCTATGGCTCTCGTGGCCATTACCATCAGACGAACTTTTCGGAGCATGACTGGATATTTCTTGCGTATTGGCTCCATGGAAATCACATGGGTTGTCAGCCACTAGCGGATTCGCAGCTTCTTTATTTACACTGGGGTCTATGCCCAAGTTATTCTGCCAGGTCTTGAGCAAACCACATTTTATCTGGCGTACAGGGTTCTTCGCCAGTTCGGCAGAGAGCAGGTTATCCCAGATGTAATTCGTCCTCTGATTGAAGAGCTGGAGAAGAATAGGGATGTAGGCACCCTTATCCGCAACATATAACAGCTTGATTTTGATTCGCGGAAGGCAGCTTATGCCTATTCTGATTATATGCTTCTATCCCATGAATATCTGTCAGGGGTATTAGTGGTTGCTGAGGGGCATTCCCGTGTTATTAGGCATGCATTGAGGTGGATGCTAGGCAGGCGAGTGAGCAGTGGCCTGGATGCTCGCCTGATGGAGATAAGCGAGGATTTGGAAAGCTTGGGGCTAGTAGTCCCTCAAGTTCTGGAGGAGGACTTCAGGCGGGTGCATGGCCTTGGTGCCCGGATGGCTCCTGATCCAAATGAGGCAGGTCCCAGTAATGCGCCTCCTCGTTTGAGCAATGCAAGTCGGCGGAGCAATCCCCGACAAGCAGATGGGGCTGTTCCTCCTCAGGCTGGCAGACGAAGTACTGCCCATAGGGATGATGGCACTGGCCCAAGTCGTCCAGCTTTTCAGGACAACAGTGACGCTGATGATGAAGAAGATGAGGACACTTCTGGTGGTTCTCACGCTGGTGAGACGGGAGCTTCTTCTATGCCTCATAGGAGTATATGGTCACGACTGGACAGACGTCGTAGGCACTAATGGACCGTTTCGGGGCTAAGCTATAATAAAAGGATAGTTGGGGGAATAGGGGGCATAGATAGCAAGTAGTATGCATATAGACAAATGTACAAGAATAAATGCTAATCTTAAATGTCTTAGCTGCTTATTCCTAGGCTACACCTTATGGATTGTGTTATGTTATATTTTGATGTTTTATGCGAGCTCTGTCGTGGTTTTTCTCTTTTAGTCAGTCAAGAGTTTGCATATGCTAAAGGCTTTGACAGACTAAAGGTCAGATGTTGAGGATTTGGAAACTGCATTCCTTATCCTTTTCTCATGTTTCTTCTTTTTTATGCTCTAACTTTTGCCAAGGCTGCCCTTTCGGGTTTTCAACCTAGCGAGCCCTTATTTCTCCTTTTTTTATGCTCTAATTTTTGCCTAGGCCGCCTTTTCGGGTTTTCAACCTAGCGAGCTGGAGACGGAAGCAATCTGCAAGATATATCTTTTGGCTCACACATAGTACATTTTATGCTTATCGAGGTTGAAGGGCTGAACAAGGTCTTCCCATTCTTGATTTGCGAGGAGCACTGCACCTCCTAACCGGATCTCTTTGACAATGTACGGTCACATCCAGGGAGACTTCCATTTTTCCTTAGTATCAACATAACTAGGGGGTTTTCGCGAAGCACCAAGTCTCCGACTTGGATGTCACGGCCTTTGACTTTTTTTTTGAATGCTCGAGCTATTCGCCTTTGATATGCCCGAGTGTGTTCCAGGGCTAGCAACCGCCGTTCATCGATCAGGGCTAATTCTTCGTAGCGATGCTTGACCCAATCAATCTCTGATATGTCTGATTCCATCATTACTCTTAATGATGGGATCTCAACTTCAATAGGCAGCACAACCTCCATGCCATATGCCAAAGAATAGGGGGTAGCCCCAGTGGGTGAAGTGCGATAGCCCCAAAAGGCTAGTGGAAATTTTTCTGAACAATGTCTTCCTGTGTCAGCCATTTTTTTGATAATGTTTTCTAGTGTTTTGTTGGCTACTTCAACGACACCATTTGCTTGTGGTCGGTATGGGGAGGATTTATGCCTTTGAATCTTGAATTCGTCGAGTAGACGATTCACGTCCCCTTCAAAATGTGTGTCGTTATCAGAGATAATTTCGAAAGGTACTCCGTATCGGTATATGATATTGGTCTTGATGAATTCAGACACCTTTCGAGCATTCAATATTTTGTAGCAAGAGGCTTCCACCCACTTTGTGAAATAGTCGACAGCTACTAAGACATATTCATGGCCGTTAGATCCCTTCAGATGGATTTGACCTATGACGTCGATTCCCCAAGTTAAGAAGGGCCAGGGGGCTGTGGAGTTGTATAAGATATGCAGGGGCACGTGCTGTAAATTTGCGAAGCGCTGGCATATGTAGCAATGACGTCGTACCCACCGGATACAATCAATCTCAAGTGTACTCCAATAGTACCCCTGCTGGATGACTTTCTTTGACAGCATATGCCCGTTCATGTGTTGTCCATAGGTACCACCATGAAGCTGGTCCATGATTTGCAATCGGCCCAGGAAATCCTTGACTTCCGTTGGAGTTTTTGGCTGCGGCATATTTATGATGGCTTTGATTTTGGCCGGCTCGATTTCGATACCTTGCTCGGTCACCATGAATCGCAGGACCTTGCCTTTGGTGACACCAAATGTGCACTTGGTGGGGTTAAGCTTCATCTGATGCTTTCTTAACCTTTCGAAGAATTTTCGAAGGTCTTTGATATGAGTACCGTCGGCATCGCTGGAGTGCACAATCATGTCGTCAACATACACTTCGACCTCTTTATGGATCATGTCGTGGAAGAGGGCGATGGCAGCTCTTTGATACATAGCCCTAACATTTTTTTAGCCCAAATGGCATGACAGTATAGAAGTAGGTTCCCCAGGGGGTGGTGGATGATGTTTTTTCCTGGTCTTCTGCTGCCATTTTGATCTGATTATAGCCCAGCATGCCGTCCACAAAGGATCTTATTTTGTGAGAAGCCATGGCGTCTACCACGATATCAATGTTGGGTAGAGGGAAGTCGTCTTTGGACGACGCCTTGTTGAGGTCGCGGAAGTCTACACAGATCCGAACCTTTTCATTGGGCTTTGGAACAGTCACTATATTAGACAGCCAGATCGGGTATTCAACTACCTGAATAAATTTGACATGTAGCTGGTTCATGATTTTTTCTTTCACTTGTAGTGACCATTCTGGTTTGATTCGGTGAAGTTTCTGCTTGACTGATCGAGCATCAAGATAAGTAGGGATTCGGTGTTCAACAATGGCTGGATCCAGCCCAGCCATATCTTCGCAGGACCATGCAAAGATGTCCACGGATTCTTTAAGGAGGTCAATAAGTGCTACCCTTTCAGAGCCTTGTAGGTAGCTGCCGATTTTGACTTCTTTGGCTTCATTGTTCAGCCCCAGATTGATGACGGATAAGTGCTACCCTTTTCTTGGTGCTTGACTGACTTTACGAGCTCAAGCAAGTAACTTTTATCTTTTGGGTCCATTTCATCAAATGACTCATTATTAAAATTAATTAATGTGTCTTTTAATGAAGGTGCAACTAAGGAAAACGCAAAGACATCTAGATTATCATTATTAGCAAACTGTACAGGGTTATTTATATTATTGAGGACCTGGGGTTTGAGATCCTCAATTTTAGGGAGCGGATCGGTAGATGACCACTCCGTAAGGCTATAGGAACGATGGGGAATAATATATCCAAAATGGTCCTTCATATCTGCAGGTGTTAAGAGCGAGCCGGTCGTAATATACCAATTCTGCAGAGGCTTATCAGCAATAGACTCAAACTCAGCAGGGAGTTTCTTGTAGCTAGTGCCTTCATCTATCATACCCAGAAAACTGTCTCTGAGACACTCATCATCTAACAGGGCCAAAGCATAATCATCTTGGTCTATAGACCAAGTATTCTCAGCGGTGACTTTTTTACATGCAGGGGTACGGGGCTCCAGGGTAACCTGTTCCATTTTATCTGTGGCGCGACGGACATCTTCGAAGATCTCCCAGCCAGGGGGCCTTTTCCCATTTTGGTCTAACCAGGGCTCAGGAAACATGAGATCAACATATGTTTCCCCTTTCCTTTTTGGGTTTTTCTGTATGGTTGGAGAGGAGGATATTTGTAAGGACGCTTTTCTCTTTCTGCCTTACTTTTCTCACGTTTTTGCTTCATGACTGCGGCTATTTCAGCTGGAGTAGGTTTGTATCCTAGACCAAAAGGAGGGATACATTCCTTAAGTTCATCGTGGACTAGATTAACAAGTCCCCGCTGATTTCTGCCGAGACCCAAACCAGGCATATAATTCATTTTCCGAAACATGTTTAAAGGGACCATGTTTCCTAGAGATGTAGTCTTTTTCCTAGTGATGTCGGTTTCTAGCCCATATTCAATGGCGTTGACTCTAGCCTGGGGGATAACCTCAAAGCCACTAAGGAATATACATGTCATCATGCTCTATCTCGAGGATTGGGATGTCCCCGTTTTCCTTGTTTTCCACGATCTTATCGGCCAGAATGATTACTATGTGATCATCGTGGATAGACTTGACACGTTGATGCAGCGAGGAGGCTACCCCTTTTACCCCATGGATCCAAGGGCATCCCAGTAACAGGCTAAAAGTGGCTGGTATGTCCAAAACTTCGAATTCTACTGGCATGGTTAACGGCCCAATAGTCATCATTAAGGTGACCACCCCTAGGACACATCGACTAGTGTTGTCGTATGCCCTTACTGTCTGTGATGAAGGAGCAAACTCTGATATTTTTGTTCCCAGTTTGGCTAGCATGCTTATGGGACATATATTCAAAGAAGAGCCATTATCTATCAGAACTAGGGGAACCCTTTTTTCCATGATCCCCACAGTGATATGGAGAGCATCAATTTGGTTGGCTTTTTCTCTTGGCAGATCCAGATCAGTAAACATAATCACATTCCCAAAATGTATGTTTCCGATCATTTGAGTGAGCTCATCTGGGGAGGTTTCAATAGGGATGACCGCTTGACTTAAAGATTTAGCCAGTGTATCACGGTGGGTTTTGGAAGCACATAGCAAGCCCCAGATGGATATATTGGCTTGAGTTTTCTTCATCTGAGCTAGCAGAATATCTTCCATAATCTTAGCCCCTGTATCTATTTCTTGATCTTTGCCGGAGTGGTCACCTCTTTCCTGGTTTGGTTGGTAGAATCGACCAGATCTAGTAAGGTGGCTGACATCCCCACCGATCCAAGTGACTTTTTCAATGCTACAGGTATTTTGAGTACCCATGATAGTGTCCCAAGAGAGCATATTGCAATTAGGCTCTTTTGTGGTTGGAAAGAAAGGGATAATGATATATGGTAATGAGTGTTTATTTCATTCAAACTTGGGTACACAATCTTTTTCATCAGCCTCAATCATATTGATTTGAGGTAGAGGGTTATTGACTATATTTGGTCTAGAAGGAGGTTTCTCAATAACCTTATCATCTATTAGGTCCTGGATAGCGTTTTTGAGCACGTAGCACTTGTCGGTGAGGTGACCACTACAGCGATGGTATTCACAATACTGGGCATGATTCCATGTGTTGGGCAGAGGATTCGGCGGCCTATAGTTTTCCAAAGGCTTTAGCACTCCCGGTGCCGTTAGCCCTTGCAGTATCACAGACTGAGGAGCGTGCAATACATCATAATACCGGTTCCCTCTGTTCTAACCCATAAAATTTCTATTTGGACCACTGTTTCCTCCTACTGCATTGACAGACCTATCTGTTCCATAAGACCATGGAACAGTGTTATAGTTCTGAATAGGAAAATTGGCGGATGCATTCCCTACCATATTGACAGCTGATCCTGATGCGGCTGCCTTTCCTTTTGAATAGCAGAAAGAGTTGGAGGGCGTATTGACTTTTAAATTACCAGTTCGTATATCTTCGTCAATACGAACTCTTATCTCCACTACCTCTTTGAAATTGTTGTAGAGGAGATACCGCATGTGCTCCAGGTAAATGGGCTAGAGGTTTTTGATGAACATTCTGCATGACTCAGTCGTCGGATCAGGTCTGTCGAGCGTCTGAGCTAATTTTATTTTCCACCTTGCTGTAAACTTAGCATAGGTTTCTTTTTCCCTTTGGGTGCACGATTCAAGATCTCTTTTATTTTCGGGGGTAGTATTATCTTCGTACCTTTCTAGGAACCCTTCAGCTATTTGGTCCCAAGTACCCATGGTGCTGTTGTCTGCCAACATTAGCCATTGCTTGGCAGCCCCTATTAAGGTAAGATGGAAATTGGAAGCCATAGCTTCAAAGCTAGCCCCTCTTGACTGCATGCCAGTGGAATAGGATTTTAAGTGAGATTTAGGGCATCCAGTCCCATCGAACTTTTCTATGTCGGGCATTTTGAATTTTGAGGGTAGTATTGTTGAAGGTTGCAATGCTAATGCCCGCGTAGAAAATTCTCCTTTGTTCAGAACTTTGAGCATCATATTTTTCAAATTCTCCATCTCAGCCTCTATTTTATTGGGAGGGGGAGTTGGGTTTTGGTATATGCTGGTAGGGTTAGGAAAGGCTGGGTTATTTTCTGGCTGCAGTATTTGGTAAGGATTTTGGGTAGGATTTTGATAAGGATTTTGGGTTGGATAAGGGTAGGTGGGTTATTGGCGGTTTTAGTTTGGCGGCCAGGATCACTAAAAGGTAAATAGGTCGTTACTTGGCATGGCTGGTTATAGCTTCTTGGGTCCATATGTGGGCTATTTTGGAATAGATTGGTGATGGGAAAGGGGAGGTCATTTGGATTTTGGCTTGGGGAAGGATATGGAGGGTAGGGCAAGAAAGGATTAATATTTGGGTAATAAGGATTAGGTGGGGGATTTGGATTTGGGGTAATGGTGGTATTCAGTGGGTTGGTGTTTGGCTGGGGATTTGGGTTTGGAGGAACATGGGAAGTTGATGCTTCTTGAGGGACTGCAGGGAAAAAGGTTCCCTCACCACTGGGTTTTAAACTTTGTACCAGATTAGCCATCTGGCTCATTATGCGATCAGCCTGTGCACCCAAATTTTGATCTAGCCATTGTTGCATAGCCGGAGTCGGGCGTACCACAGAGCCCACATGTGCAGGCTGCTCATTTTTCGCTACCATTACGCTCAAATCGTACCTACGATTACGCCTTTTTCTCGATCGACGATACTTTCGATCGATTTACGTCCATGTATCCCATATCAACCGACCAGTACTATTTCTGCCTTTCCAAACTCGGGTCAGGTTTCTGAGGAAAAGGGTTTGAAGGTATCAGAAAGGTTTGGCTGAAGGCTTTCCGAGCTTGGAGTACAACGTGCCTTTATTAATATTTTATTATTATTATTATTTATTTTCCCTACAATTGACCGGACAAGCACCCGTTTTGTTTTGACAGTCTCAGGACTATTTCTGGAATAGTGGATTCTTTCTCCAGAGTATAGGACCCTCGTATTCCACCTGCCTTTCGACTCCCCAAGATCGGACTGATCTCAAGCGAAGGGCCTATACTCTTTCCGGGATCCACCATTCAAAATGGTCTAGGTCAAATATCAGAAAATCATTGGTCAGCCCTTATGCATATTTTTATTCATCATTTTTCCTCCTTTTTTTTTTGCTTCTGTTTTTTTTTTCCCTTTTTGTTTCTTTTTCTTTTGCACAGGGACTGGTCAATAACTCAGAGATATAAAAACCGATCGGTCCATGAAGTGTCCTGAGAATCTATATGCAAGTTTAATGTTGGCTAATGCAGGGGGTAAGCTAGCCATGGTGTAGGGTAGCAGTTCGGAATATTTCTACATGCGTGCGCGTGTGTGCGGCATCTAGAAAGCAGTAAAATGTTTTTTTTAGATATAGAGCAAGAAATAAAACAGATATGGCCGGTCTTGCTGTTCTTTGTGGATTTTCTAGGCCTTTTAGTTTGAGCGCGAACAAGCAACCATTCAGATCAAGAAATAGAAAGAAAAGTGGGGAATCTATCTATTCCTATTAATTACATATTGGTCCTTGTCCCCAAAATAAAATAACAGAATGAAAGAATATGTACATATTTTTGTGCGATAAAAATAAGTACGCAGAATAAAAATATAAAGCAATAATAAAATAAAGCCCCAGCCCTTTTGTTTTGTTGCCTGGAAATCTATTTTATTGTTTTTTTTTTTGTTTTTTTTTGTAAATATACCTGTAATGATAACTGGAATGAAACTGCTGCATAAGGAGGATCATATCCACAAATATATACACAGATATATAAGAACGCAATATTTAAAATGCTAAAGAAATATAACAAGCCTATTTTAGCTAGAAACTAAAGAAAACTGATATTTTTTTTTTGTGAAAACTGAGTCTAGCCCTCCATATTTTTTTTCTTTAAAATAAAAACGACGTCCCCAGCAGAGTCGTCACTATGGGTGCCCCGGAGCGCTCCCGGACCCCACGCGCCCTTTTCTAGGGGTGCGCGACATGCAGAGGACATCACACTTTCCATTTCATCCTCCCTTGTTTAGGGGTAGACGAAATTAAAAGTGCAGAATGAGTGTTGTCAAAAAGCGCGTTGAATACGTCTCGGTCACTGAGTGTGCTTTAGTCCATTATGAGTGCTTTGGATTTCTCCGTATCTCATCAATTGTTATTGATAGGTTTGATTGATCATAAATTTCCTATAAAGAAAATTGAACGACTAAACAAACTGAGCGACAAATTTGCATGGTTAAGAATAATGTTTGAGGTTTTTTGTTTTCCATACACACACACATACATGCACACATATATACATATACTTAGGGTAGATGATAGATACTTGTATGAATAAGGGTTAAGTCTATATTATTAG
Organism: Codonopsis lanceolata; assembly: GCA_013146195.2. Classification (NCBI taxonomy): domain Eukaryota; kingdom Viridiplantae; phylum Streptophyta; class Magnoliopsida; order Asterales; family Campanulaceae; genus Codonopsis; species Codonopsis lanceolata. The sequence continues at coordinate 106,331,038 of CM028379.1, read as the reverse complement.
CAGTTCGGATAACGGTTCGAGGAATGGGGTGGGTAGTGGGGCGGGCACTACTAACACAAAAATCTAACAATTCCCTAGTTTTTCATTTCACTTATTCCTCGTTACCCCCGTATCCAGTCAAACCAGTTAATAACCTTCAATTTTGGTTCATTTCAGTTTGAGTATCCACAGTCCGGTTCGAAATTTCCATCCATGTATGTGTCAAATTTTCTCTCTTTATTCACATTCAATTTAAATGGACCTCTTTAATGAAAATGTTGATTTGATCTTATGTGGCATGCATCCAACTATTAAAATGAAATTTGACAAAAAAAAAATTAAAAGAAAATAAAAGGGAACAACAATAGAAAAAAAGAAAAATTCTGACTAGAATGTATCCACACCCTCAAATAAAATGTAAAAAATTGACATTGTTATCTACAATGTGAACAATTTTAGTTGATATGTCATATCTTCACCCTTGATCCATATTTGCATTGAAAAAGTTTTTCTTTTAAAAATGATATAAATCATATATGACATCTAATTTCTTTCATATTCACATTAGCCTGGTGAATTAAAATTAGTTCCACCCACCATTTGTTTCGCCTTTTTCTTTTTTCTTTCACATGCATTAATTTATGTTCTGAAGATAAGAATTAATATGGTTTACATTTTACATTACATTGAAGATTTATTTTTGGGATTAAACACGCACCAATTGTTTTTTTGCAAAACTTAGGAAAGACCGTCTTGCGACTATTTTCTATATGTAAGGGTAAAATAGGCATGACCTATTTTAGTCTTGTTTTCACCTTTCTTGGTCATAAAGATTTTATGGATATTTGGTAACAAAATCTTTAGTTGTATTTTTGGAAACGTAATATTCCTAAAGATTTTTGATTTTCTTGATCCTAAAGTCTAGGAGTCATTTTTGGTAACAAAATATTTATTAGATTATGGTTCATCATTTTTTTGGTAACTAAATCTTAGTATAAATCTTTGTCAAACCAAGATTCTTGACCACTTTCATATTTGGTAATAAAATCCCATTGAATTGGTAAGTTGTTGGATTTTCCTTAAATACTAATCCTTTTCCTTGTAGTAGAAGGACTGTTTTTGCGTGATGTGTAGGATATCGCAACTATATATTCAGGAGCTGGGATTCGGGTGGAGAGATCCAGAGAGAGAATAAAAGCTATATACCGTGGTCGAAGTTTGGAGTTTTAGCAGCTTTTTCGATCCCGAAGTGCGGCTGATTCGATCGTCTTTGTCAATGTAGCTACATTGGCGATCACATTGAGATCTCAAACTTTTTTGTCTTCTGTTTTGTTTAAAGGAGGTGTTTTTGTTTCTTCCCACGTTTTGTTTAACTTGTTTATGTGGGGTTTTTGTTCTCCAAGATTCATTATCTTGTGAGAATATTTTTGTGTGTGATTTCACAATCTTTTTGTAAAACAATTAATCTTTTTAGTGAAATCTTTTTGGCCATGAGGCTAGATCTACAAGTATAAGCTTGTAGATTGTTTGGTAAACTTTTGTGATTAATTTCGTGTTTTATTTTAAAGTCTTCTGCTGTTTTGTTACTTTTGCTGGCCATTGGAAATTGCATTGGCTGCAGTTTTTGGAGAATCCTAGCTACTTGTGTTCTTTCATTTGGTATCAGAGCCTTCTCTTGACATCACTAAGAGTTGATTCTGGTAGTAGCCGTGATGGATTCTCAGTATGAGAATGTCGTTCGTCCTCCTATTTTGACTAGTGCAAATTATTCTATTTGGAAAGTCAAGATACGTATCTTCATCAAATCAATTGATGAGAGAGCGTGGCTTGCTGTTCTAAATGGTTGGACTCCTCCCAAAACTACTGGTGATGATGGTGATGTAAAGATCACCAAAGAAACAGATTGGTCTAATAATGATAGAAACATTGCCTCTTTTAATTCTAAAGCCTTGTCTGCCATATACAAAGCTCTTGATGCTAACACCTTTAGGGTTATAGCCAACTATGAGTCTGCTAAAGATGTTTGGGAGGCCTTTCAAACCTTGTGTGAAGGACCTTCCAGTGTTCGTGCTTCTAAATTAAGATTGCTTACCACTCAATTTGAAAACACAATGATGAATGAAGATGAAGATATTATGTCTTACTATGCTAGATTACTTGATATATCTAACTCTGCTCTTACTTTGGGTGATCCTATCACCAATGATCGACTTGTTAGCAAGATGATGCGAACCTTGCCTGAAAGGTTTAATGTGAAAATTTGTGCTATTGAGGAAGCTCATGACATCGACAAAATTGGTTTTGAAAGACTAGTTGGTATTCTTCAAAATTTTGAGTTAAACCTCAATGAGCAAATTAAGAACAAAGGCAAAGGTGCATCATCTTCTACTCCTTCTGATGATAGTATTGCTTTTCCTTCTGTTGTTGTCATCTCTTCTGAATTTCTTGAATTGCATAAGGAGATTGAGGAATCTGATTTTGGTGAAGAGTCAATGGATTTTTTAACAACAAAATTTAAAAATATTTTGAAAGCAAAGGGGCAAAACAGATCTCCATCTTCTATCACCAAAACAGTTTTCAAAAGTGAGCCTAGCAAATTTCCTCCCAAAGAAAGTTCTTTTCAAAACTCTGAAAAATCTTTTACCAATCCTTTTGCTAAGCAGTCTACATCTAGAAGTAAAAATATTGATTCTATTCAATGTAGGGCTTGTCAAGGGTTTGGACATTATGCTAATCAATGTTCTAATACTTTGAGAAAGAAGGGTTTGAATTTTTCTGCGACTTTGAGTGATAGTGATGATGAAGATCCAGGTGATCTCATCACTCTCACTGCTGTACACAACTCTCCATCTGATTTTGCAGGATTTTCGGCCAATGTGACTCCCAATGTAGCTACATCAGAAGTCACATCGAAGATGCGTGGACGTAAACAGGATGATTTTCTCGCTTTTAACTCTTTAGTCCCAGAAGATGGTGGAGATTCAGAGTCTGAATTGCTGGAAGGGTACAAGGAATTATACAAGGATTGGGAGAAACGAGCACACCAAGTTACATTGCTTGGTAAGGCAAACGAGCTGTTGAAAAAGGCCAATGAAGATCAGAAAGATTGCATTATAAGGCTGGAAAGTTTGCTAAGCAAAAAGGATGTTGAGATCAAAGGGTTAAAGGAGCAGCTCATTCAAGCAAACGAAACCATCACCAAATGGAATTCAAGTCAACATAAAATGGATGAGATGCTTAATTCAGGTAACTCATCCAAGGCAGGTATTGGTTTTGTTCCAAAAGTGTTTGTGAGAGAAGGAGAAGGCATATCTGAACCTAAACAGACTGCTCAGAATTTTTAGAAAGCAGATTTTTTCGAAAAGCCAAAATCAAGAAAGAAAAACTTTGTTTGTCACTTCTGTCATAAGCCTGGACATATACAACCTTTTTGTTTTCTGAAAAAGGCTATATATGAGGATGATGTTAGGCATACTTTCTTGGCAAAAAATCAGATGCAACATCGAATGAAACAGCCAATGCAACAGCTAATGCAACAACATTGGAAGTCTCATTCGAAGTCGCATCAGAAATCTCATCCTCAAAAAAATCAAACTAAAGTTTTTAAACAGATGTGGGTTCCTAAGGGTAGTAATGACAAAGGCAAGTCCAAATAATGTGAACCCTTTGATATATGTCCTAGTGCTAAGCGGTTCTATGAAGAATCTCCTCCAAAATATTCAGAACCAACATCTGAAACCATTGAACCTGCACCTGATCAGACAGAACCTGCATATTCTAGAAGTTCAGCCGATGTGATTCAGAATGTGACAGCCAGTGTCATTCCGAATGTAGCTACATCGGCTCACATTGGACAAAAACTCCCCAGATGCTGAAACTGAACCTGAACAGACTATAACTGAACCAAATTTGACTAATTACAACCATGACATTCCCAGCCGCATACAGAAAAACCATCCAATCTCTCAAGTGATAGGTAATATTCATGATGGCATATACACAAGGAGAAGAGGTAAGGTTGATTCTAAAAAATTTACATGCTTATCAAAATATTTTTGAGAGAAGCTTTAAAATTTTTATGGATGCTCCGAATGATCAAAGATCATGGACTACACATTGATGTGTTAACCTTGTTTTTTGATAACACCTATGCAATTTGCTTAGCACAAAAATTCAGTTCATCATTCTCGAACAAAACACATTGATATAAGACACCACTTTATTAGAGACTTGGTTGAATATGTAAATTGTTTGCATTGAAAATGTTGGGATTGAAAATCATCTTGCTGATATATTTGCCAAGTGTCTTGTTTTTGAGAGATTTTTCAATCTTTGGAAATCTCTTGTGTTTTTGTGTGCCATATGATTTTACACTTAGTTATAAAAAAAATTTAGGCATGCTTGCATTTTGTCTTTAGAGGGCACTCTAGATCATTGTTTCACATGTATGTGCCTCTTGTGGTTGCTTGGGAATTTCATTCAAAATCTGTTGTGATTTCATTGTTATGATTCTCTCTCTCTCCCAGTTCTTGAGTATGTTTGAAGTCCACAAAGGAAAGAGCTACCTTTTGAAATTTTTGGGATGCTGCAATTTGTCAAGGTACTATGGAACTTAGGTTCTCATGGGTTGATCTTGAGTAAATTGACTCCTCTTAATTGAAAAAGTGTGAAAGCTACCTAACGGAAAAGAGCTACCTATAAACAAGGTTTGTGGCAATTTTTTTTTGGAACTATGGATCTTTGGATTTCATGGGTTGATCAAAAGCAAAGTGGCTTCCCTTGGTAAATAGTGTGAAAGGTTCCAAGTGGCATGTTTTTATAGCTTGGAATAAAGTAGAGCTATATTCCTAGGGAAATAAAGTACCTATGGATTTTTGTTGTGAAAAATTTACGATCTTGGGAAAGAAATCTGGTTGAGAAAAAAAAATGTCATATTGATCATAAAATCACAATTTTGGCGAATGTATCTCCCAATGCAACTACATTAGGAACTACATCCTTTGATCTGGTCTTTATCACCTATGTGTGATTGCATTTTTTTATTATCATTATTTTTTTTCTTTTGCCTAGCTTTTAGTAATCATGTTTTTAGGCATAACATTTTAGGACATGCATTGTTGGTATGGATATCAGCTTGGTGAAATTTTGTCCGAATATAAACTGTGCAAATCAATTTCCAAAAATCTCCATGTTGAAAAATATTTAGTGGTTGTCTAATTTTTGTGTGGATCTAAGAGGTTTTGAATCTGGATATGATGTGCTTAGTTATTGCTAGTGGTGTGATCAAATCATGGTGAACACTTCATTATGTTTTTCAAAATCTTTGATTTTTGAGAATTCCTAAAAGATTGTTTATCCCTCTTCCTTTTCCGGTCAAATAGGGGGAGAGAGATCAAGTGTTTGTGGTGATTGCATCATGTTTGTTTTGTATGCATGTGATTGCATCATTGGTATTTTCTGATTTTGTATGCATGTGATTGCATCATTAGTATTTTCTAATTTGTGCTTAGTAAATGATTTCTGATTACCTTGCACAAATTCAGGGGGAGATGAGATTTTCTAACCTATGCAGGTTAGATGGTTTGATTGGTGTTGAATAAACACTTGTCTTTTGATTTGACCAGAAAGGCTTAACAAGGGGGAGATTGTAAGGGTAAAATAGGCATGACCTATTTTAGTCTTGTTTTCACATTTCTTGGTCATAAAGATTTGATGGATATTTGCTAACAAAATCTTTAGTTGCATTTTTGGAAACATAATATTCCTAAAGATTTTTTATTTTCTTGATCCTAAAGTCTAGGAGTCATTTTTTGTAACAAAATATTTATTAGATTATGGTTCATCATTTTTTGGTAACTAAATCTTAGTATAAATCCTTGTCAAACCAAGATTCTTGACCACTTTCATATTTGGTAATAAAATCTCATTGAATTGGTAAGTTGTTGGATTTTCCTTAAATACTAATCATTTTCCTTGTAGTAGAAGGACTGTTTTTGCGTGATGTGTAGGATATCGCAACTATATATTCAGGAGCTGGGATTCGGGTTTCTAGGAGAGCTCCAGAGAGAGAATAAAAGCCATACAGCCGTGGTCTGAAGTTTGGAGTTTTAGCAGCAGTTTTTCAGTCCAGAAGTGTAGCAGTTCGTCTGATGCTGTCAATGTAGCTACATTGGCAGTCACATTGAAGTTCTGAAACTGTTTTTGTCTTCCTGTTTTGTTTAAAGGAGGCTGTTTTTGTTTCTTCCCACGTTTTGTTTAACTTGTTTATGTGGGGTTTTTGTTCTCCAAGATTCATTATCTTGTGAGAATATTTTTGTGTGTAATTTCACAATCTTTTTGTAAAACAATTAATCTTTTTAGTGAAATCTTTTTGGCCATGAGGCTAGATCTACAAGTATAAGCTTGTAGATTGTTTGGTAAACTTTTGTGATTAATTTCGTGTTTTATTTTAAAGTCTTCCACTGTTTTGTTACTTTTGCTGGCCATTGGAAACTGCATTGGCTGCAGTTTTTGGAGAATCCTAGCTAGTTGTGTTCTTTCACTATAAGACAGATCTTTTGGATGGGTCAGACCCGGCACATCTTATATTGATGGACTAAGCTGTTTGAGCGAGGATCCGTCTTACAAATTAGGATTTGTAAAATTAAGTTACCTACGATACTCTCAAGTTTTAGTAAAATACTTAGGTAAGACGGCTTTACACATATATTTTGTAAGACGGATCATCTTTATCCGACCTACAGTATGTTGATTGGTTAAGATGTGAGAGAGTGGAGCTCCGTTTTACGAATTAAGATCCGTAAAACCATCTTATAAGAGACCAAACTCTAATTTTTAAGGGTTAAGACTTAAGACTATAACTAGTTTTATCTAGTGCGTTTAAACGCACAGACAAATATATGTTTATTTAAATTAAATTCAAGTAAAACAAAAAAGAAACACAAAATTAAAAGAATAGAGAAAATTTTTTTTTTGGAAGATGCTAATATATAAATTAGGCTTAAATCACAAATTGGTCACCCTACTTTCCAGCTTTTTGCAATATGATCACTCTACTATTTTTTTTTTCTATTTCATCATTATACTTAGCAAATCAAGTCAATAAGATCACTGTAGATTATTTCCATTAGTTAGATGGACGGAAATGTTTAAAATGACCAAAATGCCCTTACTAATGTTAAGGGTTTTTCAGTTTAAAATGTTAATAGTTAAGAGGTCAAACTAAAATATCAAATTATTAATATTTAATTTATATTCCCCCAAAAAAAAATAATATATATATATATATATATATATATATATATATATATATATATATAATCACTAACATTGATCTCAGCCTCCACGCACATCCAACGGCCAGCGACCTCTTTCTTGCTCCATCTCCGGCCAAATTCGTCGCTGATCCATTGCCGACCCCCCCCTTTCATCTGCTATCATCTCCAGCCAGTTTCTCAATCATCTCTCATCTCTTCATCTCTTCATCTCTCATCTCTCTCTCTCTTCTTCGTCTACAACCCCAGATCCGGACAAATCTCAGTTCCTAAGCGCTCCATCATCATCACACGAACCCAGCTTCGCCATCTACCATAACAACTGGTGGAAACTCATTGACTGGTACGATTTCCCCCTCACTCTGTTCACTCGACCGACTCACCACTTTAATCGTCGCCGACTGGAAAGCTATCTCCCGCGAAATCACTGGCACTATCCCTGCCTCAATCGTGAACCTTAACAGCCTACTGCACCTCGATCTCAACAACAACCAAATCTCCAGCGAGCTCCCTACCGACATCGGAAAACTTTCCATGATGAGCTGAGCCTTGCTGAGTCGAAACCAACTCACTAGATCAATCCCGAGCTCGTTGTCCAACATGTACCAGCTCGCGGACTTAGATCTGTCCTTGAACCAGATAACCGGCTCAATTCCAAACCAACTGGGCTCAATGCCGATTCTATCGACTCTAAATTTAGACATTAACAAATTGGCTGGTTCAATCCCAGTCAGCCTATTAGGTAACACCGGTTTAAACATTTTAAACATTTTGAAGATGGTGTAGGGGCATTTTCAGGGTTTTTATTTCTTTAAAAAGTCAAAATCGGATTAAAAAAGAGGATCCAATTGCATTAAGTGGGGGTATTTTCGGGTTTTTATTTTTTTAAAAAGTTTTCCATCCAAAAAATTGGATGGAGTGATGAACGTGAAAATAAAGCCAAGTATAATGATGAAATAGAAAAAAAAATAGTAGAGTGATCATATTGCAAAAAGCTGGAAAGTAGGGTGACCAATTTGTGATTTAAGCCTAGAAATTAAAAGCCTTTTTAAACGGCTACACATTTGTTATCTATAAAAAAAAGGTTTAAATCTCAATTTGGTCACCCTACTTTCTATTAAAATTCATTAAGCTTGCTCTATTTTGTTTTTTCTCAATTTAATCACTCTACTTTCACATAATTAGCACGTTCATCACTCCATCCATATATTTGGATGGAAAGTTTAATTTTGTTAGGAAAATAAAAAAATACCCTTACGAAATTTGGGGGATTTGAGGGTCTCCTTCTCTTCTCAAACATAATTTCTTATTGTGTGACTTGAATTTGTCAACACACATTTCAAAGGTAAGGGGTATTATTGTCTTTTCAAAGATTTTCATCCAACTTAACTAACTGAAATGACTCTAGTGACCTTATTGACTTTCGGAGCCAAGTAGAGTGATTAAATTGAAGAAGAAAAAAAGTAGAGTGAGCTTAATGAATTTCGGCCGAAAGTAGGGTGACCAAATTGAGATTTACACCTAAAAAAAACTGCTACACATGTGTTTAAGTGTATGTGTGTTTTAAGTTTATTTTTTTAATTCACTACTTATACTAATTTAACAAAGAAACATTTATGTGTGTTCAAGTTCTAATATTTAACTACTTAAAAAGCAATATAAATTGTCAAATCGGAAGCTTGGTGAAAGTAAGAGGCAGAGAGTCAAGATCTGGCTCAAATTGATGAGAGAGGAAAATGAGGGTTATTTGAGAAATTAGAGAGAGATAAAGTTGGATGTAGGGGAAAGGAAATCAAAGGGTTTTGTTTAATACTTCTATTTTCAAAGTTGAGTTCTCAGTTCACAAAGCTTAGGATGCAATAATTTAGGTTACAAGTTCCAATGAGCTATTTAATTTTTCTATCATTTAATTATAAAATTTATTAAATATTTGTTGTAAATGGGGTTCTATTTTAGAAAAGTATTTTTGGCGAGATTTTACTATATTTAGACTACCTGGTTATATATATATATATATATATATATATATATATATATATATATATATATATATATATATATATATATATATATATATATATCATTATATTACAGCCAAGATTCTATTCAAAGATTGGAGACCTGCTCTTAATTTTTAAGGGAAAAGACAATAATATCATTATATTAGTGCCAAGATTATATTCAAAGATTCATAAATTCTTTTCTTGTTTAGATATCCAAAGGGTCTTAATTAGTTTTAACAGTTCATCTTCAGAAATTTCCAGAAGTTTAAACATTTTCTAGCACTTTTGAACAAATACTAGTAATTTGATTTTTTTGGTCCTAAGAAATACATTTGTTTTTATTAGTTGTAAAAAATAGTCTCATTTATGCATTTGATATAAACGAGCTTATTCATCCCAAATTCAAAATGGAAATGGCTCCGATAGAATACTAGTGATGCACCCATGCATTGCACGGTTTGTACACATGTGTAAAATCATATAAACAATTTAAGTTTAATAATATATCATAAAAACTTTTAAACGATAAAAAAAATTAATAAACAATAAAATTCAAGATAGAAAAATGACATAAATTTGAAAAAAATATTATAAATTTTGTAATACTTATTTATATACAACATTTGTCGTTGAACATGTACGACTATTACAACTACCACTATGAGTATCATTTATCAAAATTCGAAAACCGCTAGGATTAATAACTCTAGACAAAGTAACATATAACTGCCAATGACTAAAAACATGTTTTTTTTCTTTCAAAAGAAGTCATACGTTAGACAATGACTGACCCTGACTTTTATTTATAGACATTGCGTAAGACACCATCAACGGAAATTGTCTTCTCTGGAATTTGAGATGGTATCAGTGACATTCTTGGAATCAAAACAGCACCATCAGAATGTCCTTTTGAAAGAACTCTACCTTCTAAAACATGATTTCCCAGTCTTGTAATAATTAATCTCGTGTCATTACATAGCCCAAGGGAATGGCCAATGTTACGAAGTGAACAAATTAAAATTCTAAATTTGTTTTGGTATTAACCAGCTTATTCATATGACAAAATACAAAACACTTTAAAGTAATACTATATTGTTGGAAAATAACTACTTCAATTAAAAAAATATACACAAAAGATATAAAAAATAAAGTTATCATCGAAATTATAATTCATTTTTATTAAACATCGTGCATGTTTATATTTCAATTTATATTGTTTTATTCATTTTATAATTTTGTTAATCATGTATGATTACTCATTTGCTTTATTTTAATGTTCAAATCTTCATTTGAGCACTAATGATGTGTCGGTCTATGGTGAATGATTTTCCCAATGTTATGAATTTTCAATGTTACAATTGTTAAATATCACCCATCATAATAACTATCCATTTTCTATATCTTCTAACAATTAAGTTTTCATTGTCCCAAAATTATCGCCCCATTTGATCCGACACACATGTGTATGTGGCCTATAATTAAAGTAGGGTGAAAGAGTAAAAGTAAAGTAAAAATGATGTCCTAAAAATGTAAGTTTCAAAATGAAAAATTATTTTGGAACAGACGAAAAAAAAGATGATAATTTAGGAAATGAGGGAGTATTAGTATTTAAAACATGAGATTAATTACAACTGTATATAAATATAGTTCTAAAGATGATGAATGCTTTTTTTGAGGATTGATAAGATGATTTGGTTGATTTTGTACTATTTACCTATTTGGTGATTAGATGATTTACAAACTCCCTTCTTTCTTTAGAAAATGCTTTCCATTCACCTGCTCCATCTATTTTGAAATTATGGCCCAACTTGTTGCTTGCAAAAAACCGGTAGGTTAGATTATTGATTCCTTTATTTCCCTTCTAAACCCTAGTATATAAACTCTCTATTCCCTTTGCTGTCATCACTCATCACTTTCGAATTTTTAGAACAGCCGTTAGGGCTAATGAATATGTTAGAGCATCCCTAATGCTTAACTTCCTATTTCATCTTCTTAACTGGGTCCTACTGCCGCATACATATTTTTCTCTTCTTATTTCATTTAGGAATGTATCTTTCAAATGATAATCTTCTTATACATCTTCTTAGTTGGGTCCCACTGTCACCTCATTAACTTTACACTTCAATCTTATTTTTATATTTCTCAAACAAATAAATTTATTTAACTTTATTTAATATATTTCATAATTAAATAACTCGTTAAAACACATATTATACATAACTCGTTAAATAACATAAATAGAAAATTACATAATTGAAATTTAAAAAAATGCATAATGATAAAGTTGAGGTGGTATATTTATAAGAAAGAAGGAAAAAAAAACACCAACAAACGGCTACTATGTCAAAAAAAAAAAAAAAAAGGAATTAAAACCCCCCAACCCCCCCCCCCCAAAAGTAAACTGCCCCCAAAACAAGCTGGAACGGTAACATTTAATTAAAAAAAATCAAATTGCAAACTTTGATCAGACCATGGGACCCACCATATCCCCTTCTCACTCCCCTTGCACCCGCGTGTGGTGCACGCGCCAGAAAAAGCAAAGCGGTGCACCACACCGCTGCTTCCTTGGTTCATGCTTCCTCCCACCATTTTCTCAACCTATTTTGGAAGAGAACACCTTCTCTCTCCTAGCTAGCCATTTAGGAAGTCTCACCAATGCAAAATACTTTTTTCCTATTACGAAGTGGCTTTAGGAAGAAAGCAATGGTGATGCTCTTAGAATACACTATCTTTCCTCTTCTTTTTCTTCTTCTATCTCTTCATCCTAAAGATGTGAGTCGGCTATTACAAACCCAGCTCAACCTTTCACTCACAGAGTTATGATTCTGATCCCTCCCCCAACTCGTTCTTCCTCTTTCTTACCTTTGATTGTTGTTTTTCTCATTTTTTGTTTCTTCTTACATTCATACTTCCCCGTTCCTTTGATTATTTACTTAAGATTTCCTTAGATTGTGTGAAACGTTTATGTAATTAAGATCATATCATATCAGCCTAGGTTTTATCCACAAACTTTTTCATTTTAATTTATTTTCATTTTTTTAGAAACAAGTTGTGACATTATTATTCTATTTATCATATCGGCTGTGACAAAGAGTTTTCCGGTCGACTTTCGTCTTGATACATTCAGTGTCACCGGAGCTCTGAGCCGTGGTGGGTTCAATTTATTGCCGGGGGGGGGGGTTGGGTGGTACTCAGTGACGGTGTTTATCGACTATGACGGAGTTTTTTCGTTTGACTTTCGTCTTGGTACGTTTGGTGTCACCGGAGCTCTGAGCCGTGATCAGGCGTTCTCTTGGTTGGTATGGTGTATTATATATTTATATTGATGAGTTACCTATATGATTCGACAGTCATGCATGGGTTTGCTGTTTTGGTGTTTAATTAGTGACCACTCTGATGTTGCACTTGTGATGTTTTTAGGGGATTTTCCTTCCCTTTTACAGTCACCTCCTTCTCACACTTCCCTTCCTTCTGCTTTCTTTGGCTGTCATACTAATGATCTGGATATCACAAGAGGTCCACACTAATTATCCATATATTTTTTTCATATGGTGTACTCTGATTACTATTTAAATATCATTGTGGAAGTGCACATATTTTTAGTGTGTATAATGAGTTAGATTTGTGGATCTATTGTTGAATCTATTATCTAAATTGATTAAACAATTAATTCTCATACTCCGTAATATATTTATCCATTTGTCCATGAATGTGAGAAGATAATTTAAAAGTGATGTTCTAAAAGTCATGGGTTATGGATCGAATTTTAATATATTTATCCATTTTCATGAAAGAAGATAATTTTAGTTGTCATGGGTTATGGATCAATTTTACTCTAGTACATCAATGTTGTAATGTTACTGACTAATTTAAATTTGATTATTATTTTAGTTATCTAAATGAATACATTTTTATTGTTCTTTATAATTATATTAAATAATATAGATTTTACTAAAATTTTATAGCCTTAAATAATATCATATATTTCTACTAATCTGCTTTGTTTACGTTTGATTATGACTACAAATATGCTTTTCTTATTTGGTTATAAAATTCAAACTTGCAATTTGCAAGCTTTTTACATCAAATATGTTTACATCAGATCTGTTTAGATCTTATATTATAGAGTCAAGTTCTTTATTTTATCTTTTAACCCAAGATTAAGAACTCTGTTATCCCCCACCTAGCTGTATGTGTGTGAGTATTTAGAAAATTTGTATATAATATAGGAGAATGCTAGGACAATTTGTAATTTGTTTAAATGTATAGCTTCCTTTTATGAGTTTTTGTTTGCTAAGTTATCCTTCATCAGAGATTTCATCCACCAACTTCTCCTAACTAATGTTGAATCATATCCAACCATTTCAAATGTAGGTTTGTTCAACTTATTTTGTCTTTAAGATCTTATTTTTACTAAGTGGACTTGAAAAAAAATACAATTTATCAATTTATCAGATATGATTAAATAATAGCAAATAATTATCAATTTATCACTTATGATTAAATAAATTAACATATTTAAAAAAAACATTGTTAAAGATGAATAATGTAGATCTGAAATGAAATATAAATTTTCTCATCTTTAACATCCAGTTTGGAGATTTCTTTAAATGTTTTAACTTCAAAAACTTTTCTTGGAAAAGTTTTTTTGAATATTTCTGTTACTTGTGTTTTGTGCATAAAAATAATTTTGTATTTTGACATGGTTGTACTTATTTTCCATGAATTTGCAGCAACAATAAATTTTTTAATTGCATACAAACGAAACAGTTTAAAATTTGACTCATATTTTTCAATCTATGGGCTTTTAATTGTTGTTACAATCCGTGAGCCCTGTAAAAAACGAATCAATAACATTAGATGAAATAGTGAAATACACAATAATTCTTATTATAATAGCAAACACATACCTTTTCATTATGGAACACACGTTCAACACTATAAAAGACTTTGGTTATCTTTATAGCTATGACGTTTGAACATTCTACAGAGCCTTAGCTTCATTGTCCATTTATTTTGTTCGGACCAATATCAGTAATCAAACAAAAAAGTAGAGACATCTTCTTGTATAATTTCGTTTGCAGTAATCAAACAAAAGAGTGCAGTATATATGCTAGATGAAGACTTATTCTGAGATAGAGCTGCCTATTTATATTCGAGTTTTGCATTGAATACTCAAGGAATTCCATTTGCCCAATCTGTCCATATGCCTAAGCTATTCTATCATATTCAGTTCATTTCCCATTCTGTTCATTTACCATTTGCAATTCCCGAAGCATTGTATTTATCAATTTATTAAGTCAATTAGTTAATTAGTTCATTAATTAATGATATAAACAGTTAATCAGTTCATAAGTATTTGTAATATATATTAGCAATTCCTGAAGTATAAGGCTGACAATTTGAGCATTGTGTGTATCAATTTATGAAGTCAAATAGTTAGTCAATATTCATATCCAATTCATTAGTTAAATAAATTTCATTTTTTTCCAAAGCAAATTGGTATTTATATCAATTATAATTGTTTCCAAATTTGGAAAGGTAGCTTTGACGGGATATTTCCAAAATATGCTCCTCTACTTTTATATATTTATAGATGAAAAGTAGTGCGCTTTTTAATAAGAAAAATGATAGAAGAAATCCAAAATCTCAACCAAAGTTGAAGGTGATAATTAGTATCTATAATATAATATACTCATACGCATTACGCGCAATTGACAAGTTTATTCGCCGAGATTGATTCCTTTACTGAGATCCTACAGTCATTATCACTCCCCGAGTTCACATGTGTAAACGGCGGTTGAGCAACTACCCTCTCTCTCTCTCTCCAACTCCCCTCATTATTCA
The DNA here is from genome assembly GCA_013146195.2 of Codonopsis lanceolata. Lineage (NCBI taxonomy): Eukaryota > Viridiplantae > Streptophyta > Magnoliopsida > Asterales > Campanulaceae > Codonopsis > Codonopsis lanceolata. The sequence goes on along the minus strand of CM028379.1, from coordinate 106,315,935 downwards.
CGGTTGGTGACCGCTAATCCTTCTTCCACCAAACCCACGTCCCTTTTCTTTTCGATATTTTAATTAATTAATCAATTTTATGCAAAAAAAATCTTAAGTTTTGTAATTTGAATTTTTTTTTCTTTTTAACTGCTATCATAATTAACTTAATCAATTTATTTTTTGAAACTGAATCCCAATTTAATTTATGTCTAAGTTTTGAATATTTCTATTTTAATTTTTTTCTTTTTAATTGTTATAGTAATTAACTTAATCAATTTAATTTTTTTCCGACCTGCAATTTCGTATACAAATAAATTTTAAAAAAATCGTAAGTTTTGTAATTTGAAATATTTGTTTTTTTTCTTTTTAACTGTTATCGTAATTAACTTAAACAAATTATAAGTAAATATTAATTCATTTCCACATTATCTGTTTTATTTATTAAAAAATTCACAAACTGGCGCTGTACCATCGCCACGGGCAAAAATACTAGTCATATATTAAGTGATGTCACTTACAACCAATTAACATTTGAATTATGAAAAATATAAATATTAGCATGACAAGCAATTATTCATTATGAAAAATAGACGAAACATCATTTATTAATTTTCCCAATTTCTCCTCAAATTATTAAAAATCATAAACAAGGCGCTGCAAACCACAATAAGACGATCCACCTTCCTTCAATGCCTTGACGCTTTTCTCTCTCATTTCCTTGACCCTTTTTTTAACTTCATTCTCGCCCTCCATCAAGTCTCTTATTCCCTTCTCTATCACCTCTGCCTTCACCACAACCTGATTAGTATTTTGTAGATCATAATCCAAACTGATCTCCACCCCCAATCCCAATTCCTTCACCAACTGATACGCATCAATTTGTTGTTCTGCATATAACGGCCAAGTTGCAATCGGTACGCCCCACCAAATACTCTCCAAGATGGAGTTCCACCCGCAGTGCGATACAAATCCGCCAATGGCCTTGTGGGACAACACCGCCGTTTGTGGAGCCCACCCGATTATCTTTCCAATCCCGACCGTCCGTTCCATGAATCCCTTCGGTAGAACTTCATTCGCATCTTCGTACTCCAATGGAAATCCTTTCATACCGGTGGGCGGGGGTCGTCGTAGGGACCACAAGAACCTACATTCGCTACGCTCAAGCGCAATAGCTATTTCCCTCACTTGTTCCCCATTGAAGCATCCCCTAGAGCCGAAGCACAAGAACACCACAGACGATTCAGGCTGACCGTCTAGCCACTCTAATATATCCTTATTTGGAGCAACTGTTGCTGTTACTGGTTGCTCGGTTTTTAGCATGGGTCCCACCGGATAAACAGGTGGTGTTTCAGAGTCGTAAGAACCCAGCGCATGAGATTCTAGCTCTGAGAATGAATTCACGATTATGCCTTTGGCTTCTCTGTACTTTCGAGAATAACGAAGAAACCTATTGGACCAAACCTGTTTGTCGGTCAACACCAAAGGCAAGACGCTTGGCGTTATGGGGATGGCATAACTCGGAATATTCAACTCACTATCCGAGTGTTTCAACTCGGATATGTCCTGTCCATCCTTGTCATGGAGGGTTTGTAAGTGAAGCATGAGCCCAAGAAAAGCAGCATTAGATGTGAAGAACACATAGGTAGGGATCCCAATTTCCTTACCAACATCAATCATAGAGGTACAGAACATGTCCACCACCAAGGCAGCGAGTCTACGAGGTCGTGACGGATCACTCATCAATTGTTCGACAGCATCCTTCACGTCAGGCTTATGGAGCTCAATTATGATATCAGCCAAGTCACCGGGGCTCTTGTAACTCCAATCAGGGTTCAAATTTAGCTGAGGAAGTTGGTGAAACTGGACTCGGCTGTTGGTGAAACAAGAAGAAGAAGAAGAAGAAATGGATTCGGTAAAATGGTTGCCAATCGGATCCATAGGGAGCTTCATGATTAGGACTGAGACGAAGAGATGATCATAGCGATCAAGCATGAAATTCGCAAACTCGATCGCCTGGCCGATATGTCCCATTAACGGGGACGGAATGAAAACTAGTTGTAGTTTCTCCATTTTGGAATCTCGATCTAATTGTGCTAGCTAAAAAGTTTTCCGGTGGTGGCGAAGATATTCTTCTAAAGAAATGAAAGGTGGGTGGGAGTTAGTGTTAAGATTCCATGTTTGGAAAAGGAAACAAATAGGGGTGAAGCTGAATACTGAATACTGAATGCTGGAGTAGTATTTATTGTATGTTGTCGATATCCATATTTCTCTGTTCCTATTGTCGTTTTCTACTTTGGTGAAAGATGCGGTTATCAAATTTGGTGAAAGATGCGGTCAAGATTCAATTTTATCCCCAATCATTTTTTTACAAGGTTTTTTTTATCCTCAATTATTTTCTCTCTTCCTCGCCATCTATTCCTACTCTTACTCCTATTCCTATTCCTATTCCTATTCACAACTCCCTCTGCATCCCTCTTCTGCATCCCTCTTCTTCCCTTTAGTGAAAGCCAATGAATCCTCTCTCCTCTTATATCAAATATAAAATCTTCCTCGCCATCCCATCCCGTCTTTCTTCAAGCTTCCTGTTCAGTTCATCCGTCCTTCTCCCTCTCGATCTCCTCTGTCCCGGCGTTTCTTCAGCCTCGCCATCTCTCTCTCACAATCTACAATCCATCAGCGTCCTCCTCCCTCTCTCCTCTGTTACCCGATTTTCGCCTCACCAGCCTCACCATCTCTCTCTGTTAAGTTCTTATCTCTCTGTCTCTTCTCTTCTCCATCTCGATCTCGGTTGTCTCTTCCGCCTCTCCATCTGTCTCTCTGTGTAAGTTCTTTCATTGGGTTGGTTTGTGGTTTTTGCTTTTTGGTTTGTCTGTTCTCCATGCCGTCGCCGTCGATGTCCGGCGTCCGGCAAAAAACTCTCCCAATCGTGTAATTGGTGGGTTTGGGTTGGTTTGGGGTTTCTGGGATTTAATTGGTTTTTTGGGTTGTCTGTGTAAAATTTGAGTTGTTTGTCTATGTAAAATTTGACTTGCTAATTGAGTTGTAAAATTGGATTTCAAAAACGTACTCCGTCTCTCTCTCTCTCTCTTACTCTCTGTCTAGAGACAGAGTCTGGGAGGATGAGTCTGTTTGTCTGTTTTCGGCAGCGTAGAGCACATGGGGATGGGGGGTTGTGATGTGATTATGTATAATTGTATAATGTAGTATATGCCTCAATGGGACATTTCTGTCTACATATTTGTAAATAATGTGTGAGCTTCCTAAACTCAAATGCTAAATGCAATCTTAGTAATGTTAGCTTTCACGTTAATGATAGTCACTGTTGCTCAAAACCCCTTAGCATATAATAATAAGTAATTGAATAGTTGGATTTGACTATTGGCAATGTCGCGAAAAGCACTTTGCCTCATTATATGTGTGGTGTTTTTCAAAATTATTTTTTATTTTATTTTCAGGATTCACCCAAGTAATGTGCTAATTTAAGTGATAATATTTATGTAAAATAAATTTTATAGGTGATTTTTATCATTATTCAGTTAATATGTAATGTCTAAATTTAGTTTTTTAAATAAAAATAAAAAAATTATAAATTACCAAATGAACAGACGATTATGACTTTCTTATCACTACCCATGCCTACAACACATTTTTAGATCAAAAACATAAAATTCCTTTTTTTGTTTTTTTTAATATTCTTATCATAACTAATGCTACATTTTCTTATAATTAATTAATTATACGACGTACAAGTTATGGTCACTGCATTAGTTGTTCCTTCTTGGACCTACCTCATATGCATGACCACTAATTCGAAAATTCTTTCGATTTTTTACCATGATTGTTTTTTTAGAAAAAGAATAGGTAATTTTTTATGTTGTTAAGACCACTCTAAAAGAAAAACTTTTTTTATTTTAATTTTTAAGAAAAGAATAAGTAATTTTTTATGTTGTTAAGACCTCTCTAAAAGAAAAACTTTTTTTATTTTAATTTTTTAGAAATGGAATAAGTAATAATATGTATGAACACTAATTCGAAAATTCTTCCGATTTTTTACCATAATTGTTTTTTTAGAAAAAGAATAAGTAATTTTTTATGTTGTTAAGACCACCCTAAACGAAAAAAAATTTAATTTTAATTTTTTAGAAATGGAATAAGTAATAATATGTATGAACACTAATTCGAAAATTCTTTCGATTTTTTATTTTGTTAAGACCACTCTAAAAGAAAAAAAAAACTATTTTTATTTTAATTTTTAAGAAAAGGAATAAGTAAATGAAGTTCGACAACAAATATAGTTTATTCTGAAGTTCTTTTGTAATGCTTCTACAACAGGTATAAATCTCTATAATTTCCAACTCACATAGTTTCAAATAGGTACCAGCAACTCCTTTTGACACTCCACCAGCATCTCCACCTCCCCCTCCACTTGATTTTTATGATTCTGATTCGGTAGAAGAATTTGTAAGCAAATACCTTATTCTTACATAAGTGTTAAAAATTATATATGATTCATATTTTACAATTATATAGTTTTTATATGATTCATATTTTAAATTTACATAGTTTTTATCTTACACATTATTCCAAAATAAGTCCCTGCAACTCCACCTCCAACTCTAACAATGTACGATGATATGTGGGAGGATTCAAAATTTGTAGATGAGGCAGTATGTTTTTTCAATAATTTAATTAATCACTTTTATGCATAATATATAGTTAAATAAATATGTCTGACTCTTCTTTTTTTTCACGTGTAGGTGAAAATACTTGATTATTTTATTGCATCTCGCGTTTCAAAACCATTCGCTTTTGTGAAGCAAGAGCCTCCAGAATAACATTAATTTAAATTTCTTTATTTTTATTTGTTGTTAGTATTTCATTTTCGAGGTCAAACTCCTTTGTCATCCATGTTATAAGGGCAAGGTTGGCCCTGTTATAAGGACAAGGCTGGTTGACCCCATCAATTTTCTAATTTTATTTCTATTAATAAAATCTAGTAAGACACCGCCCCTATTTCTTTTAAAAAAAATACAAAAGAAAGTTTTAATTTTTTTTCTCTACTGTTGAATAATCATATTGTTTTAATTGATTACTGAGAGGTTTTCATTTTTAATTTGTTATTTTAGACTCTTTTTAAAACATGATTAAAACATATATTTATTTATTTAAATATTAACACTCTCCAATACTGACATCCTCCCTCACGCCCATGCAGCACAAATCTTAGTATATATATATATATATATATATATATATATATATATATATATATATATATATATATATATATATATATATATATATATATAAAGGCAGATGTGAATATCATATTTATTTTAGAAAATTTTCCGCCTAAAACATCTTTCCAAAAATAGAACATCATTAAACAAATCTCATTTAATGTAATATTAAATTAGAGATTAAATATATAAACAAATTTACTTGGAATATATTAACATTAACTATTTTTTATAACATTTATTTACTTTGTAATCGATCAATCTTCTACCAATGTCTAAATTCTATCCTTTTGGATTTCTAGCCTTTTGAATAAATATTCTCATATTTTTTTCAAACATCAATTTTGCAAATTTGAAAAGATACATTAGCTTTACCAAAAAATATGGCTGTTGCACCATCACTGTTACATGAAATCCATAGACGAATATCAGACTTGATTTGATTATAAAGGTTCCAGTTGTAAGGAATTGAAATGGTTTGTTCCATTCGACAATCATTTGAACATGCCACCAACTATGGAATAAGTCATTGTTGATACCGAAATTAATATCTATAAATATTGATTATACATTTTATTTGTTCTTCTGCCTTCAAATAAATTGTAGTTCAATTGTTGTATTTGAAAAGTTATTATAACTATTTTTACTTCTTGCAGGGTGACCGGATACAAGCTTCAATAAAGAAAACATTGATTAAAAAATTTGAAAAAAAAATTCAGGAAGGTGGATTATATTATATATCAAATGTTTATGTCCTTGATAACCACAAAAATTACAAAATCACAACAAGCAATTACAGGATACAGTTTATGACAGCAACAGATGTTATTAACGTTGGTGACATGCAAAAACTTTACAAAAAACATATTAAAAATTAGGAGTTTTGATGAAATACTTTCAATAGTCAATGTTCGACATGCTGGATTAGTAGGTTGATCAGATCACTCCTACCTCACTATGTTAAATTTTTTGGTTTGAAGATATTTATAATAAATCATATTTACAACTGCACATGTCGTAGATATTGAAAATATGTACTTTTAATGTTATGGATCTAAACAATAGATATACAAAATCCATGTCTATATTTTAAAAAAATAAATCATTTTAAATATTATATATATATATATATATATATATATATATATATATATATATATATATATATAGTGGACACAAGGATCCTTATCTCCACCCAAAAACCTTCATCACAGCAAAAATTAACCACGAGCTATCTAAAACCCAGATCTAAATTTATTTAAAAATTAAGTCTAAAAGTAAAAAATATTTATATTCAAAAAATATATATCTAATGTAGTTTACTAAAAAAGTTAAACAATTTCAAATTCACACATAGATCTGTATTTTAAATGCGTAAATACATCTAAAAATTATAAATTTGTACTTTTAAGTTTAGATCTAAACATTAGATATTGAACATCCATGTTTATATTTGAAAAAAAAAACAAATCATTTTCATTATTATATTTGTATGTTAAATTTACATATCTGATAAGTAAATATAGAGAAATGACAAATTTATATTTTACGTGCACAAGTCAACGCTGGGATAGTTAGGATGCTTAGGTTTTTGTGTCAACAGAAGAGAAAAAACAATGAATGAGTGTTACTACAAGTGGTCCCAGGAAAGCATATGTAAGAACCATCCATGTATAAACCATCGAATGTTAGGCCTGATTGCTGGAATAAAATGCAAGAAAATATTTAAAGTTTCACGCATTCTTAATGTCTGCCTCCCTTCATCCAAGTATATATTGGAGTATCAGCAGCAAGAATAATAACCTTGAACCCATTTCTTTCGGCTCTTGAGTTGTAAGGTCACGTCTTCTGTAAACCTATCAACAAATGAATAACATATCACAAATTCAGCTCTCGATGTTGAGAACGGTAAAACAAAATGGAAATGACAATAAAAGAATTGGTAAAAAATAAATACATATGTCTGAATGAAGCAGAAAACTTTTCAACTGAAAGCAACCTCCAGTTGCAAAACAGGTGGTTAGATGAACAACAAGAACTAAAAGAATGAGAAAGAGGGGAACGAAGACGCTGTGATCAAGACACAACTCGCCATCATCGGCCACGAAGGCCTAGGTTTCAAGCACCTTGGCTCAGACACCCTTTCTCGACCTTGTCTATCGGAGAGTTCATCGTTTGAATACCAAAAAGTCTATCCGTTAACAGATCTATCCTTAACGGAGCTCAAAACACCGGCCCACCAAGGCCAACAACTCCAGCGACACCAAGCACGAACGAAGTCTTCACTTAACCACCTGCCACCAAGCCCAGGTTTGCTCTCACTCACCGAAAACACAGCTCTCACTAGAGACGAGCTCGCTCCAAGAACACTCGGTGTATATCTCTCACACTAACCTACGAACGAGGTAAAGAGAAGAAGAGAGAATGTTGGGTACCTCTGTCACTATTCTGCAAAACCCACAAAAAACGCAAGGGAATGAGAAGTATGTGCGGCTGTTATCCTCACCTCTTTCTCTCTCTCTCTCTCTTAGGACACAATGAATAAAAAGGGCTAATATAAATATCTAGGGCAAAACAACGTATCTCTCAAGGGCAGAACAAAGAACTCACAAGAAAGCGCCACCCGATTCTATGCAATTTGCCGGATGGACCGCCAAGGAATAGGCCTGAGACATTCAGTTGGGCTCACAAACAAGTTAGAAATAAAAGGAAATGTGATAAGATGTCTCTCTCTATATATTTGACAATGTGGATGCTAGAATTTTTCTTTTTGGGCCAAATTTTGTTCAGCCTTTTTAGTTGCGTATAGTTTGAGTATACCTTATAGGTTTATTGTATTGTTAAGTTATCAATGATTAATAATTCTTTGGATGTTGTTTATTGACAACTTTGGGCAAATGATGTTTTAATAATTAGATGCATTTACACGGGGTTATTTTTTTTAATTAAGTAGTCGTGGAAAAATTTTGATGCAGAATGTTGCCTCCCAAAATTTTCATATTGGAGGTTCTGTTCTAAGCGTTTTATTTCCGACTTCAATTCCTCCTTTATCGGATAAAAAAAAAAGGTAAGATATCTGACTATTTAGTAAAGTAGGTTTTGTTGTTCTATTTTTATATGTTTGTATTTTCACAACCAACATTTTATTACAGCTACTACGCCAGCAGCACAAAATATCGATAACAATCATATCTATCGATTTTCATCATTCCCAAACACAAGTCTCTCGCTAATTGTTGACTTATTGAATGACGAAGATGGTTCAATTCCATCTCACCCCTCATTTCCGAATATGAGAATTTGTTTAGATAAATCCTCGCCACTTACTCAATGTAAAGTTGTAAATTGCATTTTTTTTGTTATAATTTGATTTTTTTTTTTTTTTTTTTATGATAAGCAACATTCTTTAAGGGTGACCGTACAAAGTGGAACTTTTATTTGACTTCGAAATTGAAATTTTAATTATTAACGTTGATAATTTTATATCTTAGATTCATATAGTTTTAAAATTTATTTATAGATTTATGTTCAGTATCATAAATATACAATTGTGCAAATTTGACATAACGGTTATTCAGGTGTATATTCTTTTAATTTTATTTTTCCTTAGTACTTTGCTTAAGTGTAATTTAGTTGAAAAATGTTATACGGTGCGTTTAACGCACGAGTGCAAACACTAGTTTTAAATTAACGGGACTATCTATGTTCTCCTAATCACTAAAGAGTTCAATGTACTATTTTATAATATTTCACTCTAAAAGTCTATTTTTAAAAATTATGCTTACAATTTTTATAATATTTCATATTTATCCTCATTTGTATTGTAACCACATTTTTTTGTACTTAACTATTTTTATAATTATGACTAACTTTAATGATATTAATATATCATTTTGAAAGGATGAAACCTCGAAAAATCCTCCTCGGCTCCAATACGGGATCCACCCGTGATAAAGACCATCCACGGCCAGCGAGGCAGCCGAGCCAAGTCAAGTTCGGCAAAAACACTCTTCTAAGTACGATCGAGCCGAGGCAAGAAACGAATGAGATCTACTGTCCTCAATCCCTTCGGCCTTGGCAAAACAATTAATGATCATCGGCCCTGACAGGAAACTTCCCAAGGCCTGAAAGCGCAGGCACACGCAATCACCAACCCCCTGACAGAACCAGTACAATCATCCCTGACGGGGTTGCAGACCATTTATCACCAGCCGCAACATGTTCCCCTATCAAAGGCTGCCACCTCACAAGGCCAATCAGGTACAAATAGGAGACATTCCCCACTATTGAAAGGTAAGCCATTTTTTTAGATATCCTAACTCGCTTATCATATTCACTTATCTGAACAACCAGTATTGTTACACATTTATTATACACCCTACCGGAAACCTTACTGTAATGCTAGAGGGTTCTAGTCGGGGCATCCCCGACTCTTTAGCGACGTTTTGTTTGTCTTATGCAGGTTACAAACCAGGAACGAACAGAACCAGACACCTTTGCTTCTTACGTGGACAAAACGACAAGGTCACCATAGATTTTGCGTGATCAGTTTGGTTCCGTTGCCGGGAATCGAACCCGGGTCTCCTAGGTGAAAGCCAGATATCCTAACCGCTAGACGACAACGGAGGTCTCCTGGGTGAAAGCCATATATCCTAACTTGCTTATCATATTCACTTATCTGAACAACCAGTATTGTTACACATTTATTATACACCTTACCGGAAACCTTACTCTCATGCCGGAGGGTTCTAGTCGGGGCATCCCCGACTCCTTAATAGCGTTTTGTTTGTCTTATGTAGGTTACAAACCAGGAATGAACAGAACCAGCCACCTTTACTTCTTACGTAAACAAAACGACAAGGTCACCACAGATTTTGCTTGATCAGTTTGGTTCCATTGCCGGGAAACACTAAGTTTCTCAGCCACACCGAGTCCACGAACGAGTAGAGATGCTGAAATCCAAGAAGCAAGCCTCCAAAAACATCACCCCCGCTGCATCAAATCATCCGGAAAAAGAGCCCGCGGGGCACAACGAGGGAAGAGGTGCAAAGGGTCATGCTCTCTCGATGAGATAAGACTCTGACCCCTCGGTACTCGAAGTGTCGGCCAGAGCTTAGTAGAGGCTCGCAATGGTAAAAGGAATCCCCAGCGACAAGAACAAAGAGCCAAAGGCCGACCCCAGGGATGGTCGCTTCACAGACATCGAGTCCTCAAAAGCCCATTGGGAGGAGGAGCCCGTGATCAACGTGCATAGCACACAAGCTCATTCCAACTCGATCTGGAAAAGGATGGGAACAACAAAACCAAAAAAAGCGAGGTTCACCACCAACGTCAAATCAAGGCTCGAAAAAAGAGTGGCCGTCGAGGGATCAAGGATGAGCATACATTCTCGTCTAAAGTTCCCCCCCCCTGAAACAGAAAATCGCCCCGGCTCATAGTAAAGAGAGAGAGTCTCAGTCGTGGGCTCAGGACTCAACCAATAAGAAACGCGGTCGAAGAAGAAATCGAGGAAGCTCAGGCGAACATGAGGGCCAACGAGACGCCCACACCGGCGATAGGCTCGACACAAGGCGATAAACCCATGACGGATGCCGAGATAAGGGCATGGATGGAAAAATTGGAAGCTCGATAGAGCACTGGAACAAACGCATGCATCAAAAAAATAGGGGGCCCTTTAATAAAGCAAATCAGGGAAGTGACAGTGCCTTCAAAAGTAAAAATCCCATACTTTGAAGATTACAATGGGACCACAACTGCCCTGGATCACGTGTCAGGGTTCGAGCTAAAAATGATTATCGCGACTAGGCTCGATGACATATGGTGTCTAGTGTTTGCAGGGACCCTGAAAAGGCAGGCCCAACAGTGGTACAATGGGCTAGCCCATGACTCCATCACCTGTTGGAATGACTTTAAAGGGGCCTTCCTGAAAAAGTTCACCTCGGCAGGTGCCCTCCCCAAAAGCGAGACGGACCTGTGCAGTGTGAAGCAATAGCTTGGAGAAACGGTGCTCTCGTACTTGTCCCGTTTTAAGGAAGTCCTAGATCAAATCCCGAATATCCCTGATACCTCGGTAACAATGTGCTTCGGAGCTGGCCTACTGCGAGGAAATTGCCGAACCGAGCTGCTCATGAGACCACGGGACACAATTGGCGAGATGTTCCTAACAGCACGGAGAGTGGCCCTACTAGATGGCGAGCAACCCATGACCGCCACAAACTCACGACTAGTCACGTCCTTTTCAGGTGTAACTAACATCGCCGAGCAGCCACTCACCACAGACAAGGGTCACAAAGGAAAAGACCAAGGAAGGGCTCGACAGGCCGAGGTCCACCTTGCAAGGAAGAGGGAGGAAGAACGAGGTGCAAAGTTCACCGGCGAAATCAGGGGCCCAAGGCATGACAACGAGTTAGAGGACTTTACCCCTCTCAATGCATTAAGGGAACACATCATGAATGCCCTCCTAACGGAAAACAAGATACGGCCACCATACCTCATGAAATCACCCCTCGAAACCCAAAATCCGAGAAAAAGATGTGCCTTCCACAATGAGATCGGCCACTTAACGGAAGAATGCATCTAGCTCAAAAGAGCTATACAACGGGTCATCAACGAGGGGGATCGGAGGTTTGAAGCACGAGAGCCAAACAATCACGCCCCTAGACCAAGGGCTCCGAGGGCGATAATCGACAACCAAATGATAGACCATTGGTCAACACCATCCGAGAAAAGGCTCAGAGTATCACACAATTAAAAAATACGATCAATAGCTTGAACAACTCAGTTGACAGCATGATGGAAGGGGAGACTGAGCATGAAATAGTGTTCAGAGATACCAAATTAGCCGTTAATACAGCAGCTCGGCAAAATCCATTAACCATGCAAATAGGGATCCACAACAGCCTCATCAAAAGAGTGTTGGTGGATACAGGCGCAGGAAGAGACGTGATGTACTACAAATGCTTTCTAGCACTAGGGCTTGGCGATTCTCACCTCACGCCGAGTAGAGTCTAATTGGAAGGGTTCACTGGCCATAAAGTGTCGGCAAAAGGAACAGTAGCTCTCAAAGTTGACCTAAGGGAGGGAGACACTGCTAGAAGCGAAGAAATCACATTCCTAGTCCTCGATCTCCCATCACCATATAACAACATTCACGGCACACCGTCTGAAGCGAAATTCCGAATGGTCGCCTCCATGGCACACTAAAGGGTCAACTAAATGACCTCGAGTGGGGTAGGAATCCTCAAAATGACGTCAGAACTATGCTGGAATACCTCATAAACGATAGGAGAGAGGCAGAGAGAAGAATGAAGAGGCCAAAAAAGGCCGAGGAAAGGGAGGACGAGCATGTTGTCAAGCGAGCTCGAGGACTCAACGGAGAAAGCTCCACCCCATAGCAATCAAAGCAGGCCGGGGAAACCAGTCCGCACCAGGAAATGGGGCCTTCGATGGCCGAGGGTGAAAAAACTGAAATCGATAGCCTCGATATACGAGACCACCCGGTATTACAGCCTTTGGAGGACGTCGAAGAGGTCATCATCAACTTCAATTACCCTGACCAAAAAATCAAAGTGGGGATGGAAATAGCGGGCGAGGAACGGAGAATAATCATTGAGTTCTTAAGAAGTAACACACACATCTTCGCGTGGAAAGCCGAGGACATGGAAGGCATAGCCGAAAAGGTAGCGGTCCACCGACTAAGCATCAACCCTACATTTGCACCCATCCAGCAAAAGCCGAGGTACTTCTCCCCCGAAAAGCAAGAGGTAATCAAAGAAGAGATAGCCAAAATGTTACGAGCTGAAATCATAAAAGAAATCCATCACCCCCACGTGGATTGCAAATGTGGTGATGGTGAAGAAGAATAATGGGAAATGGAGAATGTGCGTCGATTTAATCAATTTGAACAAGGCATGCCTAAAGGACTGGTACCTACTGCCGAGGATAGATTAACTGGTTGATTCTATCTCGGGCTACAAAATCTTGAGCTTCGTGGACGCCTATTCAGGATACCACCAGATTAGAATGTGGAAAGATGATAAGCAAAACACGGCCTTTCGAGCAGCATGCGCTCTTTATTGCTACAACATGATGTCGTTTGGCCTAAAGAATGCAGGTGCCACCTATCAGCGAATGGTGAACAGGGTTTTCGGGGATCAGTTGGGAAGAAACGTCGAGGCATACATAGATGATATGGTGATCAAAACTAGGGAATCCAGCCACATCGACGACCTCAGAGAAATGTTTACAAACCTCAGAAAAAACAAAATAAAGCTCAATCCCGCTAAATGTGCCTTCGACGTAACAGCGGGAAAATTTATAGGGTACATGGTGAATGAATGAGGAATAGAGGCAAACCCCAAAAAAATTAAAACCTTGGTCGAGATGGAAGCCCCAAAGTGCATCAAGCAAGTGCAACAGTTGAACGGGAGAATTGTGGCCCTGGGAAGATTCATCTCAAGATCGGTAGAAAAAAGTCTCCCCTTCTTCAAAATCTTAAGAGGAGCAAAGAAATTCGTGTGGAACGAGGAATGCGACCTCTCCTTTACCGAACTTAAAAAGTATCTCGGCGGTATACCCCCGCTCAGCTGCCCCGTACAAGGAGAGAGACTCTACGTCTATCTCTCGGCTACGGACACAGCTATAGCATCGGTCCTACTGCAAGAAGAAGGGGCACACCAAAGACCCATCTACTATGTGTCCCATGCACTCACCGGGGTCGAGACAAGGTATATGAAGATAAAAAAAAGTTATACTCACCCTAATGATAACGGTGAGGAAGCTAAAGCCATACTTCAAGGAACATGAGATCGGGGTGTACACCGATCTACCATTACGAAGGATCCTGTACAGACCAGACGTCACTGGAAGGATGATGAGATTGGCCGTCGAATTAACAGAGTATGCGATCATCTACCTTCTGAGAAAGTCAATTAAAGCTCAAGTCATAGTAGACTTCATTGCAGAAACCTTCTTTAACTCGGCAGAGGAAAAAAGCACCTCCCCAGACCCTGAGCCCCCCACGAACGAGCAAGTGCCCAGGCAAGAGTTGGCTCGTCCAAAAAGACCAACTCAACCCTGGACGTTGCTCGTAGACGGGTCATCCAGCAAAAAATGGAAACGGAGCAGGCATCCTACTCACGGCACCAGAGAGGACGGAGATCAGCAAAGCCCTCAAACTAAATTTTCCAGCATCGAATAATGTTGCCGAATACGAGGCACTAATAGCAGGTGCCGAGCTAGCCATTGAAATGGGAGCAACTCAAATCCTAATCTTCAACGACTCCCAACTCGTCGTGAAGCAGATTTCGGGGGAGTATAGGGTCAACCATCCAACACTAGACAAATACAAAGAGCTCGTCCTGAGCATCCTTACCTGATTCAAATACTGGGAACTAGAGCTAATAGGAAGGGCCGAAAATATAAAAACTGATTATCTCTCCAAAATAGCCACAAGCGAGCTCGGCGAGCTTCCTCCAGAAACATGGATCGAAATCCTCAACACCCCGGCCATTGATAAAGAAAAAATCATGATGATAGAACAAGTCACAGATTACTGGATCGACGACATGAAAAAATACATCGACCAAGGAGCATTACCCAGCGACAAAGAGAAAGGATGGGCCATGGCAAGAAGGTCAGCCAGATACACAGTAATCGGGGATATACTATACAGACGATCTTTCACAAAGCCTCTCCTAAGGTGTGTTCACCCATAATTCACACAAGGACTGCTGGTCGAGGTACATGGTGGGGTATGTGGAAGTCATCTACGAGCTCGAACGCTGGCCGACAGAATCATCTTTCATGGGTACTATTGGCCCACGTTGAGGAAAGACGCCGAGGTATATCCTCAAAAATGCGACAAATGTCAAAAATTTGTAAACATCCTGAGACTACCTTCGGCACCCCAAACTCCCGTAGTAGCAGCGTGGCCATTCGAATGTGGGGTCTCGATTTGATTGGGCCATTCCCCCTAGACAAGGGCAAGAAAATATTTGTAATAGTGGCAGTAGACTACTTTACAAAATGGATCGAAGCAAGGCCCCTAGCAAGCATCATCGAACAAAGGGCCATCGATTTCATTTGAGACAATATCTTGTCCAGATTTGGAGTACCAAGGGCAATCGTGTCGGACCATGGCACGCAATTCTCCAGCAGATTCACAGCAAGTTGCGAGGAAAGAGGGGTCCGCCATTGGAAGTCCTCAGTAGCACACCCGCAAGGAAATGGCCAAGCAGAGGTAGGAAACAAGCAAATCCTCTATGCCCTGAAAAGAAGGCTAGACGAGAAGAAAGGCGTCTGGCTCGAGGAGCTTCCCGCCATTCTATAGGCTATCAAAACATCCTGCCGAGGTTCAACAGAAGAAACACCGTTTTCCTTGACCTATGGAACCGTTGCCATGGCCCAGTAGAAATGGCCCTACCTACGACAAGAGTCATCCACTTCAATGAAGAAACCAACACTAAGTCAAGGAAGCTAGACCTTGACTACCTTGAAGAAAGAAGGTTGGAAGCTAGGCTAAAAGCCATCAACTTGATTCCCCCGCCCTCTGGTTGTTACAAGTTAAATGTTGATGGTGCTAGTAGGGGTAATCCTGGTCTCGGCGGAGGGGGTGGCATCATCCGGGACTCTTCTGGTAGTCTTATTTTTGCCTTCTCTCGTTATTATGGTCATTGTTCCAATATGGTTGCTGAGCTTCGTTCCCTCCATTATGGTATTCTCTGGCTCTTTAATCATGGTTTTTCTGAGGTCACTATTGAGACTGATTCGAGAGTTATTTTTGACTGTCTTTGCTCCGGTCACTCCCCTCCTTGGGAACATACCTATATTTTTCACGACATTTTTCGCCTTAAGGAAGCCGGGCAGTTCTCCTTCAGTCACTGTTACAGAGAAGCTAACAAGGTTGCGGATAGTCTGGCTAATTTGGCGTGTGACTCCACATCAGATTCTAATTTTTCCTCCATTTCTAACATCAAACATTTGATTCGTGGTCTTATTAATCTGGATGCTTCTCAAACCCCTTATCTTCGTACTTCTTAGTTCTTTGCTTTGTATTCTCTTTTTCGAGGTCAAGCACCTCCGTCCTCCCATTTATAAGGGCAAGGTTGGTTGTCCCCCTCAAGTTTGTACCCTTATTTTCATTCTAATAAAATTTCACAGGGTGCCGCCCCTGTTTTCTTTAAAAAATAAAAAAAGCCATCAACTACAAAAAGCTCGCCAAGGTTCATCATGACAAACGAATGAATCCTCGGACATTTTCGATCGGCGACCTAGTGCTGAGAAAAATTGAGGTCACTGGAAACAAGCCAGGAAGAAACAAACTATCTCCCAACTGGGAATGACCATTCCAGATCACGGGCATCATCCAGGCTGGAACCTACCGGCTCACAAAACCAGACGGAACCCCACTAAAAACCCCATGGCATTCAGACCACTTGAAAATGTATTACCAGTAATCTGCTTATTTTCGTTTTAAGGAAAAGTCTTGGTAAAAATATGTCTTCTACACACTCTGCACATAAACACTAAAAACTTCAAAACCTCCTCGCCTAGCCGAGGAGAGGCCATGCTCTAATGCCTTCAAAACCTCCTCGCCTAGCCGAGGAGAGGCCAGGCTCTAATTCCTTCAAAACCTCCTCGCCTAGCCGAGGAGAGGCCAGTCTCTAATGCCTTCAAAAACCTCCTCGCCTAGCCGAGGAGAGGCCAGACTCTAATGCCTTCAAAAACCTCCTCGCCTAGCCGAGGAGAGGCCAGGCTCTAATGCCTTCCAAACCTCCTCGCCTTAAAAAAAAATAGAACGGAACAAAAAGGAAGCACCGAGAAACACACAACATAAGCAAAAAATCAGGGAAAAGGAGGCACAACATTAAAACCAAATAAAAATTACAAAAATTGATTACAAAACATAAATTGTATCTTGTTCAAAATAGCCCTACTACACTGCACTATTCCCTCATCTCCTCTTCACGAGCCGCCACCCACTCGGATTCCTACTACCGCTGAGACAGCTCATCTCGGCTAGTCTTTTGGCACTCTAGCTCCTTCATGAGTTGATCCCCGACATACCCAGTCTGAGAAGACGAAGAAGTAGCCCCCGGCGCCACATTTGGGAGATAACTCTCCTTGAACCAAATCCGCTCATGGGCCATTTGGGCAAACAAATTCCCCACCTCGATAGGAGCGGGCAGCCACTTAGGAGCCTGGGCCGAAAGGTCTGCCACCATTATCTCCCTTAGCTCGCTCACTTCAAAAGGAACAAGGGAGGAGACACCTCGGCAACTTCACTACCTCCGGCAAAGGCACGCCAACCGTCACCGCAGCCCTGAAAGTCTGGATCCGGCTCTTCTCCATATAATCCAGAACCTCCTCCTCGTACGCCTACGAGCCCCGATACTTATCCAAGACCTCCTCGTTATTCGGCTTCGTGGCCAATTCAGCTTACAAGCGAGCATTCTCATTAGATAGACCTTCCAGCTTAGCCTCGAGATCAGCCACAACTCCCTTTAGACGATCTCCTTCGTCAGCCCTTCCTCGCAAAGACCTTTTCCTCCTCTCAATACAAAGGCTCGAAAGCTCGTCCTTCTTGCTCGACAGCTCACCTTCAAGGGATGCTACTTTCTCGATCGAGGATGAAAACTCCCCCTTCACACTCGCTAAGTCCCGCTCCAAGGTCGACACGGACTCGGCAGCCTGACCTAATTTGGCGTCGTATGTAGCGGGACAGATACCAAGCTGAAAGAACAAAAGCCAAACAATGAGCAACAAATGTTAAAACCAAAACGAGAAACAAAAACTAGACTTCAGCCCATTAACCTCACTCATAGCCAAGGCGCTAAGGTCATTCAGCTGGAACCCCTTGAGCGGAACAAGCGTCTTCACGGACTCGGCAGGGACGCTCTAGGCCATCAACCTTCGCCCATAACCAACGAAAGAAAGAGGGAATGAATTGGTCGACTTACAGAGATGACCAAGAAAGTAGTCATTGTCGTTAGCGTCCTCGGCGACAGGAGGGTTGTCATGGGTCGAGGCCAGAGTTATCTCGGCAGATATTGAAGAAGGTGTGGCCTGGCCACGAGATGGGCCGAGCCTTTGCCTTTTGGGCCTTGGAGCCTCAGGAACGGGCTGTTTGCTCTTCGCCTTGGGAGCCACCGGAAGAGGTACGACCGCCGCTTTGGAAAGATCCTTCAGCACGCCGACCAACGGCAAGGACTCGGGATCGCCACGAGCTGGAGCTCGCTCATATGAGGCCTCCAGCTCGACCTCCCTCCTCTCAGCCTCGGCCTTTTTTCGGGACATGATAACATCACGAGTCAAGCCCATATCTACAAATCAAAAACCTCACGTCAGAAAAAAAAACAGGTAAAACAAGACATAACAAAAGACAAGTAAACAAAGCAAAAATAACAAATATTAACCTGGCACGGGGCAGCCAGGCCCATCTACACCCTTACACTCCGAACATTCTGAGCCAAACACCCATCCTAGATAAAGCGCCCAGTTATCTCGGCTCACGTACTCAAAATCCGAGTAACCCCTCTCGACCCCCTCGACGTTGGCGGTAGAAACCCTGAACTTGGACAACAGGCCCTCATCCCCAACTATGGCTTTCCAGTTGTAGGAGCGAACCTGCTCCCCTTCGGCATAGAGCAAGGGGGCCTCGATAGCACTCTTCATCTTATGATCGATGGCACTTAGACTCTTGGTCTTCAGAAGGCCATGAGGTTTTCCTTCGGGAACCTCAAAATTCCACCCTCGGCTCGACTTAACTAGAATCACCTTCTCCTACCACCGATGATCCTTATTCCCAAAACTAGCCAACAGGGGAAACCCTTGTGCATGCCTTAGAGCGGTTAACCGATTCATCGAAATGCTGACCTTATAGTAGTAGCAGAAAAGTTATAGGGTGGTCTCGAACCCCTTCAATCGGGTGAAAATTATAAAACTGACCAAGGCCCGGGTCAGGTTGGGAGTCAGGTCTAATGGAACATATCTCGTCTAGGTCAAAAACTCGTAAATAAAAGGATCGAGGGGGAGACGCAACCCCGATGATTCGAAAAGACTCGAATAGAAGCCCACATAACTATGAAGACCACGCAGCTCGGGAAGACCCAAGGAAGGATCAGGGACCGAACCCCGAAAAAAATCAGAACCGTAAGCACGAGACCATTCCTCTACATCGTGAAAGCCTATCTTATTTTTGAACGGCCTCAAGAAACGAGAAGCCCTCTTGCCATCATTACCAGCTCGTCCAGACACAGAAGCCTCGAGCCCACTCGCCATTCTTCCAAGCTGCCGACGATGCAGAATCCTCTCAATTTGACGATGATGCAGAACTCTCTCCCTGGTGAAAAATTGAGTAATCAGACTTAGCGTAATATGATATCTGCCCTCGAACACCCTCATAGGAGTACTAGAAGGGTAATCAAGAGCAGAAAAAACTTCATCACCAAACTTCCAGTACACGCTAACCTTCACTCCAATGTTCGCGAGGAGGAACCTCGCTTGCCGAGGAGTAATTGCTACCCACCTACCCTGGCACTACCGGTACATGGGGACCCCACGAAGAGACTTACCAAAAACTGACTCTAGAAATGGGCCCTCATCATCAGAATCCACAGAGGAAATCGAGCACGAAAAAGAAGTACTCGAGCTCAAAGGGTCCACAGTTTTTTCTACATTAATAATGCTATCTACAACTCTCTCCTCGGCCAAGCACACACTCACCTCAACACCTCTCCAGGCTAGGCCGCGAGGAATGGACTCAGCCTCGTTATCGCATAACTGATCCTCCCTAAACTCAGCTTGAAGAGGAACTTCAGCCCGACGTCTAATCACAGTATGATGGGGGACCTCGGCACAAGGAGATGCGCCAGAGACACCCTCGTCCAAGGGGGAAACCCCGACTACGTTACTAGAGAGGGGAAGGAGAGGGCTTCTAACTAATAGTGGTATGCGAATCACCCTATTCAAGTAATCTATCAACTCCATGGAGGAGCTATTGGACGAGGAGGATGAAAAAACAGGAAAAGGAAATCTACGAGACGTACTCCAAAAAGAAAGAAATACCGTACCGAGAAGCGAAGCTTGAAGGAACACCGAAAAAACCAACAAACAATGAAGACACGCCTGAAAAAACCAGAAAGATGACGAAAAATTAAAAAACAGGAGAAAACCCCCAGACAAAACAAGTACTCCGAAAGACAAAAAAAAAAGAAATGGATGACAAAGAAAACCACCAGAAAAACAGGAAAAACATAGAAGAAAGAAAAGGGCAAACCTACGATACAAGCAAGAAGAGGCACGGGAAGGATTGCCGGAAATCGCCTGGGATAGCAAGAATGAAGAGCTGGAAAAACAGTAAGACGATGAAAAGTGAAAAGTAAAAAGAAGAAAAAGTTCTTATATCCCTTCCTAAAACGACGTCGCAGACTGGCGGAGCACCCATTCCCATCGGGTCAACCCGCGTGTTTTTCCTTAAACACTCCTAAACGGCACCGTTTTTTGCTAGATATTTTTGACCCTGGGAAAAAGAGCGGCAATAAAGCTTTTCAAAATTTGAAAAGCCACCCAAACAAGCATTTAATGCTACGTCAGACATTGAAAAGACAAACTGTCGTGACTGGACGGTAACCTGAAACGTCATGTTATATTCCGCCTTGCCCCCGAATCAACCTCGGCATAGTCACCTCGTCACCACGAATTCGAGGAAAATACTTCTTGGCCTTAAGTCGATAGACACGGCCAAAAAGTAGGGGGCCACTGAAAGGATGAAACCTCGAAAAATCCTCCACGACTCCAATACAGGATCGACCCATGATAAAGACCATCCACGGCCAGTGAGACAGCCGAGCCAAGTCAAGTTCGGCAAAAACACTCTTCTAAGTACGACCAAGCCGAGGCAAGAAACGAATGAGATCCACTGTCTGTGGGTTTCCCGATTTGCGCCCGCGCCCCGCGCGCCCTTGGATAGGGGTGCGCGTACGTGCGGATGCGGGACACCACGCTTTCCATTCCACCCTCCCTTGTCTAGGGGAGGATGAAATAAAAAATGTGGAAATGGTGCTGTCTAAAAGCGTGTTGAATACGCCTTAGTCACCGAAGTGAGTTTTTGGTCCATTATGGGAGCTTTGGGTTTTCTGTATCAAGTTATCCCTTTTTTAGGGAATACCAGGATGCAGGAATACATCACCCTTTCATTCACATCTTCTCTTGTTTAGGGGAAAATGGAAAGTGCAAGAAAGGATGTTGCGAGGCCCCACTATGGATTTTATGAAAATTTCCTTATGGCCTATATATATGTAATGGTAACTGGAACGAAACTGATGCAAGATGGAGGATCATATCCACAAATATATACACAGATATATAAGAATGCAATATTTAAGATGCTAAAGAAATATAACAAGCATATTTTAGCCAGAAACTAAAGAAAATTGATTTTTTTTTCTTTTTTTGTAAAAACTGAGTCTAACCCTCCATTTTTATTTTCTTTAAAATAAAAACAACGTCCCCAGCAGAGTCGCCACTGTGAGTATCCCGAATTCTCCTGGACCTCGCGCTCCCTTTTTTAGGGGAACGCGTGCTGCGGAAGGACATCACTCTTTTCATTCCATCCTCCCTTGTTTAGGGGAAGATGAAATTAAAAGTGCAAAAAGAGTGTTGTCAAAAAGCGCATTGAATACGCCTCGGTCACTGAGTGTGTTTTAGTCCACTATGAGTGCTTTGGATTTTTTCGTATCTCATCCTCCCTTGTTTAGGGGAAAACAATATACAGAAAACGCATCACCCTTTTCATTCCCATCGTCCCTTGTTTAGGGGAAAATGGAAAAGTGCAAAAAAAAAGGATGTTGCGAAGGCGCGTGGGAACACACCTTGCCTCACTGTGGACTTGAAAATCATCCTAGGTCACTATGAGTGCATTTGATTTCTCCGTATCTCATCCTCCCTTGTTTTGGGGAAAACAAGATACAGAAAATGCATCACCCTTTTCATTCTCATCGTCCCTTGTTTAGGGGAAAACGGAAAAGTGCAAAAAAAAAAGGATGTTGCGAGCTTCACTGTGACCTTAGGTTTATTTTGGATCGTTATGAGTGCTTTGGGTTTCTCCGAATCTCATCATCCCTTGTTTAAGGAAAAGCAAGATACAGAAAATGCATCACCCTTTTCATTCCAATCGTCTCTTGTGTAGGGGAAAAAGGAAAAATGCAAGAAAAAGATGTTGCAAGCCTCACTGTGATCCAAAATGCTGTAACAGAGTCGCCATCTTTATTTAAAGGAGAAATAAAGAAAAACCAAAAAATAACAAGAGTTTGTAAAAAAAGGGTTCGGTGGCTAAGTTACGAGTTGGGAAGTAGTTAGGCACCCAACTCGCCCTTTCGGTCTCAAAAATAGTTTTTTGCTAAAATATGTTTTTATTATATTTATCTAGCACATGAAATAAAGCATTTAAAAAAATATATCAGTATCTACATTATTTACAGACTTGCAGCCGCTTCCTTCCAGTAATTACAAATACATTTATAAATATTTGGCCATAATAATGGCTCTTTTTAGTGCTATTTTTTATAGAAATTCGGGCATCATAAGTGCTTATATTTTTACATTGGACCGGCTTAAAAATAGCACTTTTTTTATATAATCTCTTAAAGGCTTACCTTTAAGAGCGTAGGTTGTGCTCGCTCTGTCCTTCCAGGAGAGGGAGTCTTTTTGCTGCTGTGCAAGTCGGGCAGAATAACTGCTTTCGAAAGCTGCTTTTGGGCACCATGAAACGGGCGGAGCAACTGCTTGCATTTTTGCTGTTGTTTGTTTGCTGATGGCAAAAATCGGGCAGAGCAACTGCTTGCTTCTGACGGATTTGGCCTCTGGATTCGGGCAGAGTAACTGCTCTTTTTTGGATTTTTGGATCGGAGAAATAGGGTGGAATCCTAGCTGGAAGGCTAAGGTTCACTTTGACTGGTTGGATTTAAGTTTGGAGGAGATTTGACAGAGTTTCGAGGCTTATAGGAGGAGGGGTACTCTCTCTCTCGCTCACTGCGTAAACTGAACGCGGTTTCTTTTACTACGTGAACTGTGTACGAAGTGAAATCATCCCTTTTCACTGAGGCTGAGCACCTCTATTTATAGCTGGGAGTGGGGTTCCCGTTGGCATTTTGAGCTTTCTTTCTGTGCTTCATCGGCTTGTACCGCGCGCTTGAGAGAGTGTACTAGAGGCAAAGTGCTACAGTGCACCAACACTATGTTGGCGCCACCCACATATGAAGTGGGCGCCGCCCCTGATTCCCCTATGGGTGGCGCCAGGTTCCAATTCCATGCCTTTTTTTGACACTTTGGCCCATACATTTCACTGTTTTGCGCATCCTGCTTTCCCTTTTGCATTTTTAAACCCTGTAACTTGACATTTGTTAAGTTTTAACAGGTCTTGATATCGTATGTCATGTCACATACTAGGGATACGAAATTGGGGTGCTACACAATCACCAACCCTCTTATAGAACCAGTCCAATCATCCCTGACGGGGCTACAAACCATTTATCACCAGCCGCAACATGTTCCCCTATCAAAGGCCGCCACCTCACAAGGCCAATCAGGTATAAATGGGAGACGTTCCCCACTGTTGAAAGGTAAGCCATTTTTCAGATATCCTAACTCGCTTATCATATTCACTTATCTGAACAATCATTATTGTTACACATTTATTATACACCCTACCGGAATCCTTACTCTCACGCCGGAGGGTTCTAGTCGGGGCATCCCCGACTCCTTAACGACGTTTTGTTTGTCTTATGCAGGTTACAAACCATGAACGAACAGAACCAGCCACATTTGCTTCTTACATGGACAAAACGACAAGGTCACCACAGATTTTGTGTGATCACATTTAATAATTAGACTTTTCAAATGGGAACTTTTTGAATGAAACAAATGAAGTGTATTTTTGGAGGATTATACCTAACCTCGAAAAATACAAATAAAGGAGAGCATGAATCGATTTCAAATACTCCATCTGTCCTAAAATTATTGTCATGTTTGACCCGACAGACGGATTAAGAAAAAACAATTGACTTGATTATTAATATTATAATAGTATATGGTTTCCTATAAAGCCCATGAATATGTGGCCTAAAATTAAAGTAAGAAGAAAAAGTAAGAAAAAAAATAAGGGTAAAGTGGTAAAAATAATTTCTAAAACAAGACAGTTATTTTAGGACAGGCGAACAAGAAAAGTAAGATAATAATTTTGAAACGGAGAGAATAAGTTTTTTAATCCCAACTTGGTTTCATAATCTTTGTCCTAAATCACTAAAAATAGACACGTGTATTTTTCTACATTAGGACAAGGACAGTAACCTAATGAAATTGATCATATTTCATCTCCTTCCTCCATGTCGCTCCTGAACTTTTGGGGGCCATGACCAAAAAATAATTAAAAGGCCCTCTATAAAGAGGTAAAAAAATTAACAAAAAAATAAAATAAAAAAAATGTTTAGAACTTGGGATTGAACATTTGATCTTATACCCCCACATCTCATTAATTATTAATTTTTATTATTAACTATTAATTATCTTATTAAATTATCCAAGGAATCAAACCCTTGCCCTCCATTCCCTCTATAGGAGGGACCCAACAGTGTGTCAAGCAAGTTGCTATGTATTTTTACAACAATAAGTTGTATATATAATACATAAGGCAATTTCTACAAATTTGGAGAGTTCAAAATTGGGGCCCTTGGCGGTCACCCTTCTTGCCCTCCCTCATGGCCGACACTGTAATCCTCAGTTGGTATTTACTCTCTCCCCGTCTTTCTTGAATCTCTTGACTTTTATTAAAGAGTTGAGTAGTTGTTCACCCTCTTTCACTTCATCCTTACAAGTTACAACCCCATACATTACTTCAAACTTCGCTCTGTAATCAGTGGTTATGGAAAACTCTGTATCGGGTAAATAGTCTACTATTCTATTTTGGGATGTTTTATTTAAAGAGTTCACATTCGAAAATTAAGGTATAAAAGTGTCATTTTATTACTAATAAACTACTAAAAATGTTATTTTTTTAAAAGTTTGACTTTCAAACGGGGACTCTTTGCCCGAAACGGAGGGAGTACATAATTGGCCATCATTGCATTCTAATTCTTCAAGGCCGTGAAAATCTTGAGTCGGTTCTGATCCCCAATTAACATTAGTTGTACCAAAGGGTGTGTGACCCAGTGGTAGAGATAGAGATTAATAAAGTGTGAGGTCTCAGATCTGATCTCTTTTCATGCTCCCTTAAAAGGAAAAATAAAATAAAAACAAGTTTTAA
Organism: Codonopsis lanceolata; assembly: GCA_013146195.2. Classification (NCBI taxonomy): domain Eukaryota; kingdom Viridiplantae; phylum Streptophyta; class Magnoliopsida; order Asterales; family Campanulaceae; genus Codonopsis; species Codonopsis lanceolata. The sequence goes on along the minus strand of CM028379.1, from coordinate 106,290,414 downwards.
AAATAAAAATTAAAAAAAATTAACATTAGCTCGGACTAGGCCTGACAATTCGGTTTGGGTTGGGGCCGGAGACGGATGGAACGAGTTGAAATCCAATATAACCTTAATATCAAACGTGTCAAAATGGTTTGGGTTAAAATTTAAAAAGTACCAACCCCCTTAACCTGAAATTTGTTCCAAGAATCCATTCAGTTATACATAAAAATTATAAGGTCAAAACGAGTAATGAGTTCAACCCATTAACATTTTCAGATTAAAACAGGTAACTCATTTCAATACGAAAAATGTTTACGTGTTGCGTTAGGTTCGAGTCGGATGGATTAACGAGTTTCGTATTATAATTGTTATGCCTAGCTCTGACCATTAATTCTTTCAACCACTCTCACACATCAGTATGTCTTAATTAATTTACTAGATGCTTTTAGTTATCCTACTAGCCAGTAACACTTAAAATAGTTATAAATTGACAAGAAGATAATAAGAAGGCAATGAGCAATCATCAATATTGATTGCTCTCCTGTCTGGTATATATAAAATGAGAGATCTTGAGCATAGCCGTTACAATGAGAAAGGGGGAACATTTGAACAGAAAAACAGAACTAACTAACAGCCCTAACTGCCAACTATTAGAAAATACAACTAACACCCTTCTGAACTAAAGAAATATTACAACCAACCACCCGCACTTTGCAAAGCAATGGTCTTCAAGAAACTTTTCAGCTTGGAGTTTATCTCTCCATATTTAACTTCAGTCCTTACTTCCTTTCCATCCCTTAATCTGTAACTGTAATTTAGGTTGCCATCTTTAACACCCTCCCCACAAGTTGAGGGTAGGTGAATGCTCACTACTCCCAACTTGGAAAGGAATCTCCAGTGCAAAGCTCTTCCCAGAAATTTTGTAAAAATATCTGCAATTTGGCCTTTAGTTGGAATATGTTGCAAACTGATCAGACCACTGGAAATCTTTTCTCTAATGAAATGGCAGTCCAATTCTATGTGTTTGGTTCTAGCATGATACACAGGATTGTTTGCCACTGCTATGGCAGATGAATTGTCACAGTAGATAGTAACAGGTTTAGGCAATTTGACTTCCAGATCTTTCAACAGGCTAGTCAACCAAATCACTTCACAACTAGCTGTGGCCAGAGCCCTATATTCTGATTCTGTTGATGATCTAGAAACCACAGATTGCTTCTTAGAATGCCAAGAAATTAGTGAGTTTCCCAACATCATACAGAAGCCTGTTATGGATTTCCTGTCATTAGGATTCCCTCCCCAATCACTGTCACAGAAACCCTGAAGTTGAAGATGATTGACTGAGGGCAAATAAATCCCTTGTTCTGGTGAAGCCTTAACATATCTAAGAACCCTGTGTAAGGCCTTCAAGTGAGTATCCCTTGGACTTGAAACAAATTGGCTTAAACACTGAGCTGCAAAAGCCAAGTCTGGTCTGGTCACTGTAAGATAAATGAGTTTTCTAACCAATTGCCTGTATTCTGTAGGATTAACAAGAAGATTTCCTTCATTTTGTAGGAGTTTCTTATTTGGGTCAAAAGGAATAGTGAGTGGTTTGGCATTTAACAATCCTGCAGCCTCAATTAGCTCCAAGGCATATCTTCTCTGGTTAAGATGAAAACCATGTTCAGATCTCATGACTTCTATGCCCAAATAGTATTTCACATGTCCCAAATCCTTGATGCTAAATTTTTCATGCAGCAGATTCTTCAAAGAAGCAATATTGTCTAAATCATTCCCTGCCGCCAGTACCTCATCAACATATACTAGAACACTAGTGAACTTAGTGCCTTCTTTCAATGTGAATAATGAGTAATCTGCTAGGGATTGAATATATCCAAGACTTAGAAGAACTTCAGTAAGCTTTGAGAACCACTGCCTAGATGCCTGTTTTAGGCCATACAGAGATTTCTTTAACAAGCATACACTGTTGGGTTTAACCTGGGATTTGTACCCTAATGGTAGTTGCATATAGACCTCCTCTTCCAGGTCACCATGCAAAAATGCATTATTCACATCTAGTTGATGAACTTCCCATTTCTGTGCAGCAGCAATAGCTAGAATAGCCCTAACAGTCACCATTTTGGCTACAGGGGCAAAGGTTTCTGAATAATCAATGCCTTCCCTTTGGCTGTAACCCTTGGCAACCAATCTTGCTTTAAGTCTTTCCACACTGCCATCTGAATTATACTTTACTTTGTATATCCATCTGCATCCTATAGCTTTTTTTCCTTGTGGCAGATTGACTATGTTCCATGTTTGGTTTGATTCCAGGGCTGCAATTTCTTTATTCATGGCTTCAACCCAATCATTACTTTGTACAGCTTCATGATAGGATTGAGGCTCTTGAACAAGCATTATAGAATTGACATAGGATTGCTGCATATTATATTGATTAAAGAAGTGTACAGGTTTAGTAAAAACAGATGAAACAATGTAATCTTTTAGCTTGACAGAGGGATATTTAATTCTTGTTGAAACCCTACTAGCAACTTGAGGGTTGACATTTTCTCTAATATCTGTATGATCATCAAATTTGGCATCATTTCTTACTTCAACAGAATCATGTACATCTTCAAATTCATTAGGATTAGGGTTTGTACCATTACTGTTTTCTGGTGTATTATCATGAAAAAGATTAATGTCTATCTCAGGATGATCAAATCTCTCAGATCCCTTGTTGATGAAAGGGAAGATGGATTCATGAAAGATGACATGCCTACTGATGAAGATTTTCTTGGTTTCAAGGTTGTATAGAACATACCCTTTTTGTCCTGCAGGGTACCCTAAATGAACACACTTCACAGCCCTAGGAGCAAATTTGTCATTAGGATGAGTAGAAGCATAGGCTAAACACCCTATGACTTTCAGATGATCATAAGAAGGCTTGGTGGAATAAAGGACTTCATATGGGGATTTAAATTTCAGGGCTGCAGTTGGGATTCTGTTTATAATGTGGGTTGCAGCCAAAAGACAGTATCCCCAAAAATGAATAGGAAGACCAGATTGAAACCTAATAGCTCTAGACATATCTAAAAGATGCTGGTGCTTCCTTTCAACAACCCCATTCTGTTGGGGAGTATCAACACATGAGCTTTGGTGTAAAATGCCAAGTCTAGCAAGGTAAGGTATAACTTCACTATTATAGAACTCAGTCCCATGATCAGTCCTACAAAACTTAATATTGGTCTTGAAATGGTTAAGAACATAGGCATTGAACTGTTTTAATAAGGAAAAAACATGAGACTTAGTGGACATGAGGAAAGTCCATACCCCCCTTGAAAAATCATCTACAATAGTCAAAAAATATCTACACCCATTCATGGTAGTTTTCCTATATGGCCCCCATAAATCACAGTGTATGAGATCAAAAGGAGCTTTACTCTTAATGTTGGTCAACATAAAAGGCAATTTGTGTTGTTTAGCAAGGGGACAAACATCACAAGACAAAATCCTTTGAATATCAAGATTCTTATCCTTACAAAGGGAATTTAAACCAACAATATTTTTGAGAGTACTCAAGGAAGCATGTCCAAGTCTCTGGTGCCAGCTAACAATATCTTTGTGTCTAGAAGCAATAGTGCAAACATGTTTAGAATCTGGAAATTGATCTGCTTTGAGAAGGTATAATCCATCAATCATGTCACCAATAGCTATGGTCCTGGTCATCTGAAGGTCCTGGAAAATGCATTGTGTTCCAATGATAAGTGTGTGACATCTTATTTGCATGGTTAGCTTTGACACAGACAACAGATTGTAATGAAATTCAGGAATATAAAATACAGTTTCCAGTGTAAGGTGGGGATTAATGTAGACCTTTCCTATGTGAGTGACTTTTACTTTAGAACCATTAGGCAGAGATAGAAAGATAGGATGATTAGTGATTTCTACATCATGCATAACTGATAAAGATGTGCATATGTGGTCAGTTGCTCCTGTATCAATAATCCAGGTATGCAAAGTATGATAAAAATTAGACTGGTGGTTGTTAATAGAGGTACCTGCCATGTGTGTCATACCAACAAATTTGTGTCCATTCTGACTAGCATTATGATCTTCTGGACTATCTTTTGCTTTTAGCATGGCCATGACCTGGTTTATTTGTTCCTGTAGTTGATCTATCTTGGAAACTCCCAATCCAGTCTTGTCATTTACTTCTGCATTTCCAACAGATCCAGCCTGAACTTGCATAACCTTGGAATTTGATGACTCTGCCTGATTTCCTTGGCCTTTACCAACTTGTCTACCAGCAGTATTTGTCTTGAATTTATGTGCTGGATGATTGGGATTTCCAGGATGCCCAATTGGAAAGCCCTTCAGTCTATAGCAATCCTCCTTTACATGTCCTTCCCTATTACAATAGTTGCAGAAAATTCCCTTCTTGAAAGGGGGTCTAGTGTATCCTGTCTTGTTTTGTGAAGGCCCAACCGGGAATCTTTCTCCCATAATCTGTGATTGTCCAAATTGATTAATGTTGGCAGCAATAGAACCAAATTCAGGCAGATATCCTTGTCTTTGAGTTTCTTCCTGCCTAATTATATAATAGGCTTCAGAGATTGTAGGCAAAGGCTTCATTCTCAATATTTGTCCTCTTGTGTTGACATAGCTCTCATGAAGCCCCATCAAGAACTGCATCAACTTGATTCTTGAATCTCTTGATTCTTGAATCTTGGCAGAACCACAAGTACAAAGGCACTTGCAGGCAGTAATAGGGTCTAAGGCTGCATTCTCATCCCAATAGCCTTTCATTTTATGGAAATAAAATTCGACAGAGGCAGTACCTTGTTCAAGTCTATGCAGTTCTTTCTGTAACTGAAATGCCCTATGTCCATCAATATTGGAGAACCTTTCTGCAAGTTCTTTCCAAACTGAATTGGCATCAATCACGAACTTTAGACTGTTACTGATTTCTTCTGTGACTGTGTTGAAAATCCAAGAAATGACCATGTCATTTGCTCTGGCCCATAAGGGAAATAGGGGATCCTCCCTTTCTGGTGTTGGAAAAGAACCATTCAGAATCATGATCTTGTTCTTGGCCGATAGAGCAATCTCGAGAGACCTCTTCCATGAATTGTAATTTTCACTTCCTGTGAGCTTTGTAGCAATGAGAACCAATCCAGGATGATCGTTGTTGTGTAGATATAACGGATGCATATTGGAATCAATTCCAATTTCCATGGAAACCCCTTTGCCTTTCGAATTGGATTGATCGATTTGAGTGGCTAATTTTTCTTCTGCCATTGTTTAGGGTTTCGGGGAAGGAGAAGAATGAATGATGATGGGTGATTGATCTATTGCTCTGATACCATGACAAGAAGATAATAAGAAGGCAATGAGCAATCATCAATATTGATTGCTCTCCTGTCTGGTATATATAAAATGAGAGATCTTGAGCATAGCCGTTACAATGAGAAAGGGGGAACATTTGAACAGAAAAACAGAACTAACTAACAGCCCTAACTGCCAACTATTAGAAAATACAACTAACACCCTTCTGAACTAAAGAAATATTACAACCAACCACCCGCACTTTGCAAAGCAATGGTCTTCAAGAAACTTTTCAGCTTGGAGTTTATCTCTCCATATTTAACTTCAGTCCTTACTTCCTTTCCATCCCTTAATCTGTAACTGCAATTTAGGTTGCCATCTTTAACATAAATTGTCTTCAATTATATATATTTTTTTGTAATTTTAATTCAAAATCAATATTCTACATTCGCTAGCAAATTGAACTTAATTTGGGGATAAAACTTTAATTACTAATCTCAACATTTCGTCCAATATGGCCCAGAATAAGCGAACTAATTAACTTGTCATCTCTCAATGTCATACCGTATGAAGTTGTAAGGTTGTTTAATACAAGGAGTTAACTTACTGGCTAATATTCCTCCAATTTATATACACCTTTTGTTCTCTTGATCTTGAGATCAACTATATGTATGTATAATACATACATCATTTAATTATCACCATTTTATTTAGGGCAAACAATACAAATGGTCTCTATAAAATTGTAATTTCTCGGTTTTGGTCATTAATTAAAATTTTAAAATTTTTCCTCCTGGTATTAATTTTTTTCGTGGGATTGGTCCTTTTTAATTCTGTTAATTTTCTACCATTAAATCTAACTATGTGCATCTCACATGATTTTTGGTAGGGATAAATTTAGGATTAATATATGATTTGGTCCTTGAACTTCACATTTCTTCCTATAAAGGTGATAGATGTTTATTTCTTATATTAGTATGTGGACTTCACTTTAACTAGCATATTAGTCCCCCAAACCATTATCTCAAACAAAATCGTTAAAAAATATCTGAAGAGGCAAAATTATCCTTATCTGAGTCTAATGAAGATATACGTGAGATATTATTGAGAAGAAAAATAATAAATTAAAAGTCAAATTTTTACTGGACCAAAAATAAAAACAAATAAAAATTCTTCTTTACACCTCTCTAGAGTTAAATATAAAAAGGAAAAGAAATAAAAAAAATCTCTCCCCACTCACCGTCCTCTCCCCCTGGCCAACTCACTATCACAATTCACACATACTTTTTTGAATGTTATTTTTTCTTTTTCCATTTCTCCCCACAACCCCAACCTTATTCCCTTTCTTTACATGGTTGGCGTCGAGTTCTATTCTTCTTCTTTGTAGGTCATTTGAGGCACGCGGGAAGGGCTCGCCCCTCTTCAGGCGGATTCCTCCTTTTGCTCCTCAGCCCATGTCTGCGAATTTCTAGAATCTGAAACAACTTTAACAATGAACGATGTTTTACGGTCTCCAGAGTGACGTCGTTGTTGTACGGACGACGAGATGTTTTCGCCGGAAAATTGGGACAGAGAGAAGGATAAGCTCTTAAACGATGGCGCACGGACATCTTGTCTATCGGCTACAACCGGCCCAAGGGGGAGGTTGAGTAAACTAGGGCTTTAGGCCTCACCTAATATGAGGCCTCAATTTTTTTTTACCATTAGTATTAGTACTAGGTTTCCACTTTCCAAATTCCAAGTTTCCTAATTAAACTTAATTTACTAAATAAAATAGGTTATTATTTTTCTCCTTAATTATTTGCTTCTCTAAGAGACGGCCATTACGGCACTAACGCAGACAGCAGACTCCCACCAAGGCACCAATGGTTTCCACTAGCTTTATTATCTATTGAAAAAAAATTATTAAGTGAAATCGATTACAATAATTTAATAAATGATTTTGCATCTCAAAAAGCACGAAAGATAAACTTTAAATAAAAATATAATAATTTTAATAATAAATTATTATTTACTTTTAAAAGACCTCATTCTATAATTCGCTTTAGGCCCCATAATGATTGGGCCGACCCTGGCTACAATGCTTGATGAGTTATGAGGTGTGTTTACGACCCTTAACTCTTAGATTGCCGTCGTTGTTGTGATACTACAGTAGTAGAGTGTGACTGTGTGAAATAGAAATTGAGTGAGGGCTTAATCTATGAAGAGCGGATGATATGGAAGGCGGGGAAAAATAAAAGAGAGAGTCGCTAACAAAGTTCCAATCATCCCAGCTTATCCATGGCACCAAGTTGTACCCACCATGACTGTGTGAAGTAAAAATTGAGTGAGTTAGAGAGAGAGAGAGAGAGGGGTGTTTGAAGCAAACTACTCCACTACAATGATCACCCTATATTTTATAGGGAAGAGATCGTTATGAATATGTGTGTGGGTGGGGAAAAAGAAAGAGAAGCAGGTTGGGGGAGGGGTGGGGAGAAAACGAGAAATGGAAAAGAAAAAATAAAATTCGAAAAAGTATGTGTGTGTTAGTGAGTTGGGAGGCGAGGGAAATGGTGAGTGGGGAGAGTAAAAGTTTTAACTTTTAATTTATTGTTTTCTTTTTTATTTCATTTTTCTTCTCAGCAATAACTTGGTCACGTGAATCTTTAAGGACAATTTTGTTTCTTCAGATATTTTTAACGATTCTGTTTGACATAACAGTTTGAGGGATTAATATGCCAGCTAAAGTGAAATCCACGAACCAATATATGAAATGAAAAACATCTATCACCTTTATAAGAAGAAAAATAAAATTCAAGGACCAAATCATATATTAATCCATAAATTTATCATTTCAACTTATAATGAACCATTTAGCAAATATCTTATTTCAGGGACCTAAGTGTATATCATCTCCTTCCTCCTCGTAACCCAGCTCCCTCCTACGATTTCCCCCTCCTTCGCCCTATTCCACCTCACCCATCCATTTCCCAGGAAACACTCCAAGAAACCCCCCACCCACCACCACCACCACCACTTCCTCCTCCCTCACAATTCACTAACCACCTCCACTTTGCCTTCTACAATATGGAAATATACCAAAAGTCCCACACAAAATTTTTTGTATTTAAAAAGTCTCAAAAATAATTATTGTATCTAAAAAGTCAAAAAAAATCATAACTTTCATACCAAAAAATCTAAAACTTAATGTGTCTACAAACGTCGTTATTTTAAAATCTTTCATTTGAACAAAACTTTATTTTTTTCTTTTTATTTATAACAATGATAATAAGATTAGTATCACATTTATTATTATTATTATTATTATTATTATTATTATTATTATTATTATAATTATAACAATAATACTATTATTATAATAGTGATATTATTATCCACATTAACATTATTAGTATCAAATACCAAAAGTATATTTAAAAATTCATTTCCCAATGATCACAAAAGAATTATTCAATCCTTATAATCTAAAAGTAATCTTTTCATACTAAAAATTCAAAAAATTAACATTTACACTTTTATAAAATGTGGTAGGAATATTAGTAGTAATAGTAGTGATAATAATAATAATAATATTATTATTAATTAATATTATTATTATCAATAACAATAATCATATTAACATCAATTTTATGTTACTGCTATTATTAATAGTAAGTTATTTGTTTTTGTTGTTGTTATTTTAGTATTATTAATATTATTATTATCTAATCCAAACTATTGAATCATTAAAATCATTGAAGTTAAAAGTAAGTTTTTTTTTTTTAAATAAAATCTCATACTCTAACTATATTTGTAAAAATGTTAAGTTTTAGACTTTTTGATATTAAAATTTTAATTTTAGGATTATTTAGATAGAAATATTAATTTTGAGAGTTTTTGGATATAAGAATTTTTTTGTGTGACTTTTTGATATTTTTACCTCTACGATATCTACATCACAGTCACCCTTGAAAGATGTCAATTCCATCTCTTCAACTTTGGCATCAAACAACCACCAATTGAATCCCATACTTTAATAATCATTTAATTTAACATTACCCAAATTAATAGCTTGAAATCCTGAAGTTCACGGAGTATAAGAAAAATAATATTTCATTCTCTCTCATGTTCTTTCTCTCTCTAAATCCTGTTTTTGTGGTTGACGGCTTCGATGGAAGCCAAACCCGAAACGTAAGAAATTGGAAAATTAAATTGAGAACAAAACCCCAAATCAGATTTAAAAACTCCATTGACGAGAGACTGATCTGAGAATATGTTGCCGTCGAGCAAAAGAGTTGCTACATTGGAGCAGTTTGCCGAGTTCTGAAGGGATACCGAAAGAAAAATAGTTGTTAGGATTCAGCAAACTATCAATGCAGTTCCAAAAGATTTCCTTAGATTGGAAAATCTCTTCAAAATCAAGACTCTTAGGACTTGTTTGATAGTCGGACAAGGATAAGCAGTATTATTAATCTCCAGTACTATTAGTGCCCTCGCTATTAATCCTCACTTGTATATCGGGGGTAATTTTGAGATTAAAAATGTTAATCCCAATTTTTTTTAGTGAGGGCGCTAATAATACCACCCTCTCCCTTGGTATTAATAGTGAGGAGATAATGACTTTATCCTGGATAACTCGTGCTATTAGTCCTGACCTCCTATTACGTACCAAACATCAGGAAACTCGGCTTATTAATCCTATATGACCCTAATTCTGGCTACCAAACGACACCTTAGTAAATATATCAGCCAATCGATTTTTTGTCCCAACATGTTCAGTGCAAATAATCTCTTATTCAACCATGTCTCTAATAAAGTGGTGTCTTATATCAATGTGTTTTGTTCTAGAGTGTTGAAGTGGATTTTTTGTTATAGTGATTGCACTGGTGTTATCACGATACATGGTTGACACATCATTGTGTAGACCATAATCATTGATCATTTGGTTCATAAAAGTTGTCTCAACACAGTTCTGTTTTTTACTAAACCAAGAAATCAAATTATTTCCCAAGTAAAAACACCTACTAGATATACTTGTCATATCATCTATTTGTTGAATAGTAATATCTAGAAAGCAAACAAATTTCCTATAGTCAACCTTACCGTGCTTCCTACCATCGTGTACATTACCTATCACTTGTGAAGATGGATTAGCTTTCTGAATGCGTCTGGAAATGTCATGGTTGCGATCATTCAGACTGGATTGAGTTTCAGGCTATTCAGAGACAGTTTCAGCATCTGGAAAGTTTCTGATCAATGTAGCTTCCAATGCAGCTTGTGATGCAGCTGCATCCGGAACTGCATTCGGAACAACATCCTGAACTTCATCCACTGAATTTCCAGAACTTGAAGATTATGTATCTTCTGGGGCTGGCACATTGTCTGAATGTCTATCAGGTGCAGAATCTGAATTTTTTGAAATTGATTCAAGATCACCAAAAACAAGCAAATTTTTTTTTACACAAAGTATTAGTATAATGATTAGAATAATGACCAAACTCTTAACAAGCCTCAATATTTTTTCCACTAAATGTAGACTTTTTGGCAAAAGGGTTGGTAAAAGATTTTTTAAGGGTTTGGAAAGAATTTTCTTTGGGAACAACCTTAATAGACTCATGTTTGAAAGCAGTTTTTGAGTTTGAAGATGGAGATCTATTTTTTTCTTTGGCTTTCAAAATATTTTTAAAATTAGCTGATAAAAGAGTTATTGACTCTTCATCAAAATCAAATTCCTCAACATTCCAATTTGAGTAATTTGAATTCGTTAATGTAGGAGGACGAACAAAATTCTCATATTAGGAATCCATCATGGCTACAACCAGAATCTTCTTTTAGTGACGTCAAGAGGAGACTATGATACCAATTGAAAGAAAAATAGTAGCTAGGATTCACCAAACTATCAATGCAGTTCCCAATGTAGCTTGTGTAGAAGCTACACTGGAAGGTGCATTGGTCAGAAATTTAATAAACAGCGGAAGACTTTGAAACTAAAGCATGAATTAAGCACAAACGTTTACCAAACAACCTACAAGCTTATACTTGTAGATCTAGCCTCATGGCCAAAAAGACTTCACTTAAAAAGATGAATTGTTTTACAAAAACTATGTGAAATCACCAAACCAAACACTCTCAGAAGACAACAAGTCTTGGAGAGCAAAAACCCACAAAAAAATAGGTAAAGAAAACGTGGGAAGAAAAGAATCAGTTTCCTAAAACAGCTACGAAGACAAACAGCCCCAGCACTCCAATATAGTTCCGAATGTTATAACATTCGGAGCTGTATTCAAATTCTGCCAAAGCTGGAATTCTGAAATCTGAATATGCTCTGAGTTTTATGCTCTGCAATGCTCTATACTCTCTCTGTCTTGCACGTCCAAGCCTCCAGCCGTGTCCTCTATTTATATCATGAAGGAGACCTATACATAAATAAAGAAACAAACTCCAATACGCTAAAGGATTAGGAGATAGAATTGGTAATCAAATAAACTTCCTAAATTCACTAGATTTCATTACCAAATAAACCAAGGACTCTAGAACACGTATTCAAGGAAGGAATTTTACCAAGATATTGTTTCCATAATATATACCAAACTTTATGATCAAGAAATCAAAAATCTTTAGGAATATTTTATTTTCAAAAAATGCCTAAACTTAATGACCAAGAAAAAAGAAACAAAACCAAAATAGATCATGCATATTTTACCCTTACAGATACCATCGAGCAAGTGGTTGTTGGAGGATACAAAGAGATGGACGAAGGGCAATTTGTGGGGCAATGTCGCCAGAGAATGTATTGTGACTTGTGAGGGATGGAGAGAGATCAGAGGTGGGTGAGGTTAGCAATAGAGGGAGGGAGGGTGCCAGAGAGATTACAGAAATTGATTTGAACATTCTTCTGGATGTTTATTAATTACAAAACTAGTCCCTAAAATTTCTAAATGAATTTCACTATTTTGCCCCTAGTCAAAGTCACGTTACAGTGTTACACGCTCGAGGAAAAACTTAACTGACAAAAATGGACAAAAGGACCAATTATGCACAAAAAAATCAACTTAAAGATCAATTACGAACAATCAGGACTAAACCGAGAAACTTAAATTGTACATGGAACATTTGCGTTGTTTGCCCTTTTATTTATCTCAGCACAATGTACACCGATTCATTTCCCTTTTTATTATTGATGTTATTTATCTCAGCACAATGTACACCGATTCATTTCCCTTTTTATTATTGATGTCCAACTTCTCTAGCTTGCTAATCTAACAAAAAGAGAAACGCATCCATATAAATGATGAAATGATGAAATGATGTGTATTAATTGGTCTTTCGTGTGTGTTTATGATAACCTAAAAATTTTAAAAAGAAACTTATGACATGTTTAATTTCTGAGAAAAGATGTCACCACGTTGTTTAATTTTTTGATCTTCGATGAATTTTATGAAAAAAAATATATATAAGGATGCAAAACAATTGAAAATTATCCAGAGTGACATGCCTGAATTTCTCCGAAATTAATTTGGTGTAATAATGATAACTGCCACTGTTGGCTACATTTTGATGGGGTTAGGTTGTTAGTTGCGGCATGTGGATTCTAAGACTTGAGCAGCTAATGTGTTTTTAATTAAGGTGAAATTATGGCTATATTTTTTCCTAAATTTATAACCTTTTTAGTTCCCTGCTTTTATTTTCAACCGTTAAAGTTCATTTTCGAAATATTTTCATAAAATGCTCAGATTGTCTTTTTCTACAGCTCTGGCCAACACTCTGAAGTTCAAAAATCATGATTATTGTGATAACGAAATGAGGATCGACCTGCCCGATCAGGTCACAGGGGTTGAGGGGGAAACGCCCTTTCGTGGGCGTTCGTTATAATTTGCAACACAATGCACCAATATTTGCAATGTGATGCATCAATTGGTTGTTTGAATTTGTGCATCATATACTGGATTATGTGATTTAAGTTAATGCATCACAGTACATAAATTAATGCAACGCTATTTATAAATTGAATTAGATAATTTAAATTGTTGTATAGTGGCGCACAAATTGATGCAACATGATGGACTTAGTAAGTGATCTATAACGCGTCTTCGGTTCATTAAAAGTATCATAGTCTTTTTGCTAACAAAAGTGTTTTTTTTTGTTTTAAAAAAAGAGATAATTGCAAAAAAAACCCTGACCTATTTTGTGTTTTGCAAAATTAACCTCGTGTTTTGATTTTCGACAAATTGAACCTCCACCTATTTTTTTTTTTGCAATTCAAACCTTCGTTAAAGTTTTTTAACGTGAGTTATTTTTTAACGTGATGATGAGTTGGTGCCCTATTCGGAAAGATTTTTCCGCTTTTTTTCATGCCTTTTTTCATTGCAAATTAAACCTCAGACATTTGTTTGTATTGCAAAAACAACCTTGGTCAAACCGTAGTTTATTTCCCGCCGTTTTTGATTGCAAATTAAACCTTGTACATTTGTTTGTATTGCAAAACCAACCTTGGTCAAACCGTAGTTTATTTCCCGCCATTTCGATTGCAAAATAAACCCTGTACATACTATTGTTTTTGCAAGACGAACCTTGGTCAAATTACTTGGTAATTCCCGCCTTTTTATTGCAAAGTAAACCTTGTATAAATTTTTTTTGCAACATAAACCTTGCCAAAAACCGATTTTGGCTATATATATACTCATTTCATCCTAAAAAAAATTCATCTCATTCTCTAACTAACAATCCATTTCATTAATTATATTTTTTATTTCACGATGAACACAGTTCGCTGCCATTGTGGAAGGATGGTTGTCATACGAACATCATGGACGGATCAAAATCCAGAAGGAGGTTCTTGGGTTGTGAAAATATGGGTAAGTTATTTATTGATTTTAAAAAAATTTAATTTTCTAAATTTTTTTTTTATTTACTTGTTTTATTTTTTTTGTTCTTGTAGCTAGAAAGTGGATGTCGATTTTTCCTCCGGGTTTGATCCTCCTCTAAAGGCGCTTGAAGTGGAAACTAAAAAAGCAACAAATGCCTTTGGTTTTGTTTTGTGTTATCATTCGTGTTCAACATCATCTTCATTTTAATCATAATCGGGCATGATTAAGCTTTCGGAGTATGGAAGTATTAAGAAATGGTTGGGGTTAATTTTGTGGTATTGTATATGTTTTGTTGGATGTGTTAAAATGGAAACTTATTAAACCCCTAATGTATTCTCTTTATTTTGCCTATTGGAAATGAATGGAATGTTTTTGTTTTTTTAATGTAAGAAATCTTGATGCATATGTATATCATCAACAAACTATTGCAACAAACACCAAATTATTTATATTATACAAAGACAATAAAACACAAACACAATTCCATGTATTATACCCAAACTTCACTACAAAACACAAAAAAAATCCCCAATAGCAGTATTCCATGTACTATGTTCAAAAGGCCTCAGATTCCATGCACTATGTCCAAAAACTAATACTCGATCATGCATATGTATATCATCAACAAACTGCTGCAACAAACACCTAATTATTTATATTATACAAATACAATGAAACACAAACACAATTCCATGTATTATACCCAGACTTCACTACAAAACACAAAAAAAAATCCCCAGTAGCAGTCACTCATGTATTCCATGTACTATGTTCAAAAAGGCTCTGTATTCCATGCACTATGTCCAAAAAGTAATACCCTGATCACTGCAAAACACGTAAAAATGCAATAAAATAAGTCGAGATGAGATTATACAAATATACACCAACAACAAGCAATAATTAAAATAATAGACTAACCTAAAAGAGTCTACTCATCAAAGGTCAATATGTTCTCCGGGCTTGAATCCAGATTTGGTTGAGAACGACATTAAGCAATCGAAAGACCTCCTACTAGGGCTCTGTTGAAGCAGACCTGCAGCCTTGTCTTGGAGTAGAGTTCTCAGGGTTGTGTAGAAGGTGGTGGTGGTGTTGAAAGAAGTTGGCTCATAGTAAATTCCTCAGGTTCTTGGTCTTGTTGTGGCTCATGCAGTACATTTTCTTGGACATTTTCTTGTTGTGGCTCATGCAGTATATTTTCTTGAACATTTTCTTCTTGTGGCTCATGCAGTACATTTTCTTGGTCTTCCATTGGTTGATGATCAGTTTGGGATTCATTAGCTTCCTTACTTGGACATTTTCTTTTGTTATGCCCAATTTCCTTACAAATGGAGCATTTCACAGTATTTTTGACATTGCTCTCAAGTTGACCAGGTTTACTTGGACTTTTCTTTTATATCCAGTAATGTGACAATAAGAACAAGTGACTGACCCACCCCTCTACCTAGTTTACGAATCCCAACAGGTCTCGTTATCTTGATTCTCATTAGGTTACTCCTCCTCCTCAATTTTTTGGCCTCGGCCTTTTTTCTTCTTCTTGGAGCAAGGATAGGTGGTAGCCCTGTTTTTTTCCATTGAGATCCATGGATTGCATCGGTGTATTGTTGTAAGCTTGATGTACAATTCTCTTATACCGATGTGACACAAAGTCCTCCACTTCCAAACCACTATAACACATGGTGACATACCATGAACACATGGGATTCAGTGAGCTCCGCCTTACAAGAACATGTCTTCTTTTCCATGTCAACTATAATTTGTGTTCCTATGAATCTTAGGGGACATAACGACTTTTGTTTTTTCTCTCATCTTGATCTCTCCAAACACATGTGTTCTTCTCATCGATGTGCCTAATGTTCTCCAACATGGTGATTATAGGCTTATCCACAGCTTCTAGGATTCTTTGCATTAAAACTCTCACATAAATTATTTAGCGAGAATATCACATTCGGCCAATGTTTAAAGTGTGACCTAGACCCTTCTTGAGGTGGCTTTGCATTAAGCC
>CM028379.1:106209908-106274183 GCA_013146195.2 Codonopsis lanceolata | reverse complement strand
TATGTCCATAAGACTTTTACAAACTTGCTTCTTGTGTTTTTAAATAAATTGGTTCTATAATACAGACAAAGTGTTACCTTCCCTAAAAATGCATATTTTAAGTGGGATGGTAATGGCTTTAATTCTTCGACTTTGGGAGAATTAATAGAAGGCATAAATTCAATTTTCTACTTTTAATTGTTTCTTTTATTTTAGCCTCATTATTCTCTTCTTGTTTTTCTTCCTTAATATCTTCTATCTCAATTTCTTCAATCTCAATTTCTTCAGAGAGATTTTAGAATCTCTACTTCATCTTCTTTTTTCATAACTTTCTTCTACTACTTTCTCGACTCATCGTAATTATTTTACGATTCTACCTTTTTTTCTTTTCATCTTTCTTTTTACTAGCTTCTAGCTTTTCTTTCTAATCTTTCTTCTTCCTCTATTTCTCTTTCAATTTCCTCAATGTCAATTTTATGGGAGGAATAGGGCTATCATCATAGACAATAAATATCTCTCATAACTTCATAATCAAAAGTTTTGGTTGTTAATTTCTCAATCTCATCTATTGAAAAACAAGCACTCATGTCACTAGGTCTATTCATAGCATCAAACACAAAAATTTCAATTGTTTCACCTAGGGCCGACATTGTGAGTTTACCATTTTTCACATTATTCATTGTATTAGCGGTTTATAAATGGTGCTAACAATATTGGGACTTCATTATTAGTGCATATCTTCCTTTCCATCTCTAGAACCACAAAGTCTCTTGGTATGATTAATTTATCAACCTGAACTAGGATATCTTCCACTATACCCAAGGGGATATTTAAGCGAGCGATCAACTAATTGTAATTGCATATTAGTGGGTTTTAGTTCTCCTAAACCTAATTGTTTATAGACCGAGAAAGGCATCAAGTTAATACTTGCTCCTAAATCTAGCATTGCTTTCATCTTTTAGAGCTTCCCAAGGAGACTTGATATTAAAGCTACTGGGTCTTTCAACTTAGGTGGTAATTCGGGTTGTAAACAGGAACCGACGCGTTTTAAAACAACAATCTTTTCGTTGTTTTCAAACTTGTGTTTCTTAGAGTGAAGATCTTTGAAAAACTTTGCATAAGCTGAATATTTTTAATAACATTAAGCAAAGGTAAATTAACATTTACTTTGGATAACATATTATAAATTTTCGTGAATTGTTTGTCCATTCGGTTTTTCATAAGTCTTCTTGGAAACGGAATTGGAGGAACATATGGTGGTGGAGCCACATAAGGTTCCTCTTCTTCTTGATCTAACTCTTTATCTACTTCAACGGTATTATCTTTATTTTGAATTTCTTTTTCTTTTTTTGTTCCTTATTTGGAACCTCTAACTCTACTTCTACTTTTTTCTTTTTCTACCTCTTGATTACTTAAATCATCAATCACTTTATCACTATCACTATCTTTTTCAATTTCTTTCTCTATTACTTTTTCGAATTTTCTATCAGTAGCATGCATATTGGAAGAAGATCGGGATCACTTACCTCTTCACCTATCACCTTACCACTTCAAGCAGACGGTGATTGACTTAGCTTGCTCGCTTTGACTAGGAACTTCCCTTCTTCTCTTTTATTTGCTTCTCGAACTTTCAATATGTTTCTTCGATTTTCAATTTCTTCAAGCATGTACTTCATCAAAGCCGCTTGACCTTTACTAGCTACTTCTTGCTTGGGAACTTCTTCAATTCTCAACCGATTTTGATTTGGCAATTGTGGAGGTTGTGGTGGTTGAGGTTGGAATTGTTGAGGTTGCAAAGGCTTATTTCCTCCCAAGAAAAGTTAGGATGATTCCTCCAACCGTGATTATATGTATTTGAATAGGATCATTCCTTGGCCTTTGAGGATACATATTCATAGCATTAGCCTGTTCAGAATACATAGCACTTGACGGACAAAAATTAGTAGCATGAGAATATAATCCACATAGAGCACATGCTTCTTGAATTTGCCAATTTTCAAATTGAGCTTGTGTATTTGAATTATCTTGCAATTGATATAGGCTCCTATTTTTACCTCTAGCACTTTTCTGTTGGGAATTAATACTTAGCATCTCAAATAATTCTTCTAGTGCTTCTGGTGTCATTCTATTAATAGAACCACCAATGCACTATCAACCATAGTTTGTAAACCCGGCGAAAGACCATGATAAAATTGAAGCACTAACACATGTTGAGCCAAATTATGATGAGGACACATAATAAGCGTATTTTTAAATCTATCCCATGACTCATGGAATGTTTCACCGGTTCATTTTGGAATGACATGATTTGTTTTCTATACTCTGTAAGAGATGCATGTTTGTAAAATTTGCTCATAAACAAATCATATAATTGTGCCCAAGTAAAAACACTGCTTGGTGTTAGGTTCATAAACCATCTCTTTGCCAATTCTTTTAATGCACTGGGAAAATATTTCATTTTAATTTGATCTTCACCAACCCTCCTAAAGGAAAAGTACTCATCATGTATTCATATTCTCTTAAGAAACCGAAATCGACAGATCTTCATGGGGCATCCCATGAAAAGATGGTATGGCATTAAAATAATGTCCTTTTAACTCAAAATTCCTAACAAAGATCGGCAAGACTAGACATGATGTCACCACATTTAATGAAGGTCTACTAAAGTCATTAATAGTTCTTTGATTTACTACTACTTCCATATTTCTTCTTGCGAGCTCTTCTTGTCTTTGATTCCTATTGATTTGGGTCAACTAGGTTTTCGAGATTACGAATATTGTTATTTTCTTCCATTGTAGGATCAACGGAGGATCCTCTTGATTCATTGGTCTTGATTATCGGGCTCGAAAGCTAGATTTTCAAAATATCTTTGGTATCTTTTAACAATATTTATCTCTTGATCTAAGTCTACCAATTCGGGATTTAAAGATCTACGACCTTGCATGCAAATAAATTAAAGCAATTTAAAAACAACTAACTATTAAAATAAAATAAAATAAAATCTTTTTTGTATTTTTATTTTTTATAAAAACAGAAAATTAAACTAAAAACTAAATTAAATTAAAAACTACGCTACCTACAAACTAACTACGTGAACTAGCTTGTCCCCGACAGCGGCGCCAAAAAACTTGATCGATGTTTTATTTTTCTATTTCCTTGCAAGTGTACAAGACTATTATAGAATAGACTTGGAAGCAAGGGTCGAACCACGAGACAAGTGATCACGAGCAGTGCGATTATAGATAGCAAATTATTAACCTAAGGGGGGTTTTTATGTTTAATTCTACTCTAAATTACTAGTTATAGATGTTTAACTAATTAGACAAGTAATAACAGATATGAAGATCTTATGGTGAGTGGAAATCTAGGATTACGGGTTTCACTTATATCTCCTTTATGTTCAATTCATAATAATGTCATTCAATGTCTTGGGTTCGTTCACTAAAAATATATATAGTCTGTTGAACAATTGGTTCAGCCTCCATCCCCATAAAATTCACCCATTCTATATCCTAAGCACAGAACTATCAATCTAGTTTGTCACCTAGATTTATGATCTATCTGTCACCTAGATCATGTAAGAACCGGTCCTAACTTATCACTCTCGTGCTTCGATAGGTCCAATTTATTGTGTTGGTGAGCGATTACGACATATGCACTTGGTCATGCAGTTATCCACACCTCTAAGCCTTTATTATTTTCGATTACATTCATTTGTTCAAAGCAAAATAATATAGGGATTGATAAACAACACAATC
Organism: Codonopsis lanceolata; assembly: GCA_013146195.2. Classification (NCBI taxonomy): domain Eukaryota; kingdom Viridiplantae; phylum Streptophyta; class Magnoliopsida; order Asterales; family Campanulaceae; genus Codonopsis; species Codonopsis lanceolata. The sequence continues at coordinate 106,270,446 of CM028379.1, read as the reverse complement.
AACAAGCATTGAATAGACATATATATATGAATCAAAACATAAATTCGATACAAGTTACCTCCCACCTCCTAGATTAGGGATGATTTAGTTCATCATAGGCGATGAGCGGCACATGGAGATGATGAAAGACATGATTTGATCTTCAATACTTGAAATTACAAAACCTAATTATGTTATACAATCTAAAACTACCTAAAATCTATGTAAAGAGCTTCGGTAGTCCTCTCTGCTTAGGCTCGGCACGACTTCTATATATACTCGGGAGTTGTGATTGGATCGAATGACGTGTGAAAATCCGAGAAGGTCGCATTCTACCTACCTTGCGCGAGGTCTTTGGATACCTGCGTCATGAGGTCTCGGTGTGGTGGCTTTGATTCTTTGATTGCGACTTCGGGGCCTATCTTGCCTACCTTGCGGTCGCAGTGCGAGGCACCTGCGTCCATGAAGGTGTCCGATTTGTGCGATCTTCATTTTTCTTCAATTTCTCTTTTCCTTGTAATTTGCACTTAAAACCCTGGAGTTTCGCGTATTTTCACAATAATCCTGAAACTTACAAAACTCATCGAAAACATATATTAGTACTCAAAAGACTCGTGAAATAACATAATTTAAGTCATAGAAGTATATAAAATCGACGTATAAAATACATCGATCACCGACCACTGGAATGCGGCCAAATATGTCCTCCATTATTTATGTGGATCCATTGATACCGGTATACTAGCATACTGGCATACTGCTTCATCGACAGTCTCCCCTAGCTCTGCATGCATTCACTAATACCGACTGAGCGGGCAACAAAGATGATTATACATCCACTAGTGCATGTGTAGTCTACCTTGGCCACAACCCGATCTCGTGGAGCTCCAAGAAGTAACGTAGTGTTGCTCACTCCTCGACTGAAGATGAATATCAGGTTGTGGCCGCTACTGCAGCTAAGGTTTGCTGGATCTTATCTCTTCTTGGCGATTTGAGCCTTGCTTCCTCGTCTCTGCCTGTTATCTACTGTGACAATGTGGGTGCCACCAGTCTTTCATACTCACATGAAGCATGTGTCACTTGACTTTCACTTCATTCGCTAACAGGTCCAAGATGAGCAGCTCTAGGTTTCTCATGTCTCATCGACTAACTAGCTGGCCGATGCACTTACCAAGCCGCTTGCTTGTCAAGTGCCAACGGTTCCAACACTTACTTCACAAGATTGGTCTCTCCTCATAGCGTCCATCTTACGGGGGCATATTAGAGAATACAAGTATTCATAATTATTGTGTGTTTCTACAATGATATGACACGAACCTACTCTTACTTTAGAGTTTCAATTTTTAGCAACTAAAAAGTTATGGTGGATCCCATTCCATGGCTTGGATTTTGGAAGTTGGAGCCATGTTGACTTTTCATTTTTAATCAATGTATAAATTTGGTTTTTGATTTTTTTTTAAAATTTTCATTTGTTCATTTAGTTCGATTTTTTCGTAAGATTTCACCCTCATGTTATTACCATTACATTTACCGTCTAATATTCTTCAATACAACAAATATACTCACTTTAAGTTGAGGGACCAATTTTTTTTATGTGCTTTGGGTATTCCATTTATCTAAGTTTTGTAAGAAAACAATTGACTTTGAATTCTTTCTTTTCATGGGACTTTGTAAGGCTTGAGGATTCAATTGAGAAAAAAAAAAACAATGAATTACCAGAAAGAGATCTTTAGGGGAAATTACAGAAAGAGATCTTCAACAATGAATTCTTAAGCCTAAGACCCCAAGTTTACTAGGACTTGAATGATTTGATAAACTATAACCGACATTTCAAGAGTACCAAAGTACTGAGAGTACATTTAATCAAAATTATTAAATCTAAGTTTTAATCAATTTAAAGTCAAACCTACTTCATATATAATACTATGAAATAGGTGCTCACCATTCTTTTTAAACCTTCTTCAAAAAAATAACCAACAAAAAACAAGAGGCCTAAGAGCATCCACACTTATGGACTTTTCAAAATATTTATACATCATGTCATGTCATCAACTTATAAACATTTTCTCTATAAACCTATTCTGCACTATACATAAACTCATAAAAAGTTTATAATATGGACTCACTTCTAAATATTATAATCTTTAACCAACAAAAAAAGAAAGAGACAAAAATAGAGAAGGAAAGCCCGAAAACATGGAGTGGTTGAAATCTTCAACTTATGACTTGGTGGCCTCCAGTGGTATAAAGCTTTCCATACAGCTTTATGAAGTTTTACAAACCTCCTATTGGAGGTGCTCTAATGTTGATATTTTTTATACACCTTTTACCAAAAGGTTGATACTATTGGAGGAGGTCACCTCACCTGCTGCTTTCTTCAAAAGGTTGGTTGTTTTCAATCTGTCCAAGTGACATCACATGAGGTCACGTCGGCTGAATGAAGACTTCCACTTTTTTTTTTCTTGTTTGAAGAATACAAAAGAGTCGTTTTTTATGACCGTTTTTTGTTTTTTTTTTAAATTTATTTTATAAATTCTTCTATAAGGGTTGCGAAAAAAAAAAATCATTACATTCTTTCAAACTTATATTACTTATATACTTATCTCATTCTCGTTAAACTACACACATTCTTCTTTTCACTTCTTTTGTTATGGATACCAATTTTTTTACAAATTTATTGAACTCTTCTAATGTTAAAGATTTTGCAAATGCCAAAACTAATCCAAATTTTCAAATTTTCAAACTCTGTCGAATTTTCAAGTTTCGCCAAATTTTCCAGTTTCACCGCATTTTCAAGCTCCACTGAATATTCAAACTCCACCAAATGTTCAATCTACGGTAAATTTTCAAGCTCCACTAAATTTTCATGTTCCGGCAACTTTAATTATAATTCATATTAGTATTTAATTACTTTTTTTCCCATTGTATTATGCAACTTTAATTATAATTCGTATGATTTTATATTGATTTAGTTCAACAAAGTCTATATTGTTGCATCGGTATTTTGAATTACTAATAAATATTTATGAATAAAATGTTTTTTTCAAAAATAAAATTAAAAAATATACAAATTATTTTTTGGACATATTATATTTTTTCTATATTTTTTATGTTTTAAAACGATATATTTATTTTTTTAAATAAATATATAATGAGAAAGAATAAAATATTTAGTTGTGAGTCCATGCTATAAAGCTTTTATAAGTTTATGTAAAGTGGAGAATAAATTTATAAAAAAATATTTATAAGATGATAACATGACATGACGTGACGAGAGAAATAAACATTTTGAAAGGTTTTTAACTGTCGATGCCCTTAGGAAACTATCAGTAATCCCCTCTTTCAAGGTCCCAATCCTTGATTAAAACCGAGGTCTCCAAGCTTAAAAACGAGATCCTATATCTGATGGCATTAAATCTCCACGGACGAGATGTTTCTGTTAGAGCTAACCTTGTCAAAAAATATCCAGGACTTGAACCGCTTTGTTGGCGTTGTTTCGAGGTTAGGTGTCCTAGCGTTGCAAGGGTTTGAGCACGTGTGTAGTCAATGGCAAAAGAGAGATTCAAATATTGAGTTTGATTTCCATTTTAGTTGTGATAAAGTTTCAATTCGATTCGATTTTATTTTTTTCTATTCGATTTTAGATCTCGGTTTCGAAAGAGATATTCAAATCTAAGTTTCCACTTAACTCCAAGTTCAATTAAATCCCAAATTAAAATTGAAGGATCTATTATGAATTTGTTATCTAAGAATAATCATGAATTACATTATGCGAATTCAATCATTGAGTGAAGCGGAAAACTTTCGGTTTGAGTTACAATCTTCGTACATCACGAATAACAATTTTGCAAGTTCTTGTCATCAAATTGATATCACGTAGCACGAATATCAATCTTTAATTCACACCACAAATCTAAGCCTCTCGATGGTTAAGCTTAGAGGGAGTATTAGGTAAGATAATATTTAGGAGAGAGAAGGACGGCCAACACAAGGAAGCCGTATACTTCCTTTAGGCGTGTAATACTATGAGTCCAGATCTCCTGTACCACTTGTGTGTACCACTGGTATATCACTTTTCATCTCAATCATTGGTTAAGATGCAATAGTTGAGATGCAATGGTTGAGATGAAAAGTGGTACACACAAATAGTACATGAGATCTGAACTCGTAATACTAGTTAGAGTTTTATCCCTTTAGTTACCATATTTATATTATTACCAAAAAACTCTATTTCTTATACGTCAAGTTAATTAAATCTCGAACCCCTTCGGATTAGGAAACTAACTTACCGTAATAATAATAATATAACTGTAACGCCCCAAACTCGAGTCCGACAATTTGGACCCACAATTTGGCCACGTCACCAACAATCAATACCTAAAATTCATAATAACTCCCAAGGGTAATAATTAATAAATTTAATATCCTCCAAATGTAACTAAAAATACAACCACAAAATATCCGAAACGAAATCCAAAATAAAACTGATCAAAATTGATTAAACTTCGAAAGTACAAATTAACTAAAAATGTCTAAGACTTCTTTGACCATCTTCCTTCATCTACTCGAAACAATTCATCTAGCCAAACAAAAATGTCACATGGAAGAGAAAGAATATGAAAGGGTGAGCGAACAATGCTCAGTAAATTCATATACAACCCCTCCGGTTACTAAGGAGGAGTTGATCGAAATAAATCAATGAATCAAAATCGAAAGTTCCAATATCTAAAATGTGAAAATCAAATAGTCAAAGTTCAAATATTCAGATTTCGAATATATTTTCAGAATTCCAAGTGAAAGATAAAGATACAACAAACGACTCGAGTAATCCAATTGTCACCAACCGTCCCATACCAGCTGGAGACAACGGACGACTCACAGATAAATATTTAGGATTCCAAACGAAAGATAATAATGCAAAGGACGACTCAAGTAGTCCAATTGTCACCAACCGTCCCATACCAGCTGGAGACAACAGATAACTCACAGATACCAAGATCACATAAGTGGTCAAAGACCTGTTCGAACAATGTTACAAAATATTCTAAAGACCCATAAGGGTAAAAGTTTCTAAAGGGTATATCCGGATAACTAACCACATGTCTAGTGGTTAAAGGGTTTCGAAAGGTCACATTAACCCGTGACTAGGTAAATCGAAAGGTCACATTAACCCGTGACTAGGTAAATCTAAAGGTCACATTAACCCGTAACTAGGCAAATCGAAAGGTCACATTGCAAATCGAAAGGTCACATTAACCCGTGACTAGGTTGTTTGACTTAGTGATCAAGGTAGAAATTTTAAATAATCAAATACATTTTACAAAATGAATTACAAACACATTTATGTATCAAATAGATATCTCACATAAAACATGATAGGTATGTGAGATTAAACGGAGCATAATTATGAATAATCAAATGAACGAAATCGACGGAGTTCAACATCAAATACCGATACAAAATTGGCACACGTTTTCAAAGAACGACATTTATCAAAGAAATAACGGAAGCCTAACAGTATGAAACGAAAAATTTAAAAGACCTAAATGAGGTATAATCCCTTACCTCTTACCTCGAAGTGCTTAGCGAAGATGATTCCGCAACACAATTGATCGTCCTAAACCTGCTTGTCCAATTCTAAAATTACAACGTAACAACATCACAACTAAAATTCTCTAAATAAAAATCCATAGTTAATATTAATCATAACTACCAATAATATAACATGACTCAAATTATCCCCCGTGTTTATTTATCCAATAACAAAAAAAAAAATATTCTCACATTAATATATGTATTTATATATATAATATTAATTATCTACTTTGGTCTCCATCTATCACCACTCACTACCGTCATTATGACTCTTCAAACAATAAAGCATACTCCATTTACTAACACAATCGTATATATATATATATATATATATATATATATATATATATATATATATATATATATATATATATAATCATCCAAAACTCATAAGAAGACACCAAAACAGTACACCATACGTCATGCCTACAACCATTTGCATAAGATTCCCTCTTCATGAACATTACCTCATTCTTAAATTAATTCATGTGTATATAATCAATTAGCATAACATACCTCCTGTCCGATTTTCCGTTCTGATTTTTGGCCGCCGAGCTCTCTCTCTCTCTCTGCCGTTCTCTCTTTTTTTTTTTTTTTTTTTTTGTACTTCGTTAAGTATAAAGGGTTTTCTCCTCGTTTATTTATACGAAAACCCTATTAGGTTTCCTAACCCTAACATTAAATGTACCAAGACCAATCTTTTAATTGGGTAATATTATTAGGAATAGTAATTAATCCTAGTCACAAGTGGGCCAAGCCCAAACCAATTTAATTAGTTACTTAATAAGTTCAAAGCATTAATCTAATATAATTAATTATAACATTAATTTTATAGGTCCAAAACGATCGTAATATTAAAAAAAAAAATTTAATATTTTAATTAAAATTATCGAGATATTACAATAACTTAGAATTAATGTGAGTGAAAATAAATAATCGGGTCACAAATCCAATTACTAACAGAAATCATCCAATTTGACTTACATGGATTGGGGAAAAGAGTGATGATGGAGCAAAGCTACGTTCAACAAGAAGGGAAAAAAAAAGGGGGGGAGAGTAGAGGAAGTGAGAGCAGTACTTGGGTTTTTAAAAGGCCGAACATGACTTACTTTTTGAATTGGCATATTAACCCTTTTTATTTTGCATTTTTTTGAATAGTCAATTATAAGCAACTTTTTAGTGCAAGGATAGTTTAGTCATATTATAAATAAATCGAATTAAAGAACCAAATGAATAGAAAGAAAACATTCACGACAAAACTTAAAATTTCGAATAAGTTGATTGACAAAATTATATATTGATTCTTCAATTTTCAACCTCATTATACTTGCTTTATGCTTCATTCGTGGGTGGGTTGAGATGTATCTATATTATAATAGAGCTTGGATTACACATGTACAATTGACTTGGGATAAAGAGTGGCTGAGATAAATTCATTTACCAATATCCTACGGTCCTAATTTCGTCCAGATTTCACATGTGCGAAGGGTAGTTGTGCAACCCCTCTCCAACTCCCCCACTTCTCCCATCTCCAACTTCCCCTCTATTCTTTTTAATTTTTCTTTTCTTTTATTTGTTTAATAATGAACAAACTCTTTATGACCCTGATTTGACTATTTAAAACATTTTTCATTAAACACATAGTCATTTTTTTATACCAACATAAAAAGAGATATTAATTGTTTAGTATCTATCCTCCACAGTAAATCTATAATATAAAACAGGTTACGGGGTTAAAAAAAAGTTAAAAAATTAATTCCATTGGTGTATGTGTTAAAAAGTTTAGTTTATTTTATTTTACGACGAAAGATTATTAATTGTATAAGGGCAAAGCTGGTTGTCCTCCTCAAATTTGTAATTTTATTTCTATTAATAAAATTTAACAATGTATCGCTTCTGTTTATAAAATTACAAATAAAAGTTTTAATTTTTTTTCTCCACCGTTGAATGATCATAATGTTTTAATTGATTATCGAGAGGTCTTCATTTTCAATTTGTTATTTTAGACTTTTTTGAAACATGATTAAAACATATATTAATTTATTTAAATATTGATACCCTCCAGTACTGACATTCTCCCCTACTCACGCCGTGCCATAGGCACAGACACAAAGACTAGTATAATAATATAATATACTGTTCTGAATTAATTCCTAGCTATTTCGAGTAAGTAGTAAACTGCTAGCCCAAATTCGGCATCATGTGTCGGGCACATGACCTCACCATGTGCATGGCATGCAAGCAAGGCATATGCGTCAACCGCCAACACTCAATTACTCAACCAACATGGAACCAAGTCTCTTGCGATCCAAAGGTTGTAACCTGAGCAGAGAGGGCCGGCTCTATGAAATTGGGGGTCTAAGGTCAATTACGTCGAACGGGACACTCCTTTGTTGTATATTTTAAAAAAAAATTTAAAGAAACAAACAGAAAATAATAAAAAAAACACTTTATTACAGAGTTATGGACATAAAACACGAAATATTTACAAAGTACTACTTAAATGTCCCTCTTATAGCACATTTAGAATAAAATCGGTAATCAAAGTATAATAATCAATTTTTTCAACACTATTCTTCTCAATAGAAATCATAGCTAGCTCATTCAAGCATTTTTGAGATACTTTCGTGATAACATTTTGTCTACTTACAATAATTGAAATCAAAGCTTACGAATAACTAACACAAAGAATTCAAATTTCATTATCACTAAAAAAACAAACAATTTTTCATGTACAATTTCTCTATTTTAGTATATAATTATAGTGTATATACAATTTTTCCATTAAAATAAATTAATGATTAATCTTAATTTCTCTATTTTAGAATTATAGTATATGTTCAAATAATCAAATTTTAATTAGAATACCACCAATTAACGACAAGTCACTCATTTACATACTTAAAAGCTCAAAAATTTCAATTATATTATCAAAATAGCAATAACTCATAAAGTAAAAAACATTTTTAAAAAAACATAATTTTTTTGGGGGTAAATGGAAAGGACTGTAATAGAAATCTTACTTTTGTGCTTTTTCTTCAAATTATAGAAACTAGAAAGAGTCAAGCCAATGTAGATTATCTTTGTCACTCACTGTCTCACCCTGTCTGATCTGTTAGTGTTAAATTAGGGGTATTTTTAAAAAAAATACTCATCAGTTTTCAAATTATTATCTACATTTCTTTTCTCGTCCGTTCTTAAATAATTGTCTTATTTCAAAACCTTCCCTTTTAAGAAAACATTTTTGCCACTTTACCCTTACTTTTTCTTTCTACTTAAATTATGGTCTCGTACTCAAGAGCATTAAAGGAAAACACACATTTCACCAATATTTATAATACCGTCAATTCGTTTTTTTTAAATGGTGGGTCGAATGAACCCAGACAATATTTTAAAAACATAGGGAGTAATAGACAAGATTTTATGAGATTTAGAGGCCTAAAAAATATGGGATTTTTTGGGGGCCCAAGGCCATGACCTCACTTGGCTTATGGAAGGACCGGCCATGTGAGCAGAAGTTCACTCGCAGCAAGCATACCAAAGATCTACTCGATTAAGAGCATAATCGTTTAAGTGGTGAACCAAATTAACTCGGTAATTGCCCACTCGTCTCAAACGTGGACCATGTGTCACCTTGTAACTGGTTTAACGTGCTTGGCAGTTAAGGCTAGTTGCTCGACAGTTATCATCCTTGGCTATAAGAGCCTCATTTTAATAAGACACAAGGTACGCACACATTTAACACGTCTAAAACTCTTCTTGTTCAATTGTGAAATATGATCGCACATTGAAGTGCATTTGTAAGGAAAGTCCATGTCATGATCTAATTATATGTTTGGAGAAATTGTGGACCGGTCTACTTTTTAAAATATTTAATCGTTATAGTATTTTTTTTTTTAACTGGAAAAAGTCTTTTTTTGTGGCAAAATGACTACGATACTTTTAATGAAATGTATGTGCACTACCAAGCTCGTTGTTTTTGCATCGCGATACAATTAAACTAGACAATTAAACAATTGAACCGCGATGCAAAATTAAGGTAATGAAATTTATGAATCGCGATTCAAAAATAGACTAGGAAATTAAACCATTGAAACGCAATATAAAAATTAATGCAATGAAATTTATGAATCACGGTGGAAAAATAGACTAGGAAATTAAACTTTGAACCATAGTGCAAAAAAATGCAATGCAATTATGAATCACAGTGCAAAAATAGATTATGAAATTAAACTTTGAACCACGGTGCAAAAATAATGCAATGAAATTTATGAATCGCGATGGAAAAATAGACTAGGAAATTAAACTTTGAACCACGGTGCAAAAATAATGCAATGAAATTTATGAATCACAGTGCAAAAATAGACTAGAAAATTAAACTTTGAGCCGTGGTGAAAAAATATTATCTAATTCATTTTTGCACCGCGATACAAAAGCGTAAAGAACCAATTTACATCATCCACCTTCTTCTTCAATCTCCTTCGTTATAAGTCTTATTCTTCTTCCTTCTACGCCTTCGTCTCAACTGAAAAATCCTTCAACCCAACACAAATCTATTATAGCTTCGTATTTCATGAATCAAAAAACTCGTTTACCTTTCAGGGGCGTTATCACCGAACCCCCACGAAGGAGCGATACCCCCTCGACCCCCTGCGACCTGATCGAGCAGGTCGATTCCCGTTTCGTTGAGCACAATCATGATTTTTGAATCTAAAGTGTGTTGCCGAAGTTATTGAAGAAGACGATGACATTTTTTGAACAATATTTGGAAAAGTGGTCTTTTATGGTTGAAAAAAAATAACGGTTGAATTTTGAGATTAAAAACTTTAAAAAAATGATCAACTAGAATTTTATCCTATATGTTTCGTTGTTTGAAGCCCATTGCAATCATAAAGCCCAGACATCCTAACATTTGTTTAGCCTTGATGGTGGAAATTCGGCCACAAAGTACCCCGTTAATTAAAGAAAAAATTACGGGCTGGTACATTTTTTAAAATTTTTATTTGCTAAAGTATTTAATTTTTTAATCATAAAAAGTCACTTTTGGACGAGAAAAGACTACGTCTCCCTTAAAGAGCACGAGATGCGTATAACGCATAACTAGCCTCTTAATCGTAGTTTATAGTTGTATATATCGCGATGCAAAATCTATACTTCAAATTTAATTTGTACCGCTATATATAATAATGTTGCACCGCGATATAAATTTTTGTTTACATACATTTCTCTATTCAAATACTGAGTAAATTATTATTTTTGTATCGTGGTGTATAGTTTTTATATATGACAGTGTAAATTCTATATATAAAAACTATTAACCGTGATATATAAAAAGTTGTACCGCGATACAAATATCTACTTATTTCAATTTTTCTATTAAAACTTAAATAATGTAAAAGGTAATAGATATTAATTGTTATGAACACTGGTTAACAACATATGTGCACCGCGATATATCTTTCAAAATATTTGAATCGCGGTTAATATATTTGTGAATCGCAGTGCAAAAATATGTAAAATTAATTGATTAAGGAAACTTTGCACCGCAATAAATAAATTTTCACTTTAAACTTTGCACCACGACATATAAATTTACTGTAAAAAATATTTAAAAATGAAATTTTGAATCGCGGTGTAAAAATATGTAAAACTAATTGATGAAAGAAACTTTGTACAGCGATATATAAGCTTGTACTTTATAAACTTTGCACCGCAATATATAAACTTGACGTAGCATGTCTATTACTCATTAAGAGTATCGCAATCTTTTTGAGTCCAAAAATATATATATTTTTTTGTTTTAAAAAATGTATATTTCACCGATTAGAAACTTAGAAAAGTGGACCGAATGAATTTTGCCCACAGTTAAATTCAACTTTCAAAACAAAACAATCAAACCGGTTCAAACATATCTATTCAACATTCAATGAGATTATTTAAATCTTTCAAACCACCTAATCAAGAATTTACACATGAGGTTGGAATCTTTTTTGGCGAATCAATTAATTGGAGCTTTAATATTATTCAAAGAAAATAGTCGGACGTGAGGGAGAGAAAAAACAATAGTGCTAGGTTGTAATAATAATTATATCATTATTGTTATTACTAAGTTTTAGTAAAGGGCAATATTGTTTTTCATTAAAATACATTTTGTCTTCACCAATATTTAGTGGTAATAATAGTTGTAGAGATAGTGGTAAACATAACTTTATTGGAGAAAAAATACATGCAAAAAACCTTGAAACCATCTAGACAAACACGCCCAAATATGGAATGCTCCAATTTTTCATGATAAGATGAAATTTTTAATATCATATTTTTAATTTTTTATAATTCTTTTAAATTGTATGTAAAAAATACAACACGCAAGAAAAATCCAAGACGAAAGAATAAAAAACGGATTCTAAATGAAATCTTGATGATATTTTTATATATGTGGACTCTTTAATTGAAATATCCTAAAATAGGATAGTGAATTTTTTGTCCGGAACGAAAGGGTATTCTATAGCTAAGATTTGGAAAGGATAATTTTTTTTTATTTTTAATCCCTCAACTTTTAAACTTTTATATTCTTCAGGTCCTATATTTCAATATTTAGCTAAAAGCTTGCCGTTAACATCAAGATTTCGTGTCACAAAAAGAAAAGGTAAATCAAGAGTAAGCATTGCCCTCATAAGCAGAACTGCCGCGTGGAGTCCTAATTTTTCCTACCCTCATCTTCAAACCACAATCTCACATCTCATCCTACATTTTTGGTGCCTGCGGAAGTGAAAAACCTTGAGTGTGTGTGTGTGAGAGAGAGAGAGAGAGATAATTTGCAAGTGTCCTACAAATTCTCTCGAGCGTTGACCCAAAACTCTCGCTCTCTCTCTCTCTGTTATAGAAATGAGATATTAAAGAAGAACAGGGTCCTTTATAGAAATGGAATGTGCTAGTATATATTTGATCTCAATTGCTTTTCTGGTCTGTTAATCGATTTTGGAAAAGACTTAAAGGGGCAAATGTAGGATTGCTTGTTCCTGAGATTGTGATTTTGGAGGACCCTACCTTTTCAGAGTTCGGATCCTCTATTCCAAAATTGTATTTCATATCCTATTCCACCATTGGATTCTTACACGTATCAATAAGAAATCTTCACAAAAGGAACTATATTGAGCTAGATTTTACGAATTTTTATTATTATGAAAACACAATCAACTTAGTAATTAATTTTGTTTATTTACAATTAACACGTGACAAGAATCCGACGATGAAATAGGAAATAAAATACAATTTTGGAATAGAGGATCCAACTCACCTTTTCAAGTCCTTGACTCCTTGGTTTAGCATCCCTTCCCTTTCCTTTATTATGCTTCTCGTTTTTTTATAAGATACTCGTATTCTCTAATCTCTACGTTACAATTTAGATGTTTCAGTTAAAGATTCAATCATATAAAAATATGTTTACAATCTCTTTCATATTTCAACATTACACTTGACATGTGATATTAACATGACGAAGGATGGTCAAGGCTGTATCAGAGAAGCGTAAGAAGGTGATGGAGCCACTGTACGATCAGCTCTCTTCTCGGAAGCCAATTGATTTATGTGGCAAGGTACGTAACTAAACGATTTTTTATCTGGGCAAGACTGCTGTTTTGAGAAGAAGGCGCTACATTCAGCTTTACTTCTCTGCGATGGCAGATCCAACACGCAGTTCATACTCAAATCAAGAACCTTTCTACTGATCAATTTCCTGCATTCTGGCCCAACCTGCGTAAAATAGTTAAACTTTAAGCCAAGTTCAAACAGGTTAACACTACCCAGCTTGCAAAGGCTCTCCGGTACTTCGCCATAGAGTTTGTTGTATGATAGGTTGAGCTGCTGCATTTTTCCCAGGCACCCAAAAGACATGGGTATTGGACCTGTCAACATATTCTTGCTGGCATCAAAAACAGTTGCCTTCTTCAACTTTCCAATCCCATATGGGAGGCAGCCAGATAATTGGTTGTTCAGGAAAAGTACTTCACGTAATACATTCGATGGTGCTTGACCGATGCTTTTTGGGATTGGACCGGTGAATTTGTTGTTTGCTAGATTGAGGAAAAGCACCGGAGAGGTTCCCAAACTTTGGGGTATTTCTCCTTCGAAGTTGTTGTTGTTGATGTAGAGAAGATCAAGGTCCAAGGTGAATACTTCAGGTGGGACCCTCCCTGATAGCCCGTTGTACCTGAGGTCCAACACGGTCAAGTTGGTGCCGCCTAAAATGGCTAGTGGGAAGGCTCCTGTGAGCTTGTTGTTGCTGAGATCGAGCTCATAGAGGATTGAGAGTTTGGGGATTTTGTTAGCGAGGGTGCCTGTGAAGTAGTTGGAGTTTGCATGGAAGATGACCAAGTATTTTAGCTCTTCGATTAAGCCCGTCACGATTGATGAATTTCCACCAAAAGAGAACTCGTTGAACTTGAGACCGACAACTCTGACCTTGCCATCTATTGGGGATTTGTTGCAGATGAAGCCTCGGTACTTGGAGCTGTCTTTGCAAATGTCATTGCCTACCCACGTCTTCGTAATGCCCTTGGGGTCATTTATTATTTTCCTGTATTTTTGAATTACCTGGACAGCAAATTTGAGTTCAGAGAATGGATCACTGGGGGTAGGGGGAGGAGGAGGACTGATAGTTGGTATTGGCGGAGGTGGTGGAGGGGGAGGAGGAGGAGGCGGAGGTGGTGGTGGCGGGCATTCGGCTTCTGGAGGGGGAGGAGGAGGAGGCGGAGGTGGTGGTGGTGGTGGCGGGCATTCGGCTTCTGGAGGGGGAGGAGGAGGAGGAGGGGGAGGACATTCTGGTTGAGGAGGGTCAGGGCAATCTGGACAGTCTCCTTGTTCAGGAGAGGGTGCTGGGGGAGAAGTATAACCACCAATGATGATCTCCAATGCTTCTCTATGGTTTTCGGTATTTGATGTGGAGATAGTTGCTTGGTAGAAGCATGAGAGTGCAATGAAAATGGCAAGTAGAATTGTAGTTGAGAAATGGAAGTCTCTCATATCTCTCTCTCTCTCTCTCTCTGTGCACTGGTGAGTCTATGGAGCGAGAAAATGATGATAGTCTTATAGACAAGGTGCTCGACAAGTGGGTATAAAGATGAAGATTAGTTTGAGGCCAATAATGATGCTCAAATCACATACTAAAATTATCACCCCTATGCCAAAAATTCGCTTTTTTTTAACCAACAAAGTGAAGAGAGTAAAATTCATTTTTAGGGTAATGCAACTACAAATGTAAATGTGAAGCAGTGATATGGATTGGATGGGTCTAAAAGACAAACTAAAAGCCTTATTTTTGGATGTACATTGAAACTAGTCCCCTCCCCTCATTCCCACTCCGCAAGTGGTACTTGAGCCATTGTCTTAGTGTCCTACCCTTACCCTTACCCTAAAAAGTGGGCAACTGCATTGCACCACCACTACTCGTTTGGAAATTTTCACCAACTCCACTATCCAAAAGGATGTCCGTGCATTGTAATGATATGAGACCAACCCTACTCCCACTTTAGAGTTTAAATTTTTAGCAATTAAGAGCATTCCCAATGTTGCAATTTTATATCAATTTTTTATACAATTTTTTAATTGGGTCCCACTAACACCTACATATTTTTTTCTTTTTACACACTTAAAAATAAATCTTCACATTATATATTGTTCTTACACAACTTCTTACACAAAAAATATTAAATTTAACATCAACCCAAATAAAATAATAATCCCTTCCTCCCTCCCCCACTCCCCCAACACAACCGACAGCCACCTGCCACCTCCTTCCATTTTTTTAGGTTCCTCAATAAGAATTTTTTTTCCTCTCTCCCCTTTTCTCTCTCCTTGGTGATGCTCTAAAAGGTAGCGGTGGTTGCACATGTGAAGCTGGACCCCATTCCATAGCTTGGATTTTAGAAGTTGGACAATAGCTCAGCCGCCTAATAATAGAGACTAACTTTATATGCGCTCACTTTTCAATTCATATATAAAAGGAAATGAATAAATTTTGAAAAGTTTTCGTCTTTACATTATAAATTGAAAATATAAAATATCATTAATATAGTTGATTGGATAAATGATTCCAAAATCTCATCATATTCTTATTTAGTATATTAAGAAAAATATGCATAATAGAAACATGAGAGATAACAAAACCAAGTGTTTTTTTTGTTAATTTCTTTGCATCAATATACAGGATAGGAAAAATAAATATGGAATAAAACAACGATTTTGAAACTAAATCATATACACACACTTTGAAGTAAAACTAATTCATAGACAATCAATTAATAATAATATTAACATCTGACAATTTTTTTCTCTATTTCATGATAACCAAAGTTATTATTGTAAAAAAATCTATAAATCGAGATAGAATCAATTTTTTGAGACAACTAGCTACATGTAAAAAAATGGAAACCCAATAATTTCTGATTTTTTTAGTTACTTATACATGTTAAAAAATTAAGATATAAAAAAAGTGGTGATGATGAAATTAATCAACATTCAGATCGAATTTGTTTGTTAGTTGAACTAAATAACGAATTAAAATTAATAAACGAGTTTTGAAGTAAAACATAGTTTTTGAAATATTTTTGGAAATATTAACATACCAACAAATTTTTGGTAAGTTGGTGGTCATAACTTCTGTTGCCGGACTTTCTTTAGGTGGTAATCTCGAGATTCGTCATCGTTGCAAAAAATGCGTTTTTTTTTTTTTGCAATGTGTAGTGAAACTAGGGTAAAAGTGTTTTCTTTTCGTTTATATACATCAACTAAAACAACGTGGTTTTATGAGTATTTACCGGATCGCGATCCAAAAGTTATTCATAACACGGTTTAAACCAAATTTTCTGATGTCTATCCATCAATCGTTTGAATTTTTTGTTAATTTTCCTTGACTCATCTCCTAAATTTTATTTTCCATGGTTATATACTATTTTAATTATTTTTTCTTTATGTCTGATTTTTAAATTGAACCATAATACTTGAATTATTTTATAAAAATTACCAATTTTGAAAAGTGTAGTTTTTAAGGTTTTATAACAAAACATGTTAGTATATTACAAACAATTTGTCATTTGTCTGATATTATATGCGCTATCAATATTTTTTAACATTAATGTAACTTTTATTTATATATGTTTATTTATTTGTATATATTTTAATATCATTTTAATACGGTAAACGCATCAGTGTATTTAAATTTTGTTGAGACTCCAGAGTAGAGAATGAGAGAAAGTGAACCTCAATTCCATTGTTTAGAATTGGAATTGTGGACTTCAATGTAAATTTTATTGTTTATATCCAGGAAAAATATTAGAACCTTGAATTGAACTGAAATTCTTAATATTTTTATTCTATAAATTGATTTTGTTTCTCCAAAGGTAAAACATTTTTAAACCTAAAGACTATTGATTTTCATTAATTTTTTTATTTCTATTAATTTGTTTATACATTTAGATTTTTAATTGAATTCTAAATGAGAGCCAAACAAAATAATTTTAATTTTAATGTTATAAAATTATGATATTCAATTCTACACATCGAACTCATAATCTTTATGTTACAATCATTTGTGTATTTTATTAGCACTAAAGTTTTAACTATTGTTTTGATATGAATATAAGCTTCGTGCATCGTACGAGTGCTTTGATTATAATTTTATATGATTAACTTCAATTTTTATCGTACAAAGTAAATTGTTTTTGGTCAAAGACATGTCACTTCGATATCAATTTAAAGATATATTAAAAAAGTTATTGTTTTTATTAACATAATTTTCTATACTTTGTTTTATATGCATATTGAACTCGTGATTTTTTCATATAATTATTCGGTTATATGGTTTTCATTAAAATTTTAAAATTGTTTTATTTATATTAATATTGAAATGTGCATTACACGGTTGTGTCATAGTATATATAAAAACAGAAGTGCATAATTTTTAGAAATTTCCCGCCAAAACTCACTTTTCAAAAATTGAATCACTTATGTTCTGTTTATGTGTATTTTATATATTTTTTTGAACTTGAATTTGAGAAATATCATTTAATGATGTTGACAGAAACTATTCCAATTGAGTTTACTTTTTTTATTTGAAGAATTAAATTCGGAAATGACATATAAATGACATATAACTAATTATATACCAAAATCATATAACTATTAAATATTACACAAAAATAAAGTAGAAATCAAATTTCTAGGCAAGCTATTCATAAGTCAGACAAAGTCCATGTGCATATAACTAATTACAAACAAAATCAATATATAAAAATAATTCGTAAAAATGGTATTTATTCAAAAATATTGAATAGCTTAGAATTATTATTATTATAAATAAAAATATTTACGATTGTTTTTAATACATCTTAAAATATAATTCTATCCTATTTTTAAAAAACAAATAAAAATTACAGATGGGCCTGACTTTTTTTTTTTTTTTTGAGTCTGTTTTAATTTAAATTATCACTAGATTTTGTGTTCGTGCTTATGACACGGTGTCAGTATGGAGCATATTCAATGTATGAAGCGGACAGTATGTAAATGAATTGATATATGTTTGGAATTTTGTAAATATCAGATGAATGCACACTACACAACTGAAAAGAAGACAAAACTCAATAAACTAAACAAAAATAATACATTTTATGATGGTCCATTACAAATAAGTTAGAATATCGAGAACTTTATGTCATGTTCAAATTAGAGTGACATTTTCCCTCTTTTTTTTAAATTATTTATGTAATTGAAAATTGAAATGTAATATATAAGTTATGTTGTTGAAAGCGATACATGTTTTTTTTTGTGGTTTCAATTAAATAGTCATATAAAAATTAAGATATAATTTTTTTAATTACATCACATCAATGAACAATACATATATATTCTAAAATCTCAAACTATGAGTTAAATTTAAGCGATACATAATCGTGAATATTTCAATTGAATTACATATTTTGAAATCTCAAACTATGAGTTAAATTTGAATGTTGGAACTCAAATAATGTTGTTTCGTAACATAGTCTATTCACTTGAGTTATGCAATGACACAAGATTAATTGTTATAAGGCTAAGAAATCATGTTTTAGAAGGTTGAGTTCTTTCAAAGGGCAATTCTGCTGGTACTCTTTTTATTCCAAAAATATCACTGATACTATTTGATCCTAGAATTTCTTTCAAATTCCAGATAAAATATTTTTTATTGATTATGTCTTGCGCAATGTCTATGAATAAAAAGTAAAAACCATGGTAAGTCATTGTCTAATATAAGACTTCATTTGAAAACATGTTTTTGCTTATCTTAAGTTGTATGTAGCTTTGTCTAAAATTACTATGTAATATTTATAATTGCAATAGTCGTAGATATTGAACGAAAATTATTGTATATAAAAAGTATTCCAAAATTTATATTATTTTTTCAAATTTATAGATTTTTCTATATTTAATTTTACTGTTTATTATTTTTTGTTTATTTTATTAATATTAAAAAAATTAATTACATATTATTCAACTTTGATTTAGTATATAATTTTATACACATATACAATCGGTGCAACGCACGAGTGTATCACTAGTTACTCCACTAAATAACCTTCATTTGCTCGGACCAACTATGCTCATTTTTAATCATTGTATAATTTTGGTTTGAATGTTTTTTTAAAATTTTCATTTCGTCATTCAATTTGATTTTTTTTTGGCCAAGATTTCATCCTCATGTCATTACCATTACATTTACCGTCTAATATTTTTTTAATACAACGAAAATACTCATACTAAGTTGAGGGACCAATTTTTTTGTATGTGCTCGGGTATTCCATTTTTCTAAGTTTTGTAAGAAAACAATTGATAGATTTGGAGAAAACAAAACCTTTTATAAACAGGATAGAGGGATTAAAGTTGAGTTTTAAAAATATGATATAATTTAAAGGATTAAATAATTATTTGGTCCTTGAACTATCCAAAAGCTATGTATTTGGTCCAGTGACTTTTTTCGAAATGTGTTTGGTCCTTAAACTCAGTTTTTGCTAAGAGATTCCCCCCTCACGGGGTTATAGTCAATTTTTTTTGAAATCCCAAATTCGCCCTTTAACTCCTTCATCCCTTAACTCCACCGACATTGGCTACATACACAAATCAATCCCTTCATCTCCCCCTCTTCTCAACAGAGACAACCAAAGTCTAGAGTGCCTTGCCTCTCGTTTTCTCTCTCACACCCCATGGCTCCCTCATCTCTCTAAGCCAAATCGGTCCCTCATCTTTGTATTCGTTCTGGTCTCTCTATCTAGTTCGAGCCAATCTTTCATCTTCACCCACTCTAGTCCCATCTTTGGTCACGTCATTTTCTTTCCAACCAACAACCTCATCTGGTCATCTTCAATTGCTCAAGCCAAGTCCAGCATCTACAGTAGGTGGACCTACGCTACTATTTCCGTCGCAACTTATTTACCGTCCAAGCAACCCCATCTCAATTCCCTCAACTTTGATGCCTAAAATCAGATATGGATAAAAGAGCGTTGGAGCTTCGGGTTTGAAGGGGAAGAGAGAGGAGTTCAAAATCTAAGCCCTAGGCTCGTATTTGTGTTTGTGCAAGAGCAATTAGGCACTGGAGACAAAGGTGCTTGACCGGAGGAGAAAGATTACGACCTGCATTAGTGGGTCTTTGCCAAAGCTTGTGCTTGAGATGGCGGGCGATGAGGAGAATGAAGGAAGCTAAAATCTGGAAAAGATAGAGCACAGTTAGAGCTTCGGGTTTGAAAGGGAAGAGATGGGGATTGAGGACCGATGCTTGGCGGTCTAGGATCGAGATGGAGATAGCGATGATGATTATTGGGTTTGCAGAAGAGAGGCCCTGCTATGGCTAACTAGTATTGAAGGGAGCAGAAACGGCAGCTGAGAGAGAGGTTTGGTTGGCTAGATTTGGGGTAGAGAAGAGTGTTGTCGGGGTTGACATTGGGCGTCGGTGATGAGTGGGGATGGCGCTCTGTTGAGAAGAGGGGGAGGTGAATGGATTGATTTATGTATTAATGATGTAAAGTCATACTTGGGGGGCTGGCTCTGTAAAGTCATAAGAAGCCAATGCCGGTAGAGTTAAGGGATGAAGGACTTAAAGGGAAAATTTGGGATTTCAAAAAAAATTGACGGCAAAACTAACGGTAACCTCGAAGGGGAATCTCTTAGCAAAAACCGAGTTTAAGAACCGAACACATTTCGAAAAAAGTCGCTGGAACAAACGTATAGCTTTTGGATAGTTCAGGGACCAAATAATTATTTAATCATAATTTAAAACATAACTGAGGTTTACTATAAAGGTAAACATGTTAATTACATCAATTAGGACTCTCTAACCTATTAATCAACTTTCTTCCCCTGAAGTCTTTCCCCAGTCGAGAACCCTTGTTAGAGTTTCATTTACAAGGTAAGACTCAGATGGAGTCAAGTGGATTAAACATGAGAAGACAATTTTTAGGGTTGCTCAAATAAAAAGATATCTGAGCAATAGAGTGCAAAGCACTCGACTCTTCAAGATGAGCGTTATTTGCACAATCACCGGCTCTTTCAATGGAATGCAAGTCAGATGATATGAATGCAACGCAGACAGACAGT
This sequence comes from Codonopsis lanceolata, assembly GCA_013146195.2. NCBI lineage: Eukaryota > Viridiplantae > Streptophyta > Magnoliopsida > Asterales > Campanulaceae > Codonopsis > Codonopsis lanceolata. The sequence continues at coordinate 106,249,254 of CM028379.1, read as the reverse complement.
TCTTCCTCTTCCTTGGACATCTTTAGTGATTTGTCTTCAATGGGATCTGGAGTGCTTGATCTCCACCAAAGGATTGGATTTCTAAGGCACTGTAGAGACTGAGTTCTTTGAAGGGAATATAAGAGTTCAAATCAAGAAAGGGGCTTCTTGAGCAAGACACTGTTCTTTATCTTTGTAGCTTTTGTAGATCACTCTTCTTTTCTTCTTACATATCTTGATTGTAATTCACAGAAGGTGATTTGCAAGGGTCCGGTTGTTCCATAATGAACTTCGGGATAGCTTGATCAAAGATCTTGAGATCTGAGGATCACAAGCTAATCATCGCTCTCATCGCTTGTTGAAGAAGGATGAAGGAGTTTCTTTTATAGATAAAGATCAATAGATCAGTTGTGACTATCTTCGTTTTGATCTTGTATCTGTTCGAGAGATGTTGTCTAGATAAGATTTCTTTCTATAGACCATAGGATAAAGATATGGTGAAGATATCTCACTGAAAAGGTTTGTCCAAAAGATCAGACTGAAAGGATGTGTCTCTGCAGTGTAGGTCTGACGAAAGTCGCATACTGATATTTGGCTTTCCAATAAAGTAGATTCTTGACTTTTCAGACCAAATGTAGAGAGAGAATATCTTTTGGATAAAGTAAAGTGATATCCAAAAAGAATGACTTTCGAGGCTTGAGCACTTTATCATTTCTAAACTGCTGCAACCTTTCCCTATAGCTTGCACGTAGAGATAAAGTTTGCTGATAAGATGTTCTTAAGGTAGTCTCCCAATAGACAAGTGTGCTGCTTGACTTAGTTGATGGAGGAGCAATAAAACTACATCAAGTTTGCGAGTGAAGAGTCTTCAGGAAATGTATCACGCTGGAGCAGGACTACTGGTGCTGGTGCACTGAAGTCACTAGTCTGCTGGTCATTTTATCAGAGTATGCGATGTTAAACAACTTGTCACACTAACCGGTACGCATCTCTTTTAGTCGCTTGTTATAACACGCAGTAATGGAGGCAAGCAAATCAAAGTGTTCCGAAATATGCAAAGGAATAAGTATTGATTTCGCAGGCATATTCCAACACGTTTAAACAAAATTATTAAATATGAGTTTTAATCAATTCACAGTTCAAACCCACTTAATATATAATATGAAATTTACGGTGCTCACCATTCTTTTTGAACCTTCTTCGAAAAAATCCACAAAAAACAAAAGGCCTAAGGAAACTATCATAATCCTCTCTTTCAAGGTCCCAATCCTTGATTAACACCAAGATCTCCAAGCTCCAGAACGAGAGATCATATATCTGACAGCTAGCCATGTCAAAAAAGATCAAGGACTTGAATCGCTTCACCGGCTTTGTTACGAGGTTAGGTCTCCCTGTGTTGCAAGGGTTTGAGCATGTGTACGCTCAATGGCAAAAGAGAGATTCAAATCTTGAGTTTGATTTCCATTTCAATTGTGGTTTTGATTTTAGATCAAAGTTTCGTTTCGATTCAATTCGATTTTTTTTTTTCTATTCGATTTTAGATCTCGATTTCGAAAGAGACATTCAAATCTAAGTTCCTCCTCCTAACTCCAAGTTCAATTAAATCCCAAATTGAAATAATCTAATTTGACTTACCTGGGTTGGGGAAGAAAGGGAATGAATAAAGCTATGTTCAACAAGAAGGAAGAAAAATAGGGGAGTAGAGGGAAAGAGAGGGAGAGAGGCAGTAGTTGGGTTTCTAAAAGGTAGATCATGACTTAATTTTTGAATTGACATATTAAGCCCCTCTATTTTGCACTTTTTGAAAACATAAGAAACTTCTTAGTGTAAGGATAGTTTAGTCATATTAAAAATATTTAGATAATAAATGTAACGGTAATGATAAGCGGAGGAATCTGATCAAAAGATGGAATTAAAGGACCAAATGAATAGAAAGAAAACATTCACGACCAAACTTAAAATTTCGTATAAGTTGAGCCGTTGAGGGACCAAATTCTTTAATTTTCAACCTTTTTATACTTCCTTTATGCTTCATTCGTGGGTGGGTTGATTGTTGATTCTGAATTAAGCCCCAGCTATTGCGAGTAAGTACTGAACTGCCGGGGCCGAAATTCCCAAATTTGGCATCATGTGTCGGACACGTGACCTCACCATGTGCAAGGCATGCAAGCAAGACATGTGCATGACACGTGAACACTTCAATTGCAGCAATCAAAGGTTGTAACTTGTAACCCGGGCAGAGGTTCACTCGCTGCCTTGACTTGATCCAATTATTTGTTTCGTTTTTGACAAGCTGACATCCTAACATTTATTTAGCCCTGATTGTGGAAATTTGGTCACGTCAAGTACATGACTTCAAATCATCTGTCCCGCTCTCTGTCACATTTAATGTCTCATTGAATCTCGACTGTACACATTCCTTGTTATTTTTAGTCAGTCTTTTTTTTATAAGAAAATATGTAAGGCTGAGATTCAATGGGACAGTGAATGTGACAAAGAGCGGGACAGATGATTTGAAACCCAAGTACATTGCTCTTTCTTTCTTTTTTTTAATTTCTTTCAACAAAATGTGTGATGTTTCCGTGTAAGTTAAATTCAACTTTAAAAACAAAACATTCAATGAGATGATTTGAATCTTTCAAACCACCTACTCAAGAATTATTCAATAATTATCTCCGACCATAGATATCAAAATTTGATATAATAATAATTTTTAAAAAATATATATCCAACCCATATCATAATTTTAAAACAAACTTTAATTATTAATATACAATAATTTACCAACACATTATTATGATATAAATATATGATCAAAAATAAGGGTATTAAAATTAGGTGTGATACTATAGAAAGTATCAAATTTAGTATCTTCTTCAGTACCGCTATACTACACCTAATTTTGATACTTTTTACTTTAATTATTTGAGAGCATAATACTTTTACATATATATTAAAATTTGATTTTGACCCCTACCATTTGACTTGTCTTAAGATAACTCAACCCATATCAAATAAAACAACAATATTAAATGAAAAATAGAGAATGAGTAAAGATGGAATTGGAAGAATAAGAGATTCGAAAAACCTAAATTTTTTAATATCATACTTTTTTTTTCTTTTTATATTTCTTTTAAATAGTATGTAAAAAATACAACAGGCAAGAAAAATCCAAGACAAAAGAATAAAAAACAGATTCTAAGTATTACTTCCTCCGGTCCAGGTAAAGAATACCCGTTTGAAAGAAACATTTTTAAAAAATGAGACTTTTAGTAGTCCATTAGTAATAAAATAATATTTTTATGACTTTGGACTTTTTATGTAAAGCTTCTCCAAATGGAATAGTAGACTCTTTACCCAGAACGGATGTATAGCTAAGATTTGGATAGGATAGTTTTTTTTTTATTTTTAATCCCTCAACTTTTAAACTTTTATATTCTTCAGGTCCAATATTTCAATATTTAGCTAAAAGCTTGCCGTTAACATCAAGATTTCGTGTCACAAAAAGAAAAGGTAAATCAAGAGTAAACATTGCCCTCATAAGCAGAACTGCCGCTTGGAGTCCTAATTTTTCCTACCTTCATCTTCAAACCACAATCTCACATCTCAGCCTACATTTTTGGTGCCTGCGGAAGTGAAAAACCTTGAGTGTGTGCGTGTGTGAGAGAGAGAGATAATTTGCAAGTGTCCTACAAATTCTCTCGAGCGTTGACCCAAAACTCTCTCTCTCTCTCTCTCTGTTATAGAAATGAGATATTAATTAAAGAAGAACAGGTCCTTTATAGAAATGGAATGTGCTAGTATATATTTGATTTCAATTGCTTTTCTGGTCTGTTAATCGATTTTGGAAAAGACTAAAAGGGGCAAATGTAGGATTGCTTGTTCCTGAGATTGTGCTTGGTTTCTAACTCAAATTAGCACATTATTTCTTTTGTAATTTCTTTAATAAAAACAGAAAATAGTCCTTAAAATGCTAAAAGTATATATATATTAAGTCTAAGGTACTGTAAAAATCCTGATATTTATACTTGGCAATGAAGTTTATCAAATCTCATGATAACGTATTCAAAGTACCATTATAAGCAAAACTTTGACGCCAAGATAGTTACATCAATATGAAAACAATCATGTTAGATTTACTGCGCACAATTACATTTTGCCTCTTAAGGAGGCCTATGAATACAACAAGACCCTTTGTCCTGATCGAGAAAAAAAGCCTAACATGTGTAAACAGTTTAGATGCTAGAAGTGGGGTTAACAATCTCCCCAAAGAAAACGGTCAGAAGACTTTCCACCATATCATCACATATGAACTGTTAAATAAAAATAAATAATAAAAAAACTAACCTGTTTGGAGTTCACACATCCCATCGCCTGTCTGTTAAATCTGAAGCAAATGGACTCAGGCACCATTTGCATTCACGGATACTTTCTCCACTGGAGTGTCCTTCACATAAAGCGGCATGTTTACACCAAGCTCCCTAAGCCGATCGACCAAACCATAGAGAAACTCAAAACTAAGTATGTTCTGTGCATTAAGATCCTCTCTAACGTGTGGATGGATCCTGAACCACTCACCCAACATCTTATGAATATGTGCACGTATCATTCTCCAAGGCACTGGATATTGCTCACACAGTTTCAAGTACTCTACCACCAAGTCTGCCTGGTCAAGCTTTCCATCTTCACTGCCATCTTCACTCCCCAATGCCCATTCAGGAGTTCGAAATCCAGCAAACAAAGCAGGGTTTTCAAGGAGGGACTCTGCTGAAAGTACTCCATCGGCACCAGTTGCCTCCAAACAACTATGAACATCCTCCATGTGTCGCACATTCCCATTAGCAAGGACTGGGATTCGAACAGCATTTTTAACAGCTTTTATAGCATCCCAATTGGCTCTAATTTTTTTCCCGTCTTTTTCATCTCTTGTTCTGCCATGTACTGCTAGTAAAGCGCACCCAGCATCTTCTAACATTTTTGCATAATTTAAAGTGTCTTGCAAATCTGGAAAGACCCGAATTTTGCATGAGACTGGCACACTAAGGTTGAGGGCTAGTTTTTCCACCAGGGACTTCACTAGTGGAAGCTTATCCATAAGGAAGGCTCCATAGTTTCCTCGCTTGGCAATACGCTGTGGACATCTGCAGACAATGTACATTGTATAACAAACTAAGCTTCACTTATTGTCACAAGAAAAAGGTTAAACACAGCTCAGAGAAGAATAAAAAATAATTATGAGCAGAAGAATATCACAAGAAAGAATTACGATAAACTGCCTAATTAGTACCAGTTACGTGCAAACAGACAGAGTGGTAAGTCGCCGGGGGGAGGGGCGGCAGAGGAAAAGGAACCTCAAATACAAATGATCTTAACAGTCGGAATTAGTACTCCCTAGTCCCTTCATACCGAAAAAAAAAAAAAAAGAGTCACGCTTTCCTTTTTTGGTTTGTCCCCCAAAAATAGTCACATTTCTAAATTTCAAGTTTCAAATCTTCATAGTTTTTCAATTTTCTTCTTTCCTTTCGGAACCATGATATTTATCTTAAGTGTCGTGCAAAAAATATGAGTTTAATGTAATTTAGATGAAATATAAGAATCAAAATTATAATATTCAAAAGTTTTGACTTTTCAAATGTCATCCTTTTTTTGAAATGGAGGGAAATATGATATCCATTTTATGGTTAATAATTTACTTAAAACCCTAAATTTCCATTTATCTTTGATGAATAGTAATCAATCGAGTGATGCATAGCTGAAAAATCATAACACAGAAAAATCAGGGATACTTCTAAGAGAAAACACCATCCACATCTACCACTAAAATTTCTGAATTTATCATCCAGCATGCACCTCACTATTCAAAGTAAAGTCGCAACAAACAAAGGCCCAGGTGTTTCTCATACAGAAGGCTCAGGAACTATGGGTCCAGTTTGAGACAAGGCACCAAGGCAGAGACATATTAGTGTACTATTGACACTAGCTTTTTTTTTTTACTCATCATTTTCCTATGCATGAGAGGCCTGATACCATACAAGAAAGGCCCAAATTGTATAACCCATGTAATATTGTCAATATTAATTACCATATACAGTAACAACATATTTCTCAAACTAAACATGTACCTATTCAAAACCGCTTACTTAAATGTGTTGCCCAAGTGGACTCTTCTTTCCTCAATACATGTTCTAGAAGAAACAAAATGGTCAATGGATGAACTTACAAATACGACATGAAACACACAACACAAGATATTAAACATAACTAGCAATAAAACTGTTGACACTCATACATATCGGTTATGGCATCAATAAAATAAAAGAAATTTACAAAAAATCTCTGTAAACACACAAAACTAAAGAGCCTATTTGTTTCACTATCTACAGAATTTCTTGTGGTAGCTGTATCTCAACCATTGCCATGCCCATGACATTTGATCTTTCTGAATTGCAAGGGTACTAGTTTAGTAAATTAGTAGCAGCCAAGATTCAAACTTAGGCTCCGTTTGTTTCACCAAAAATAACTTCCGGAAAACATTTTCCTCATTTTCCGGTGTTTGGTAACCTTAAGAAAATGTAGTCAACGGAATATAAAGCCTTCTTTTCAGGAAAATGACTTACGGATTCTTTTTCCGAAAGAATCCATAAGTCATTTTCAGTATCCCTCTGCCTCCTTTCACAATTACATATATTTACGTACACATAATATTTCATTCAACAAATAAATTGTTTAGAAATATAAATGGAGTTTGTGCACATTATTTATAAATTATAATTTTAATAAATACTCACTATATCCTAAAATTAGTGTCCACTATAATATTTAGGAATATCCCAAACACTATCCATTTTTTTAAAAACATTTTTTCATATCAATTATCAATTTTTTATTTGTATTTATTTATGAGATTGAAAAAGATGGATTATGACTCATAAGTTGTTTTTGAAGCGTTTGATTTCACTTATGGTAAGATAAGTCATAATGATTATTAAAGTAATAATAATAATAAATAGAATAATAATAATATTAACAAATAATAATATATGAATAATGATAATAGTAATAAGAATAATAAAAACAAAATGAATAATAATAAATATAATAATAATAAAAATTAATAATGCTAATAATAATAATAATAATAAAATTAATAATAATAATAGTAAAAAATCTAATATTAATAATAATATAGTAAAAACAATCGTAATAATAAGTAATAATAACATAAATAAAAGTAATATTAATATAATATAATAAATACTAATATTAATAAGTAATAATAATAATAAAAGTAATAATAATAATTATTATTATTATTATTAAATAATAATAATCATAAAATTACTATTAATATTAATAAATAATAAAAAAATAAATAGTAATGATAATAATAATTATTAATATTAATAATAAGAATAAAATTAAAATTAATAATAATAATAATAATAATAATAATAATGATATTAATTATACTCATAATAATAATGTAAATCACATTTTGTGATGAGGCTATTTTAGTCTTTGTATTTGAATTCAACACTTATTCAACTTATTAATCAAACACAGACACTAACTTATGAAAGTTAATCAGCACTTTCAAAAAGCTAAATCAAACAACACTAGTTATTTGTCATCGGTCATAAGTCATAAGCAATAAGTCATCGGTCATAAGTAATAAGTCAACGACAAATATCAATAAGCTAAATCAAACAGACCCATATAAACTAGCAAAGACATTGGTCAGGCTCCTTGCAAGTTATATTGATGTTAAGGACAATCCAATATTACCCCAAATTGATGTCAACATAATCACAATATGGTTCCACTCTGCGAGCTGCTTCCAGTAAAGTATCTGGATTATTTGCACAAAATTGGACAAATAATGGACGATCTTCCTGCCATTGTTTTCAATTAATGGTACAAAGAAAATTAGTATATCCAAGAACAGAAGTTTACAAGCATCCTCAGCAACTTAATACACTACTGAAACCAAAGTCTCAAACACAATATATATATATATATATATATATATATATATATACATATATATATAAATCAAGACGGCAAGTATGGAAATGAATCTAGGAGAGAGGAAAGCTCATTAGACAAGATCATATGTTGTGCCATAGAACTTAGGAGATCAAATGATAGGAGTACTTATTAAATTGGTGTCACTAGTATTCTTGACAATTGTCCGTGGGGAAAAATTCCCTGAACCTATCCATGAAAGAGCTAAACATGTATTCTAGTCAATTATCAGTAAATTACACTCTAATAGCACCGTGGTTGTAAATGACCAATAAAAGGGGTGTAATTCTAACAACAATAGAAGAGGTAGTGTCTGTCCGGATAAAATCTAAGCCTTGAAAACCAAATTCATAGGCTTGCCAAGTTGAAAACCTATAACTAATTTTCCATGAAGTATATTCTAAGGCGTGAACACTGAATACCATGCTCTAAAACATGTTAAGGAAAAAGACATGAAATGTGTGAAAGAAAGACAACCTGAACAAAAATGCCAACTCAATCAAGACATTAATATTGGAACTTTTCACAATAGGAATTGTTAACAAGTACCCACAAGGTTCTGCTTAAGCACTTACTTGCAGAAATATACTGCTTTGGGAACACTTACTAGTTACTAGTAGTACATTGGAAACATTCCCCACTTATAGATTACTAGATTACCATTCCTAAAAAGAAACATTTGTATAGACAAATTCACGAGAAGTAAATGGGGGCTCTAGTTAGCATGATAATAAGCTCCCGACTGAGAAACTCAATGAACTACTAAACCATAAAACATTAACGAGGTCGGCTACTAGCCATCGGAAGCAACAATTATACGAATGTAAATGAGCAGGTATTAGTACGTACCTTGCAGGTTGTGAATTCCTGAGATCGATACTTCTCGTTCTCACTGAAAATACGCGAGTGAAGCATAGGCGTGTACGCAGCTTCAGCGCCGTACTTGCGACAAAGCAATCGAAAAGGCAGCTCGGAATTATCAACCATGGGTGCCACAATCAGCTTGGGTTCCCCCAATTTCTTCCAATGTGCCCAAGCTCTCTCAATTCTCGACTCACCCGCCAAGTACCCATTCGGACTACCCAGATAAGAAGCCAGCGGTTCGGGTTGCGAAGAACATTCCCGTTCTACTTGCTGGTTATTAACACAGAGGGTGTCTTCGTCGGGGTCTTCAGGGGGAAGTGAGGAGAGAGAAGTTAGGGTTTGTGTGAGGGAAGGGCAGGCCATGAATGGATTGATTGAGAAGAGAAGTGAGTTGAGATTGGTGGAGAGGGAGAAAGTGACGGCGGAGAATTTGAATCTCATGCGGAGGAGATGGAGGCGATGGGAACGGCAATTATACCCATAGCCGCCACCTGCTTTGTTGGAAGAAAGTGGAGGCGCGTTGTATTTGGTTCGGTTTGTGTTTTTGCAAAGGATGCTATGTAATCCGGGTCAGTGAGTGGTCGGTTGAATCCGACCCTAGTGAGTGGTCGGTTGAATCCGACCCTAGTGAAATATCACAAAATCCAAAAATGCTCCTTTCATAAATATTCTGGCAATGAGTTTACCTGCTATTTTATAATGTTTCATTTTAAGAATCGATTTTTAAAAAATTATTTTTATGATCTTCATAATATTCTAATTTTATTTTTATATTTTTTATTAGCATATTGATTATGCTTAAGTATTTTTATAATTATAATCAACTTTAATACTAATTATATATCTATTAATAATTATATTTTTCAAACATGAACTTTTTTTGTGCAACAAAGGGAGTATCTTTTTTTTTATTTGAGAAACATAAATAGTGACATTTGTTTCATCCAAATAATCCATATTTGAAAAATCTAACAATTAATTAATATATAAATATTATTAGAGTTGGATCATAAATATACAAGATAAAAACTTAGAAAATGTCGCCTTACGAGTATTTTCTGTAAGACAGATCTCGTGACCCGACCAATCATGTGTTGGTGGGTTGAGCGGAAGAGAATGATGCTTCTTCTTACGGATTAGATACCGTAAGACATTCACACAAAAGACCAACTCAAAATACTGTTAGAAATTGGTTTCAAAATTGGTGTTCAACCAATATTTGATCAAGTTTCTAACTAAGTTTCATTTATTGAAAATGGAAATAAATTGTAATTATGAAATCTACATTTTAAGTAGATTAAATTAACGTAGTTATTATCTCAAAACTAATTTCAAGTGAATGAGATGTAAATGCTCATAGTGTGCAACTTAATTCTTGTTGTTTGAAGAGTAAATTGGTATATGAGAAGTCATATCTCACATTGGTAAAATAAAGAGTTTTAAGGCACTTTATTAATGGGTTCACTTGAAGGAGCTTTCATCAAGTACAATATAGTGCCACAGCCGCGCACACGCACGTCTCAGAGTTCGTATTGGGCGCTTTCGATGCGCCCTTTGCATTTCGCACGCAGGGTTGCAACTATTGCCCAAAAGACATCACAACTCTTCGGTATATATAAATAGCCCCTTGGTTTGACAATTCATAACACCAAAATCTGAAATCATAATATATTGTTAGAATAATAGTTCATATTGTTGCATCATCATGTTTAAAGTCTTGTAAGTTTTGAAACGTCAAAGTTCGTTGTGATCTCGTGTTTAAAGTGTTGCTTATAAAGATTGGAAAAGTCGCTGCATCTTAGAGACGATTGCCAAGAAACCGTGAGCACTAGTACGGGGCAATTTCGTCTTGCGAAGATCGTTTCCAACACGAGCTTTGACTACAAAGCTGCTGATTTAATTAAACTATAATTAAATTTCTCCTCCTCTCCTTTTTATTTAAAAAATATTTTGTCATTTGCTATTCCGAGAAAACTATACCAAATAAACAACAATCGCAAGACGAAATTTTGTTTTCTTGGAAAAAGAAATGGCATCAAAGGAACCCGTCAAATCAAGCGATACTACATTTGTTCTTGCTCCCGTCGATGCTCCTCCTCATCCTGTTCATGGAAAGAAACCATCCAAGTTCACAGGTATGGATTTCAAAAGATGGCAACAAAAAATAATGTTCTATTTGATGACTCTTGGTCTGTCAAGGTTCTTGAAAGAGGACCCCCTGCTACGGATGGTGAAACCGATACCCAAAGGCTTAATGCCTTGGAAGCATGGAACCACATCGATCTCTTGTGTAGAAATTACGTGCTTAATGGCTTGGAGGATTCACTTAACAATGCGTACAGTAAAGTGAAGACTGTCAAGGAATTGTGGAACTCCTTGGAGAATAAATACAAGATTGAAAATGTCGGATCAAAGAAATTCGTCATCGACAAGTTTCTTGATTTCAAGATGATTGACTCCAAGACAGTGGCCAACCAAGTGTCTGAGATTCAGTTAATCTTGCATGACTTGGAAGCTAAAGGGATGGTGTTAAGTGAATCATTCCAAGTGGCTGCCGTGATTGAGAAGCTAACGCCTTTGTGGAAAGACTTCAAGAACTACCTCAAGCATAAGTGAAAGGAGATAAAATTTAAAGACTTGATCATACGGCTTGAAATTGAGGAAGGCAACCGGAGAGCGAAAGCAAAATCTCACAAAGCCAGGATGGAGGCTAAAGTAAATCTTGTCGAATCAAGTATCGACAACAAAAGGAAGCGCCTTGAAAAAGCCAAGCCGGGAACTGCTAAGAAGTTCAAGGGGAGTTGCTTCAACTGCGGCAAGGCAAACCACATGGCTAAAGATTATCATCTTCCAAAGAAGGACAATCAAAGGGGCAACCGGCATCAAGCCAATATGACGGAGGATGTTGACATGCTCGATCTCTTTACGGTCGTGTTTGAAGCCAACATAGTAAAGTTGGAAGATAACCCGAGAAAATGGTGGATAGACACCAGAGATACTCGTCACATTTGTGCCGAGAAAGAGGCTTTCTCATCCTACACTCCTATAAGTGGAAGGAAATTGTTTATGGGAAACTCCTCGACTTCCAACGTTGTAGGACTTGGGAAGGTTGTGTTGAATATGACTTCAGGCAAAGAAGTCACGCTCGTGGATGTGCTGCATGTCCCAGACATCCGTAAGAACTTGGTTTTCGGTCCCCTTATGAGTAAGGCCGGATTTAGATTTGTGTTTGAGTCTGACAAGTTTTTATTGACCAAAAATGGTATGTTTATTGGAAAGGGGTACCTTGATAAAGGACTCTTCAAAATGAATGTAATGAATGTTTACCGCCCAGATGCGAAGAATTAAGATGTTTTTCTGTTTACTTTCTGGATAGTTCTAATTTATGGCATGATAAATTGGGACACGTAAATTTCAACTCGATTAAAAGGTTAGTGAATCAAAAATTAATACATATATCTAAAATAGATTCACACGACAAATGTGAAATTTGCATTGAAGCGAAAATGACTAAGTCACAGTTTTCTTCAGTAATAAGAAACATGAAACCACTCAAGTTAATTCACACCGATATTTGTGATTTAAAATTTGTGCAAACTCAAGGTGGGAAAAAGTACTTTATTACTTTTATTGATGATTGCACTAAATATTGTTATATATACCTTTTGAAAAGTAAAGACGAAGCTTTAGAAGCTTTTAAAACTTATAGGAAAGAAGTTGAGAATCAACTTAATTTAACAATTAAGAATATTCGAAGTGATAGAGGTGAAGAATTTGTTGCTTCGTTTGAAGACTTATGTTGGGAATCTGGCATAATTCATCAATCGACAGCTCCATACTCACCTCAATAAAATGGAGTTACTGAACGCAAGAATCGTACTCTTAAAGAGATGATGAATGTTATGTTGATAAGTTTAAGCTCACCCCAAAACTTGTGGGGGGGGGGAAGTCATTCTTTCAGTAACTTATACTAAACCTTAGTGCCCGTGCCTATGACACGGTGCCAGTATATCTGATTTCGTCAATTGAAACGCCAACGTCTAAATAGAAAGTGCGATTTTAAAAAATGTTACAGTTGAGGGGTACATTACTTCAAGTGATAATTGAGCTCTATTGTGATATTATATTAATGTAAGGTTAACGTTTTGTAAGGGGTAATGGTTTAGAAGATTAATATCAGAGTGTGACTGCTCATAATATCAATTAAAGGGGCTGACTTTGTAACATGGTGAGAAAATAAAGAGTTAAAAGTAGATAACTACTCTCACACATGTGAATGTGAAAGTGAATCCCAACCATTAAATTTTTTAAGATAATTTAATCTTAACCTCTAAATAGCTTTAGTCAATTACACATGTGTGAAAATGAGCTCTATTGTAATATATATTCTTAATTAGTTACCATATAATGGTAAAAATAAGACTCCACATGAGTTATGGAACGGGCGACAGCCATCTTATAAATACCTTAAAGTGTGGGGGTGTTTGGCTAAAGTTGAAGTACTTAAACTCAAACAAGTTAAAATCGGTCCTAAGACGATTAATTACATTTTTATAGGATATGCTAGCAATAGTAGTGCCGTTCTGGAAAGAAACTATTAACAGTGAAATAAAGTTCATCATGCACAATAATAATTGGGAGTTGGTTGATCTCCCTCCAGGATGCAAACAGTAGGTTGCAAATGGATCTTTAAAGGGAAGTATAAGGCGGATGGATCTATTGAAAAATACAAAGCTTGTTTGGTTGCAAATTTAAACAGAAAGAAGGTTATGACTTCTTCGACACGTACTCTCCTGTTACAAGAATTACATCCATTCGTATTCTCATTGATATTGCAGCTTTGCATAACCTTGAGATACATCAAATGGACGTAAAAACAGTCTTCTTAAATGGAGAGGTAGATGAGGAGATTTACATGGAACAACTCGAGGGGTTTGTTGCTCTAGGAAGAGAGCAAAAGGTGTGTAAACTTGTAAAGTCAATATATGGACTAAAACAAGAATCTAAACAGTGACATGAAAAGTTTGACCAAACAATGTTGTCAAACGGTTTCAAAATTAATGAATGCGACAAGTGTGTCTACATTAAAAGCACAACCAATGCTTACGTCATAGTTTGTCTTTATGTAGATGACATGTTAATTATAGGAAGTACTCATGATATAATCATGAATACTAAAAACATGTTAAAGAAACATTTTGACATGAAAGACATGGGACTAGCTAATGTTATATTAGGGATGAAGATCTCTAAAGCATCGGATGGAATAGTCCTGTCATATTCCAACTACGTTGAAAATGTTCTTCAGAAATTCAATGCGTTTGATAGCCCTCCACGTGGAGACTTAAGTCCACACTTAGCCAAAAATAGGGGAGAACCAGTTTCTCAACACGAATATGCAAGGGTAATTGGAAGTTTGATATACTTAACCAATTGTACACGTCCTGACATTGCATATTCGGTGAGTAAACTAAGTAGCCTCACAAGTAATCCTAATCAGGATCATTGGAAAGCCTTAACTAGGGTGCTTAGACATTTAAAGTATACATTAAATTGTGGGATACTTTATAATAGATATTCAGCAGTGATAGAAGGATATTGCGATGCAAATTAGATATCTGACACAAAAAACTCCAAGCCCACAAGTAGCTACATGTTCACTATAGGTGGAGGAGAGGTGTCATGGAAATCATCTAAGCAAACATGTATATCCACCATGGAATCAGAATCCATTCCTTTAGACAAAACTGGTGAAAAAGCTGAGTGGCTTAGAAATTTTTTAGAAGATATTCCTTGTTTGAATAAACTTGTGCCTGCAGTGCTAATTCACTGTGATAGTCAATCAGTAATAGGCAGGGCATAAAGTAACATGTATAATGGTAAGTCTAGACACATTCGTCGTAGACTCAACACCATTAGGCAATTGATCTCAAACAAGGTTATTTTTATTGAATATATAAAATCAAAAGAAAACTTAGCTGATCCTTTCATGAAAGGAATCAATCGAGATCAAATGTACACATTTTTTAGGGGAATGAGTTTAAAATCCACAACAAAATAACAATCATAGCGGAAACTTAACCTTGAGAATTTGAGATCCCAAAACCTTGGTTCAATGAGACAACTAAGTTATAAAAGTTCAATTGAAACACTTGGAAACCGTTTCAACTCACGCCTAGAACATCCAAGTGAAGAAACCTGCAACAGTGGTGATGTTAGGTCAAGCCTTTAATGATTCATATACCTAAAAGGTGGAGTATGGCAGGATACTCTTTATATGAGATACTCTTTATAGGAGATCACATATATAAGTGAGAAGTAAAATGACCGTTTCTAGCTAGTAGAAACACTTATGAAACTAAGATATGGTCCAGAGCCGAAATGGATACAACGTGAGAACGAAAAGTGTTAAGAGTTGTCATTGTGTAATTACTATTGTCTCGGTTTACACTAGACAATCAATTAGTACAAAACGTCAAGTTATTAAACGACTAGTAAATACGATATTATTTTATTAAGGAATGTTTAAGGCAAAAAACTACCTATCCCGATGCAATAACGATTCGCTGGAACTTCCAAGTGAGTCTACATACATAGCATGCATTAATAATCATTCATGTGGGATTGTTGAGAATTAGTTTCAAAATTGGTGTTTGACCAAGTTTATAACTAAGTTTCATTTATTGAAAATGGAAATAAATTGCAATTATGAAATCTACATTTCAAATAGATTAAATTAACGTAGTTATTATCTCAAAATCAATTTCGGGTGAATAAGATATTAATGCTCACAGTGTACAGCTTAATTCTTGTTGTTTGAAGAGTAAATGGGTATATGGGAAGCCATATCCCACATTAGTAAAATAAAGAGTTTTAAGACACTTTATTAATGGGTTCACTTGAAGAAGCTTCCATCAAGTACAACCTAGTGGTGTCATATGTATTAGCCTTTGGCTAACACAAGCTATTACGAGGATGGGCACCATCCAAGCCAGAGCCGCAACCGTAGCCGTGCATGCGCACGCCGCAAAGTTCGTATTGAGCGCTTTAGAGACGCACTTTGCACGGAGCTAAGGAGCCTTTCATTTTGTCAAGCTCACGAAGTTTGAAGGGTTCAGCTAGTTAGCTCAACTCGGTTGGCGAGCGGACGACTGAACCGTATAGGTGCGACGCAACCATTCGGCTCAATCAACAGACATGCTGGGTGGTTACGGGCAGTTGGACTCCGAAAGGGTGCATTGATTCGGCTATGGACTGGTTCGTTAAATCTGGACGCAACCCACCAGACCCATGGTTGCAACTATTGCCCAAAAGGACACCACAACTCTTCAGTATACATAAATGGCCCCCTGGTTTGACAATTTATAACACCAAAATTCAAAATCATAATATACTGTTAGAATAGTAGTTCATATTGTTGCATCATCATGTTCAAAGTCTTGAAAGTTCTGAAACGCCAAAGTTCGATGTACTCTCGTATTGAAGTACTGCTTACGAAGATTGGAAAAGTCGTTGGATCTTAGAGACGATTGCTGAGAAACCGTAAGCACTAGTACGGGGCAATTTCGCCTTGCGGAGATCGTGTCCAACACGAGCCTTGACTTCAAAGCTGCTGATTTAAATAAATTATAATTAAATTTCTCTTCCTCTCCTTTCTATTTAAAAATTACTTTGTCATTTGCTAATTCGAGGAAACTACACCAAATAAACAACAAATACAAACATATTTGAACAAAATCAAAATCTTTATACACATTTGGAGGGTAAAGTTGAAAAAAAATTTATAAATGTAGACATAATTTTTTAAAGCGATTTTTTTGAGTGAAACATCTCAAAAAGAAAAAGAAAAAAAGTGAACTCTTTGCTTACCGAAAGAGTACCATTTATCTTGATAATTAATATCTTAACTTAAATTCAACATAAGCAATTATAAATTTACTTCTTCGTAGCTTAAGAGGTCTTTTTTTTATTTTTATTATTATTATTATTATTATTTTTATTATGACTTTGATTGAAGATGTTAAGAGGTTGATCGAAGAATTTGATGGGAAGATACAACATACATTTAGAAAGGGAAACAAATGCATCGATTTTCTAGCGAAATTAAGTATATTTCAGGAGCTACCTTTTATGTTTCTAGTTGAACTCATCTTTGATCTCATCCCTACCGTTAAGGTGGGTGAGGCGGGTATTAGTTTCATTAGGGTCTACTTTTTTTGTATTCTTTCCTCTTTACCAAAAAAAAAAGAGGGGCAAACCAAACCAAGAGTCAAGAAATGAAGAAGCTGGTGGATGGTTTTTGGCCTAGGGGTGACAATTGGGTGTTATCAGTTAATTCAGATAAAACCATTATCTAACCAATATGGTTAATATGTAATTTTGGATATTATCCAATAACACCCATTAAGCTTAACATGTGTTATTGGATATTATCTAATCCTATCCATTAATAAATGGTTATTATCCGGATAACACCCAATAAGTAACATTATATTTTTTTTCAAAAACACAAACACTCACACACTGTACACACACAATACACATACAAAAACACACAGTACACATAAAAAAACATATAGAAACACACAGTACACACACAAACACATACCTTACACACAAAAACACACAGTACACACATAAACATACAATAGCCCCCAAACTTAAGAATTACTAATACCAAATGGTAATAACATCAAACTAACTACTAAAGAGCAATAATTAATCGAAAATGGCTCAAGAATCAAAGACATTATAAAATACAATAAAGGACATGAAATATATATTTCACTATCTTCTTGTGTAGTTTCCACTCTACGTCAATAAAGAGTGTTGTGATGCATATGTATGCATCAGTAGTAGGAGAGCACCACATATCTGATGTCAAACAAATCCTTCCAGGAGCTAATCTCATTATGAGATGCAACCTCTCCCTTTCCTTATTGAACATCTTTTGATGTCAGCCTTCACAGTATTACGAGTAATATACCTCACTTCAAGATTAAGAAAGGAGAACACATTCTTAGTTCCTTCGTGCTCAACATACTGAAAGGTATACTCATGTCGAATAATTGACTTTGACAAAGTTTCATGAACTGCAACTTGATCAAAATGCAATCCCTTTCTTGTATCATCACTTACCACTGGAGTTAAAATCTTCAAAGATTTATGATGTTGAAGACACACAATTTTTAAATGACATCGCATATTTGAGGTTCCTTGTTTCAAATAAAAAACATATACGTTCTTGCATAGTTTACATTTCACTCTTGAGTTTCCATCTTCAAGTTTAGAAAGTTCTTTCAAAAATTTCCACACAGTTGATCTTTTGTTCCTTTGATTTTGGGTGCAATCTTGGCTTGACTAGATACTTAAATTACCATCATAATTCTCATTTTCCAAGGTAGTCTCTTCAATTGAGACACTATCATCCTCCTCCGACGAAGAAGAAGCATCCTCTACAGTCAATATGTCATCCCTTGGGTCACTTTCCATTCCCACTTCTATTTTGGGACGCTCAAGCTCCAAGATACGGTAAAGATCTTTGACTTCCTGAGTTACATATGTCATGCAAAATAACTTCATGACCAAATATCACGCTAAATGCTTAGCAAAGATTAGGAAACATGGGATATTAATCAATAAAAAATCAAATAAGACTACTGATTGCTGCAACAATTCTACTTCTTGTGCTTTTTTATATAATTGAAAGGACCAAGTTGCTCTGGCAATAGATATTCATTATTGGCCAGCATACTAATTATTTTAGTTTAAGATTTTCCCCTTGGAGTGTTGTGTGCCCACTGGAAAGAACCAGTTACATTGTGAGACCTCCTTGACAGTGAGGAGCTGCTGAAAGCAAGATATATTCCCATCTAAACCTGGCCCAAAAACACCAAAATAAAATCCCTTTTCTAGCAATGGATCATCGACACATCTGCTTTCTTATGGCTCAGCAAAGTGTCCAGTTGTCAATTTCTGAGTGATGGAACCAATTTTCAGTTGATAGATGGGTAGTAGCAAACCCGTTATTAGAAGCAACAAAACATGACCTTGATGATTTGGCAATAGAAATTTTACGAAAATACCCTAATGCTGCAAATAGCTTGGACATAAATGGAAGGAACATATTTCATATTGCTGTGAAGCATAAGTGCATGCAAGTGTATGAGGCCTTCAAGAAGAATGTTGCACACAAGGATAAGATGATGGCAAATGTTGACTCTTTTGGGAACACCATGTTACATTTTGCAACGAATCAAATGAACGCATTATTCTTTCTTATGATAACAAATGATAAAATGAATTTTCAGGAGGTTCCAGAGAGTCAGAGAGCCGACGCAGCGAATAATCTTGCATATGAAACGAATGTGAGGCTAAGAGATCCGGTTTATGGATGCATGGGAGTGATTTCAGATTTGCAACAACAAGTTCAAGCTTTACAAGCGGAACTAAATGCAGTAAAGGCTGAGATTTTGAGATACAAGTATAGAGAAACCCATAATATTATTAATCCTTCTTCTCATTTAGTTTTGTTTTCTTCTGGGGCTATCGTTTCAATTGCTAGACCTCAACCTACTCCACTGCCTCCGTCGCCACCACCACCACCACCGCCTCCTCCCCTACTTCGTCGTTCTTCCTCCCCTTCTATGTACACCCCTACATCAATTACCACAGATTATAGTGCCATTTCAAATGGCCATGTAACCTATTTTGGCTAATTTCTAGGTTAATTTCTAATTTATTAATCCTTACATGAACTGTGAGCTAATAACATACAATGAAAAAAAAAAGTTATAAGGAGTTGGTTGTTAGTTATATCAATTATCTCTAATAATTTTGATAAGATATAACATAATTGAAAAGTCTAGATATTGTTGATTAATAAGAATATTTACCTCTTATTGAAAATTATTAGTATATCATAATTATGCTTTCATTTACCTCATTTGTTATCAAAATTATTAACTAGGCATTTCCCTCTCGTCTGGTTTCCAAGGCTTAGCAGCCTCCCGAACGAAGAAGGTCAGTATTGTCATTTCATTTCCAAGAGGTTGAATCAAATGGAAGTGGAGAGATTAAACTGATCAAGACCAAAAGAATAGAGGCAGCTCTGTAGACAATGGTTTTTAACAATTTATGATAACAAATGAAAAAATGAATATTATTTAACAAGAAAACAAGTTGCAAAACGCAGCAAAGCCACACAATATCCGAACACAGTACCCCAAGTCATATTCCATGGTAGCTGAAGCTTTTTATTCTGGAAGAAACAAACTTAAAGAGATAGCTTGCAACCAAACTGACGGATTAGTAGTGCAAAGCTGTTATATTGAGCTTAACAATTGTATAGTCCAGGGTAGGATCTTGCTGGGTAACAAAGAGGTCGGAGAGTACTATTAGAGCTATGGATAGTCTTCCCATTTCATTGCTGCTTTGTATGAATTTTGGCTGTAAGCTAATTTTTTAGTGTGAGAGGACAGTTTGTAGGAGGAGGATTATATAGTTGACGACATCAGTTGGTGGGCTTAATTTTCTCTTAACCCATGCCATCACATAGAAGATTGATCGCAAATTTTTCTTAGTATTATATACACTTTTGCTATTAAAATATGATACATGTAGAGGTGTTTAATTAAAACTAATTAACTTGTAAATTATTGTAGTTCCACCATTAGCTTCTTGACTCCTTTTTGGGCCAGAACTCAGTGGCAATACCATTTTCTTTGAGTCCGCAGTTTGTTCATAGTTTGGTACGTTATCGTGTCAAACTAAATGATGGCTTCCTTTGAGAGACTACCAGCTTTGAAAATTAAAGATATAAATTTTGACTGCACTCGCTACTCAAACAAGACAACCAGACTCAAAATGGAGCAATCATGTACTGTATTCAAATGGCTGCGGTGGCTAAGATTCACGATTTGAATCCCCAATTGAAGCCTTTCCAGAAGTCCGAAGTTAAACTAGAATTATACGCATTGAAATGAATTATGAGTCTAAACTAAGGAAACCAAAATGCAAGAACAAAATAACCCACCGACTAAAGAAAACTCACTAATTCAGAAACACGCATCAAGAATCATGAATTCATGATCACAACAAGCATCCTCTGTTCAAAAATCAACTAAAAGAAACCCCAATTTTAAATTTGTAGGGTTCGAAATGACCAATACCTTTTTGATCGAGGATGTGAGACTAGATCTGATGATGTTCTGATTGTTTCGTCACTTCATCGTTGTCCTCATGTTGCTGGTCCTTTCGCCGGCGAAGCTCTCCACTCTCACTCAATCGTCTCTCTCTAACCAGTTGCTCATCGCTCGTCCTTTTGTTCGAAGACGTACGTGAGCTTGTAGCGAAATTTTCGGCTCTCTCGCTATTTTGGGCTTTTTTTTTTTTTTTTCTTTTTGGATAAAATCAATGGATAACCACTTAAACCAATAGTTATCCATTTTGTTATTAGCTAGTAATGGGTGTTATTCATTAACATCCAATTACGTTAATAAGTGTTAAATGGATAAAAGGTAGTCTTTATAAGACGGTCTTACGAATCTTCATCCGTAAAATGGATTTATCCAGGTTAAATGAGTTAAAATTTAGAAATCTCAATGCAGCCCCTTAATTTTTGAAAATTACAGCACCACCCCTCATGTTTATATATACAAAGAAAAAAAAAGTGTCACTTTTACTAATAACAGTGTCACTTTATAGTATAAAATGTCACTTTATAATATAAAATATGTCACTTTTGGCCTTAAAAGTGTCATTTTGTATTTTTAATGAAAATTATAATTTTTCCCTAAAAAAGTGTTACTTTCTGGGCTTAAATGTGTCACTTTTAGTCTTAAATGTGTTACTCTCACTTTGAAAAGTGCCATTTTTTTATAAATAAAAATCATTACATTTGACATTAAAGTGTTACTTTATAACATTAAAAGTATTACTTTTTAGCATTAGATGTGTTACTTTTAACCGTACAAGTGTCATTTTTCCTTATAAATAAAAATCGTCGTTATTGACCTTAAAGTGTCACTTTTTACTTTTTAGCATTGAAAATGTCACATTTTAGTATTAAATGTGTCACTTTTGGCAGTCAACGTTAGTTTTAAAGTGAAACTTTTTAGTATTAAATGTGTCACTTTTTAGTATTAAATGTGTCACTTTTTAGTATTAAGAGTGTCATTTTTTTGTATTAAGAGTGTCACTTTTTAGTATTAAATGCGTCATTTTTTAGTATTAAATGTGTCACTTTTTAGTATTAAGAGTATTACTTTATATTTTAATGAGAATTATAATAAATTTTCCTTTTTAGTGTCACTTTCAACCTTAAAATATGTCACTTTTGTCTTTTTAATGTGTCACGTTTTGCTAACGGAGCTGATAAAGAATAAAACTTAAAATATAGTGTCACTTTCAACCTTAAAATATGTCACTTTTGTCTTTTCAATGTGTCACGTTTTGCTAACGAAGCTGACAAAGAATAAAACTTAAAAACATCACCGGGAGGTTTTGAATTGGAGTCCAGCAAACTAAATTATAAATTATAAACCTTAAGTGTTTCACTCTGAACCATCTCAACCTCATTCTCTTTGAGAATTATTGAAACATATTATTTATTTATTATGAATTTAGGATCCGTAAGACTGTCCTACACAAGTCTTTACCTATGAATAAAGCCAATAAATCTTTTTTAATTGATATATTAGATAATCCATTGGATTTGATAATATTTTGACACCCATGCTTTGGCCCACCTTCAAAAAGTGAACTTAAGTTCAAAGGGAAGAGGTTATGGCCGTTGACCCGCCTTCAGAAACCTAACTTGCTTGGTCCTAATAAAAAAATTGATTCGCAACACACCCAAATCTATATATATATATATATATATATATATATATATATATATATATATATATAAGAAGAGAAAAATATCCTATCAAAAGTGACTTTCAAATTTAGAAACATTTATAATTTGTATATTTGTCATGTTTTTTTTTTTTGAAAATTGAAATGAAAATCAATTAATGGAGTTGACAACAACTCTTCAGATTCAAATGATTTTACAAATATCTTTAGTGCATTTAATGTGAACAAACTGTATAGTATTTAATATAGTTCAATATGATTTATAAAATGACAAGAAATACAATATCAAAATAATATCAAATATTGAATAATTTATTCTGTATCCGATTTCACATTTCTTTTTTTAAAATTTAATATTTTTTGCATTTGTAATTGGCATATTGGTTTCTAAATCTTCACCACGATAATATAAACTCCCAAAAATAAGATTAAATGATGAAACAGTCGATTCAATATAAATTATTTGCCACCATTATTAATAAAAGTATTGACATCACTACCTCATGAAAGATTTAATATTTTAACTAACTTTATTTAAAAATTATTCATCGATGTAATTAGAAATATAAAAGATGGATGTCAGATAAATTTGTTAATAGACAAAGACAAATTATTAAAAGAACACATGCATTAAATCATTGTTTATCCAAGGAGTATATAAAATGATTGTCAGTCATAGTTATTTGCAACCGTATGAAGTGTATAAACTAAATGCAGTAAATATTTTGAAACAAATCATTTTGTTTAGATGTTTTGAAGCTTAATTTATGAGTAATATGAGTAGTTTTATGAAAAGTTTAATTCTTCTTCATTCTTATAAATTTTGGATTCTTATAGTTCTAAAATTTAAAGATTTTTAAAACCAGTTTGTTGTTCGAGGTGCTTAGGTATTTTCATTATTCTAAAAAATTGTTTTCTATAATTTATAACAAGTTTATATATCAAATATATCAATAAATTATATAACAGTCAGATTTCAAATAATTTACTCTATACAACAGTAATATAAACATACATAATTATGACATATTATGAAATCTACAGACAATTTGATATAAATTAGTAAATAGAAAAAGACAAATTAGTAACCGAATATCTATAATAAATTTACTCTTAACATTTACTTGCCACCGATAATGGTAATAGTCCAGAAAAATAATTATTGTATAAAGTATCAGCATATGCACTACTCCTATTTTCATTCAAATATTTTGTGTTTAACCGTCGAATACTTATAAAAATTCAAGTAATTTTATATGTGAGATCTATAGATCGGACATAGGCTAAGGTTAGATTGAACAAATAATTAACAAATTTTTAAGAAAATAAATATATATCTGACCCAATGGGTGGGAGAGAAGGTAAGACTAGGGGTCACACTTACCTATAAAAAATTGATAAATAAATAAATATATACACATATATGAGATTTTTTCTACTTCATTTTAATCCAACCTGAAGCTAAAAAATAAAATTCTTAATATATTTGTCTAGCCTACATGTTTAAAATTCAAGGTCTAATATACGCAAAAAAAAATAACCTAAATTAACAAATAAAAAATTTAGTATATTTGTTCAGCCTACATGTTTAAAAATTCAGGTCTAATATTTGCAAAAAAATTTAACCTATTAAAGTTAGTTTACAAAAAGTTATATATTTATTCAACTTAATCGGTAATATGTCAAGGTTAATTTGAACTTTAATTTTACAAATATTTACTAAAATATACAGATCTAGGATGTTTTTTTTCCATTTTCATCAGATCTAAAGTAAAAAAGTGTATAACTGATGTTTATTTTTTCATTTTTGTCAAAATTAAATTTATAAAACAAATGTCCAACATAAAAAGTTGGGATCAAATTTTTTTAAATCCATTTTGAAAAACAAATTGGAAAAAAATCATATGCTTAAATTTTTTCTCAGATATGATGGATCTAAGTTTCTATTTTTATAAACTGGTTTTTAAAGTAAAGATGCATATTGATATGTACTTGGATATAATTAATTAACTATAAGATCTG
This sequence comes from Codonopsis lanceolata, assembly GCA_013146195.2. Taxonomy (NCBI): domain Eukaryota; kingdom Viridiplantae; phylum Streptophyta; class Magnoliopsida; order Asterales; family Campanulaceae; genus Codonopsis; species Codonopsis lanceolata. Next base: position 106,224,504 of record CM028379.1, on the reverse strand, counting down.
TATATTTTCCGTACTTAGTTAAATTAAACTCTCATTTTTTTAATAATAATCGAAATTCAAATTTGTATCATACTAATTTCTCTCAAAATTTTATTTAAATAACAAAGAAATATGAGAAACCTAGCTGTGAAATGGTTTCAAGGTATTCAATGTTAGGACCTCTCCCAAGGCACACTAAAAATCTAGACTCAATAATTTTTGTTATTGAATAGTTGTATAAAAATTATGTGGTATAATATGTTATTCCTAATATTTTTGTGTTGGAGATTCTGTTTAGAGTCTGTTATCAATGGTCTGTTATAGGACTTCTCCTAAGATACACTAAAAATCTAGACTCGATAACTTTTTTTATTGAATAATTGTATAAAAATTATGTTGTATAATATGTTATTCCTAATATTTTTGTAATAGGGGTTATGTTTAGATCTGTTATTTCGACTTCAATTTTTTTAATTAGATAAAACAAACAGTTTGATATTTGAGTATTTAATATTTATTTATATATATAAGATAAACATTTGTGCTTTTTTAAGGTTATTTGAAAATTACCAATCCAACATTTAAATGTAATTTTTTGTGGTGCTTTTATTTGGTAGCAAGAAAGATTATCTTGCTATTTTAATATTAGAAATTCAAAGTACAGTGTCATATGCAAGGATAAATACAACTTCATAATTTAAAACCACCCCTTATAGAATTAAAAGTACTAATCGTATGTTTTCAATGATAAATATTATATATAAAGAAGTATTCCAAAATTTATAATATTTTTTAAAAAATATATGTGTTTGGTAGAGATTTTTTATAGATATTACATGTGATTCCAAAAGAAAGTACACAAGACATAGTTCATCCCACTATTAATTCATTGTATTTGTGAAGAGATTCATATGTATTGAGGTTGACAACGAATATGAGATACAAAGTATGGGTCCAACGAGAGTTTCGAATAATTGAAACTTTTTGTCGATTGGATTGCGAAGATTGACGATGGTAAAATTGGTGAACCAAATGATAATTGTGTTTGTGTTGATATTCTCAATCAACTGCTGCTTAAGGAATTCAATAATCCAATCTCTCCAATTGTACATGTAACACCCCGGATTCTTGCATGTGTATTGTGTGCTTGCCTTCATGTTTTCTCGTTGATTGTGAGCATGTTTACTTAGTCTATATATATGATTTAGAAACATTCTTAAGTCATTCATGAAGCTCTTAACATGTTTAGAATCATGTATGCTTACTTGTTGAATCGCCAGTTCGATTGCTTTGTTTTGGCCTTAGCGATTTCCTTCGTTACTCGTATTGCGTGTATTTCGTAGTGCGAAGTGTTCGTTGAGTTCTTGGCCTTGTATTCAAGTCATAACCATGTTTAAACAATCCTTTTCCATGTCCAAGTTATTCTAGTTTGATTGGTGTTTGGTTGGTGTTTGATTCGTTAACCATTCGTCGCATGATTCGAGCCTTGTTCTACCTTGTTCCGGATGTTGTTCGGGTGTGTTTCCGACTTGTTTTGAGTTGGGTTAGACCTTAGAATGGTTTCCCATGAGTTTGGGACCATTTAGGGCATGTTTAGACCAAGTTCAAGGGCTAGACGAGGCGGCCACATCGAATTTTGAGCACTAGCCCGCCTCAAGATCTGAGAGCATTGTAAAAACAAACCCAGGTCCAGAATCCCAGGCGCCCGCCTCAATCGCTGGGAACTACCTACGGATTTTCCCCTGCTTGTTTGTATGCGACTTTTGGCACCCAAACCCCTATCCAAACCTTTTCTAAACCTCACTTAAACCTCCCTAACACTCCTTGATTATGTCCTAACATTAGTAACATGTTTTAAGAGTGGATTAAGAGACCATTAGTGAGCATCTAACAAGCCAAAATCAGATATTTTTACACCACATGAGATTGACACTTGTCCCACTCAGATTTTTAAACCTATATATACCACAATCTGATGTTTTGACCTTCATTCTTCTCCCTCACTCTCCAAGAATGAATTTCATCCTCTCTCAAGTTCTCCCATGGCTTCTTGAAGCTACCTTCTTGGTTCTCCATCATCCCTTCTTCCATTGCTCAAGCCACCTTCATCAAAAGTGTAGAGCTTGAAGAGTAGATCATTTTCAACCGATTGGTTTGTGCTCATCCTATCTTCTTCCTTGGTGAAAGGTAAGCTATTGATTCCCCTTAGGATGTATGCTAGAGTTGTCATGTCCCCCTCTTCTTATGATTCCCATGCTTCTACCTTGTCTATGCCATGTTTGATGATGAGTTGAGTTTGTGAGACTTTTGAATGACATGTTCATCTTGTTGATTTAGTCCTATGTCTAGAATTAAAAGTGTTCTATGCCTCCTTAGGAACAACTATTGTTCTTGGACTAATGATTTTTGACAACTCTTAGAGATTATGAATTCTAGGGTTTCATAAGCAATGAATTGTTCATCCTATTGATTTGGTCCTATGCTTAGAATTAAAAGTGTTCTATGTCTCCCTAGGAATAACTAATGTTCTTGGACCATTGGCTTTTGATAACTTTTGAAATAATGATTCTAAAGTTCCCATGAATTATGAATTATTGATAATTCTTGACTATGGTTGTTAAGTGGATTGATGGCCTAGTCTTCCCTATACGAGAACTTAGAAAAGGGTTTTGGATGCATTTAGCATTTAAACTCTATTGGATGAATTTTTAGAGACGACTCAACAGAGTCAAAATTAGTGAGCCATTGAACAATACCGGCTCAATGATCAATCCCTACGACGTTCTAAACACGTTTCACTAAGAATGATAATTCTAGACTCTTGAATTTGGATTGATTACCATGCTTGATTCTGGATGTCATATAATAGAATGCCTATTTGACATGTTGAGTTCGCTCTTGTCGAACTCAATCCTGCTTGATTGTTGATGAGAATATTTACTTGTCATGAACGAGATCGCTCTTGTCGACCTCATTCCTTACTTGAGAATTTGTTAAGTAAACACTACTTGGCATTTACATGAGTCCAGCTAGCATACCTGTCCTTGTTCATACACGCCTCCACTGTGGCCACGTGGCCAGGGAAGTAACTCCTCGTAATCAATAAGAGCATCATTGGTGTCTATCCCAGGCATCTCCTCGGAAGGTCGATGTACTTACACACATCCGACACCATCACACTCCAGATAACGCTTGTATGCAGGAACTACGTAGCGGCTCGGCTCTCCATATATCCTTATCCTATGTGATTTAATTACGAGCACCTATGTGAAACAATGTGCATCTTGAATATATGATCTTTATGCTTATGTGACGATATCTTGCCTTGTATGTGGCATATTGCCATGACATGCATGATTGATAGCTTACAAGTCTTTATGACTTACCCATTCCCCTTTTACTGCTTTAGATCCTAGCAAAACAGGTCCTTCCCGTTGAGGCTTGCGGTGTTCGTGCCTTGTTCCTCTTTTGGTCCGACGTTGCAGTTGAAGAGGTGGTTTAGATGTCCTCTTCATTTCTTTTGTTATTTTGCAAGGACGATGGGTTAAAGCAAGTCAATTAGACTATGCTTGGGAATTTGTATAGAACTTGAACTTGTTACTTTTATTAGCTACTTGTAGTTTAACACTTGTAGTACTTGTAACCCCTTTATGCCGGCATTGTGTAAGCCGTGCTTGGTTATCTTGTTAATAGTTCACTACGTATAAGTCTTCCGCTGAGCATCCTATTAGCTCTTATCTAATTCCTATCCATAAACTGTTAGCTTGGGTTCCGGCTTGTAGTGTCGCCGATGACTTGGTTTAATTGCTTAACTGTTTTATCAGGTTTGAAAAGTTTTAAAAATACCGGCCTTTTAGAGTCGAGGCGTGCTACGTCTCTAATGTTGCGTCACGTCGTTTTCTTTGCATGTTTATTGTCCACTTGATTTCCCCCTATTTGGGCGGTCCGACCCTCGGTTCCACCTCGGGCCCGGGTCGGGTCGCCACAGTACAAAGCACATATCCTTCATTTGGAAGCAGTCCCGATGATTCATTATTTTTGGAAAAGAGTTATTCTAGATCCGACTCTTGATGTGGTTAATTCAATATATGATTACATGATATTGAAGAACAATTCAAAAGGAAGATTATTTTTTAGCTAGATTTTCCGTATCATTTTGATAGAAACGTTGATCTTTTGAACGATATATATATTCCTACAGTTTTAAATGGAATTTCATGTTCTTGAATCCTAAATCACGAGTTGAATTTGAAGATTGAAACTTCATTAATGTTGCTTCATAACATTGACAATTTTCTTTGGTTATTTATTAGCACGCGATTAATTATTACAAGGTTAAGAAATCATGTTTTAGAAGGTCGAGTTCTTTCAAATGGTCATTCTGGTGGTACTGTTTTATTTCAAAAATATCACTGACACCATCTGATCATTGAATTTCATCCAAATTTTAAAGAAGATAGTTTATGGTGTCTTACGAAATGTCTATAAATAAAAGTGTCTAGCGTCATATTTCTTTTGAAAAATCCTATTTTAGTCATGATCAATATGTCACTTTGTCTAGAGTTACTAATCTTAAGGGTCTTTGAATTTTTTATTTGATAGTAATAGTTGTAATGATCGTATATTTTCAACGAAAAATGTTGTATATAAAGAAGTATTTTGAAATTTATAATAACTTTTTTAAAAATTTATGTGATTTTCTTTGATTATATAGTTTATCATTTTTTATTTATTTTGTTCATATTAAACTTTTTAATTATATATTATTCAACTTTGATTAAGTATATGATTTTACACTCAAGTACAAATCGTGCAACGCACGGGTGCATCACTAGTAACAAACAAAAACCAAAACAATACAATTTCATTCTTACAAAATCCAAACAAAAAACTTAATAGAAAATGATTGAATACCTGGCTTTTACCAAAACATACTCCCATCGTTCCGACAAAGATTTCACTATTCCATTTTGAAATGTTTCACTTAAAGAGTCCATATTAATTATGCTAAAACATTATTTTTTTGTAATTATGATCAACTCTAATTATACTTATATAGTATTTCTTAATTATTAAACATTTCAAATATGAATTATTTTAGTGGAATTGTTGGAGTACTACAATGATCAAACATTTTTGTAATAATGATCAAACTTACTTACATCTCTACACCATCAAATCAAATTTGTCAGTTTCTAAGTAATAGCATAAAACACTAAAACTAGTAAGAATATCACAAGTTTGAAGTCGTAATATCATTTGTTTTATCCGTAAACGGGTGAGTCTGAAGGAATCAGAAGATCAAGGATATGCTCCATCCAAATCCTAACAAGTTTAGTGATCTTTTTTAGAGTTGCAAGCATACACAATTACACAGAATGCAGGCTCTAAACAGACATAAGGAATTAAGGGCAGCCATAACAAGGTAACGAAAAGCCTCTCACAGAGGCTAATAATGCTCTTCCGCATCTTCTTTCAGCCTTTGATTTATCATCATAAACACATATTATGTCAATTATAATATTTAGTATAATACTTGTAGCAGCGAATGAAGTTTACTTGAACCCATTTTCTGCAACTTCAGATTCCAGGGTGAGCTGATGAGCTCCTATTATATTTACATTCATTCATATTTCATACAATATTTCTGTTTGCAGAAATTCTTCCGCCCTGAGTAGTCTTCACATACAGAGGCAACCGGACACCCTTATCCCTAAGCCGACTAATCATATTACAAACATATTCAAAATTAACATGCCTCTGTGCATTGAACTCCTCACGTACATCAGGATGCATCTCAAACCATTTCCTTAACAACCCGTACACATGAGCAAGAATAATTTTCCATGATACCGGGTACTTCTCACAAAGCTTCAGATATTCCACTACCAACTGACCCTGATCCAGTTTTCCATCTAAATACCCATCTTCACTCCCCAAAACCCATTCACCAGTCCGGTATCCAGCAAATAGAGCCGGATTATCAAGGAGGCCCTCTGCTGAAAGCACTCCATCAGCACCGGTCTCTTTCAAACAACTATCAACATCATCCATGTGTCGTACATTACCATTAGCAAGGACTGGAATTCTGACAGCTTCTTTAACTGCCCTGATGGTGTTCCAGTTGGCCCTGTCTGAATTTCTTTCATTTCTTGTTCGGCCATGAACTGCCAATAAAGAACATCCAGAATCCTCCAACATTTTGGCATAGTCTATTGTGGCATGCAAATCTGGAAAGACACGGATTTTGCAAGAAACCGGAACGGAAAGGTTGGTAGCCAATTTTTCCACCATAGACTTAATAAGAGGAAGGTCGTCCATGAGGAAGGCTCCATACTTTCCCCTTCTAGCAACACGCTCTGGACACCTGGACTTAAAGTAAGCATGGATAAAAAGTTTTATTATGAAATGAGGTTGCACAAACAATAAAATGGAAAACAATATTTAATAATTACAGAATAGGTTCTAGTTGAGGGGTGCCAGCTAAGAACAAAAACACATGAGGAGAATGTTTACACTTGTGCATCTAGGAAAAGTGATATATTCATCATTCAAGTGATGAGATTCTGTGCGGAATTTTCAGAGCAAGAAACATAACTGTAGATTCTTAAATCTATGAGCGTGTATGTTGGTGAACCAAACAAATTACAATGATCTTTTATAAGAAACACATAAGGAGAAAAGGATGATTAGATTGTACTTCCTGTCCCAGAAAAAGTCGCAATTTCAATTTTAGTTTGTCCCCAGAAAAAAGGTCATACTTTGGAAATTACACTTCAAAACGTAATGATATTTTTCAAGTTTGGGTCACATTATAACCTTCCCACACTATTCCTGGACCAATCTAAAACACATAAATAAGAGAACTATTCTCATATTGGGAGGTAAATTTGTAGTAAAAAAGATATTAAAAATTTTGACTTTCAAAATGTGACTCCTATTTTGGTGCGTGGGGAGTAGTCAACAATATGTACCAAGAAGCAAAGACTTTATACAAGGAGACGCATCTGTGTTGGCCATTGTCACTTCTTGGACATGGTCGAGGACACATAGTGGAAATGCCAATAGTTCAAAAATATCAAAAACAAATCTCTAATCTTAAGACCGACACTTCTTGCTTACTAACCATTCGACAGACAAATTCTTATAGCTATTTTCTTTTGGCATCACCAGAATGTAAAATTGTAAATGGAAAGATGATGTAAGAGGTTCGCATTAAATTTGCCAGGGACAGATTCTCCGGCAGTCAACCCCTGTTCACCTTGGTCTTTTTTTGTACAATTTTTGTAAATTACTCACAACTTCTAGAGGAAGAAATCCAGCCATTAAACTCGAATTAGCCTCATAGTCCTTGTTTTTCAATAGCTATGTCTTCGACGTTTGTGCACTCATTCCATGTCAATTTCTTACAGTAGGGCGTATCATGTATGGATAGACATTCTGAACTAGTAATGAAGATATGAGTCGATTGGCTACGGACAGGTATAACATTCTATAACTAGCAGCACTGTCAAATTGACTGTGAAGGTTAGGGGAAATAGAATGTTACCCCAAATTAATGTCAACATAATCACAATAGGATTCCACTCTCTGAGCTGCTGCTAGTAACAAATCTGGATCATTTCCACAGAATTGGATAAATAACGGACGATCTTCCTGCCATCAATCTCAAGATTAGAAAGGGAGTAAACCCTACTAAATCAGTATAACAAAGTCCTAAGCATTCCATAGATGTTAATAATGAAACAAATTAGCATCACAAATGCAGCAAATAAGATTGCGCAAGTCATAATCATCAAGCACAAATAGGAAGATCAATTAAGAAACAACCTTATGAAATCAAAATCATCAGGACAGTAAAATTTCATTTTCGATTCAAGAAATTGAAAATATATCTTACAAATTTCAACTACACATGATAAACCAATCCAAGTCTGCTAATTGACAGTATAAGCATAAATAACGGCAAAAGCTAACTGATGTTGCGTAGACTATTGGCATGATAATTATTCAAAGAGCATAAGAACTTATCGATATAAAATATCAGTATATATGTTCTTTAAGTGTGGCCATTGTAGAGCAAATGCATGGTAGGGTCGGGAGAGATCAGAGATAGATAGATACCTTGCAGGTACTGAATTCTTTAGCGCGATATATTGCATTGTCGGCGAAGATGCGAGCGTGAAGCATGGGAGAATAAGCAGCTTGGGCGCCGTACTTGCGGCATAGCATTCGGAAAGGGAGTTCAGAGCCCTCGAACATTGGGGCCACAATCAGCTTGGGCTGGCCCAATTTTCTCCAGTGAGCCCATGCCCTCTCGACATGAGACTCGCTGCTCGAGAGCCGATTGGGAGTCAGTTGTAAAGAAGATGATTCCTGGTGGCTGGGAATCGATTTGATTGGAAAGAAGGAGGAGGCGGCAGCGCGAATTACCATGGTTGGGTGGGGAAAAAAAGGTGTCCTCTCATTGGTGCCAGGAAGAAGGAATTGGTTTGGATAATGATGATGAGGTTAGGGGATAAACCAATGGTTGATGTCAGCTGACAGTTTAGTTAGTTTTTGTGGGTGATCTTGGACCCATCCCATGCTCTTCCATGATCCATCCCTCCAATACAATGCAAACAGATTAGATGATTGGTAAAATTCTTGTTCACTTGACACAACTCCAGTTACTCACCCCTAATTATAAACTAGATTTTGCGTCCGGATGAGACGGTGCCGGTCTAGATTTATCAATCACGTCAATCTAAACGTGCTTTAATCTAAATTTATCAATCATATGAATCAAACAATATAAACTACGACACCATCTCTGGCTTATACTTTGCTTGTTTAAGGTTCCTTTTTTTTTTTCTAGGACCTCAAACTTTTTTTTTCCTTTTTGAACTCTATTGATATTGTATTTAAGTGCAAATTTCTTCGAAGACGTATGCTAATCTACATTAACTTTTATTTTTGACGATGACATTATGTTTTTCAGAAAAGATGTGTCATGAGGTAAAATTTTTTAAATGTAAAAATAAAAGTAATCAAAAACGAAAATTAATTATGAAAAGTAGTGTAAATGAGTAGTAATAAATTTATGGGTAATGCTTGAGCCAGCTCTCATTTCAGACAAAATACGAAGATTTGTGATGTGACACACTCATTACTCTGAGGCCACAAAATATCCAACCAATGAGAGTATACCACATCATAAAGTATCCATATTTTGGTACAAAATGAGAGTGGCCCTAGCATTACCCTAAATTTATTATACCAGAAAACGTAACTAATTAAGGGCATACAATACATTTATTCATCACACATGTAATTGCCATGGACTATTGAGGTAGGAAAGAATTAGAACATGAGTCAAGAAATGAGAAATGTGTTTTTCTTAATGAAATTTGTCCAGTGATTTATACCAAAATGAAAGTGATCAGTGATACCAATATATTATCATAACATCAACTTAAATCATTAGCCACTTGAACCCATCAATATAGTGCTAGGGTAGTAACAATAGCTTCACCAAAACAACCATCTGCCCCACCCTTTGGAGTTAACCTTTTAAATCGCCCAAATCTATATATATATATATATATAAGTTAGTGAGGAACACTATGATTATGTCACATCACCACTTTTGGATAAATCATCACCATCTTTGGATAAATCTTCATTCTAAAGCATTTATGTGGAAGTTTTAAAACTTTTGGTTTTCTAGCCATTAGCTAATAATAATACATAATAATAATCAATATGATAAGGGGTATTAGTATTAGTATATATAACTTCTTCTATTGTCAATAGTAGAAGACTTATATTTAAAAACTTTTACAACTAGCATTACTTCTAACCAATGTGAGATTAAACTCTTCAAAGTTAGATATTACTTCTAATAACTCATTTTTATCATACTTTAAGCATTGATATCTTATTCATCTAAAACTTGATTTGGACAAATAAATATATCATTTTGATGTTTTTGCAGAGTAGAACACATTTACACAATTACCTTCGCCAACAAACAAATGACACGTAAAGAAATTTGTGTCTCAAGTTGCATAATTTCTTTCACTAAAAACACTAATTTTTTAATAAATATTATACTTTAACTCTTGATATCTTATTCATCCAAAACTCGATTTGGACAAATAAATACATCATTTCGATCCTCTCATCGAGTAGAACACATTTACGCAATTACATTTGCCAACAAACAAATGACACGTAAAGAAATTTGTGCCTCAAGTTGCACAATTTCTTTCACTAAAAACACTAATTTTTCAACAATAAAAGAGATGTATCTCACATTGGTTAGAAATTGATATTGGTTTTATAAATATTACTCATTCCGTCCCTAAATAATCGTCCTAGTTGACCTGGCGCACAGATTAAGAAAAAATAATTGACTTGATTATTTATATTTGTTTAATGTGTAGTTTCCTTTAAAGTTCATGTGTATATGACCCATAATTAAAGTAGTGTGAAAAGTAAGGGTAAAGTGGTAAAAGTGATGTTCTAAAAAGGTAAGTTTCAAACTGGACAATTATTTGGGACAAACGAAAAAAAAGGACGATAATTTAGGGACAGGGGGAGTATTATTAAGTATCAATAGAAGAAATGCATCATACATTGGTTGGAAAGTGATGTTGATTTTCAAAGTCACTAGAAAATCAAAAAAATTTAAAACTTCCACATGGATGCTTTAGAATAAAGATTTATCCAAAGGTGGTGAGGTGGCACAACCATAGTGTTCCTCAACAACTTTATATATATATATATATATATATATATATATATATGATAAAATATTTATACAATTATTACCAATAGAAAATATATATCTCACATTGGTTAGAAAATGATGTTGAGTTTAAATTATTTTATATTATTACCAATAAAAGAGATGTATAACACATTGTTTTAAAAAAAGTTAGATTTTAAAATCTTTAGACTAAAGACTTTCACTTTTACAAGAGATGTATCTCACATGGTTACACAATATTCTACTATTATTACCAATAGAAGAGATGTGTTACACATTGGTTAGAAATTGATGTTTGTATTAAAAATACTATTATTAATTATTAATTGAAAAGATGTATCGTACATTGGTTAGAAAGTGATGTTGGTTTTCAAAGTTTTTTGATAAAAGATTTCTACCATTATTACCAATAGAAGATGTATATCTCATATTGGTTAAAAAATGATGTTGATTTTTAATTATTTTAGATTATATAAAAGACTTACTATTATTAACAATAGAAGATATACATCACACATTTGTTATAAATTGATGTTGGTTTTAAATTACTATTATTACCAATAAAAGAGATAAATCTTACATTAGTTAAAAAGTGATGTTGATTTTAAAAGTCTTTAAATAAAAAGACTTCTACTTTTATCATTAATAAAAGATAAGAGAAGAGATATATCCTATTATATAGAAAAAAATGTTGGTTTTAGATTTTTTTTAAGATAAAAAACTTCTACTACTATTACCAAATGATGAGATGTATTACACATTGGTTAGAGAGTGATATAGATAAGTCTTTTTATAAAAAAACTTAATACCAATAGAAAAAATATGTATTTCACATTAGTTAGGAAAGTGATATTGGTTTAAAATGTTTTTAGATAATGTACATCGCATTGGTTACAAAGAGATCCACATTATTTAGAAACATATATTGGTTATAAAATTTATAGATAATCGAATTTTTTTGTTATTATCAATACAAGAGATGTATCACACATTGTTTACAAAGAAATGTTGGTTTTAAAACTATTTAAGATAAAATACTACTACTATTATTATTTTTAGGTTATAACCAATAGAAGAGATGTATCTCACATTGTTTAGAAAGAGATGTTGATTTCAAAAGTTTTTGTATAAAAGACTATTATTATTACCATAGAAGAATGTATCTCACATTTGTTAGAAATTAATGTTGGTTTTAAAAATACTATCATTACCAATAGAAAAGATGTATATCATATGGTTAAAAAGAGATGTTTGTTTTAGAAGTTTTAAACTTTTATTACCAATCTACTATACAATAGAGCTCAGTGAGATAAAGAGCGGTTGAGATTGATTATTTTTACTTATATCAAACGGCTGGAATTTATTCCGCCTAGTACATGTGTCCCCCTGTGAATCAGGACTGTCAAGAAGATTCATAATCTAATATAAACTGTTTTTATCTCATATATAAATCTCATCTAAACTGTTTTTATCTCAACCTAATCTAGCTAAGCGTTTCCTATTCACGTTTTTCTTCCTAAATCTTATCTAAACTATTTTTATCTTAACCTAATCTAACTATTTCATATTTACGTTTTTCTTCCTACGTTTTCTTCCATCATTTTCAGGCTTTTTTTTTTGTTCTCTTTTTAAACTTTGTACTCCTTCTTTCTTTTTTTTTCCTTCATATAAAATGGGCTATTAAATCTATTTGATGAAATAGTTATATTCTAGCTTTATATATATATATATATATATATATATATATACACACACACACAATATTTAATTATATATATATATATATATATTATTTATTTATTATATTGATTTATTTGAATACTAACACCGTCCTATACTGACATCGTCCCATACTGGCGCCGTGCCATAGGCACGGGCACAAAATCTAATAGAAATAGAAAAGAAGTATCTCATATTGTTAGAATATGAAAAAGGTGTATCTTACATTGTTTAGAAAAATATGTTAGTTTTAAAAGTCTTATAGTAAATACTTTTACTCTTTTTACCAATAAAAGATATGTATTTCACATTGTTTAAAAATAAATGTTTGTTTAAAAAGTCTTTAGATTAAAGACTTTTTGTTACAAATAGAATAGATGCAAGTATTTCACATTTCTTACAAAGTATTCTACTATTATTATCAATAGAAAAGGTGTATCACACGTTGATTATAAATTAATGTTGGTTTTAAAAATACTATTATTACAAATAGAATAGATGTATCATAAATTTGGTAGAGGGTAATGTTTGTTTTTAAAGTCTTTAATTATAAGACTTCTACTATTATTATCAATAGAATATGTATATCTCACATTGGTTAGAAAGTGATGTTGATTTTAATTTTAGATAAAAGACTTTCACTATTATTACTAATAGAAGAGATATCCTACATTTGTTAAAAAAATGATGTTGGTTTTAAAAGTCTTTAGATAAAAGACTTTTACTTTTATCATCAATATAATAGAAGAGATGTATCTCATATTATTTAGGAAGATATGTTGGTTATAAAATTTTTAAAATAAAAGATTTCTACTATTATTACCAAATGAGGATATGTATTACACATTGGTTAGAGAGTGATGTTGATTTTAAAAGTCTACAATTATTAGCAATAGAAAAGAAGTATTTCACATTGGATATAAAAGTGATATTGGTTTAAAAAGTTTTTAGATGATGTATCTCACATTGGTTACAAAGAAATATATCTCACATTATTTAGAAATGAGTATTGGTTATAAAAATCATTAGATAAAGACATTTTTTGTTATTATCAATAGAAAATATGTATCAACATTGTTTAGAAATTAATGTTGGTTAAAAAGTCTTTTATCTACTATTATTATTACTAATAGAAAATATGTATACCACATGGTTAGAATGTGGTGTTGGTTTAAAATTCTTTAGATAAAAGACTTAAACTTTCATTACCAATAAAAATATAAAATAAGTATCTCATATTGCTTAAAAATGAATTATGATTTTAAAAGTTTTTAATAAAATGACTTCTAATATTATTATCAAGTTAAATGTTAATTTTAAAAGTATTTAGATCAAAAAAATTACTATTATTATTAATGCAAAATATGTATCTCACGTTAGCTAGAAACTTATATTAATTTTAGAAGTATTTAGGTAAAAAAATCGTTTAACATTAGTAATAATAGAAAAAAAAATATAACCATGGAAGAGATTAGCAATCTAATTATAATGTCTAAAAGTTATATTATTATTACAAAAAATATATATATTATTACAAAATATATATATATCTCACATTGTACCAGTGCGGAGCACATATTAAATAACTAGTCTATATATATATATATATATATATATATATATATATATATATATATATATATATATATATATATAATTGGTGAAGAGCACTATGGTTGTGTCACATCAACTAATTTTTGATATTGTTGAATCTTCTAGCCTCCACATCACTTGAATTGAAAATTTTCATTTTCTAGCCATTAGCTAAAAATAATAGTTAATAATAGTTAATATGATATTGTTATATTAATCATTTACTATTAATCTCTTCTATTGTTAATAATAGTAACAATCTTATATAGAAAGACTTTTACTACCAACATTATTTCTTAACCAATGTGGGATAATATTATTAGATTGGCATTGGGTGAGTACTTTACTCTAACGACCCACTTCTAACACCATACTTTAAGCTTTAATATTATTCATCCCAAACTCGATTTGAACAAATAAATATATCATTTTGATACTCTCATCGAGTAGAACACATTTGCACACAATTTTGCCAACAATGACACGTAAAGAAATTCATGTCTCAAGTTGCATAATTTTTAACTAAAACACTAATTTTTCAATAAGTATTAA
>CM028379.1:106136898-106209808 GCA_013146195.2 Codonopsis lanceolata | reverse complement strand
TAACTCATTGCTCAACTCCGACATCTAAATATGGCTTGAGGCCTGTCCATTAACTTTAAAACTTCATTATTTTAGGATTTTGAATATCAACACCCATGAGGATAAATTGCACGATTCTAAAGGACCGCATTATTTAGATTTTAACTTTCCGGAATAACCTTAATCTAGAATTAAAAAGTAACACTTTCATACCGATGAAACATTTTGTTGGCTAACCCCATGTCATGATACTTTTTGGTCTTTTTCTTTATATGTTCGCATTCTCATACGAATTCAACCTATGTTCTTCTAACTCATTTAATCGAAACAATCTTTCTTCTCCGCCTAATGTCAAATCTAAATTAATTTTTAATCGCCCAATAGGCTTTGTGCTCAATTTCAATCGGTAAATGGCAAGCTTTGCCATATACCATTCTATATGGACTCATTCCTGGGGTGTCTTAAAAGCGCTTCGGTATGCCCATAAAGCATCCTTAAGTTTAGATTCCCAATCTTACGATTAGGCCTAACGGTTTTTCTAATATCGCTTTTATTTGCCTATTGCTAACTTCTACTTGGCCGATGTTTGGGATGATAAGGTGTAGCTAACTTGTGAGTTACACCATGCTTTCTAAGAACATTATTTAACAACTTATTGGTAAAATGAGTTCTTGGTCACTTATTATGGCCTTAGGTACTCCATATCTAGCAAACAAATCTTCTACAAATTTAACTACTCTTTTTTCCATCATTAGTCTTGGTTGCTACCGTTCAATCCATTTAGAAACATAATCATCGCTACTAGAATATATTCACAATTATTTGACACCTGAAAAGGACCCACGAAATCAATACCCCAAACATCTAAAATTTCAACTACTAAATATGCAAGGGCATTTCATTTCTCTTTCCTATTCCACCTGCTCTTTGACACTTATCACATGCTCTATAAAACAATTCACAATCTCTAAAAACAAGAGGGCCAATATAAGCCTAATTGCAAAATTTTCTAGCAGCCTTTGTTTCACTAAAATGACCTCCACAAGAATATCCATGGCAAAATTCCATAATACCTTGTTGGTCTTTTTCTCGAATACATCTCCTTATTAAAGAATCGAGCAAATTTTGTATAAATGAGGTGCTTCCCAAAAATAATTTTTAGTTTCCGCTAAAATTTCTTCTTTCATAATGATCAAAATCTGATTAATGATATCACACATAGTAGTTGACAAAATCAAGATACCAAGGGTCGAATCTTTAATGGCTAAAAGTTGTTCATCAGAAAATTATCATTTATGGGGACGGATCATCAAGAAATTGACGCTCAAAAGGGTGAAAATTCTAACCGGACAATGGTCGCCACGACATTCTCGTTCCCTTTTTATCTTTGATAGTAATGTCAAATTCTTGTAACAATAACATCCATCTAATTAATCTTGGTTTAGCATCTTTCTTACTTAACAGATATTTTCAATGCATGATCGAAAAAATATCACCTTTGATCCTAGCATATGATCTAAATTTTTTAAAGCATATACTACATCGCCAAAAAATTCCTTTTCAAGAGTTGTATAATTCAATTGAGCATCATTTAGAGTTCTACTAGCATAATGGATCACATGAGGCTTTCTATCTACCCTTTGTCCTAACACGGCTCCAATCGCAAAAAATCGATGCATCACACATGATTTCAAAAGGAAGTGACCAATCGTGGCCGGAAAATAGGCAAGAGTTAATTTTTCTTTAATAAATTAAAAGCTTCTAAACATTCTTTATCAAAAATAAATTTCAGTATCTTTTGCTAGCAAATTACATAGAGGTTTACGATTTGGAAAAATCTTTTATAAATCTTCGATAAAACCAAAGATGGCCTAAAACTTCTAACTCCTTTAACCGAAGTGGAGGGTAGTTGTGAAATAACTTCAATTTTAGCTTTATCAACTTCAATGCCTTTATTTGAAACAACATGCCCTAAGACAATTCCATGTTTTACCATGAAGTGACTTTTCTCCCAACTTAAAGTTAAATTAGTTTCACAAAGATCTTTTCAGATCGATGTAAGGTTTTCTAAACAAGGATCAAAAGAATTTCCAAAACCGAAAAATCATCCATGAAAACTTCTACGCATCTTTCAACTAAGTCTGAAAATATAGAAATCATGCATCTTTGAAAAGTAGTCGTGCATTACATAATCCAAAAGGCATTCTCCTAAAAGGCAAAGTACCAAAGGGACATGTAAAGTTGTTTTCTTGGTCTTCTGCAACAGGATCTGATTGAACTTAAAAACCATCAAGAAAGCAATAATATTCATGACAAGAGTCTTTCAAGGATTTGGTCAATAAATGGCAAAGGAAGTGGTCTTTCCTAGTTGCCGCATTTAATTTAAATCATGCACATTCTATAACCGCTATTGTTCTTGTAGGGACTAATTCCTTTTCTCATTTTTAACAACAGTAATTCCCGACTTTTTAGAACTACTTGAACATGACTAACCCATTTACTATCTGATATGGGTAAATTATACCCGCATCTAAGAGCTTAAGAACTTCTTTCCTAACGACTTCTTCCATGTGTGGGTTAAGTCTTTGCCTTTCTCAAGGTTTACTACCTTCTTCTAGATGTATTTTATGCTGCACATAGAGGGACTAATGCCTTTTAAATCAGCTAAAGACCATCCTAAAGCTTCTATATGTGTCCATAAAACTTTTAACAAACTTCTTGCTCTTCCGTTAAGTTAAGTTTGCTATAATAACGAACAAAGTGTTACCTTCCCTAAAATGCATATTTTAAATGGGTGGTAATGGCTTTAATTCTTCGACTTTAGGAGAATTAATGGATGGCATAAATTAGCGAATTTTCTACTTTAATAGTTTCTTTTTATTTTAGGCCTCTCATTCTCTACTTTATTATCTTCCTTATTTTCTTCCTCAATATTTTCTATCTCAATTTCTTCAAAGAGATTTGAATCTCTTTTCATAAATCTTTAATTTCATAACTTTCTTCTTTTTCTTTTCAGTTATCGAATTATTTTCGATTCTTTCTATATTCTTTCTTTATCTTTCTTTTTACTAGCTTCTAACTTTTCTCTCTCTGTCTTTCCTCTTCTTCTATTTCTCTTTTCAAACTTTCATCAATGTCAATTTTTGGAGGGATAGGACTATCATCATCTCTCATATTCTTCCTCTTCTAAAAGTTTCGGTTGATAACTTTTCAATCTCATCTATTGAAAAAGGGCACTTATGTCACTAGGTCTATTCATAGCATCAAACACAGAGATTTCAACGGTTTCACCTAGGTAACATTGTGAGTTTACCATTTTTCACATTAATCATTGTATTGGCATAAATAAATTGCTTAACAATATTGGGACTTCATTATTGGTGCATCTTCCTTTCCATCTCTAGAACCACAAAGTCAAGCGGAATGATTAATTTATCAACTTTGAACTAGGATATCTTCCACTATACCCAAAGGATATTTAAGCGAACGATCAGCTAATTGTAATTGCATAGTAGTGGGTTTTAGTTCTCTAACCTAACTTGTTTATAAGACCGAAAGGCATCAAATTAATACTTGCTCCTAAATCTTTGCATCTTTTTAAGCTTCCCAGGAAACTTGGATATTAAAAAGCTTTCAGAGGTAATCTTTAAAAAGGTAATTAGTTTAATTCAAACTTGTGTTTCTTAGAGTGAAGATCTTTGAAAAACTTTGCATAAGCTGGAATATTTTTAATAACATTAAGCAAAGGAAGATTAACATTCACTTTGGATAACATATTATAAATTTCAATGTTGTTTGTCCATTCGGTTTTTCATAAGTCTTCTTGGAAAGCGGAATGGAGGAACATAAGGTGGTGGAGCCACATAAGGTTCCTCTTCTTCTTGATCCAACTCTTTTTCAACTTCACCAATTGTATTATCTTTATTTTGAACTTCTTTTTCTTGTTCCTTATTTGGAACTTCCTTCTACTTCAACTTCTACTTCTTGATTATTTAATTCATTTTTCTCTTTATTATTATCACTATCTTTTCGATTTCTCTTTCAATTTTCCTTTTCGAAATTTTCTCTTGTAGCATGCACTTTAGAAGAAGGATCAAGATCACTTACCTCTTCACCTATTACCTTACCGCAAGGCGGTGATTGACTTGGCTTGCTTTCGGTTTGACTAGGGAACTTCCCTTCTTCTCTTTATCGCTCCTGAGAATTTCAATGTGTTTCTTTTTTAGATTTTCAATTTCTTCAAGCATGTATTTCATCAATCTTGCTTGACCTTTACTTGCTACTTCTTGTTTGGGAACTTCTTCAATTCTCAAGCGATTTTGATTTGGCAACCGTGGAGGTTGTGGTGGTTGAGGTTGGAATTGTTGAGGTTGCAAAGGCTTATTTCCTCCCCAAGAAAGTTAGGATGATTCCTCCAACCAGATTATATGTGTTTGAATAGGGATCATTCCTTAGGCCTGAGGGTACATATTCATAGCATTAGCTTTGTTCGAATACATAGCACTTGATGGACAAAAATAGTAGCATGAGAATATAATCCACATAAAGCACATGCTTCTTGAATTTGCCAATTTTCAAATTGAGCTTGTGTATTTGAATTATCTTGCAATTGATATAGGCTCCTATTTTTACCTCTAGCACTTTTACGTTGGAATTAATACTTAACATCTCAAATAATTCTTCTAGTGCTTCTGGTGTCATTCTATTAATAGAACCACCAGCTGCACTATCAACCATAGTTTGTAAGCCTGGCGAAAGACCATGATAAAATTGAAGCACTAACACATGTTGAGCCAAATTATGATGAGGACACATAATGAGCAGATTTTTAAATCTATCCCATGACTCATGGAATGTTTCACCTGGTTCATTTTGGAATGACATGATTTGTTTTCTATATTCAGTAAGAGATGCATGTTTGTAAAATTTACTCATAAACAAATCATATAATTGAGCCCAAGTAAAAACACTATTAGGTGTTAGGTTCATAAACCATCTCTTTGCCAATTCTTTTAATGCACTGGGAAAATATTTCATTTTGATTTGATCTACGGTCAACCCTCCTAAAGGAAAAGTACTCATCATGTATTCATATTCTCTTAAGAAACTGACAGGATCTTCATGAGGCATCCCATGAAAAGATGGTATGGCATTAAAATAATGACCTTTTAATTCAAAATTCCTTACAGCATCTGGCAAGACTAAACATGATGTCACAACATTTAGTGAAGGTCTACTAAAGTCATTTATAGTTCTTTGATTTATCACTACTTCCATATTTCTTCTTGCAGGTTCTTCTTCTCTTTGATTCCGGTTAACTGGGTCAACTGGATTTTCAAGATTACGATTATTGTTATTTTCTTCCATTGTGGGATCAACCAGAGGATCCTCTTGATTCAATTGGTCTTGATTATCAAACTCTTGAGCTAGATTTTCAAAAACTTCTTGATTTCTTCTAACAATATTTATATCTTGATTTAAGTCTACCAATTTAGGATTCAAGGATCTACGACCGTGCATAAAAATAAATAATTTAAAGCAATTTAAAACAACTAACTATTAAAAATAAAATAAAATCTTTTTGTATTTTTATTTTTATGAAAACTGAAAATTAAACTAAAAACTAAATTAAATTAAAAACTACGCTACCAACAAACTAACTACGTGAACTAGCTTGTCCCTGGCAACGGCGCCAAAAACTTGATCGATGTTTTAATTAATCTTTTTCCTTGCAAGGGAACAAGACTATTATAGAATAGTATTGGAAGCAAGGGTCGAACCCACAGAGACAAGTGATCACGAACAGTGCAATTTATTGATAGCAAATTATTAATCTAAAGGGGGTTTTTATATTTATTTCTACTCCAATCTACTATTTATAGATGTTTAACTAATTAGACAGTAATAATAGATATGAAGATCTTATGGTGGGTGACAATCTAGGATTCTGGGTTTCACTTGCATCTCTTTTATGTTTAATTCATAATATTATCATTCAATGTCTTGGGTTCGTTCACTAAAGATAGATATAATTTGTTGAACAATTGGTTCGACCTCCATCCCCATAAAATTCATCCATTCTATATCCTAAGCACAGAACGTCAATCTAGTCTGTCACCTAGATTTATGATCTATCTGTCACCTAGATCATGTAAGAACATGGTCCTAACTTATCACTCGTGCATCGATAGGTCCAATTTATTGTGTTGGTGAGCCGATTAATTACGACATATGCACATTGGTCATGCAATTATCCGTACCTCTAAGCCTTTATTATTTGCGATTACATTCATTTGTTCAAAGCAAAATAATATAGGGAGTGATAAACAACACAATCAACAAGAATTGAATGATCATATATAAGAATTAAAACATAAATTTGATACAAGTTACCTCTCACCTCCTAGATTATGGATGATTTAGTTCATCATAGACAATGAACAGCACATGGAGATGATCGGATACATGATTTGATCTTCAATACTTGAAATTACAAAATCTAACTATGTTATACAATCTAAAAACTACCTAAAATCTACCTAAAGAGAACTTCGGCCGTCCTCCTTATTTTGGCTCGGCATCGACTTCTATATATACAGGGAGTTGTAATCAATCGAACCACCGTGTGAAAATCCGAAATAGTCATTCGACCACCTTGCGGTCGCAAGGTGTTGGGTACTGCGTCAAGGTCTCGATATGTCAGGCCTTTGGAATTCTTGGTTTACGTTTCACGATCCGTCTTGCCTACCTTGCGGTCGCAAGTGCAGAGGCACCTGCGTCGCAAGGTGTCGATGTTGACGACTTCGTTCTTTCTTCATTTTCCTTTTGGCCCTTCTTGAAATTTGCACTTAAAACCCTGGAGTTTCGCATATTTTCACTAATAACCCTGAAACTTACAAAACTCACCGAAAACATATATTAGTAGCCAAAAGCCTCGTGAAATAGCATAATTTAAGTCATAGAAGTATTTAAAATCGATGTATAAAATACATCGATCAAGCCCACTCCTCCTTTAAGGCGCCCGGCCACTATTCATCTTTGATTTTGGCACTTTAACCCTCATGATTCTTGTTTTGCGCATCCTGCTTTGCCTTTCGCATTTTTAACTCCTGTAACTTGACATTTGTTAAGTTTTAACAGTTCTTGATATCTCATGTCAGAGTCACATACCAGGGGTACGAAATTGGGGTGTCTACAACAACCAACAATATTATGAGCCGCTACCGATGGAACCAGATCCCAAGTACCATTCCGAATCAGAGCATCATATTCTTCAGACATGGCCTGACGCCACTTGACATCTTTGTGAGCTTAAGTGATGCATGTGGATTCGTTGTCTGTTGCTAGTTGAGCTGAGAGACTGAGTTTGGTGAGTGGCTTGTAAATGTTATTCTTGGAGCGAGTAACAATGGATAAGGTACCATTAGCAGCGGGCATAGGGACTATGGTAGTGGTCACTGGAATGTCCTCAGGTTCAGTGAGTATGGGATTGTGCTCGGCCAGGTTGCAAGGTGCCTAGGGCTTGCTAGCAGCGGGCAGAGAGCTGTCCTCGGGCAGGGTGCTAGATCTTGAGGAGGGTTGAGCAGTATGCACAAGGCTGGTAGCTGGCATAGTATAGAGAACGGGTAAGGTACTTGCTGGGTGAGATTGGTGT
This sequence comes from Codonopsis lanceolata, assembly GCA_013146195.2. Lineage (NCBI taxonomy): Eukaryota > Viridiplantae > Streptophyta > Magnoliopsida > Asterales > Campanulaceae > Codonopsis > Codonopsis lanceolata. The sequence goes on along the minus strand of CM028379.1, from coordinate 106,202,175 downwards.
AAGGGGGAGCTGAGATCAACCACGTTCTCATTAGTACTAGGACAAACTGGCGGGGAGTCACTGGAGCAGGCAGCGAACAATGTGTATGAAACCGAGAGCAGTTCATGCATAGGTAACCAAGTGGCTTGAGTGGAGTCATCAGGGCGAGCAAGGTGAGTGTCAATGTTGGCCATGGGAAATATGGACTCAACAAACCGAACATGACATGAGATGAACAACTTGGTTGTGTTCGAATCATAATAAAGATAGGCACTCTGAGTGAGCGAGTAGCCGAGAAAGACACATGGAGTGGAGCGAGCAGCGAGTTTGTGGGTGGAGTATGGGCAGAGCCAAAGGTAATAAAGGCAACAAAAGGCACATAGTTTGGACTAGTTGGGAGGAGACCCGAACAATTTCTGATAGGGTGAGAGATGTTTCAGAATTGGTGTAGGTAGCCGATTTATGAGGTAGGTCCCTATTTGAAACGCAAACGACAAGAAGGGCAGCGGAAGAGATGCTTTAGAGAGAAGAGAGATGCCAATCTCAACAATATGACGTTCTGAGAATCCATTGTGTTCTGGAGTGTGGGGTGGCAAGGTGAGATGGAAGATGCCGTTAGCGGACAGGTAGGTGGCCAAGCCAATGTCCCGAGCCAGTCCAATGTGCTCTCCACCATTGTTTGAGTAAAGAGTGACAATGGTCGTTTTGAAATAGTTTTTGACCAGGGCTTTAAAACGGGGAAAGATAGTGGCAATATCATACTTGTGTTTAAGAGAGTAGAGCCATGTGTAGTGTATGAAATGGTCAACAAAGATCACATAATACTTGAACTCATCAACAGAATGAGGTAGACACTATAGTAGATTAAGAGAATGGAATTTTATGACTTTTATTGCATAAATAGTCATTACAATGTGTTTGTTTATTGCGAGTAGTGTCTAATGCTAAACCAAAACTAGATAGAATCTGGCGTTGGACAAGTTCAGAAGGATGACTAAGCTGATGATGCCAGTCTTGGTGAGAAACTTTAGAGCCTACAGAAGCAGAGGGGTGAGGAAAGGGGGTTATGGTCAGCCATTCATACACACCATCTTCAGATTGCCCGATTAGCAGTATGTTCCCCGTCAATAGATCATTCATATGAAAAAAAAAATGCTAAGAACTCAATAGATGTTTTATTTGAGATACAAAATTGAGATATGGATATGAGGTTTCGTTTCATGTCAGGTACAAATCGAACATTATGCAAAACAAAAGTGTGTGATGGTGTGTTAATAGATCCTCGTGGTCTAGGGGTTTACCAAAGGCAACGAGCTCATCAAATCGACTCTTGACAGACTGCATGTAGTCCGAGATCGTCTGACTGTCTTTGGAGGCTCGCTTAAGGGAGTCTTTGATCTACTTGATATGGTCGCAAGTCGGGTGAGCATATGTGTGAGCCAGTGTTTCCCATGCAGCACGAGTGGTGGCAGCCTATTGGATTAAAGAAACCAAGGGAGAAAAGAGAAACACGACAAGGGCACCAAACATAAGTTTGTCTTGCCGGATCCAAGATTGGTAGTTGGGTGTTGGACCAGCCTTAGATGTTTTGGCATCCATGGAGAGGATGGTGGGAAGCGAACAAGGGTGTGAGTCATCTCCAAACTTGTAGAGGTCATAGCCAATGAGAGTTGCCTTGACTTGGAGTTTCCAAGCTATGTAGTTGGCGGAGGTGAGTTTGGTGATGTTTTGGTGAGATATGTTTATGAGTTGGAAGGTTTAGGTTGGGTCGTCGGAGTTTTGAATTATGAAGGCATGGTTGGCAGCCATGATAGCAAGCTTGTGAGGACGGCATCGACAGTCAACAGACGGCGGCGGCAGACAAGTGCACACGGCTGAAAAGGTTTAGGAGCAAAGCTCTGATACCATGTAGAAACACACAATAATTATGAATTATTTTATTCTCTAATAATCATATCATATCACTATAATAAAAGGGGTACTGTACGGACTCCATTTTCGACAATTGAGTTTGTGAAAATTTCCAATCGAGTAGTGGTCGTGTAGTGCAGACTCAGTGCAGTTGCCCACTTTTTAAGGTAAGGGTAAGACAATTGCCGAGTGGGAGCGGAGTCCGAATTTGTTCACCAACGCCAAGTGTTGGTGAGCAATACCAACGATTTCATTGGTTCATAAATAATCACTATTTTTGGTATTGTTTTAATAATTGGGTATTTCCTTTTAGTTAAAATCTTCACAATTTTCAATTACCTAAGATACTTATTTTCCAAATAAAGACTTAATTAGGATCAATTACCTTGATTTGATCAATGAATTATTGTTTTATTGTCGAATCAATTACTTAGTTCTATGATTAGTCCCAAACTTTATGAGATTAATTTTGTTTGATACGTGTTTTTTGAAGTAAAAACTAGACATGATCATGCAATAAAAATAATACATTCATCTTCGAACGGATTTTCAAACGAATTTTTTTATCAAATATTTGTAAAACCCTTTAGGTGAATAAAATGTGTTTGAACCAATTTAGGTGATGAACGTTTTGTGGTTAAATCGGGTGGGAGAAACATTTCATGTACTTTTAAAGGTAGTTTTCTTTTTTCAATATGATGATAAACAAAAGTTTTATGATTAAATGATCATATCAAGGTAATTGACTCTTATTTAATACTCCCTCCGTTCTAGGCAAAGAGTACACTTTCAAAAATTATGCTTACAATTTTATAACATTTCATATTTACCCTCCACTTGTATTGTAACCACATTTTTTGTGCTTAACTATTTTTGTAATTATTATTTGATGACATTAATATAACCCTTAATAATTAGACTTTTCAAATGGGGACTCTTTATGTGGAACGAATTGAGTATTTATTTGGAAAGAGAGTATTTTAGGTAATTGAAAATTGTTAGGATTTTTAATAAAAAGAAAATTCCAAATATTGAAAACATTACCTAAAATATCAATTAGCTATGGACCAATGAGAGTGTTGGTGAACAAATTCGAACTGGGGTGGGGGGGGGGAGGGGACTAGTTTCAATGTACATTTCCAAAACATCCAAAAATAAGGCTTTTAGTTTTAGTGATTGTTTGGTGGAGCGTTTTGGTCAAAACACTGGAAAAAAACGCAGCGTTTTCTCTTTAAAAGTGTTTCAATGCAGCGTTTTTAAAACGCAATGTTTTAAAAATGTGGAGTGTTTTAAAATGCTCCAATTTGTAGCGTTTTAAAAATATGATGCGTTTACAACTACTTTGTTTATGAAAAATAGTGTTTTGAAATAGTTTTCCAAACGTGTTTACAAAAATAAAAATGCGTTTTGAAAATGCTTTGTGTTTTGAAAAAGCTGCGTTTTCAAAGCGCTGCACCAAACGAGTATGTGATTTGCATTACCTTCGTTGGTTAACAAAAGCGAATTTTAGGCAAAGGGGCGATGATACTAGTATGTGATTTGAGTATCATTTTTCCACTTGTCGACCACTTGTCTATAAGAATATTATCATTTTCTGAACTACAATTCTACTTGCCATTTTCATTGCACTCTCATGCTTTTACCAAGCAACTATCTCCACTTCAGATACCGAAAACCATAGAGAAGAATCAGAGATCATCTGCACTCATGGTTCCCCATTCTCCTCAATAGCAAGACTGTCTAGAATGCCCTCCCCAGCCTTTGCCAACAACATTGATCTACCGCAATTACGTAGCAACCATCGAGGTAACAACAACCGTCAAGGTAATTTAAAAATACAAGCACAAAATACATGACCCCAAGGGCATTACGAAAACGTGGGAGGGCAATTACATTTTGAAAGATCAACAGTAACTACTAACTAGGATTCCAAAGAAACTGTTAATGCAGCTACATCCGAATGTGCATTGACTAGATAAAGAAATAAGTAAACAGTGAAAGTCTTTAATCTAGTGAAATAGTAATAAACACAAAGTTTATCAAACGATCTACAAGCTATGCTTGTAGATCCAGCCTTATGGCCAAAAAGGATTTTACTAAAAGGATTATGAGTTTTACAAAATAAATTGTGAAATCAACAAAATACCAAAACCTCTCACAAGACAACAAGTTTGGAGAGGAAACAACAAAAACAACCAATGTAGCTTGTGATGTCACTGCATCTGAAGTTGCATCCAAATTCTAGAACAACTCTCAGCTTTTTCTCTCTTATGCAATCTCTTTGTTTCAGCGTATATCTTGGTCGTCGTCTTCATGAAAGTCTCGTATTTATACTTGAGGTAGAGACCTACACATACAAGAATCCAATAACTCCAAAGAAACATAGAATGTTAGTGTTGGTCCCGAAATAGGCTCAATCTAGGCTAGAAGGGGGGGGGGTTGAATAGCCTAGAATATATACTTAAAAATTTGTTTGAAAATTTTTCACAAAATAGTCTTTCCTTTTCTTTAAGAAGGGTTAGTGCAACGGAATACTTATAAAGAAAACAGATCAAGGTTTGAAGTTGATTCAATCACAGTAGCAGATATAAGATAAGCAGAAACAACTTTAAGCAGGACACCGAGTTTAGAAGTGGTTCGTACTATGAATAGTACTACGTCCACTACCAAAGTGGCTAGCTTTGGATTTTAAAGGTGCACTTGTTTATCCACTGGGTGAGAGAGTAAGATCTCTAATGGATCGTGTACAAAAATTGTTTTCAACAAGTGTATAATGATGAGAGAAACAATTATTGAATAATTGTCTTCTCAAGTGCTAAAGTAAAGAACAGTTTAAATGCAAACTAGATGAAGATGAAACAGAGTAAAAAAACACTAGGAGATCTGCAGCTTCAGTGAGTTTGATGAAGTTGTTAGTTCATGTCCTTTGATCTCTTGAATACTTGAGTTATGAAGATGAAGCTTGAATGTTCAATGTGCAAGAGTTGTTGTTCAGATTTTTTTCAAGAGTTGTTGTTCAGATCTTCAAAACTTGAATAAGTAGTAGGGGAGATCTTTTGGACCGTTGGATTCAGAATAGACAGATTGTGTCCAATGATATAATGCATTAAATACATTTCGGCGCTTTGTAGGATGTGCTCAGCGATAGATATCAGAGCTTCAGAGTCGCAGATGCAGCCATTCTAAACATATTAAGTTTTCAGTCTTGCAGGCGTTTTAGCTTGAAAGTCTTCTTAGCCAAAAGAGGAAATGTCTTCAGACGTCATTATCACTGGACAGATATCGAGCTGTCTACAGAGTTGACTTCTTTGGAGGGAAATCTGATGAAGATATCTTTTTGAATATTATCTGATTTAGATATTGAAAAGTATCTAAATCAAATACCACGAGACTTAATCCCTTGATTTGACTAACTTTGATTTTGAACCTTGAGCAGACTTCAAAGTCTGCTGTTTGAATTGTGCTTTCAAGACTGCTGTTGAAGCCTGTTGTCCACGCCTGTAATGAACTAACAATAAACTGGTTCTAAACACCCTTGATTCTAAGATAGTTGCTACACTAATCGGTACGCAGACCTATTGGCCATTGTACAGTAGAATCGGAGGATGACTTCAACCAAATCTAGAACCTATGAGGGTCAACAATCTCCTCCTATTTGGTTGATGTCATCATCTCAGCTACCAGCAGACTTTGAATCATGCATTGAGATAATAGCATGTCATTACAAGATTTATTAAGAAGAGCAGACATGCCTCTCAGAGCAGAAGTCTAAGTAGAGATATAGCTAAACTATGTACTTACAAGGATGAAGCAAGATAGAGTCAGGTACAAAGTTAAGCAGAGTTTAAATCTTAAAAAATAGGCAAGATATAAGCAGTTTAGAAGATTTAAACACAAAGTTTAAGGGACGAGATTATTAGATAGAGCAGTAAGTAGAGCAGCAAGTAATCTTAGTCCAAAAGAGAATTAAAGTAGGTTAAACAAGTTGTTTAACAGCAGAGTTTTCCAAAGATAGAGTTTGAAAGGTTAGAACAGAATGATCGTACCAGATCAGAAAAGATTTGGTTGGGTTCTTCGTCTTTCTAAGTAGTCTCCAACCCAAATTCTGATACGGTCATTCAGGCGTTCTCGCAGACGGTTTTGTTCTTCAATGAGTGCTTGATTCAAGAGATGGGTATCTCTCTCCTCCCTTATGGCAGTAACCCGTCGTTGTTCAGCAGCAGCAGCTCTCTCATTGGCGCGTTCAACATGACGAACAACAGTGAAGTCGGGAACTTCATGTCTAGCAATGACTGCGCGGGCCAGAGAAGTGCGTAGCTCATCAAAAAGGGCACGGATGCTGATCTGCTGAGAGTGAAGCATGCCCATCAATGACTCCTGCTGGTCTTGAACGAGAAATCGATGGGTAGTGAATGCTTGAGCAGTGTCATTCACAAGCTTCTTGACGATCTTCCCAAGATCAAAGATCGTGGCATGAATAGCGTTCAAGCCATAATTAAGTACATCTATCTGTTGTGCTATCGAAGAGACGGTGCTGTTAAGACGCTCAAGCTGGGCGTTGTTGGCACGAAGAAGGTCGAGAAAGGCAGGGTCAGCAGAGTGAGAAGGAAGGTTGCCAGGGATAAGGTTGATGGGAATGATGGTCTCAGCAGGGTTAGAATGAGCGTAGGTGGGCGATGGATCAGTGGGAGCAGTAGGTGTAGATGGGAAATGAGGGAGAGAAGGCATATGATCAAGTTCTATATCAGTGTCTGAATCATTGATATAGGGAGAGGAAGATGGAGAATAGGAGACTTCAAGCAAAGAAGAGGGAAAAGGAGATTCAGGCAGAAGGACGAAATTTGGAGGAGAGGAGGAAGGGTAAAGGAGATTGGAGATGGAGGTGATGTCAAAGAGGAAGGTGTAAGTAGCAGTAGAGATAGAAGGGACAAGAAGTTGAAATAGATCAGCAGAGATGGAGACGGGTGTAAGATACTGAGAGATAGGAGGAAAGAGTTCTGGAAGAAAAACGGTTTGGTAAAGAAGAGAGGAGAGATGAGGGTCAAAGGAAGAAAGAGAGAAAGCATCAGAGACATAGAAGGAGTAGGAAGAGAGAGAGGTAGAAACAGTGAAGGAGGGAATGATGGCCAGTGATGAGAGATCAGGAAGTGTGGAGGAAAAAGGTTCTGGAGAGAGGAGTGGAGAAGAGATGGTTTCGGAAGAGACTGGAGGTGGAGAGAAGGATTGTGGTGCTAGAGACTTCGTTCGAAATCTGCGTTTCTTCTTCTTAGGAGAGGAAGAAGCAGGCTCCTCCTCAACAACAGCAGGGGTTGATAAGAGAGATGGAGTAGAAAAGTTTTCAGCAGGCTCCTCCCCAACAGCAGTAGGGTTTGTGGAAGAGGGAAGAGTATGAGATGTAGAGGAGGTAGGAGATGTAGCAGGGACAAAAAGGATGAATGGTTCGGAGGGTTCAGAGCGTTTGTGTTTACGTTTTTGGGGACGAAGATGAGTTGGTTCTAGTTTAGCGATCTCTTCTGGCACAGGAGGAAGAACAGTAGAAGCACTGCGCTTCTTTTTTGTCTTGGCTGGATCAGCAGCAGATGTTGTCAAAGGAATAGAGTCAGAGGATTTTTGCTTTTTCTTGGATGCAGGCTCCTCCTTAACAGCAGAGTGTTGTCGCTTGGATTGTTTGGAAGGAAGAGAAGTTGGAGCTTGTTTGAGACCATAAAGAGCCTTCTTAAGTTTATAAACATGAGTTTCTTTTCCTTTTTCAATGAAACCTAGAGGTTGAGTGACATAAACAGTCTCTTGAAGATCTCCATTGAGAAAGGCGCTCTTTACGTCCATTTGATATACCACAAAGTCCTTGTATGTGGCATAGGCTAGAAAGATTCTGATAGCTTCTAATCTTGCTACTAGAGAAAATGTTTCATCATACTCGATTCCTTCTTCTTGACGATATCCTTGTGCAACGAGTCTGGCTTTGTTTCTAATGATGTTCCCATCCTCATCCTTTTTGTTTCTGAATACCTATTTTGTGTCGATAATAGTATGATCAGCAGGTCTTGAGACTAGCTTCCATACTTGGCATCTTTCAAATTGCTAAAGTTCTTCTTGCATCGCTTCCAGCTAGCTTGGATCTTGTAAGGCTTCATCAACTTCCTTTGGCTCTTCTTCTGAAACAAATGCAGCACAAAACACACATTCGTTTTTGGAAGATCTTCTAGTTCGTACTCCTACATGGATGTCACCAATGATTTGTGAAATTGGGTGATCCTTACATAATCTTGTAACAGCAGGAATGTGAGTTGTTGTTGGGTCTTCATGAGTAGGTTCAGGAGAAGGACTAAGGGGAAATTCAGTTGTTTCTTGAGGACTGTTCTGTTCATAATTGGATTCGTAGGTAAGCTGAAGAACATGATTTTGAGGCTCAAAGATTATAGGCTCAGGATTTGAATTGAGATCAGCAGAATTGAAATTTTCTGGTAGCTCATGGGAGAAATGATGGTCAGGTATATCTGAGTGAGTTACTGATGATGGATTTGGAATATGAGAACTACTTGACGGTTGAGATGTACCTGTCTCAACATTTGCAGAATCATCAGTAACATTTGGAACCACGTGTGGCTCTAATAAGTCAAATTCATCAAATGAAACATGAATAGATTCAACAATTTTTAAATATCGTTTGTTGAAGACTCTATAAGCTTTGGAATGTAAGGCATAGCCCAGAAAAACACCTTCGTCAGCTTTGTTATCAAATTTACCTCGGTAGTCATTACCATTGTAGACTACGAAGCATTTGCAGCCGAAGATTTTGAAAAATCCAATGTTTGGGGCTTTACCTCTCCAAAGTTCATAAGGAGTTTTACCATGAAATTTGTTGATCAAGGATCTATTTTGAGTAAAGCATGTTGTATTAACGGCTTCTGCCCAGAAGTGCTTGGGCAATTTTGCTTCGGCGAGCATAGTTTTAGCAGCTTCAATGAGAGTTCTGTTTTTCCTTTCTACTACACCGTTTTGTTGAGGAGTTCTGACAGCAGAAAAGTTGTGACCTTTTCCATGGTCATCACAGTATTTTGCTATGCCATTGTTGGTGAATTCTGTTCCATTATCTGATCTAACATCACTGATTTCATCGAGCTTTTGAGTCTGCAGTCTTCTGAATAGTGTTATGAGGATGTCATAAGTATGATCTTTAGAAGACATCATCTCTGTCCAAGTATATCTTGTATAATTATCAACTACAACCAAGGTGTATCTGTGACCACCATAGCTGATAGTAGTCACAGGGCCGAAGAGATCCATATGAAGAAGTTGCTGAGATCTGGTAGTTGTAAGATCTGGTTTGCTTTTGAAGGAGGCTTTTGAAAGCTTTCCTAGCTGACAAGCTTTGCATAGATGATCATGATCAGCAGAAACTTTTAGCATTCCTTTAACCAATCCTTCTTTGGATAGCTTTGATAAATATTTGAAGTTCAGATGGCTAAGACGCTTGTGCCACAGGCAGCTTTTGTCTTGAGCAGAGTTAGCTATATGACATAAATTAGCTGCCTTGCCATAAACATTTAAATCTATCACATAGACATTCCCTTGTCTATGTCCAGTAACCAGAGTTGAGCATGAGTCTGGATCCTTAATATCACATATGTTTGAGGAGAATTGGCATATGAGTCCTTTGTCACAGAATTGTGAGATTTCCTATGGAGAGATTTCCACGGATAATGGTTCCATATCCAATAGTTCTGCCTTTAGCATTGTCTCCAAAGATGAATGGAGGGCCTTCTGCTTCAGAAATGTTTGAGAGAAGGCATGATTCTCCTGTCATGTGTCTAGAGCAGCCACTGTCTAGATACCATACGTCTTTCTTTTCTGAATTTCAATCAGCTACGAAGCATACCTGCAGTATAGATGGAAGTAAATCATGGTCCCCTTTATTTATCTTTTAGGGTCCAAAGGGTTAGCAATTTTAGGAACCCATACTTGCCTTACTTTTGGAATTGGAAATCCAGTAGGCTTCATGATGGATTTCAGAAGACATTCTTGGGCCAAGTGGCCTAAACATTTGCAAAAAGTACAACGATGGAAATTACAAATGCTATGTTGAGAAGGCTGGTTTTTTGGCGACAAGTGGGTATTCTTCCTTTTAATGGCTACCTTAGACTCAGCAGACTTGTAAGCTGTATCATCACTGTGAATGCTTTTGATAAATCTGACAGGCTTGAGTTGACTATTACTTTTCCTAAAAACAGCAGCCTTTGCTTTAGCAGGGTTACTGGTAGAAGGATATTTGTAGTCAGCACGATCCTTAGCAGACTTTTCGTCGGCTGATGATGGCTTCACTTTTGGAGCACTATTTGTCTTGAATGCTCGAGTCTTAGGATATTTATAGTAGATAGCAGCATAGCCAATTCCTTGTTTACCCTTGTTGTTAAATTGCTGATGATATGGAAGATCATCACCAGTTTGTTCAGACAAGTCTTCTATTTTTTGTTCAGAGGTTGTGCCAACAGTGTTTTCAGAAAAACCCAGTCCGGTTTTGTCATTAGATGACTTTTGTTCTCCAAGAATTTGATTAAAAACAACCTTAGAGTTATTCCATGAGTCGATGATTTTTTGTAACTCATCTTTCTCAGCAGATATCTCTTTGGCATGATCAATTAGGCAAGCAACCTTCTTGTTGAGAAACTCGTTCTCTTCCTTCAACTTGATACTTTCCTGCTGGATTCCATGAAGAGTTTTTAACTTGGCTTCCAACATGGATTTCTCAGTTCCCAGCTTCTCATGACTCTTAGCTAACCTTACATAAGCCTTTCTAAATTCATTGAATTCCTCTAGCATATCCTGAGCATCCTTGAGGATTTCTTCTTTAGAAGGCTCTTCAGAAGATTGTTCTACGTTGGCTTGATAGGGAGTATATTTGATTTCATTTTCTGAGTCATAGGTGGGAGGTGACTCTAGAGCAACAAGGCAAATGTGTGCCTGCTCAAATGAGTCATCACTGTCATCCTCATCAGAATCAGTTTCAAACCAGGTGGACACTTGGTTTTCTTCTAAGTCCTCAGTCAGTAGACCTCTATGTTTTGAAAAAGATTTAGAAGGTCGCCTTTTATAAGCTTCATATTTAGGCTTTGGACATTTAGAAGCAAAGTGACCAGGCTTTCTACAGTTGAAGCAAACTAACTCATCATTTTGTGAGTTTTCAACCAAGTGTATAATGATGAGAGAAACAATTATTGAATAATTGTCCTTTCAAGTGCTAAAGTAAAGAACAGTTTAAATGCAAACTAGATGAAGCTGAAACAGAGTAAAAAACACTAGGAGATTTGCAGCTTCAGGGAGTTTGATGAAGTTGTTAGTTCGTGTCATTTGATTAGGGGTGTGCACGGGCCCTAAGCCCGCGGGCATTGGCAATGCCCAGTATGGGCCCATCAAGCAGCGGACATTAGATTTAAAAGCCAGTACTATTGATCGGCACGGGCATTAGTGGGCGGGCTTGCAGGCATTGGGGGCACGAGCGAGCACGGGCTTGGCCCATTTGTTTATGTTTTTAAGGAATGAATCAAGGCAAGCTGAACGAAGCCGAGGCCGAAGGAACGAATCAAAGAAATGAAGAACCAACGAAGTTACGAAGGTAGGCAAGGGCCGCAACCGCAAGGCATGAACATGAAGGCAGAGGCAGGTAGGCGGCGGTAGGGTTTTTCTTTGTCTGTTTGCTTTGCTTTGCTAATTGCTAGTTTGCCTTTTGGTTTTGGTATATCACCAATTCACCATATAGGCATATAATAATATAATATTATAGTTTAGTAATTGACTAATTGAGTAATTGTAAATCTATTCTTTAGTTTTAAGTTTTAACTTTTATGTTACTGTAACACTGTTAGAACTTAGACGTTAGTGTTAGATGAATAGATGTTAATACTTAATCCTTTTATATTATAGTGTTAGATGTTATTATATTATTATATTATAGTAGTTTATAATAATATAATATTATAATTTGTGATTTGATTTATATATAATTTTATATATGATATATCTATTATCTAATATTAATAAACAATAATAGAGTAATTGTATAATTATAATATATTTAAAATTTAAAAACATAATGTGATGATGGGCCGGGCCGGGCTTAGATGGGCATTAGAACTTGATGGCCCGGGTGTGCCCGAGCCCGCGGGCATCTAACATCTCTAAAGCCCAGCACTATGTATCAGCCCATGGGCACGGGCACTTTGGGGGGCACGAGCAGGCCAGACGGGCTCATGGGCTGGGCTGCTCACCCCTACATTTGATCTCTTGAATACTTGAGTTATGAAGATGAAGCTTGAATGTTCAATGTGCAAGAGTTGTTGTTCCGATTTTTTTCAAGAGTTGTTGTTCAGATCTTCAAAACTTGAATAAGTAGTAGGGGAGATCTTTTGGACCGTTGGATTCAGAATAGACAGATTGTGTCCAACGTTATAATGCATTAAATGCATTTCGGCGCTTTGTAGGATGTGCTCAGTGACAGATATCAGAGCTTCAAAGTCGCAGATGCAGCCATTCTAAACATATTAAGTTTTCAGTCTTGCAGGCGTTTCAGCTTGAAAGTCTTCTTAGCCAAAAGAGGAAATGTCTTCAGACGTCATTATCCATGCGACAGATTGGACAGATATCGAGCTGTTTACATAGTTGACTTCTTTGGAGGGAAATCTGATGAAGGTATCTTTTTGAATATTATCTGATTTAGATATTGAAAAGTATCTAAATCAAATACCACGAGACTTAATCTTTTTTTTTTTTTTTTTTTGAGGAAACAGGGGCGGCACCCTGCGGGATTTATAAAATAAAGAAAATAATACAAACTTGAGGGGGACAACCAGCCTTGCCCTTATAAGAGGGAGGACGGAGGAGCCTGACCTCGAAAAAGAAATAACTTACAAGACCAAGAGCAGTAATCAACGAAGTAATAGACATGCTGAAAAATTAAGAAATCCGCAGATAAGGCGTGCCCACTTTATCAAGAGAAACCAGACCCCGAATTTTCCTCGGCAATTGCTCCATAGAGGAAAAGAAGAAATCCCTTTCTTCGTCACAGCCCAAGTTGGCTAAGGCATCAGCTACTGAGTTAGCTTCCCTAAAGCAATGAGCTATGGAAAGCTGCAAAGAGGAAACAATGGAACTCATGGCCTTAAAGAGATATCTGCATTGCCAAGGAGGAGAGGCTGAACCACCCAAACAGTCAACAAACACTTTAGAGTCTACTTCAACAGAGGCCAGATGGATATTATTATCTTGCAGCCATAACAGACCATGAAGGAGAGCTTGGCACTCAGCCGAGAAATTGGACAGCACTCCAAAACCTTTGGCATAAGCATAAATAATGTCACCAGAACTATTCCGAACAATGCCCCCTCCAGCACCTAAACCTGGGTTCCCACGACTGGCCCCATCCGAATTAAGTTTAAAGCACCCCATGTTCGGTTTGATCCAAGTGATGGACTGAATGGAAATGGAGCGGTGGCGCCGAAGCCGAGGGAAATTAGGCCGAACTGAGAAAGAGGTTCCCAAGAATCCAGCTGCTTCCAAAGAAGAAGAGATAAGATGCTTAATACGCGCAATAATATTCGAGGCTGAACTGCGAACATCATCAAAACAAGCTCTATTTCTGGCTTTCCAAAGTTCCCATAAAATAATGGGAGGAGCGATAATATGACTGGAGGATTTGGGAAATAACAGCCACCAATTCGTGCAAACTTGAGCGATGGATGAAAGATGCATGGGCACAGCACCCAACTCATGGAAAATGGACCAAACAGCTTGGGCAGTAGAGCTATGTAAGAACACATGGGAGTAGGTTTCAGTGTGCCCTTGAGAACAGCAATAGCAGCGAGAGGCTATGGCAATACCCTTTTTAATGATACTTTCATCAATGGGAATTTTCTGATTCCAAAGTTTCCACATAAAGATACTAATATGGCTGGGAAGATATTTGTACCAAATATATTTGGAAGAAAGAGAAAGAACTGAGTGAGAGCGAACCAAGTCCCAAGCCGACGACAAAGAGAAACTGACATTGGAGTTCGCTGTCCAGCAGGGAGCATCTGGATCGTCATTTAAGGTTAGACGCGTATCTTTGATGAACTGGACCATTTGAGGCTCAATGGAGTGAATCACTGAGGGATGAATCTGAAACTGGTTGTTAAAGAGATCCTTGACAAGAGCAAGATCGCAGTTCGAAGGCTTAGGGAAACAGCCCTTGAGGGACCAATTATCCAGCCATAAATCACAGTAACCTCTACCAATAATCCAGGCAATATTTTGTTCGGCCGTGGATCGGGCCCAGCACATACGACGCCAAATACTTGAACCAACAGAATGAGCAAGAGTAGGATGGCAGGAGCTGCAGTATTTTTTCAACATAAACTGAGCCCAAAGACTGGAATTGCATCTAAATCGCCACCAAAGCTTCAAAGAATAAGCTTTGACGATATCAGTAATAGCCCTTATACCAACACCTCCTTCTTGAGTCAGCATGCAGCACTTATGCCAAGCTATCCAATGAGTTTTTAGCTTATTGTCAATCGAACCCCAAAAGAAATTGGCTAGAATTCTATTAATGAGGTTGATGATGTAAGAGGGGGGATCAAGGATGGCAATTTGATACATTATGATCGATTGGAGAACCGAATTGATGAGGGTAACTTTACCTGCCTGATTTAATAAAGCTCCCGACCAAGAGTTAATACGGGCTTGAAGTTTGGCAATAAGGGGATCAAACAAACTCTTCTTTTTTCTACCTTCAAAAATAGGGCAACCGAGATAGGTAATAGGAAGAGCCCGAAATGAGAACCCTAAATGATGTCGAATATTATTAATTCTTGAGGGAACAGAGTTTGAAGAAACCATGAAGCAGCTTTTTTGAGCATTGATGAGCTGTCCCGAGACCCTTTCATAAGACGAAAGAAGGTTCCGATGTTTAAGGAGAGAGCGCTTGTTACCGTTGCAAAAGATCATCACATCATCCGCAAAGGCAAGGTGGGAAATGATCGGACAACCACTGGAAGACAAATAAGCAAAATGGGGTTGAGAGATCTGAAGATCGTTGAGACCCCGGCTTAAGACTTCTGCTGCAATGATGAAAAGGCTAGGAGAGAGGGGATCTCCCTGACGGATGCCTCTTGAAGAGGGAAAATAGCCTGCTGGGCAACCATTGATGAGAACTAAGAACCAATTGTTGGAGATGATTCGCTAGATCAGATCAATAAAAAATTCACTGAAACCAAATCTGCGAAGGACCTTGATGAGGAAATGCCAATTGACCCGGTCAAAAGCTTTAGCCATATCGAGCTTGATAATAACGTTAGAACCATTAACCTTCTTTTTCAAATGATGGGACAGCTCTTGAGCCAAAAGAATGTTATCCTGAATTAATCTTCCCTTGGTGAACGCACTTTGATTATCAGAAATGATACATGGGAGAATACTGGACAAACGGGCAGAAAGAAGCTTGGAGAGAACCTTGTTACAGAAGTTGCAGAGACTGATCGGACGAAGATCCTTGAAGGAGGATATCATATCAGACTTGGGAAGCAAAAGAAGAGAAGTGCTCGACCAAGCATTAGGAATTTCATAACCCGCAAAAAATTCAAGAATTGCCAAATGAAAGTCTACTGCAATAATGTCCCAGCATGACGTAAAAAAATTTCCCGTAAAACCATCTGGACCTGCAGCGCTATCACCATTCAGGGAAAAAGTGGCTTTCTTGATTTCTTCTAAGCTCGGAATCGAGGCAAGATGGTCATTTTGCTCTAAAGAGACAAGAGGAGGAATAACATTTAGGAGCTCGTCATCAGAAGTGTCGCATGCTGTGAGTTGCTCTTGAAAGAAATCAACCGCAGCTCTTTGTATACCCTCCTTATTGCTAATTTCATTACCATACTTATCCTGAATATTATGGATTGAGAGCTTATTGTGGGTTTGTTTCACCGACGCATGGAACAACTTAGAATTTCCAACTCCCTCCTTGAGCCATTTAAGATAAGACTTTTGGCGCCAATAATCCTCTTCAGTTTTAAGCTTCTGACGAAGAACAGCTTGGGCAAGGTGAAGAGCCTCTCGGTTATTTTCATCATTGCAAGACTCATAAAGAATTTCTTTGGCCAAAACATCATCTTCCGCATCTTTGACAGCTTGAAAGATGTTGCCAAAAACTAGCTTATTCCAGCTTTGCAAAGCCTTTTTAACTTGGCGAAGTTTTTGAGAAAAGGCCACCATTGGTCTGCCCCCGTGGGAATGCACCAAGCTTGCCGAACCGTGTCCAAGAAGGATGGATGAGAAACCCACATGTTCTGAAACCTGAATTGAGCAGGCGTGGAATCCATATGCTGAGTGATAACAACTAGAATAGGAGAATGGTCGGAACACGTTCGATTAAGGTGATCCACTGTTGTTGCATCAAAAAAAGACATCCACTGAAAGTTACAAACCATCCTATCGATACGCTGAAAAATGGTGGCCTGCCCGTCGCGATTATTACACCAGGTATACTTACTCCCTCTATAGCCAATATCATTAAGCCCAGCTGCATTGAGGCAAGCCTGAAAATCTGCCGCACCAAGTCTGTCCCAACCATTACCTCCAGTTTTTTCGTGAGCTGCCAAGACAATATTGAAATCCCCACCCACTAACCAAGGAAACTGAGAGAACTGTCTGCCCAAATCTATTAATTTGTCCCAAAGAGCATGACGATCTATCGCTAAGCATTTAGCGTAGACCGCAGTGACAAAGGCATGATTCGACCAAGAATGATGGCGAAGATGAAGAGTGATTTGCTGCGGGAAAAACGGATTTCACCAAAATCCAGATATTATTAGCCGAATTACTAAATGAATACCGAAACTTTAAACGACGCGCTAAATGAGAGAGATTGGAATTGTTTATCTTAGGTTCACTGAGAGCCAAAAAGGAAATTTTGTGCAGCTTAATAAGCTTTTTGAGGCGGGCAACCGTAATGTCGTTTCCCACGCCTCTTAAGTTCCAGAAAAGGCAGCTACTCGTCATGAGAAACTGTTGCGTGCTGGGCCTCATTTGTTTTTTCTTGTGCCTGAGATCTGGTTGCCCGATCTGTATTGGGAATACTAGCCGGTTTGCGTCCCCGTTTTTTCTTGGTAGGAGCTTCCAAATTAAGAGCTTCCACATTAGTATCATTAAGCTCACCATTTTCCTCTTCAATCAGATTTAGAACTGCAAAACGATTAGGGGAAATCACTGGTTCCGATGGCGGGTTCTGATCAGAATCTTTGTGTATATCTTTTGAGGTATCGACCCTATGAGAAGATTCTGGAATCTCTTCGATGATAACTTGCTGGACTGGAGGAGAAGTAGTAGGGGCTGAGGCATTCACTTCTTGGACTTGATCTTTATGAGCAACCGAAGTGGGGGCTTCTTGGTGTGTGTTTGTGGTTTGATTGGGGCTATCATTGCAAGGCATATCAGAAGGACCAACTGCTGGAGGATTAGGTTTAGGATTAAGGGAAACATTGGCAGTGGGATCAGAAGCTGGGGTTTTAGCTTGCCATTGTTGAGTTGGTTGTTTTTCCTTAGGAGGTGCAGGAGGAGGGGTAGAAGAGGGGCCTGCTTGTTGTGTTTGGTTGTGATCCGGAGCCTTATTGGTATTGGAAGTATGGGAATGGAGTTTACATGAGTCCCCATTGTGGCCTTGGCGGAAACAATGCATGCAATATTTTGGGAGCCGTTCTGCGACGATAGATTGCCAAAACCCAGCGGAAGGACCACAATCTATCCATACACGATGAGGGATCGGCTTAGTTAAATCGATTTCAATGCAAATTCTGGCCACGCTTGGTCTTGATAAATTGGCAGTTGGAGAGTCAATGAGAAGAGGTTTGCCTATCATGTTAGCAATGGAGAATAATGCATGCTTATTAAACAAAAAGATAGGAAGGTTAGGGAACGCAAACCAAACAGGAACAATCGGGCTTTCCACATCAGGGCGAAACGAAGGAGTCCATTTGAAAACTCTCATCGGGAAGGAACCTACGAACCATTGGTCCTTAATCCATAGTCTTTGAAAGTCGGCTTCATGGTTGGTTTGAATGAGCACATGCTTCGTATCTAGATGACCAAGAGTTACGGCCGCCTTTAGGCCAAAAGTTTGAAATTCTTTACGCATTGTTTCCATTGAGGGGCGGCCATGAGAAAACTTTCCAACTAGGGAGAGTTGAAAAGGCCGAGACAGAAGATTGATCATGTCTTGAGAAAGACGCAAGGCCGGCTCTCCTTTGTGCGTTGAAGGAGGGATGAAATCCATTGTAGGCTGGGATGATAATGAAGGTGCGACAATGGAAGCAAATGACTTCTTTATTGTAGGAGAGGAGGGCATCGTAGGATTAACCCCATGGGGGGTTTCGGCCGTAGCCGATTCCATGCCGGCAAGTGCCCAAAACGGCTAACCCTAGCTGCAGAATACGCAAGAGAGAAATTCTAGCACGAGACTTAATCCATTGATTTGACTGTCTTTGATTTTGAACCTTGAGCAGACTTCCAAGTCTGTTGTTTGAACTGTGCTTTCAAGACTGCTATTGAAGCCTGCTGTCCGCGCCTGTAATGAACTAACAATAAACTGGTTCTAAACACCCTTGATTCTAAGACAGTTGCCACACTAATCGGTACGCAGACCTATTAGCCACTGTACAGTAGAATCGGAGGATAACTTCAACCAAATCTAAAACCTATGAGGGTCAACAGTTAGGAAATAAAATGTTAGTTTCCTAAATTAGTTTCCTAATTTAATTCAAGGATCTTATCAAAGATTTTGTTCAACTTAATTATGGACTCTTGAGAGCTTTTGAAAATATTTAATCATGGTAATTACTTACCATTGTTTTAGGACCAAGAAAGATATTAAATATGGTAACTACTTATCAATGCTTTTGAACCAAGAAAGGGCAAAACAATAAATTCAATAAAGAAAAACACAATAAATTCAATAGAGAAAAATAGGTTGATCATATTTTATCCTTACAATCTCCCCATTTGTTGAACCTTTCTGGTCAAATCACATGACAAATGTTTTTCAACACACTCAAACATCTAACCTGCATTGATTAGTTTTTTCCCCCTAAATTTGTGCAAGTATAATAAAATAAGAAATAATCACGAAGACAAATAAGATATAAACCATATGCATTCACATGCATTCCCAACAAGCAACCATAGCTTAAACTAACCAGACATGATTATTATAAGGAATAAGCATAATAAAGCAACACATTATGAATCTACAGAGAATCAAATTCATCATCATGAGAAGATGCAACATCTTCACCATCAGCATCAGTAGAGGAACACAATTATCAGTAGAAACATGAACACTTGACCTTTCTCCCCCTATTTGACCAGAGGACGAAAGAGTGAAGAACTTCAGAAATCAGGGTGATGTAGCTTTGGGTGAAGCCTCATTCAGAGCTTCATAAGTCTGAATGGTCGTATTTTTAGGGCTTGAGAGACTGGAAGAACTGGAAGCCATTCGAATAGACTAGGATTTTTTGAATAAGAGATGATGAAGGAGGAGCACGAGATTTCAGCAAATTAAGGGAAAATTTTCCAATGAGAAATTTGAGAGGGAATGAGTGAACCCTGATTTCTTCAAGATGATATTAAAACCCTTCAAACGGATATAAATCTGGAAATTAGCCGTTAGATGATAATGCAATGGAAGATGAAGAGATCAATTATGATAAGGTTGAATTTTTTTTATTTTTGAAAGGAGATCATATTGACCAAATCAAACACAAGTCCACAACACATGTATTTTGGGCATGAAAAACAGGTGTATATAAATGGTAAGTATTAAATTGGGACAACATTGATTTCTTTTCAAAAATAATTAGGATTTCACAAATAAATCCAAGATTTTTAGAAAACACAATAAAGTGTAACCCAAAAATTGATCAACCCAAGCAATACTTTAGCAGCCCACACGCAAGGTTCAAAGTCTCTTAATTCCTCACAAAGATTAGATAGCCACTAAATATTTTTCAACATGAATTTTGTTTTTGGCAATTAATTTGCATATTTGATTTTAGGACAAAAATTCAATAGGCTGATACTTTCACCAACAATGCAGGTCCTAAAATTATGCCTAAAAATATGATGGAGAAAGATCAAGCAGGCTATCAAATAATGTAATCACACACATGTGAAATTTGACCAGATCAATCGGATGTAGTTGCTAATGCAGCTGCATTAGGAGGTGCATTCAATAATATTGAAATTTTGTGCAATTTTGTATCTTTTCTTTTCTCAAACAGACTCTTCTCCCACATATTTTCTCATTCCAGATTCCATAGATACTTTATTTCCCTAGGAGTATTCCTCTACTTTATTTCAAGCTATACAAAACATGCCAATAGGAACCTTTCACACTATTTATCAAGGGAAGTCATTTTGCACAAGATCAACCCATGAAATCCAAAGATTCATAATTCCATGAGAGAATGACAACAAACCTTGTTCATAGGTGGCTCTTTTCCTTTAGGTAGCTTTCACACTTTTCCAAGGGTATTCATTTTTCTCAAGATCAACCCACGAGAACAAAAGTTTCATAGTACCAAGATAAGATACTACAGCCCTTGTAATTTAGGTAGCTCTTTCATTTATGGACTTCAAAATTGCTCAAGAACTGGAGAGAGAGTGAGAAACATAACAAAAACCCACAACTGAATTTGAATGCAATTCCCAAGCAACAACACAAGGCACAAACATGTCAAGAAATTGATCTAGAGTGCCCTCTAAATACAAAATGCAAGGATGCTTTTTTATTTTTATTTTATAACTAAGTGTAAAATCACATGGCACACATACCAAGAGATTTCCTTAGATAGGAAAGTCTCTCAAATATATCAGTCCTTTAATTTTCTGTCCCAACATGTTCTATGCAAACAATACCTTGTTCAACCAAGTCTCTAATAAAGTGGTGTCTTATATCAATGTGTTTTGTTCTAAAGTGTTGAACTTAATTTTTTGCTATCTTGATTGCCCTGGTGTTATCACAATACATGGTTAACATATCACTGTGTAGCTCATAATCTTTGATCATCTGATTCATCCATAAAAGTTGTAGAGTAATATCTAGAAAGAAAACAATTGCAAGCAAAAGACGTATGGACTCAATGCGGGCCACATGTGCAAAATTTTCATCGAAATTCACTCGCTCAACCTATGTGTACCTTAAGCCACAAGTCTTGCCTTGTTTCTAATTATATCTCCCACCTCATTCGATTTGTTCTTGAAAATCCATTTTGTTCCTATAACAACCATGGAGGTGGATCTATGCACAAGAAACCATACATCATTTTTTGAAAATTTATCAAGTTCCTCTTGCATAACATTGATCCAAAAATTATCTTTCAAACATTTTTTGGTTCAATTTCTGACACATAGCAAGAAGCATAAATTTGTTCACATTCACGAGAAGATAGGAATGCTAATTTGCGATAATCAACCTTACTTTTTTTCTTTGTGGACATGCCACCATGAGCATTACCTATCATTTTAGAGGTTGTGTGGTCTTGTAGTATACGGCTGGGAACATCTTGGCTTCGATTAGTCACAGCAGGATCATTTTCAGCATGTTGAGTTTCAGTATCAGCTTCTCCAAAAGTTTTGACCAAAGCATTTTCTGATGCAGCTGCATCAAAAGCTACATCCAAATTTTCAAAGTTCTCTGAACTTTCAGCTTCTGAATACTGTGGGTCTGGAAGACTGGAACAGTGTCTGATTGACCACCTTTTACAGATTCTGAATTTTTTGAAGTGGATCCAAAATCACCAAAATCAAACAAACCAATACATTCTACCTCAATACGACCCATGAGATATGTGTGAATCATCTCATGACCCAACTTTTGATGCCATAACTCAGTGACATCAATGCTAGCACTATGACATGTATGCATATTATTGTACATGTAGAAAATTATCTGAAGATCTTATACATGTCGATAAGCATTTGTTAGCCTTATCAAAAACATCACAATATTTTTTATCAAAACGTACCTGAAGATCATCATCACAAAGTTGTCTTATGCTAATGAGATTGGTCTTAATCCCTTCAACATGGTAGACATTTTTTAGCTTAGGTAGACCATCCACGTTCAAGGTGCCTTTTAACACAATCTTGCCTTTGGCACCCCTTCCATAAGTCACAGATCCTCCATTGATGTTCACATAATCCTCCAAGTTCTCAATAGAACCAGCCATATGTCTTGAACATCCACTATCAAAATACCAAGATCCAACAATGTGAGATTTTAAGGAGGTGAAGGTTACATTGCAACATTCGAATCTAAAAGAGGAGCTCCTGGACAGATGTCAAATGGTTCTTGTTTAGGAGCAGATCTGAAATTTCCTTTTAGGAACCCAAGCTTTTCTGATTTTTTTTTTTTTTTGTTGATGCAGCTTATGATGCAGATGCATTCGGTGATGCATCTGGTTGCGGTTCAAGTAGGCTTGTCTAACTTCTTCAGCATAATCTGTCTTTTTTTGGTAGCATAATGGCTGAATGTGACTTGGACTATGACAATAGTGACACACAAAATTTCTCTTCCTAGGTTTGGGTTTTTCAAAGAAATTGGTGCTTTGGAAGGTATGTGAAGATTGTTTTGGTTCAAAGGAGGATGATGAGGTTCCTTCACCTTCCTTGACAAAGGTCTTTGGCTTGAACTCTAGTCCAAATTTGTCATTCTGTCCAATCTTCAACATCTCATCTAATTTGAGTTTTCCAAAATTCTATTTAGCCACAGTTTCATTGGCTTTGTCAAGCTCCCCTTTCAAAGTTTTTATCTCAACATCCTTATTTGCGAGGAAACACTCTAACCTTGTAATGCACTCCTTTTGATTTTCATTCTCCTTCTTGAGTGCTTCATTTGTTCTTCCAAGAACCTTTACTTGGCAAGCTCTCTTCTCCCAATCATTGTACAATTCCTTGTAAGCTTCCATCAATTCTGAATCTTCTATGCATTTTGATCCTAGAGAATCTTCAGTTATGAAAGAATTAAAGCAAAGAGAATCATCCCAACTTTTGACTGATGCAGCTTCTGATACAGCTTGCATTGCAAGCTTTATCAAGTGAAACACCTACATGATTAATCTGTAAACATTGTACTACTATGAGAGTGATGAGATCACCTCGAGCTTCATCATTACTGTCACTCAGAGTAGTAGAAAAATTCAAACCCTTCTTACGCAAAGTGTTAGCACATTGATTAGCATAATGACCAAACCCTTAATACATTGAATAAAATCAATATTTTTACCTCTAGATATAGGTTGTTTAGCAAAATGATTGGTAAAAAGTTTCTCAGGGGTTTGAAAACAACTTTCTTTGGGAACAAACTTGCTAGGCTCGGTTTTGAAAGCAGTTTTGGTGTTAGAAGATGGAGATTTGTTTTGTCACTTTGCTTTCAAAATATTTTTAAACTATGTTGTTAAAAAATCTATTGAGTCTTCACCAAAATCAGATTCTTCAATCTCCTTATGTAATTCAATAAACTCAGAAGACACATCAATAATAGAAGGAAAAGCAACTTTCCATAGAAGGAGTAGAGGATGATGCACCTTTGCCTTTGTTCTTAATTTGCTCATTGAGGTTTAACTCAAAATCTTGTAGAATTCTAGCTAGTTTTTCAAAACCAATTTTATCAATGTCATGAGCTTCCTCAATAGCACAAATTTTGGCATTAAATCTTTCAGGCAGAGTGCGCAGCATCTTACTAACAAGACGATCATTAGTAATAGGTTCACCCAAAGCAAGAGTAATATTAGATATATCAAGTAATCTACCATAGTAAGACATAATATGTTCATCCTCATTCATTCTAGTATTCTCAAATTAAGTAGTAAGCATTCTAAGTTTTAAATACGAACACTAGCAGGACCTTCACATAAAGTTTGAAGGGCCTCCCAAACATCCTTAGCAAAGTCATAGTTTGCAATAACTCTGAAGGTGTTGGTATCCAAGGCTTTGTATATGGCTGAAAGAGCCTAAAAATTAAACGAACCAGTGGTTTTATCTTGAGTAGTCCAATTTGACTCATTGATGATTTTAACATCACCATCATCATCGGTGGTCTTAGGTGGAGTCCAACCATTCAGAACAGCCAGCCACGCTATCTCATCAATTGATTTAATGAAGATACACATCTTTACTTTTCAAATTGAATAATTCACATTAGTCAAAGTAGGAGGACGAATAACATTCTCATATTGAGAATCCATCATACAACCATAATCTTCTTTTAGTGTCGTCAAGAGGAGGCTCTGATACCAATTGAAAGATCAACAATAGCTAGGATTCCAAAGAAACTGTCAATGCAACTAGTGATACAGCTGCATCCGAAGGTGCATTGACCAGATAAAGAAATAAGTAAATAGCGGAAGTCTTTAATATAGTAAAATAGTAATAAATACAGAAGTTTATCAAACAATCTACAAGCTATGATTGTAGATCATGTCTTATGGCCAAAAAGGATTTCACTAAAAAGATTATAAGTTTTACAAAACAAAATGTGAAATCAACAAAATACCAAAACCTCTCACAAGACAACAAATTTGGAAAGGAAACCCACAAACACACGAGCAAAGCAAACGTGAGATTAAAAAATAAGCTTCTAATAACTAGGAAAACAAACAGCAAAAACAATCAATGCATCTTGTGATGTTACTGCATCCAAATTCCATAATAGCTCTCAGTTTTTTCTCTCTTATGCAATCTCTTTGTTTCAATGTATATCTTGGTCGCCGTCTTCACGAAAGTCTCCTTGTACTTATACTTAAGATAGAGACCTACACACAAAAATCCAACAAAACTCCAAGGAAACATAGAATGTTAGGAAATAAAATGTTAGTTTCCTAAATTAGTTTCCTAACTTAAATCAATGATCTTACCAAAGATTTTGTTCAACGTAATTATGGACTCTTGAGAGCTTTTAGAAGTATTTAATTATGATAATTACTTATCACATGTACCATTATCGCTAGCAAAATTCCCAACCTCCCAACCTTCTATGAGCTCGACCTCAGTAACAACAAGCTTACAAGAGCCTTCGCTACAACAAATTATGTCTTTTGAGGCTCTGAAAAGTGCCTCGATAGGTACCCTATTGAGGCTTTTTGAACCTAAGGACACTTGGTCCAAGTGTCGCATGTTTTGAAGCCCCAATAGACTATTGAGGCTTTTTCAAGTGCTTTAATAAACTACAACATATTGAGGCTCATGTAAAAGCCTCAACATATTTTCAGTAGTATCATTTACAAGTGTCCCGTTAAGTAATTCAAAATGTAAAAAGTAAACTATTGTGACTCTTACAAGTGTCGCTTAAAAAAATTCAAAATGTATTAACTACCATCAAATGCCTCAATAAGACTATTAAAACAACACATAAAAGCGCCTCAATAGCTAATCTGTAGAGGTTGTTCTACGATTTGGTATTAAGGTGCTTCAAAATGCCTCGTTAGCTAATATATAATGGTTGTTTTGACACTAGCTATTATGGCACTTCAAAATGCCTTATTTAGTAATATTCAAACAACTAAAAAGAACCCTTAAAGGGAAATAAAATCCATGCTCATCAATTTATTTTAATGCTACTATAATTCTATCTATAAACAAAATATGAAAAAAAAAAAAAAGAGTAAAAAGTATAACAACAAACACACATACGTAATCATCAAAAAGCTATCATAATATTAGTCACCGACACTTTAATTACATTGTCCAGGCCAAGTCATTCGATAATCTAAACATATTGAATTAAAACTAACCATGTATAGTCATTGTATCACAGGAACAAAAATAATTAATATACCACATTTATAAAACATCATTTGTCATTCATTCTAACTAATATAAGTTCTCAATGTTCAGTATTTTGAGATGCAACTAGCTTGAGTCAAAATCCAACGATGTTACCTATAAAATATACAAATTTAAATTATAAGTAAACAAATGACGAATATTATAACTATTAATGGACTTAAATAATACAAATATACCAATGATAAAGGCCAAGCTATAGGTGTTCCAATCACATATCCAATTGTTGTAAACAATCCATATGGCCTAATTAACTCTTCGTGAAACAATCAATGAGGTGCAAACGCTCACTAATAAGCTACTCAGAAAATAATATAAATTTCAAAATTAATAATTAAGGACAACATGCTATAATCAATAATATTAATGAGAAAAACTTTAAGAAATCAGTATTTTGATTTAATAAGTCAGTAGGTGCTATATGTGTAAGGCTAGCAAGGAAAGTGTGAATCATCTGCTGCTCCTGCCAAGTTGCTATAGAAATGTGGAATTTTGTGTTGAGCTTGTTCAAGATGTCTTGGGACATGCCAAGGTCGATTCTTGATTATATTAGGAGCCGGTCTTTTGGGTATAAGAATAGGAGAAACCGTATTTGGGAGAAACCGTATTTGGGAGACATTCATTTTGGGAGTGTGCTGGTGTTGGTCCCAAAGGGCATAATAATAAGCTAGAAGGGGGGGGGTTGAATAGCTTATTAGACATTAAAATTTTCTCAAATTAGTTCCTAAAACAAGCACTTGCAATCTATCAAAGAGATTGAAGTAGCGGAAGTCTTGTAAAGAAGATAGTTTAAGTCTACCGATAAAGGATTATCGGTAATCCTGACTGAAAACTCAATTCTGCTGTTTTAAAGATAAGTAGAGGAAATAAGAAACAATATGAGGGAATGATCAACAGTAAGGAAAGAACACAAGTGTTTGAGATGGTTCACACTTTGAAGAGTTCTACGTCCACCACCAAGGCAGTCAACATTGGATTTAAAATGTGCACTATGTTTTCCAGTAGTTCTATTACAAGGAATATATCTAATGGATCGTGTACAAAATATGTGACTTGTGTTTGGGGGTTTGGGAATTGAATATCTAGATAAACAAGATATTCAATTCGTGCAGAAGAATAGTTTAAAGAAGACAACAAGGAGAAGCTTAAAATAAATGTTGAAGCAGATCTTCTTGTTGTTGTCGAGGACTTCTTGATCAGTTAATGATCTCTTGAATGCGCTTAGTATAAAGACTTAGATTTGTAGAATATCAGAGCATTTCAGGACGGACAGTGTTGTTGTTCTTCAGTCTTTAATGGCAGTATTTATAGTAGGAGCATTCTAGAGATCCGTTGGAGAGTACGAAGAGTAACAACTCTATTAGGTTGAATGCATTAAATGCATGGAGCTGTCTTGTAGAATTCGTCCTTACTGATACTGAGCAGGGAGTGGTGCAGAGTTGTTTTGCAGGAGTTGGTAGCCGAATAATCAGAATATCAGACCTGCAAGTGTCAGTCTGTTCCACCTGCTTTTGTCACTGTTCAGAGGGCGAAAAAGTCTTCCAGCTTTTCGGAAAGTTGTTTAAGCGTATATGAGAAGTTTGGGGATATTTGAATTCAAACTCGAAATGGTAAGAGTCAATTTTGAATTAACCCACTAAGATTTGGTAGGCTGGACACGTCATGCATTGAGCACCTGCAGGCAAAGTCTACCGTTGGAGCAATACTGAAGTCTTCCGCTGAAGGAAGGCTGAAGTCTTCCGCTGAACCTGTGAAGTCTATAAACTATCTTATAGCAAGGTTTTATACATAGTTGCCACGCTAATTGATACGCAGCACAATTAGCCACTATAGTATAAAACAGGTGTAATGTATGAACAGATGTAAATCAAAATATAATTGAGAAACAACAGATGGATTCTTTCTAGGGAAAGAAACCATAGGGCTTTTGACAAGGACGAGATGTCTATCCCAAATCTGAAGAATATTTTGATTCGCACCCTTCACAATTGGCGTTCCAAGGCAACTCAATCCACACCTAGTCCTAACACTTCTTTTGTAGATTTTGTAAATAATATTGATTTAGGCTAATTCTTTTGGCAAGGTATACTCCTAGTGTACAAAGGCCGCATCACATGTTTTGATGCTTTTTATTTAATTATTACTTATTAAAAAAAAGTAAGTCACAACA
The DNA here is from genome assembly GCA_013146195.2 of Codonopsis lanceolata. Taxonomy (NCBI): domain Eukaryota; kingdom Viridiplantae; phylum Streptophyta; class Magnoliopsida; order Asterales; family Campanulaceae; genus Codonopsis; species Codonopsis lanceolata. The sequence goes on along the minus strand of CM028379.1, from coordinate 106,174,253 downwards.
CTCAGATAGAACAGAATAAAACCTAAGGAGGAACTTCGTTATTTGGAGGTCGCATTTCTTTTTGACCAATGAAAGTATGTCCAAGAATCAGCTCATGCCTACCTATGTATTAAGGAACTCAATTAAATGGCTGAGATACGTATTCCACAACCAATTCAGAGGGTTTAGAGTGTATCATAAAAACAAGATGAACATGCATTTTCCATATATAGCTACTGCGGGAAAGACTGAGAAATGAAAGCAAGTTGTACTTCCAATGATCTATAGAATTCGCTTAATTAAATACATGTTGAAGTTAATAATATAATACTTAAACTAATGTAACAAACATCAGCCAAAATGAAAGATCCTCCTTTCACACTATTCAACTTTAAAAAGTGGAAAAATAAATTTTACCAGCAACTTGGTTCAAGACATGAGTGAGAGCACATATTGATATAAGAGATTCACATCACTACTTACTGAAACAAAATCAATCCCTAAATGACTAATGGCTATATATACTGGCTAAAACCCATCTTGAAATAATAAATGTGGTCATCATAGATAAGGGCATTGTTAAAAAAGATTAATTTTAAACTTACTTGCCCAAAAGTCGGGAGAATCTTCCATGTATTTGCAAATATACTTGTCATCAGCACCTAGAATTTGAGTCCCATGCTTCTGCAAATTGAGGTATGTGCTGTAGTTCTTCCAATTTGCTCAATTTCTTTGGGAAGGTCGGATTCTCGATAGAATACATAAAGAAGAATCTTTGCCACCATTCAGGTATAGATACCTTAGAGTACCAACTTTCAAGAAATTTCCTTGTAGTTCGATCGAAGTGGTACGTGTTTCGATATCCAAATGGCACACAACAATATGAAATGGTTATGCCTTACAGCCTTAATAAGCATGACATGCTAGAGAAAAGAATGGCGTAAACCTAACTGTGGCACCATTGCCAAAAAAATCATGGAAATGCTAGATGTAAAGCATGAAGTTGCAACTAATGCTCATGCTTTCACACATATAAAAATGCTTCACAAATGCCAACTTTGCTTGGCAGTAGCAACACCCTAAACTCAAAAATGGTCAACCACCAAGAATAATGGACCAATCAGATGTTCATAATGAAAGTCATAATCTATTTATTGATCCTTAAGAGAATGGCCTTATCATTTGTTTTATTCCTTTAGTTTTTCTCCCCCTATAGTGTTTGTAATAGGTATTCTGTTATGGGTTTTGGGTTTTAGGTTTTTATGACATTAGAGTTTATGTGTGTGTGTGTGTGTGTGTTAGTTTGGTGATTTTTGAACTTCATTTCTTGGGTTTTTTATTTTTGTATTTACTGATTTTCATTTAATTTTTTCTAGATAGTGGAACATTAGCTCATGTTTGTAGGACTTAGCTCAATCTTTTGAAGTATTTGTTTATTTGTAACCATATGGGATTTTTGTTTGCTTATTGCAATCAATTGTGTGCTAAAATTTCAAGTTTTTGACAAATTTAACTCATTATGTTGGGGATAACAGGTTTGATGTTTATATACATGATTATCTTGTGAAGAGGAAATTGAATGCTTCCTCAAAGACATTTCAAGTTGAAGCCCAAGTACCAACCAACATTACTGGTAATATAATTGATACTATTATGTATCTCATGTAGATCTTTTATAGTTTTGCATTTCTTAATTGACATATTGATGTCATTGATTTTCAGCCATTGAGGCTCCTCGCGGTTTTTTGTTTGAATGGTGGACGATTTTTTGGGATACGTTTATTGCTAGATACAAACGCCAGGATCCTGTTAGGAAGGAACCTTTGAATGATTCAGTTACAAAGGTGCTATTTATTGTTTTGACATGTTGCTTCAATTATTTACTCACTTTTTTCTCTGCCATCCTCCGTGTGTCTATGTGGATTTAACATAAATATATCTCAGAATTATGAACAGCAGAGGTTTGGTAACAATGCGGGACCTGGTTTGGATCCAACTAGTTTGGCAAATCTTCCTCCAGTCAAACGTCATAAGCAAGTTTCGGTACCTACACGAGTATGTATCTTTTTCATGCTTACTTCCTATCTTAATCTTTATGTTTTCTATATTGCCCTCTGATTAAAAAATTATGGCATCCCTACTTCGTCATGCTATGCTTTTGTCATAACAGGACATGATGTGCTCAGTGAGCCCCTTGGTGAACTTGGATGTTGCAAGCTCATATGGATAGTTGATTGGAGTTCATGGTATTGATAAGGAACTTAGGCTATGCTTGGCAACCCTTGGATTTGTAAATGAAAAAACAATTTCAATTCGTCTGAATTCAAATTGTTCATCTAATTCGAAACCAAGTCTTGGAATTGAGTTGCCAAGCATATCCTTATTTACTTATGAACATATGAACACACTTGTGAATGTTCTTGGCGCAGGAAATATTTCTCATTCTGGTTTAAAAACTTGAAACCTCTAGGAACCCGAATAGAAATTGGATATCATTATCACTATCGGAAGTAAAAATAATAGTAGTTTACAAGTATGGTCTACATTAAAACTCTTGGAAGGCAGGTCCTCTGTACCATTCTATTGGTTGAATTGGTTTATGCTCGTGTTTTGAAATTTGGATTATGTGGGTAAAAACCCCTTGGTTAGAAGTGTGGAAAATCTTATGGTGACTCGCACAACTTTCACTTATCAATGGAGCAATAACTCTAGGGGGAATCCTATGGTGGCTCTAGGATGAAGTCTCTAAAATGCTTAGGGAACTCAACTGTCAAGGGAAAACTCTTACAAGAGAATCCACTCTTTGGGTTCTTGACATCAGAGGCTTTGCTGAACCCAAGGGGTTTGGCCGTTGGTTGCCCATTGGGGTGCTAAGTTTCACGACATTTTCGTTCCACGTTATGGATGGCCTGCCTAGAGCATTGCCAGGGAGATACATGCTATGGGGCTGTGACCGGCTATCAAGTAGCGCCCAGCATGCCCTCGTGAATCCTGAGGGTCTTAGATTGGCGGTTGAAATACAAAGCTTTGCCACACGGTCCCTTCTCAAGGGGACATGTGTGGCCTGACTGAAGAGTGAAAGAGCAGCAAATGGTTCCTTCAGATGGAACATGTAACATAAACACAAGCCCCCAATGCAAGTTCCAATTAATTCATTGCACATTTTATGGCTACGTGCTCTGGCACATGCAGTGATTCACTAAATATAGACCCCATTACATCATTTTTGACAACAAGATTTTAGTTGGACATTGTCGCCAATGCTTTTAGAAGTTTGTGTTGTGCTAACATCATCCACTTGTGTAGCCTCACAGTGCTTGCCCTCTCTCACCCGTCTCAGTTCAGACGTCCACGCTCATGACTCCTTTTCTCTCAGTGGTTTACCTAGTGTTTAATCCCAAGCTTTACCCATTACCTTCAACTTCTACACCCTCTTCTGGTCCCTAAAGAACACAACTCTTCAACAAATAAAGCTTTAAGTAATAATAGTCCCAAGATGTGAACTTTCTATTTATAACAAGATCTTTTTCTTTCAGCAATACTCCTAATCATTTGATTGTATTATTTTTGACAATTTCAACAAAGATACGACAGAGACAACAACTGAACAAAATTAGGCAAATATGGAAGTATGAAGATGACCAGCACATTCATCAGATCAAAATCTTGCATAAAATATATGGTTGGACGTATACACCCATGACAAAATAACATAATTATGAAAAGAAGAAGATTTTGAAGATTCAGGATCATATTACCTTGTGCCTATATTCCTTATGGTTAACAAAGGCATGACAGACATCCATGCAGTACGACAGAGTTGAATGAACAACATCACTCTTTGTAATTACTTCCTCAAGCTTATCCAATCTTCGGCATTCAATGGTCATTCCTATATCATGTTGATATCTCCCATCCGTTATACACCTATAAGAAAAAACATACTGGAATGATGATGGAAAACAACACAAACACCAGTGAAATGTATAGACCAACGTCTTATCAAGCATTCTCTCAACTATCGCCTCGAGCCTGGGGTCCATAGGTACCTACGACCTCTTTTGACTCTACTGCCTTAGTCTTGAGACTTGCATATTCATCTATATCTTTAGCTGAATAAACAAATAACATCAAGACAGAACAGTGAGTCATGGGACCAGCATGTTTGTAATGTCTTGCGCATTCTAGTACTTTGGCCAAACTATTTTCTTGTATTAATATTTTGGCTAACCACTTTCAAGGTTGCAAATGTTGAACCACAACCCAAATTAAGCAAGTAAATTTTCTAAAGAAGATATAAATTTATTAAGAATATTACCAATAAGCGTATGAACGAAATCTAAGTCCTCGGCAACATTAAATAGGGGACTAGCTCCAAGGGCATAAGATAATGAGTCATTAAGCTTTCCAAGGTAGTAAAAAACATGTAGGAAGAAAAGGAGTCATGTGTCAGGCCAATGAAGGAAAAGATTATAAATTGAGGCATCTCAAAGCGAAAAGGTCAGTTTTGTTCAAAGTGCTAGAAGCCTACAATTTATCCACTACAAAAGTAGTCCTCCATAACAGTGAGTATGAAACTTAAACTTGCAGCATTGGTCCTGAGGTAAAACTTACCAATTTACAGAATTTTTTGGACCTCAAAACATGAAGTAACTGAATTGAACACCAGGCAATACAAAAAAACTGACACTTTTCAATAATGTGATAGAGTGCATGAAACTGAAATTAAAAGAAGAAACTGAATTGAACACCATGCAATACAAAAACACTGACACTTTTCAATAATGTGACAGAGTGCATGAAACTGAAATTATAAGAAGAAACTGAATTGAACACCAGGCAATACAAAAAAACTCCATCTGAATTCCTCTATGATTATGTTTATCACTTGGATAAGTAATTGGTACATGGTTCCACTACAACAATTACTCCCAGGACTCCACGTTTGTCAGCCAAACAATTCAGAGAGTAGATCTTTCTTTAACTTCTTTGATGTTTTAATTGACATTAGAATCTAATAATAATCATTGTATTATGTATTCACTGATGCGGTTACTGGAAAGGCAATTGAGAGATAGATAGGATAGAATCGAAGAGGATGACTAAAACCCAACATGTAAAATTAGAACATTTGAAATGGCAAGGTTGAAAAAATGATATCTAGTAACTTAGGAGATTCCATATGATCTTTCATTGGTTGGCTTAGTCCCTAACTTGAAATTCAACACCAGAATAAAAAACATCCATATATTACTTCTATCATATTTAAATATGATTTAATCTCTTTTCATCTCTATATGTTCCAAATATATAATCACTCCTGCTCATTATAGCTCAAGATTGGCAATTCAGACATGAATCTCGCCCAATTCTGCAAGGGGCATTTACAATATGGTAAAAAAATAGCATGGTATTCTCAATAACTAAGTTAAGTTATCTAACAATACTATTATAATGCATAGTAGGCCTTTATATATTCACATCTAGGTGAAGAAGCATAACAAGCTTTGGAAGACTACAAGTATTGCAATCAGGTAGGCAGTATTACGAAATTGATTTTAGGGTTGTTTAATAAACCAAAATAGTTCAATATGGTCTCGTTTAAAGCTCTACTTGACTCCGTTTGACTCGTATTGGGTTTGAGTTGTGATGATTTTAGGTTTAAGATATATACGTTAATTTTACTATGTTTACTATTTTCTGTATTTTTTATATCAGTTAATTTTTTGCTTTGGCTCGAGAAAAGCCCGTTCTCAATCTTGGCTCATTAGTAAGAAAATTCAATTTATTATCAAAACTATCGAAATAAACATTTAAGCGGGTATTTATATGCCCTAAACAAACCAAACCCTAAAAGGAAAAAAATAAATAAAAATAGATGAAAAAATCTGAAAACTTCCATGGCCCATAACAGTGCTTAAACAGCGTTTTTTGGGCTTAAAATGAACTCTTCACGGGGTAAACCCAATAAGTCTTGTAGATCTCGTCGAGAGCTTCGATTTGATATGCGGCGGACCCCGTAATTCATTCGGATGCAAAAGTTATGATCCGTTAAAGTTCTACCGACCGTTAAATGATTTCTACTAGTGCATAACAGAAAACTATGAAAACTACCCATCGAACCACCTTTCAGAAATTACCATTGGACCCCCTGAAAACATATTGCCATTAGCCAGTCACTGATGTATTTCATGTTACATAAGTCTCATAGAAACAAGGGCAGTTTTCATGAAGAGCAAGTACACTTATTCTCTCATGTTCTGCATTTTGAATTTCATGAACCAACACTAAATTGACATTGAAGGGCATTTTCTAGTTCAATTTAGAAAAGGTCATTGCATGAGACTATGGCAACAGGTCTGCTCTTGATCATGTAGAGTGAAATGAAGTTTTTCTTTGATGTGGAGTTGGCTTGACCCAGAGTGCATGTTTCTTGTTTCATTTAAGAAAGTGAATTGCCTGAGTCTATGGTAGGTAACATGTCTGCTCTTGTTCATTTATGCAAGTTTGGACCTGGAAAGTGATGGTTCTTTATGGAACTAATCTGTTACTAGACCGGATCGCACCCAACTCGCAATCTTCTTTATGGATACTATCCAATCCTAGGTATAGTCTAGCTTGGGTCAGAGTGATAAAGTTAAACATCTAGAGTCTGAAGTTAGCCACTATAGCTGCAAACGAACTTTCAGATGGATCAACAAAAAGGTTCCAGCAACAATGAAGACAAAGGTTCCAGCAACAGTGAAAAGATTAGTAGGGGATACATTAAGTCCCAGATGATCGATAACTCTGCGCTACCAAGTTCAGGGACCTAGAACATAATCAGGTAAGCAAGGCTACTTTTTACATTTAGTTATCACCTTTATTGTTAACTGGCTTTTATGGATTGAAGCAACAATCAAGGTTGTATCCCAATATGACCCCAATTTCACAAATGCTAAATCGTCTAGACGTTATATCCCACCATTTCATAGTAGCTTACTTTGAGCCCTGCAGCCAATTTTCAACCTTAAATCGATCACCTACTGTATGCCTATATAGCTCATCTAGCTACCCTTCTCAGTTCTCCCCTAACCTAGCCTAGCCCCCTCCAGCTTGGCTTTCTTGAGCTGCAAAATTATCACAAATTTTCACCACCCCCCCCCCCTTTTAATCACCCTAGATTCCTTTCCTTTTTTTTTTTTTAAAGAAAATTACCCTCTCTCTCCCCCCAAGAGAAAAGAGAGGCAACATCAACTTTTCCTTGCGATTATACATTGCTAATTAAAAATAATTTGATTAACTTCCATGTCCTTTTTGAGAATTAAAGGTTTCCATGTTATATAGTATATTCTATCAGTTCACTATTCATTATACTTAGGTCACTGAGTTTGTTTATACTTAGGATTGCTCAAATGAAATTTTTATCAGATAAAAATTTCATTTGATCTTATATTACCTAGGTCATTGAGTTTGTTTCACCGCAATCTTTGAGTGGTGCATTGTTTCATGCTTTGTTGGAATTAAACACTAAAAAACCTTAATTTTCAAATTGATAAAGAAAAAAAAAACCAGATAGAGAGATGAAGAGAGAAACTTACAAGGGTAGCACCTCCAAAATCAAATTGCTGCAAAATCAAAGCAGGTTTGTGTCGTCGAGCCAGCGAGCTCTGCTTTCGAAAGGGAAGAAGAATTAATTACATCAAAATCAAAACTTCAATTTTTTACGAATTGAAGAATAGAGATGAAGAGAGAAACCGCAAAATTATAGAAGGAGAGATAGAGAGATGAAGAAAGGAACTTACATGGCTAGCACCTGCAAAATCAAAACCACAATTTTTGAACTGAAGAAGAAGAATGAAGAGAGAAACTGGAAAGGGGCCTGGGGGGTAAAATAACCGGGAAAGGGGAAAAGTAAGAAGTACAGAATGGGAGAAGGTTTGTGCGCCAAAGTAAAAAAAAAATTCCCGCGTTTCTAAATTATTAGGGCGGCAACAAAAATTGGGTTGTTTTACGAGGCTTTTTTAAAAGGAATAATTACAAGCCGGTACTTTAAAAGGAATAATTACAAGCCGGTACATTTTTAAAACATGTTTTCAAATCAATCCAGCTTATTTTTAGACATATCTTTTAGATACATTTTTTGGATAAAAATACATTACTGCCCCCAATTAACATCATTCCCGTCTTCATTTCAATTCCTCCCTTCGAGACTCAACACCGAAGACTTTTTTGCAATTCCTCTCGACCCATGTGGTTACTCTATGAATGCCATCGAACAGGTTGCTATTTCCACTATTCATGTAACCCCAGAAGATGGGTTTAGCTATGCAAGCTTTGAAGCAGTGGGGTATGACTTGAAAGCGTGCATGGATGTAGGAGACCTTCTCGATAGGTAATCGGCTTGCTTTGAGCCTACCTGAAGTTTTCGTGGCCTTGCATGCTTCGATGACGTTAAGGGACTTGATTCAGCCAAAGATGGAGGTAAAGGGTACGGCCGAAGAAAGGAGCTATGAAGTGTTGGATAGTGGTGGTGGGTCTCTTCTCTATCACAAAGGAGGCCAGAATGTGGGTCTCCCAGGTCAATTCTTTCCCATAGCTGTTGGAGCGAGAGCAATGATGAGGAAGCTGGGAAGAAATAAGTGGCGCTGGGTGGTAGCAGATGAGATATTGCAATGATTCTAGCTTTTCCTTGTATTTGTCATGGTTTTTGGTGTTTTTCTTGTATTCTAGTAATTAGCTTTTCCTTGTATTTGTCTAGTATTTGCAAGGAAGGGGTAAAACTGAAAATAAGTAATGGAGTATTTGAAATGTTTGAAAAAGACATTATTAATAATTCTCCATAGAAAAAGGAAAGAAAATTAATTCTTCAAAGAATGCACAAACCTCAAGGGTTCGAGAGGTTACTTCTTCATCTCCTTCATCGCATTTCTTCTTGATTTTCTCGCTATTTAACAACATTAGATTGTCCTTTTGTTACCGAGGCACATAAGGTTGACATTTGGTAAGAGTTCAAGTTCGAAAGTTGGGTTTGACAGTTTCTCCGTTAGTTTCCGTTAAGCACTAGTAGAGAGCACCTAACGGCCTAGAACTTTAATCTGAGCATAACTTTCGCGTCCGGATGAATTACGGACCCACAAAGATATCAAATCGAAGCTCTCGACGAGCTCTACAAGATTCACGGGTTTACCCCGTGAACTCTATTCATTTTTAGCCCAAAAACGCTGTTTAAGTACTGTTATGGGCCTTTGAAGTTTTCGAGCTTTTTCGTCTTTTTTGTTTAAGACTTTTCCTTTTAGGGTTTGGATTGTTAGGGCATATAAATACCCTATTGAACATTATTTGGGTAGTTTTTAATAAAATTTGATTTTTTTTTGCTTTTTGCTTGAAGAACCCTAAGCCGTCATAGGCTTGTTCTAAGGAATTTCTCGTTGAAAGAGTTTCTATTTGATTGTTTTTCAAAATACTGTCAAATCCATCCTGATGCCAGGGCTTGGCATCAGAGTTTTTGGATTAATTTGGTACTGCATAATACCAATGCATCCCGATGCCGTGGCTTGGCATCGAGTTTCGATTGATTTTTGTCTTCCAAAATGAAGTCAATGCATCCCGATGCCAACAGTTGGCATCAGAGTTTCTGGATTGATTTTCTGTCAAATGCATCCTGATGCCAGCACTTGGCATCAGAGTTTCTAGATTGATTTGGTCCTCCAAAATACTATCAAATGTATCCTGATGCCAGCACTTGGCATCAGAGTTTTTGGATTGATTTTTGTCTTCCAAAATCAAGTCAAATGCATCCTGATGCCAGGGCTTGGCATCAGAGGTTCTTGATTAATTTGGTTCTCCAAAATACTATCAATGCATCCCGATGCCGCACTTGGCATCGAGTTTCGATTGATTTTGGTCATGCATAATCCAAATGCATCGATGCCGTGCTTGGCATCAGAGTTTCTGGATTGATTTTCTGTCAAATGCATCCTGATGCCAATGATTGGCATCAGAGTTTCTGGATTGATTTGGTCCTGCATAATGCTGTCAAATGCATCCTGATGCCAACACTTGGCATCAGAGTTTCTGGATTAATTTGGTCCTCCAAAATACTATCAAATGCATCCTGATGCCAGAACTTGGCATCGAGTTTCGGTATTGATTTTGGTCCTCCAAAATCTTGTAAATGCATCCCGATGCCCGACTTGGCATCGAGTTTCGGATTGATTTTACGTCAAATGCATCCCGATGCCGTGGCTTGGCATCGAGTTTCAGATTGATTTTTCGTCAAATGCATCGATGCCGTGGCTTGGCATCGAGTTTACGATTGATTTTGGTCTGCGCATTAATCTTTGTCAAATGCATCCCGATGCCAAGACTTGGCATCGAGTTTGATTGTTTGGTCCTTAATAATGCATCCCGATGCCGGTGGCATCGAGTTTCGGATTGATTTTACGTCAATGCATCGATGCCGAGGCTTGGCATCGAGTTTCGATTGATTTTTCGTCAAATGCATCCCGATGCCGGGCTTGGCATCGAGTTTCGATTGATTTTGGTCCTGCGCATTAATCTTTGTCAAATGCATCATGATGCCGCTTGGCATCGAGTTTCGGATTGTTTTGGTTCGCATTAATCTTGTCAAATGCATCTGATGCCGCACTTGGCATCGAGTTTACGGATTGATTTTCGTCAAATGCATCCCGATGCGGGGCTTGGCATCGAGTTTACAGATTGATTTTGGTCCTGCATTAATCAAATGCATCGATGCGCGCACGGCATCGAAGTTTCGGATTGTTTTGGTCTGCATTAATCTTTGTCAAATGCATCCCGATGCCGTTGGCATCGAGTTTCGATTGATTTGGTCATTAATGCCTTTGTCAAATGCATCCCGATGCCAGCACTTGACATCAGAGTTTCTGGATTGATTTTCTGTCAAATGCATCCTGATGTCAGGGCTTGGCATCAGAGTTTCTGGATTGATTTTGGTCCTGCATTAATGCTGTCAAATGCATCTGATGCCAGCACTTGGCATCGAGTTTGGATTGATTTGGTCTGCATTAATCTTTGAATGCATCTGATGCCAAAGATTTAAGCATCGAGTTTAACTTGATTTGGTCTGCATAATGGATCGGCTTTGTCTTCATTAATGGCATTTTTGTCATTTGGAAAGCAATTTGTAGTTAAATGAAATGTCCAAAAAATTGATGGTTCTATATGAAAACATGTTTTCAAAATTGTACCCACTTGAAATTCTCCCTTTTTAAAATACCTCAATACAATCCTTAATTAAATAACACTTAAAAAGGCCCTAGACCATTTTATGAGGCTTTTTGAAAACTAATGTAGTACTTAATAAAATGATACTTTTAAAAGCCCCCAAAGATAGCTTAATGAACCATTTCAAAAAGAGTCTTACAAAATGTCACAAGAGTTCATTTCTCTTAGCCATTTTAGGCGGCACCAACTTGACCGTGTTGGACCTCAGGTATACCCCAAAGTCTGGGCACCTCTCCGATGCTTTTCCTCAATCTAGCAAACAACAAAGTCACCGGTCCAATCACAAAAAGCATCGGTCAAGCACCATCGAATTTATTACGTGAAGTACTTTTCCTGAACAACCAATTATCTGGCTGCCTCCCATATGGGATTGGAAAGTTGAAAAGGCAACTGTTTTTTATGCCAGCAAGAATATGTTGACAGGTCCAATACCCATGTCTTTTGGGTGCCTGGGAAAAATGCAGCAGCTCAACCTATCATACAACAAACTCTATGGCGAAGTACCGGAGAGCCTTTGCAAGCTGGGTAGTGTTAACCTGTTTGAACTTGGCTTGAAGTTTAACTATTTTACGCAGGTTGGGCCAGAATTAATGCAGGAAATTGATCAGTAGAAAGGTTCTTGATTTGAGTATGAACTGCGTGTTAGATCTGCCATGGCTGAATGTGACGCCTTCTTCTCAAAACAGCAGTCTTGCCCAGATAAAAGATCGTTTAGTTACGGACCTTGTGACATAAAACAATTGGCTTCGGAGAAGAGAGCTGATCGTATAGTGGCTCCGTCACCTTCTTACGCTGCTCTGATACAGCCTTGACCATCATGATTCATGCATTCACCTGAGCAAGATGCAATGTAAGTGGACAAAACATAAGAATTAAGAACCGTAATTAACGATGAGTCGTAAAATATGTTGTGACAATAATATTTATTACAAACACTCTCTTTCTCATTCATTACATACTTTTTACACCCACTCTCTTTCGAAGATATACAATAGTATTAAATGAAAGAATATATTATGAAGAATAATATAAAATTGTACATAGGAATATTAGTTAGGACATCAAAAAATACGATATAAACATGTATACGGGATGAGAGAGTATATAACAAATATATCTACCAAGAAAATGGGAAATTATTAAATTCATAGATAGCATAGCCATAGCATACTTTGATTTTCTGCAAACCGACAAATTGATTTTTGCAAATAACGGTCCTAGTCATAACTAGAGCTGTTAAGGTCGGTTGGCGGACGGGTCAACTCGTAACCCGTTATAACCCGTTATTTGGTGGGGCGGGTGGGTCAACCCATGGAATGTGGTGGGTTGGGAAATTGCCAACCCAACCCAATCCATCTTGAGTTGTGGGTTAGGCGGGATAACCCATCAACTTTTCTTTCAATTAATCAAAATAATATAAATAATTATAAATATCACAATTCATTAAAAAAATTATATTTTCTACTATTATATTTTTAATAGTGTTTTCTAACAATTTTCTTTAATATTAATAGTGTAAAATGAGAAAAAAAATAGAAGTAAGAAACTATTTTATCATTACTCTTTTTGTATGTTCTTATAATCATTTTTCTGTAAATATTACGATTAATATACCTTATTCTGACATCTTTAGTTGTTATAAGTGCCACTTTTTGAACGAATTCAAAATCATTTACTAATATTTCAGATATAAAAAAAAATCTTATATTTTGAGCGAAAATAATTTAAACTAATTATGTCAAACTTATGACTTGTTTGTTTGAAGCTAGTATATGGCAGGTCAACCCGCCACAACCCACCTCAACCCACAACCCGCCGCGGGCTCAACCCATTTGACCCACCTCCTAATGGGTTCATATTTTCCTAACTCAACCCACCTTAAAACGGGCCAATCCAATGGGCCCAACCCATTTTAACAGCTCTAATGATAACCTCTTCATGTTATTGGGGGAGAACCGGAGAAGAGTTTTGACTTGAATAAAATAATTTTTTGGTCCCTGAACTATACCAATTATATGCGTTTGGTCCCTGTACTTTTTTTGTAATGTATTTGGTCCCTCAATTCGGTTTTTTTGGTCAATTCCCCCTTCCTACCGTTACCGTTACTAAAAAAATTAACATTGACTAACTTTTTAAAATATCCAAACTACAGGGGTTAACGCGTCAATTGAAAAATTAAACAACGATGACATGTCAAATTGAAAGCCAGATCATTTCTCTTCCCCGATGAACCAAATTCACGAAAAATCGAGAACCAAATTCACGAAAAGTCAAAAACCAAATTCTCGAGATCCTGGTCAAGTCTCTCTCTTCTTAGGCCATTTCTCTCAAGCTCGTCAATTTTTGGATTCGATTGATCCAGCTTGGATTTCGACTCGATCGGCCGGTGACCCGAGAGATCTCGTGGGAGGAGGCACGATGGCTAGGAACGACTTGAGACCGAGCCGGCCGGAGGAGTTTTGGAAAGTGTCGATGAGTGACTGGAATTGTCTGGGTGCCGGTGATAGACTTCATCTGGGTGTGACTGGAATCGGGGGCAGAGGAGGAGGCGACGGTGGGCAAGGCCTCGTAAGAGCCAAATTTCCTGGTGGTGTTGCCAACGAACTTGGAAACGGCGGCGTAAGTGACCATGAGGATGAGGGCAACGAAGCGAGGCGTGGAGGGCGAAGACGAGATCGAGGATGGCGGCCCCGAGGTTGGAGTCGTCGAGATCGCACTTGGTGGAGCCCCCGCTAACGACGCCGAGTGGCTTGTGGCGCCTCGGGAATGAGAGTGTCGATGTGGAGGAGAGGCGCCCGGAGGGCCCGAGTCCCCGGAGGCCAGGCGGATGTCGGACGAAGAGATCGGAGGGAAAGGGGAGGGAATCGGAGAGGAGAGAGAAAAGGAGAGATTGTTTAATTTTGATTTTGATTTGAGGAAGAGAGAGAAAAAGGGGAATTGACCAAAAATAAGTTAGTTAATTGATTGTTTAATTTTTCAAATTACACATTAACACCATATGGTTTGGACATTATGAAAAGTTAGCCAATGTTAATTTTTTAGTAACGGTAACGGTATGAAGGGAGAAATGACCAAAAAAACCGAATTGAGGGACCAAATACATTACAAAAAATGTACAGGGACCAAACGCATATAATTGGTATAGTTCAGGGACCAAAAAATTATTTTATTCTTTTGACTTATACTGCAAGTTTGTGCTTGAAAAAAATACCTCGTTTTTAACTTTCTATATATAGTCAAGAGTGCTGAGCACTTCACGGACTCACAACTCAAATTTGGAGAATAACTAATTAATCAATATTGATTTAATAACCTATCATCCTTTTTTCTTCGAGTAGAAAATCCATACATAAATTTATCCGCTATTACTTGTTGTTCCTAGATTTATTTAATCTAAACCCGTGCATACGGGGGAACTCGAAAGCCCTCCGGACTGATTTATTTGTTGATTCAAAAAATTGTATTTAATCAGTTAATCTAGAAATTAAAAGGAGAAACTATTGGTCTCGCCTAATTTCGTAACTCTCTACATATACTTTAATTTTAGATCCAACATAACTTATAGTTGACCATCAAAATTGATACTGTCCTTCCGTTCTGACCAAAAAGTTCATCTCAAAAATATGTTTTGCAAGTTTAAAATCAATCCATTTGGAGAAACCGCATTTACCCATCAAGAAAACGGGTTAAAATAGAAGAGCAAAACGAACTAGAAGCGAGTAAGTGGAGCAACCCAAATCGTGGTACATAAAAAACATGCCCATCAAACCCGTGAGATAGGCAAAAGCATATTAGATGTGGAGAACATGCTCACGCCACATTAATGAAATTGAAAGTTTCATTAATTGTTTCGATGCCCCTATTATTTTCAGAAACGTGAGTCGTGGTTCCTGTGCACCTAGCTAGGCTTTGTGATTTAGTCCTGTTAGCCTCAATTAATCTTCGTTAGCTCAATTTGTCTTGCAACATTCAACATGACTTGATGGATTTGGATGACTTACACATTAAGGATCTAAAAGTAATACATTTAAAGACAAAAGTGAAACATTTAAGGGCATAAGTGACAATCAAGGCCAAAAAGTGATATATTTTTATACATAATTACTTGCACATTGAGGGACTAATTAAAAGTAACGTATTTAAAGGCAAAAGTGACACTTTCATACATAACTAACACATTAAGGGACTAAAAATGACATATTTAAAAGCAAAAGTAATATATTTAAAGATAAAAGTGACACACTTTCATACATAATGACTTATACATTAAGAGACTAAAAGTGACACATTTAAAGGAAAAAAGTAACACATTTAAGGTCAAAAAGTGACACTATTTTCATTTATAAAATCCGAGGGATAGCGCTGTAATTTTCAATAAGAGGTGATGCAGCAATTTCTGAATCTTTAACATATTTAGCATGAATTGCTTAGTCTTATGGATTAAAATATGTAAAACTGTCTTACTGGAAAACTTACTTACTCTTTTTAACTTGTTCCAACATCTAGATGATTGTCTTGTTGTAGTAGGCAAGATCGTGAGATGGGTGAGCTTGATTTGGAAAGATGTGAGTGGGGAGATTGAGTAGGATTTGACGGCGTAGGGGAGGAGACCCATTGGTAGGCGTGGCACGAACTAGCACGACACGATTACAGAGACAAATGGTACAATAAAACCAACATAACATGAAACACGACACGAAAAATAAGAAATTGTTAATATATTCAAAATAATAGTTATTCTTATATTTATGATCGAATAAAATAGATGACCTGAAAATACAATAAGTAAGGCATAAACACAACACGATAGCACGACCTATCCTTTAGAAGTCTGAATTGATCATGGATGTGGTAAATGAGTTGGGATGATAGTGATTGATAGAATATTTTCTAGGGAGAACATTGAATAAGAAAATTAAATTATATAATAAGAATAAAATTGGAAAGAATGGTACATTTGGAAATTCAAAAAATTCTATAGCTTAATTTTTTAAATGAATTAAAGTGAAACATCCCTGAATGAAATAGTGAAATGCATAGAGTAATTAATTAGTTAATTCTTGTGCGATGCACGGTTTTAATTAAAAAAATATTTCAAAAGTTGTTTATAATAATATGTTTTTCTAAACTTGTTTTAAGTAATTAAAATTTTAATTATATATACTTTGAACAAAACTAAAATAAGGTAAATATTGAAATTGATCATATGAATTGGTAATTGAAGATTTGCGTAAAAAGAACTTAAAAATAAATTAATTAATGAGTTGTCTGGCCCAATAGGCCCAAGCACGAGTCACGCGTATAGCATGCCATCTTCAATCATGGGTAGAGCACGTTCACTCCGTAAAATCCAATTCCAAGTCATGAGCAAGCAATACCCAGTCTACAAGCGTTTGGCCCAACAAGACGAGAATCCATCCCTTGGAGGCCTGGGAGCCAAGTGTGCAACGAATTGGGGCCAAATATATAGCAAACAAGGCCCTAAGTGTGTAGCGAGCGAGCAGGAAGATAGGTCAAGGAGAGCATGCTCACTGTGCTCAATACATTCAGTAATGGTTATCTTGAACGTGGGCGGTTACCTCCGGAAAACCCGTCTCCACATTCAAGACGTGGTCGTTAAGTTGAACGTGGCAGTTAATGTGCATGTCATACACGTTCCCGCATTGAATGGGAAGTTATCCCAACTCTCCAAGCAGGTTATATAATCCCCCCAAAACAAAGGAGGGAGGTATGTGATTTTTTACCTAGGTTATACTCTGTCAAATTGCTTACTCAACTGAGTGTTTGCTAATTCACACGCCGGAGCGCATTTGCAGGGAAAGCCCCTGCCTAGTTCACAATTGGTGTTTGCATTACAGGATTGGGCCTTGAAGGTTTAGGATAAATTGAAAGTCATATATCCAGATTGTTAAGCCAAGTATGTCCGAGGGATATTTGGACGCATCAATTAATAATTAATAGATATTGATTATAGAAGATAAAAATTAACATAAAATTGTCGGATAAATAACTTGTATAAATCAAATAATATGGAAATGAAAAGGGATAAGAATTGAAGAGTTTCAGTCAAGTTAAACTTGTATAAATTAAATAGGATAAATCTAGTTTTAAATTAAGTAATATTTGACAAAAACAAAATATAATTTTTTTTCTCATTTTACAGTAGGTTGACATGTGACAATCATTTTACAGAGAGTTGTCATGTGGCTTTTTGTTTTAATAATAGTTAATAGACATGCAAAGACTCGAGAAATAGGAAATCAAATCCAAAGATTGCAAAGCAGCAAAATATTATTCATCACAGAAGCAATAATCAACCTCCTAACACATACTCCTTCTCGTTTCAGGCAAAGAATACCATGTTATTTTGGAATGTTTCACATAAAAAGTTTACTTTCAAAAATTATATTTATAATTTCCATAACATTTTTTTTACCTTCCACTTGTGTTGCAAGTATATTGGTTGTTATTTTTGTAGTTATGACCAACTTCAATTACATTAACATATTCCTTAATTATTAGAGTTCAAACTTTTCAAACATGGCTCTTTGGGTGGAACAGAAAGAGTACACGATAGGGACATGGAGACACTGCGCATGTAATGCTTATTTTTGTATTTGGATAATGGGTGAAATTCAATTGTAATTCTACATTATACTTAAAATAAGAATTCAATAATATATCAAGTATCTAGTTTAATCTAGTGGTATATGATTGTTAGTTATTATGAATGATGACAAGGGTTCAAACCTTGCTAGTAATATAAAAAAATTACGTTTTAGAAAATAAATAGCATATAGCGGTGATGGTTAACGACGGCGGTGGGTGGCAACCGACGGAGGTAGTTGGAGGCGGCAGCAGTGACAGGGGTAGTTGAAAGTTGTTTTGATGGTGGTAAAAAGATGGTTATTTGTTATTATGTAATCATTGATCAAAATTTAGAATTTAAATAAGTTTTATACCCGTGCGTTAAACGCACAGATATATATATTTTTCAATCAAATTATACTCAGTTAAATTATAATCAAGTAAAATGAAGATAAAAAAACAAAACTAAAAGAAGAGATTATTTCAATGAATAGAAAAATATCATTAGATTCATTTGATTAAAAATTAATATGAAAATAAAGAAATATATGTCATTTGATCAATAATAATAAAATAAATAAATTGGAATAACTGCAATTTATAAAAATTAAATAAATAATTAAAATAAAAATACAAAAAATGTGTATCACATTGTATGGATTTTCAGTAGCGATACATCGATTTGGATTCACGATGCATTAATTTAGAATCGCAATACATCGCTATGAATTGGAAATAAATCAGTTTGAACGTGAAGCATCGATTTAAAATCGTGATGCACTACTATGGAATGAGAATGACAATTATACAATTTTGAATCATGCATGGCAATGTATGAACTGATGCTTATCGCAAGCATGTCCGATTCATTAAAGGTATACGCGTCCTTTCATATCAAAAATGTTTTTTTCCAATTAAAAAAGAATAGTGGACATCGGTTGAATATCTGTCAAAAGAGACCGACACAATTTTCACCATATTCTTTTCAAACCCTTAAAAGACAAAAAAAAATATAAATGGGTCTGACGTGTTCATAACCCGACACATATTAATTGAATGACAAAACTTACTCTAAACAAATTTAATTGACGATGATCGATTGAAAATTGACTCAAATAATTCTATTTGTAGTGATTTAAGCATGTTTATGACTTATTTCAATATCATTAATCAATAACAATTAAAAAGACAAATTTAATCTCTTGGTTTTGTTACTTCGCCCCACTCACGGATATTAAAACGACATCGTTTTATAGTTTTTAATATATATATATATATATATATATATATATATATATATATATATAAAACTCTTGTCTTGAGTCTCGCTATTGTCATGATATTTATTCCAAAGAATCCTCTTCACCGAATAAAAAACTAACTATTAACCCAACTTATGGAATCGGGTCTCATTTTAGTTTTTCTTCTTCACTCCCTTTACTCATTATCCCTCTCTCCATTCTCTATCCTTGAAAATATAGATATAGAACTCTATAAAAGGGGATCATCAAAGTAACTTTCCAACTGAGATTACTTGGGCACTCTACAATTTGATGTAAATCTGATTACTTTTCGAACACAACGACAAATCAATTCGTTCATGATTAAATGGTCGGTTCATTTTTTTTTTAAAAAGAGGTAACTTTGCACTTCCGAAACATTTCCTCTTTGTTAGAGGAAATTATGCTGCAATATTGTTTGTTTCGTTTTGCTATTTACCACTATATAGTTCTTGTTACTTGAAGTATTTGTTAATTTTATTTATTTTAAATCGATATATTTTTTAGATCTGTCAGACATTTATAATTAATCGTGTACATTCGTGTTTTAGATGAACTTTTGATGATTTTTAAATTTTGAATATGATGAAATGGACAACAAAATTTCAAATCTATATATTTTTGTTGGTCAGTCATATATTTAATATCAATAATAAGTATTTGTAATTTTGTTCATAATATTTATTTTAAGAATTTTGGTCCAATGAAATAGACAAAAATAAATGCATATATTTCATGTAGTTATAATGAATTGTGAGTTTTTGTGATTTCATTGAAAGTATTTGTTTTAATAACTTTTAATCTGATTAAGTAGACAAAAAAATCATAAATAAAATCATATATATATATTAGTCATTCAGTTAGAATTAATTGTGAGTATTTGTGATTCCTTTCAGTAAATATTTTTGCACAAAGTCATCCGTGATTTTTTTGAAGTTTATTTGACAACAATGGAAAACTAACGGTTGTATGCATAAAAGGTTGTGTTTGGATAACAAAGCAATGAATGCAATGGTTCTAGTTCCTAGGCTCTAGTTTCAAAAAGTTATAGGTATTTAAATTTGTATTATTTAATTATAGGATTCATTAAATGTTTGTTATAAATATAAGTTACTATTTTAGGGATGCAAATTTTGGCGGGAAATTACTATTTTTAGACTACCTAGGCTTTATATATATATATAGATATAGATTATTATTCTATAAGATGGAATTAGTTTTATGGAATTGAGTGATTTAGAATTCCAACACAATTCCAATTCCAAATTTTACTTATATTCCCAAACAATGTAATTGGTTTTGGAAGGCTCAATTCTAATTTCAAGCTATGGAATTGAGGTATCCAAATTGACATACCGAGAGTAGTTTCAAAAAACAGGGCCGAAACCAGACCAATTTTATTAATAAATAAAAATGAACAAGGAGAGATCAGACCTCCAAAACAAAGTAGATAGAGGACTTGAACAATGGAAGAAGGAACTTATCGTGCAACAAATCAATGGAAATAATACAAAAAGGAAAAGACTTGAGAGAAAAACACTAAGAGGTAATTCTAATATGCGTTCTCTGTAGCAGTGTTGGAATCCATGATGAACTGAATAAGGTGCCAATAGCATTATTAAAAAGGCAATCATAAAGCACCTTGGAATCCATTGCTCCAGTACATCAACGGCAAATACAACCTTGTTTCCATTGATTCGGTTCTCACTATAACCCAATAAATGTTAAATGTTAAATGTTAAAGAAGAAGACTGTTTTAAGTTATAACCCATATCCCTAAATCCTAATGCACAGTTAAATACAAGTACACTCTACCAATTGGACAAACATTGAGATTAAACAGATTAATTAGAGGCGAGCTCCTCCATCCATCCAAGAATCTTCGTCGGTTAGCTGGCAAAATTAAAGAGTGTAGCTCAGGAACTAAATTTTTTTGAACTAACCTTATCTTCAACTCACCAACCGGCATTTACAAGCTGGGGCATAATAATGTCCTTGGCTAGCATTTAAACTGACCATTGCATAGGAGTGGAAGCTTGTATTTTCCTGTTAATCCTCTCTTTTAAGCCTCAATAATAATCTTCAACCAGATTTTATTACATTATCCTCATTCCTAGCTCAGAGATGAGAGACCTCCATTTTATAACTACAATTCTTCTTCTAACCCTTTTCTCTTTAATCTCAGCCTCCTACCAAGCAAAAGGCTCCACTTCAGCTATCCAAAACAATAAACATAAGTCTGGTTATACTTATCCTCCTTCCCCCTCTCACGAACATGTAGACTGCTCATATTGCCCAGTCCCTCCTCCCCCTGCAGAATGTCCCCCCATCTCTCCCCCTCCCCCTCCCCCTCCAAAACCAGAATGCCCAGTGTCACCATCACCACCACCTCCAAAACCACCCCAACGCCCTCCACCTCCACCTCAACCAATAGAACTTAGAAGAGCCACCAGGGCAATCCAAAAATTTAGGACCAGAATAACATCCGACCCTCAAGGCATTACCAAAACCTGGGTAGGCAATGGCATCTGCAAAGACAGCTCCAAGTACCGAGGCTTCATCTGTAATAAATCCCCAAACGACGGCAGGGTCAGAGTTGTTGGTTTAAAGTTCAACGAATTCAACTTTGGTGGAAATTCACTTAACTTGCAGAGCTTCATTGGAGACTTACAAGACCTAGTTCTCTTTCATGTGAACTCCAACAGCTTCACAGGCACCATCCCTTACCAAATCACCAACCTCCCTACTCTCTACGAGCTCGACCTCAGCAACAACAAGCTCACTGGAGCTTTTCCCAGAACCGTTTTAGGTGCCACCAACTTAACCGTCTTGGATCTCAGGTTCAATGAACTATCAGGGCCGATCCCAGCTCAAGTATTCACCTTGGATCTTGATCTTCTTTACCTCAATAACAACAACTTCAACGGACAAATACCAGAGAATCTAGGCAGCTCTCCAGTTCTTTTCCTTAATTTAGCAAACAACATGTTCAGCGGCCCAATCCCAAAAAGCATCGGTCAAGCATCAAATGTATTACGTGAAGTGCTTTTCTTGAACAACCAATTATCTGGCTACCTCCCATATGAGATTGGAAAGCTGGAAAAGGCCACTATTTTTGATGCAAGCAAGAATATGTTGACAGGTCCAATACCCTATTCTTTTGGTTGCTTGGGAAATATGAAGCAGCTCAACTTATCCTTCAACCAACTCTTTGGCGAAGTACCAGAGATCCTGTGTCTGCTAGGTAGAAGTAACCTTGTTGAGCTTTCCCTGCAGTTCAACTATTTTACACATATTGGACCAGAATGTTGGAATTTGATGGAGAGAAAAGTGCTTGACTTGAGTATGAACTGCATTTTGGGTCTCCCATCACAGAGGAGTGCCGCTGAATGTTATGCCTTCTTCTTAAAGCTGCCATCTTACCCAGACATAAGTTCATTTACTTACATACCTTGTCACATCATGGCTTCAGAGAAGAGATCTGTTGGTACGGAGGCTCCATCACCTTCTTATGTCGCTTTGATACAGCATCGACCATGATTTACCAGCAAATAAATACATCAATATAAAACTACATGAATGTTTCCGTGTTATGTTTTTAGCAAGAAGGGAATGAGGGATGTAGTAAAAGAACTAGTTCTCCTTCTGCTTTTATATTGCAAATGTGCCAAAAAAGTTCAAATATTATTTCAATATGTTGCGTATAGCAATAAGGATTCATGATTATTGAAGTCCTATAAATTGTAAGCACTGTAACATTCATCTGTGATTACTTGTTACATTGAGAAGTTCAATACACATATCCATTGACTACAAACATTTTTTGCACACCTTAGAAACAGAGGCTTCATTTTCCAAGTTAACCCATCTGTGCACCCGGACTAGAGATGAGATAGACAATTACAGCTGATAGGCTAATACAGAATGAGGAAAGCATACATTCAAATTAAGGGTTTGATCAGTCCACAAAGTTAGTCAGGATTTTACCAACTAAATGCTCCCCGTAGACAGCTGCTTCGAACTTCTTAATTCCACCGGTTTTCTGTATACACATATCCAACGGCTCTATTGCAGCATTGAAGTTGGCCTGTTCAAGATTCAAAACACGAATGGAGGATCAGTTGAGAAGGAAAACGAAACAGAAACAAAAGAATTTTACTCAACGTTCTCTGCTGTCTTTTTTTTTTCTTCAGAGAGAGAGAGAGAGAGAGACCTCATAAAAATAAGCCACACAAACTCTGTATTTTGGAGAGCTGTTGATGACCCGATGCACAGTTGATTCGTAAAGACCATTTGATAGAATCTACATCCATCAAGGTTTCAAAAGAATATTTTGCATGTATTGAGAGGTTTAAGATATAGGAGGATATCGTGCAAAGCCACGTACCTTCAGCATATCACCAATATTGCATACGAATGTGCCAGGGATGGGAACTGCTGATATCCACTCTCCTGAAAGGTTTTTCACCTTCAACAACCGTACGAATTAAATATAGGTAATCAACAATAACAGACCAACAATCTGGGGACTATGATAAAAGGTAAACGTCAAACAAGCCCTGAGCACCTAGAACGAAGAAAAATAACATCTCCTATCACAACTTCAAGAATTATCACCACACTAGTCTGAAGAAAGATGATAATACGAACTAGAGCTAATAGCGTGATTATTTCTGAAAAAGCAGCGTAATACAAATCCTTGAAGTCTTCTATTTTTTAGATGGCTGGGATGTGGGGGGGGGGGGGAATCTCGCTGCTTAAAAAGTGTTTTCTGTTGTAATTTCTAAATTTTAAAGTAAAAAAATTGGTGTTTTTTTTTTGGGGGGGGGGGATGTTAAGAAATCTGTCTCCAAGACAAGTGTTTTCTGTTGTAATTATTTAAACTTTAAAGTTGGATCACACACACTAGAAGAAACTCAAGAAGATAGCTGACTGACTATACCTGAAGGGCAGTGATGTCATCGTCCTGATTAACCAACGTCAGCAGACCTGATATACCGTAGCAGAAGGCAATTAGACTTGATAACTAAAATCATGTAGGATTTTAAATGCCCAAAATTAATAGACTAACCGTAATCAGTGTGAGCACCACTGGATTTATTTTGAATAGAAACGATCAACATAACAAGAAAAGAAAGATGTCACTTAAATGAAAACCCATGAATAATGTAAAAGAAAGCAGCTAACTATATTACCATCCAACATCATTCTTGGGCATATCTTGACCACTTAAAGCAGACGATGCACCAGGGTAACCAATTATTCGCAATACCCAAAATGGATCTCCGGCTTTCTTGCCTTCTAGTTCATCTACTTCTCCACCCAGTGCTAGAGCAATCCCCCGAACGATCTTTCTTGATAGCTCTGCCAGCACTCATTAATCAATAGTTATTTAGTATTCTACCAGTAAGAACTAGAAAGACAAAAAGCCCACAAATGAATTAGAATTATCTTCCAACACTGGAGGTAAAGCACCTGTGCAAAGGCTGATATATTCCTCCATCAGTGTTCTAAAATTGGGAGGATCAACTGGCCTGTGAAAAGAGAATGCATGGGTAAAATAGAAGCGCATACTAACAAGTTTTGTAAACATAGAGGCACTACTTCAACAACAGAATGGTTCAGGGAAACCTATTGGCAGTACCGCATTTCGTGTGTTTTAACTTCTGGAAAAAAGAAACATGGAGACAGTAATGCCTAGTAGATAAAGATTAGCATTCATTATTTGGTAATTTTACCTTTAGTACCTATGGCATATTGTGACAGACTTAACTCGATCAAAAATAGCTTGCACATGCTTCCTTTCATTTATTTAACCATAACTGGTTTTGTCAAAGGGATACAAAATTCGACAGATAATTAACAGTCTAGAAAAGAACATTGCAACTGATTTTGATGGCAACTTGATGATTCTCACCTTATTCTTCCAGATTGCTCCATACTAAAATATTCATAGAGTCCTACTCTAATTTGGTATGGTACACTCCAAGAGTCTTGCTTAAGAAATTATGTCAATTAATTTTATGAATTCCCAAAATCATCCCAAGTAAACTTAACTTGAGAGTTAAAATATTATTTTAATCATCAAAATTAAGGGTATCTATGGAAAAGTAAATATCCCTTAAAGTGTTTGCCTCCCAAACATGAACTTTTCAGTCATTGAGTGGAAAGGGAGGGGTATTACCTTCTCAAGCTTTAAGTTTTCTACATTAAAGTATGGATTAATTACTTACAGGGCCGGCCCTGTAAAATTAGGGGCCTAAGGCCGATCATCTTGAACGGGGCCTTATACTACCTTTGTCCTATAAAAGGAGTCTTACGTTCCATTGTTTTTTGTTCCAAAAAAGAATCACAATCTAAAATTTAAACTATAAATTTCCATCATTCTTTGAAACTTATATTTTTCCAAGACATTGTGTTACATTACGGTGACATGGAAATATGGAGTTTTACGCTATATTTGGCCCCTCAACTCTAAGCTTTCGAATTGGAATCAGAAAACAATTTTGGATTCTGTAGTACTCAAATTGTTCTTCTAATTCCAAACCCAAGGTTTCAAACTGAATGACCAAAACATAGGTTGAGTACAATTAAAAGGGTTTATATATGTGAAAATATTATTACTAAAAAAGTCGATTCTTAAAGTAAGTATCTTTTATTTTATTTTCGGTGGGGGTTGGGGGAGGGATCTAGAAAGTATTAACAATTTCTCATGCAGATGTTGTTTCATTATTAGTAATGAATCAATGTAGGAGAATAATTTGATACATAAAAGATTTTATCATGAGCATTATTGTGAAAGGAGAGTTTAGATTTCACGACTCTTGGCAAGTAAATAGCAGAAGTATTGACAGGTAGAGGAAGGGACCACAGAGAAGATATCAAGAATTACCCTGTAATGATCAGAAAAAAGATTCTCAGAGATAGACATGCATCATGAGAAAGAAAGTATATGTAGTATCCACTTTACACCACCCACATTAAAATAACAGAGATCGTAATTCCACATACCATATGTTAGATCCTTTAAGAGGGTCGCCAAGAGTTCCATACATCCCTTCTTTCAGTTCTCTATAGCACTATAATCCAATAAATATAAAATGTCATTAAGAAAACTGGTGTCTTTACCACTGAATATATTAACCTAGGAACGGCACAGCAAGCCACAAGATCATGCAGAATTGCTAACCCACCAACATGCATACAATAAATTTTCTTTTTCTATGTCCTTACTGAAATAGAAGGTATTTACAGATGGAACTTCTTTTCACCTATGCAACGAGATCTCTTCTTGATGAATAAATTACATGTTAAACTACAACTCTACACATTCACACAACAGATAATTTGTTTTGTTTTTTTATAACAATTTTTTTTTGAAAATTTCTTTTTTTTATTATTAATACTCCCTCCTCGGATGATCTATAGTATTTTGCGGAATAAGTGTTTACTAAATCAGAATAATCAATGTTAAACAAAACATTCACATTCTGATGTAAATACTAAATAGAAAGAAAAAAAAAAAAGGAAATAAGTTTGCTGCATGTTACGATGTCCACTCACTTGCTTTGATTTCAATTTATTCTAATAGCTTACAACTATGTTACTACAACTCTACACATTCACACAATAGATAATTTGTTTTGTTTTTTTATAACAAATTTTTTTTTGAATTTTTTTTTTATTATTAACACTCCCTCCTCGGGTGATTAACAGTATTTTGCGGAATAAATGTTTACTAAATCAGAATAGTCGATGTTAAGCAAAACATTCACATTCTGATGTAAATACTAAATAGAAAGAAAAAAATTGGAAATAAGTTTGCTGCATGTTACGATGTCCACCCACTTGCTTTGATTTCAATTTATTCTAATAGCTTACAACTATGCTACTACAACTCTACACATTCACACAATAGATAATTCGTTTTTTTTTTATAGCAATTTTTTTTAAAATTTGTTTTTTATTATTATTAACACTCCCTCCTCGGATGATTTATAGTAATTTGCGGAATAAATGTTTACTAAATCAGAATAGTCGATGTGAAACAAAACATTCACATTCTGATGTAAATACTAAATAGAAAAAATAAATGGAAATAAGTTTGCTGCATGTTACGATGTCCACCCACTTGCTTTGATTTCAATTTATTCTAATAGCTTACAACTATGTTATGTAAGCAAGCACATAAGGTGAAGCAGCAATGCAGAACTTACGTCGATAGCTTCATGCATATCCGGTATGCCTTTGGTTATATTTTCACCGACTCGCTGATATCCTCTGCATTAGAAATGTTATTTCGACATTTAAATAATGATAGAGCATGGATAGAAACTAATTGGCGAAGTATATTGATTGACTATGATTAGAAATTAAACCTGTATCCAGTTGCGTCAGACAATTTGATCTTGATTTTCTTTTCGTATGGTAGATTGAAGAACTCTTTTGTCACAATTCTTACCTCTTTGATAAGAGAATCAGGAATACCATGCCCCGTCTGCTCAATGACAACATATTAGCAGAATCAGAAAGAAGCTTCATACAGATAACATAACTTCTTTAAGTGCAAATATAAGAACTATACTGGGAAAAAAATGTTTCATTGAAGTACTATATCAGATTTTTCAGAACTTATTTTACAAAAAATGATTTCTTAGCTTTTGATAAAAATGTAAAACTCAACCGACCTCAAGAATGTGATCACATAAATTAATGAAGATGTTTGAATGCGCTTATTAGATTACTTTTGGTTGAAGTCAACTTTTCAAAAGTTCGAAAAATAAAAGGCATATCTGGAAGAACAGTCATCATTAAATTGAAAATTTATAACAAATAATGTTTTTGGGACATCCTAATACGGAAAGGGCTTAATTTGGACAGGCAGGGAGTATAGAAGTCTGCAGACACTCCATAAAAATCTAGTGTGAGAATTTAATATGCATTTGTTACATCAAATAAACGTTCCATGCTCTGTACCTAAAATTCTAAGTTATATTTTCATTCTTGTACTTTTTTTCTTTACTTATGTAGTAACCTTGCCTGCCAAAGAAAGTCCTTAGAATACATAATGGGTGTATTCTTGTCAGGATTTCGGTCACCTATCCATCCAGAAACAGAAGAAAACACAAAGAAAGCAACCTGAAACTTTCAGATCTTTGCAAAGGTAATTACCACATAAAAGAATCCAGCTTCTCTACAAGCTTGATCTAGTTGTTTAACAACTTCAGCAACACCCTCATCATCAGCCATGTTTGGATCATCGCATTTGGCCACCAAGGGACTAACATCTGCCTCGAACAATAAAGGAATGCAATATCCATAATCAAAGACCAAAATAGGGTCAAAGAAGAGGGGTTTGACACAAGTAACAGAAACATCAAATCTTCATTGTAATAAGGTAGTTCAAGCTCAATAGTTTCAACAGAAATCATAAAATTATCAAATTTTCAACTTCATCTTTCATCATAATAACTTTATAAGGTATAAAGGTAATTTCATAATTCAGCTTGATATACAAACAATTTAAACTATCTAATTTAGAAACAATGTATGTTGAAGAAAACCCAATTTCAAACAACTTTTTATCATCTGCATTCCACATAGGGTGTGAGACTAATCCAGCTAAATGGATGACTCCACACTGAAACTCAAGCTCGGTGGTGGTCAAGCCACTAAGCCAACCCTTTCTTGAGTCCTAAAATGAGTGAAATTTTTCTTTTCCAAATTGATAAAGCACCAAGTGTGCTCTTGCAATAAATGATATAATATGGATACTAAGGACATAAGTATACATGTGAATGGTAAAATTTACTTAATTTTCGTGGAAAAACTAAAAGTGGTCACTTACTCTAAGTGGAAGGAGTATCATTTCTGTAGTTAAACTTATTAAAAACCCAGAAACGGTTTAAATTTGCTTATTAACTGGGGAAGCAAATAAAACTGGGAATTCCTAGACATACGATATTGGTGTATTAGATACTCAGCATTTCAACTCCCTTATAATTCTATCTCTCACACAACAAGGAAATTAATCAAATTATAAACAGAAGAAAGGTATCCACGATTAAACAAATCATAAATTGCTCAGAGATTCAGGTAACGAACCTCTCTCTCTCTCTCTCTCTCTCTCTCTCTACACACAGAGTATCGAGGGGGTGAGTTTCTGAGTCTCTAAGTCGACATTCATTGAATTAAAGACAGATAAACATGAGGCCATTTTCATAAAAGAACACGAGGCTTACCTATGAGAGGGATGGATTGGAAGTCGGTGGTCATGGACGCAGCTCTTTCTTCTCTCTCTCACACACACGCACACAGACTGAGGGGAGGGTTCACCTGGCTTCTGTTTTTGATCATCATCTCAACAGAAACGATGGATTTTATATATCTAGTTTCTATAATGGAGTATAATTATCTTTAGATTATACTTTCCTAATTTACTTGTATTTAGGTTTTCTAATCTGTTTTATATTTAAACTCTCTAGATTAAACTTGCGTAGCAAGTATTTACTCTTTTATATATATATTACAATAGAGCTGATTCTCACACATGTGTAATTGATTAAAGCTATTTAGAGGTTGAGATTAAATTATTTTAAAAAATTTAATGGTTGAGATTCACCCTCACATTCATATGTGCGAGAATAGTTATCCACTTTTAACTTCATATTTTCTTTCATTCTGTTACAAAGTCACTCCTTACAATTAATATTATGAGCAATCACACCCTGAAATTAATCTTCTAAACCATTACCCCTTACAAAACATAAACCTTACATTAATATAATATCACGATAGAGTTCAATTGATTGACTGAGACTATCTGACCATGTGGGTTGATTTCACCGCAAAATTAAACGTTCATAGGTTAGTTACATATAACTTCTTACAAATAACCCCCTCAACTATGGGTACAGTTCGAATAGCGCCCCTCAACTACCACTTGAAGTAATGTATCCCTCAACTGTAACATTTTTTTTTAAAATCACACATTTTATTT
This sequence comes from Codonopsis lanceolata, assembly GCA_013146195.2. Taxonomy (NCBI): domain Eukaryota; kingdom Viridiplantae; phylum Streptophyta; class Magnoliopsida; order Asterales; family Campanulaceae; genus Codonopsis; species Codonopsis lanceolata. Next base: position 106,144,160 of record CM028379.1, on the reverse strand, counting down.
AGATGTTGACGTTTCAATTGATGAAATCAAATATACTGGCATCGTACCATAGGCAAGAGCACAAAGATCTAGTATATATATATATGTTCACCATCAATGTAAAGGATATGACATTATTCATAAACTTTATTATTTTCAACGTAGTATAGGAATCACTCTTAAAACCTAGGCCAAAATACACTTACCCCCAAAGTATCCACTCAATCTTAAAGTACACCCCCAACCTAAGATTTATCACATAGTGACATCCAATGTTATCTTTTGTCTCATTTTGCACCCTGGCCATGACATCTGTTAGAAAGATAACGAAAAGTTATCTTTTAAACTTTATAATGGTAGAAATTGTACGACAGAAAAAAAAAAGTAGATAGCATAATCTATATATATATATATATATATATATATATATATATATATTATGGTAAGGGTAGATTTTTCCCTATAAAATTTTACTTTTGAATTATTGACTTTTGAGTTACCATTTCACTATTTCTCTCTCTTATCATCTCTGGTTGTATTTATTTTTCTCTCTCCCGTCTCCTACCTATTTTCTCTCTCATCACCACCATCTCCTCTCTTTTAATTATGTTTAAACATTTTTCTCTCTTTAAACATAAAAAATAGTAACTAAAACAAAAATAATAATTCCGAAGTCAAAAAAACAAAAATATAAGAGGTTAGTAAAATAAAATTATTTATGGAACATGCCACTATAAAACTAAAAGTTACAGAATCAACAAAACAAAAATAATTTAATGCGGAGGTTAGTAAACTAAAAAAAATTACAGAACAAAAGTTTAAAACAAATTCTTAAAATATATATGTAAAAAATATGTTAGTAAAATAAAAATATTTGATGAAACAAAAATAATAGTTACAAAGTCAATAAAAGCAAAAAAAAATTAAATTGATATTACAAAAATAATAAAAATAATTTACAGAACAAAAATTTAAAACAAATTCTTAAAAATAGCTATGTAAAAAATATTACTTAAATAAAAATATTTTATGGAACAAAAATAATAGTTGCTGAGTCAATAAAACAAAAATAATTTAAACTGAGGTTAGTAAAATTATAAAATAAATTTACGGAACAAAAGTTTAAAACAAATTCTTCAAAATAGTTATGTAAAACAAAAATACGTTAGTAAAATAAAAATATTTGATGGAACAGAAACAATATTTATAAAGTCAATAAAAAACAATTTAAATTGAGGTTAGCAAAATAATAAAAAAAAATTACTGAACAATTTTTTCCGTAAAACTAATTCTTAAAAATAAAACAAAAATAATAGTTACGAAGTCAATAAAACAAAAAATATATATAATGCAAGTTATTAAAATCAAAATAATTTACAAAACAAAAATAATAGTTAACAGTAAAAATAATTTCGTTATTTTTATTTTAGCTTATTTTCTTCTCAGAAATTTCTTTATTTATAAAATACAAATATAATTTAATAAACGTAATCATTGAAAATGAAGAACTTGTTTGAGTTTAGATTCTATTTGCAGGGTGGAAAAAATTTCAAAATTTGTTCAAAAACATTCATTATACAGAGATTTTGAATAACATAAAATGTTTGGGGTTGTCAGACCATTGAATTGACACTTAAAATTAGTGTTCCGGTAATTATTGAGAAACATTGAGCATGCTGCATGTAGTACAATGGAACAAGACTAATCATCATAAATATTGGGGATCATATTATTGAAACAAATTTTTTGAAAGGAAGCTATGTTGGAGAAAATATTTTTATCCCAAGATTGTCATTAACTCTATCCGATATAAGACTACCTTTAAAGTTCAAGAGAAGACAATTTATATTATTGGTATCATATGCAATGACAATTAACAAGTGTCAAAGTTAATAATTGTACGTAGGTCTCTTTTTGAAGAAAAAAAAAATAATTAGTATTTTGTCATGGACAGTTATATGTCGTAATTTTTAGAGAAACAAATTATTTTGATTTGAATGTATTAATATGCGGTGAAAATGAAAAATCAACTAATAAGACAACAAATGTTTCGTATAAGGAAATTTTTTAGAATCTATAATGATTAGTGATATACTTATGATATACCCGGCCCAAACCGGGTCACGAGCCAGGCACGAGTTAGCATCACGTGCTTTGGTCACGGACATGGTACCTCACAGGGGCCCCCAAACCCGAGCAGATGAGACGGCGACCGGCGAGCAACCGGCGGCATAACCCTCACTCAAGGCACAGGCGGGCAAGGACCTTGCCTGTCCGACCAGGGACCATGATCGGGACTCATACATGCTTGACAAAGGGATCAGACTTACTTTGCAGTCGGGCAGACACGCTGCCTGCCCGAGCCGGGGGCCGATCAGGCCCGACAAGCTCAGAGATCAATACAAACAGAATAATCGGGCAAACCCTTGCTCGCTCGAGCGCACACCAAGCTGGGGACGCTAATAGCTTGCTTTCTAAGGCAAGTCAAAGGTTTCCATGTTTGGGCGGAATCACTTACCTTATCAACTCCTATAACTACGGTCGGTCGTACTGTTTCGCCTAGAATCAAGGATTTCCTCCTTGATTACGGCGATTATGAAAGCTGAATCTAGGCAGTTTAATCACCTAGAGGGCCTATAAATACCTCTCCATAATCATCAATAAGGTACACACACTTTCTTGAGCCTCGTTACTCTGTCAATTTACTTCTTGACAATCACTCGATACTTACTCTCACGCCGGAGGGGTTTCGCGAGGCCTTGCCTTGCACTTCTTCTCAGGTGTTCTTGTGATCTTAAGAGGCTCGAGGAGGTCGATTACAAGCGGGATATCCTACCCATCTCGGGGCGGCCCAGTTTGCTGTGCATTTTGCCACATCGGTTTGGTTCCATTCTTGGGGAAGCGAAGTTTCATCACTTCCCTACTACATTTTTTTAGGTAAAATCTTTCACTATTCTTCTATTGCAATGGTACTGGAAAGGGTAGCAAACACCATGCCACCGCGAAACGGTTTGGCAGCATGGTAATTTGGCGGCCACCAATTTGGAAACAACCGCTCCCAGGCGCCGTGGGATGCAAACCGGGAACAAAAGGTGGGCTGCCGGGCCCGGCGGCTCGGGGGCAATGAAGTGCCATTCGTGGAGGGCAAATCTCCCGACATGCCGGCAGGCCGGGCAAGTAGCGTGATGCGAGGCGGTTATTAATGAGAGGCGGGATGCTGCGTTCTCGAGATCTCGGGATGCGAGCTTAATCGCCCGGTAGTAGAGCGATCAAGTAGCATGTTAATCGGCCGGGACAACACCTTGCTCAATCAAGCGGCTACTCTAGTCTGAGAGGAGTATTACGAGTAAGATGTATGCTCTCAATCAGCAACTGCTCGCCTTGGGCCATGCCGGTGCCGATTGAGAGCGTGGCAATACTGTGGCTGACTTGCTTTTTGTTGGAGATGGCCACCTCCCGGCAGGTTGCCGCTGCTGAGCGCATGCCATCACGTAGATCCATCTGCGTCTGAGGCGGGCTTGGTAACGACGGTGAAGCAGATATAATCGCCCGGCATCATTCAGCGGAGTGCCACCATCGCCATGAACACTTATGCAGAGGGAGAGTCGTGGCCCAGTAGAGATCGGGGAATGCGTGAGGTTGGCTCACGGCCAAAGAATGAAAGCCAGCGTCACCGGGGAGGTTGGGTCCTCTGCGCGCCCGCTTTGCCGCGTATGCGTGGCGATGCCTCGGACCAGCCCGTTCTTGGTGACGGAAGGCGTAGAGAAAGCGGTTGTCGAGAAGATGGAGGCCATGAAAAGGGACATGGCAAAACAAATGGCAAGCTTAGCGTGGCCAAGCAGGTTATGGCGCTACTAAGCGTGGAGGCGGCCACTTTCCTCGAGATTGAAAATCGCCACCGCCTTGAGGATCATCTTCCAGTTTGACAAATATTTTGGGAAGAGCGGAACCTTGATTAGCTCCGTCATTCGAGGCACAAATTCGGATGGTCGAGATATTGAAGCTTGAAAATCTGCGGGCATTCGAGGAGCCCTCAGGGGAAGGCGCAAGCACAGTTGAAGCGAGTTCCACAGGAACCATTGGGAGTTAGGCGGTGCTCAGAAAAGTTTTTGGAAGAATTCGGAATCACGAGGCCCGCCCCAGAAGAATCGTTTCGACAGAAAGGTTCGGAGATGCTTTCGAGCAGTGGCCGCGACCCGGTGACCGGAGATAACATTACGCTATCTCAGCAACATGAGGCGGGGCCGAAAGTATCTTGCTAAATGAACAGGGGGCTTAAGGCGAGTTCTTTGGCAAACTCTCATCTGTTTTTGCTTTCGGCCAGAGGCGTCAAGCCTAAAGCCAAAAGCAAAGACAAGGCTCATGGCGGCTCGGCCTCGCCCGGTGACAGGCTTGAAGAGGCACCGCCGCTCGAGCAAGGATAGGAGAAATCATCCACCCAGGGCAAGGTTGTTCGAGAGAATCTCGGTTTACCAGTTAAACACGGCGGGGAAGAGATCATGCTCAGGTGGGAGATGCCTGCCTATCCTATCCTCTTGATCAGAGCTCGAGTATACTCGAGACAACACAAATCTTGTGAATACCACCATGGCAGGCCACACCAGCGAGGTTGTAAGGTGTTGAAAGAGAGATTCAAAAGGCGATCAATGCGGGCAAGTTAGCCGCTTCAAGAAAGACGAGGCGAAGGAAACAATGCCAACAATAATCAAGGGAGACCCCGAGGAAGGCGGCCGGGCCCCTCAAGTCGGGGGGTGATAAACATGATTCGGGGAGGAGCTCGTCGACACACGGCTCGGGAAACATATATTCCTTGTCAGGCGATCAACGCCCAGCAATCTGAGGCGGGGAAGCGAGCATATGTTTTCGCGGCGAGGCGCGAAGCACTCCATTGGCATCAGGCGGCCTACGGTCATTTCTGCCTCGTCAGCGAGGTTCACGAGTTTACTAGACACGGGAGCGTGCGGGGACATCATGTACTATTCTGCTTGAGGATGGAGTTTCGGACACCATGCTCAGCGAGTATTTGGGAAAGCTTGAAGGCTTTACCAATCACCGGTGGGGGTTAAAGGCACGTCAGGTGGAGGTATTCATGGGTGATGGGGCCCAAACAATTGAGATGATCACATTCTTGGTGATCGACCTAAAATCGACATACAAGCGCATTTTAGGTGCTCGGCGATGGCCAAATTCGGATGGTCACCTCCATTCCCCACGAGAAAGCCAAGTTCTATCTGAGAAAATGGAGTGGGGATCCTCAGCAACAAACCAGAGCAATGTGGGAGTATGTAGGGAAGCTCGAGGAAAAAGCAGCGATTGTGGACATTCGATCAGGTCAAATGATCCCTAAGCCGTGTGGACCTTCCCGTCGGGCCCTTGGCGACCCATTGAGCCTACCCATCAATAACATTGAGCTCGGGAAACCCATAGGCGGTGAGCCCATGGATATAGAGCCTCCGAGCAAGCTCCGGTAGAGACTCCCGAACAAGCTCAGAGCCCCGAGGCCGCCGGGCCTGAGGAGAAGCGCCAAATCACGGGATATTGAGTTGGACACTGCGGTCGGGGCGAGCGATATTCAACGGAGGCGAGCTAGAAGAAGTCATCATCAATCCGGCATATCCCGAGCAAAAAATTAAAATCGGGAAGGCCATGCCTCTGAGCTCGAGGCGAGGATTGATTGGTTGTTGAAGAAACGACTGGATGTGTTCGCGTGGACGGTTGAAGACATGAGGGCATTAGTGAGAGCATTGCCGCCCGACCTCAATGTCGACCCTACCTTAGGCCCGTCAACGGCGGCCAAGGCATTACTTTGAGAAGAATGAGGCGATCAAGCGAGAGTCGAAACTCTGAAGGAAGATATCATCGAGGAGATTCGGTGCCCGACACGGCTAGCTAATGTGGTGATGGTAAAAAGGCAAATGATAAGTGGCGAATGTGCGTGGACTTCACCGGCTTAAATAAAGCTTGCCGAAAAGCTGTTATCCATTGCCCGCATCGATATGCTTGTCGATTCTATAGCCGGGTTCGAGATGCTCGGTTTCTGGGCGTACTCGGGATACCACAGTCAAAATGAGCAGCGAGGATAAAGCGAAACGACCTTCGGCGGTGGCGGCCTCTATTGCTACAAAATGATGCCCCCGGGCAAAAATCACGAGGAGCCACTTACGGTATGGTCAATAAGGTGTTCGGCTCTCAATAAAGAAATATGGAGGCTTATATAGATGACATGGTCATGAAACCAAGAGGCAGCGACCATACTCTTGACTTGGCGAGAGACATTTGCCAACTGCGCAAACACAACATGAAGTGAACCCGAGTAAGTGCGCTTTCGGGGTCAGGCGAGGAAGTTCGGGATTCATGGTCAACAGTAGCGGCATAGAAGCCAACAGGAGAAGATAAAGCCACTCGACATGGAGCGACTTGCATCAAGCACATCCGGCTAAGCGGCGGAATCATTGCCTTAGGGCGCTTCATTTCTCGATCGGTGAAAAGTGCCTCCCTTTCTTCAAGGTTCTGCAGCGGCAACAAGGGATTTGAGTGGAATCTGGAGGCGTGCTTGAGGCCTCGAGCTTCGGGGAGTATCTTGGCAAACCACCTCTCCTCGGCCCCATGCAGGTGAGCCTTTATTTGTGTATCTAGCGACCCGGACCGGTAGAGTGGCATTGTTTAGTTAGGGAGGAGTTAGATATCCAAAACACATGTACTATGTATCTAAGGCCCTCGATCTGTTGAGGGTCGTTATTTTAATGTTGAAAAATTAGCCTACTCGACATCGCCGCAGAAAATTAAGGGCTTATTTTTACACACACATAATCATAGTATACACGGATGCACCAACTGCGTAAAGTCTTGCACAAACACATACAGGCGATTGCTCAAGCGGTCGATCGAGCTCACAGAGTTCCACATGGACTACTTGCTGGGCGCGAGCAATCAAAGCCTGGCATTGGCGACTTGGTTGAAACAAGCTTCCCGACGAGATCACGAGACAGCGTGGCGGGAACCGAGCAAGCAATTGCCTCAACCAGGCCGCCTCTTGTTGGGATCTCATGTGGATGGCGGCCGGGCAAAGTCGGGAGCGGAGGCGGCATCCTTCTCGTAGCTCAGATGAAATCACGAGGTTGAGTTAGCTCTCAGGTTCAAATTTCATGCATCAACAACGTGGCAGTATGAAGCAATGATTGCGAGGGCTCGAGGCTCATAGATTGACATGGGTGAAAGGCATCACGGTGTACTCGGATTCACGGACTAGTCGTGAACCAAGTCCAGGGGGAATACATGGTGCC
>CM028379.1:106034381-106136798 GCA_013146195.2 Codonopsis lanceolata | reverse complement strand
GAACAACAACAATAGAAGTTTTTGTTCCTTATTAGATCCTCACACTTTACCGACATATTATGATTACTATTTTAAAAAAATATATATATATTATGATTACTATTTACCGCACCAACATGGACATCCAACCTTTATTCCAAGCACAAAAATCTTCACTTATAAATGCTTCACCACCACTTTTATTACGATTTTATCTTTAAACAAATAACAACACAAACAATATGATGTATCTTCTTTCATGTTATACTCTAACCAATTAGCATATTGATCAAACCAATCCAATTAAAACAACGCAATTTAGTTCCCATTTGTTTTTGAGGGAAATCATGGCCATGGGGTTGACAAGGCCCCTTCAACAAATAAGCTCTCCTAATTTCATCAATTTGGTTGGGGTTGTATTCAAATATCTTTTCTCATGGATCTCAAGGAAGACTAATTCAAATCAACTAATTCTTTCAGAGTAAGTAACGAATAGATCGAGACTGATTAATTCAATGATGCACTACCGCCCAAATTAGTTTCCGCTTATATAAAATTTCTCCATAATCACTAAACCAAATTCCTCCAAATCAACCACCATTTGGAAATCTACACAAAAAAAAATCTCATAAATCAACTACTTCAACCCCTAAATTAAAATGCCCTAATTTCATATTAAATAAATAAACTTTTCTTACCAAGATATTGAACACACAAATTTAGTAAATAAAACAATATTATATGATATCATCTATCACAAATCACAATTCACAACAATTACATAAATTAAATACTCAATTAGAGTTATTTCAAATTAGGGTTATTTTATTTTTTAAAATTTAAATCACAATTATAATTTTGAAATTCATACAATCATACTTTGATTTAGACAGTTATAATTTAGAAATTCACAATCACAAAACACATATTCATAAATCACAATTATAAATTTACAATCACAATTAGTCAATTAACGAAGAGTCGAAGCGGCAAGCGGCAGCCAAGAGGAACCGAGGAGTAACTAAGTAAGGGTAACCGGTAAAGGGTCGACTCGACTCGTGAGATGCATGGACCAAGGCTCAGAGTCGAGCCTCGGCCGGGGTCACCGGAAGTGAAGGCCGGATCGCAGATCGCTGAGGGCCGGAGGCGACAGTACAGCCAGCCGCGAGCGTGGAGCAGAGTAGCTTAGCACAAGGGAGGCTGGAGCGCTTCATGGAGCTGCTTTACCGCCTGGCTGGCTCTGAGTGATGAGAGGGAGACGAGTCACAGAGGGAGACTAGAGATGCCGAGAGTTGAAAGGGAGATGGGAGTCACACTCGTCACGGGATTTCAATTTTTGGGAAAAGGGTTTTGGCTTTTGGGTTTCAAATTTTCACTTTTCGTAAGTCAAAAAATTCTTTTATTCGTGGGGGGAAAATTGTATATATTGTATTCGTGTGGGGGAAAATGTATAATATAACTAATTATTAAAAAAATCATTTGACAAAATTACCCCCAAGTGGGGGCAACTGCCCATACCCTTAAGCTTCTGTCCGCCATTGGTTGTGTCCCAACGGTTGTGTCTGTTCGTTAGTAATGCATAAATCACAACCATTCCCAAGTCCCAATGTTTTCTTCCTATTTATTACCCTAGGGAAACCAAGGCTACTTACAAAAAAATCCCTTCTATCACATTCTCTTCAAAGATGCCGCTTATCGCAAACGTAGATACAAACAACGGTTTCGCTTTCGCTCGGTGATTGAAGTTGGAAGGTTTGGCCTCTTCAGTCATATAAGATCCATATCCCTGGGAGACTCATTGACATAGTCCGTCCATTCCAGTAACGGCGCTTGTTTTTGTCTTAAGGAAAGAGATTCTCAATCTTGGTGGACCTTAAATACACATCATTAATCTTTTTCTCAGAACCAAACAAAGGTGCTAACAATCTTAAGACAAAAAATTTTGGCATACTGGTTCCTGGAAGATTCATTTGTTCAGTTCTTTTTCTTCCCCTACTTTTGTTATCTGTCAATAATGATCTAATTCAAATAGACATATATTGACAACAAAGTTAAAATCTGTAAATTATCAATTACAGAAGTATTTCACTGCAAAACGTAAGAGAAATTAATTTCTATTATTCGGTTTGGCAAAACACATCTGGGTCATCAGACTTTACAAAAGGTTGCAATTAGGCCACCGAGATGTCAAAATTTTCGAGTGGCCAATCGCACTGCAGTTATCTTGTAATTTAACCCAATTTTTGGATGGACGTTAAGTTTGGACGTTAACTTAGGTTAAATACCTATTTTGCACCTATAAGCTCTAAAACTTTGAGATATTAGAAACCCAAAGGGGAACGTTCAACTGAAATAAAAATTACACATGTCATCTGTATAAAAATTAGGGGGTCAAAATGTTTAAATTAACTTCATCTACATCCTCTCAATAGCAACCACATATCTTCATCCTTTTTACTCCGACAAAGCCGCTCTACCTCCCCAATTCCGACTATCCTCTCTCGATCCACCACCGCCATCTCGCTCAACCGAGTTCTTCTCGCCTGTGGTTCTCTAGCCATTCTTCAAAATTCGAGCCTAGGCTTGAAATGGATTTGAGATTTGGGTTTTGTTTATTTATTCTGGGTATTTGTTAATTGAGTTTTATATTAATGGGGGAAATTTTTTTGTACCGAGTCCACATTGGAACCGAAAAGGACGAGGACTAGAAGATGCCAATAGTTCGTGAATCTTTCTGAACCTCTCATTTCTTCGAACAATCTCATCATGAACTAAAGTACAGTAGGTTTTGAATCCAAATTTAAGAGTATAGTTTCGTAGATAGGTCCCGCAAAGGGAACCTTTTTTCTTTCCATGTGGATCTTTGTGCAAGATAGACAGATGTAATGCTAGTTAAGATTAATGAGAGATTGACCTATTCGCCGCCACCAAAGATTCTCTTAAATAAAAATTTGAGTCCTTACTCCGATTGAAAGCCCTAAAACTTGGACGATTTGGAAAAGCTCTTAGGCGATTGAGGACGATAAGAGCCTCAAGTCAAGGTAGCAAAAATGACAATTTTGATTGCTCGATTTTGACCCTAAATGAATAAGTGTCGTGGTCACATCGCACTCTTCTATTGCTTGAAGAAAATTGATTGAGTGAAATGGGGAATATAGAAGGTGGTTAGCCTATGGGGTAGATTGTGGATTAGATCTGGTCTAATCAAGAAAGAGAGGCAGTGGTTGCAAAAGGATTTTGGTTACAATGATTCCTTTCATATATCCACAACCCGCATCTAGGTTTGATCTTTCCATATTTGGCTTTTTACTTTTTGTGTGTGTTTGTGTGAGTAAGAGAGAGTTGGAAACGATGGAGCAATACAAATGTGTGTGTGTGTGCTTCAATGTTCTTTATGGATATAATTTCAACATTTGAGACTTTTTTCTAAGGTTAGAAGAGAGTCCCTGCATATCTTATCTCTAGTTCCCTGCCCATATGAAAGAAGTTCCTTTACTCGCTTAAAAAAATTCAATAAAGTATTGTTACATTGAAAGTCGCTCAAAAAGGGGTACACCGCATAATTATAACATCTTTAAGCCACCTCAAGAACTTTGGCTAATCAATGGACGCTTGAACAAAGGGTAAAATATGTATTTAACCTAAGTTAACATAAAAACCTAACGTCCATCCAAAAATTGGGTTAAATTGCAAGATAATTCGATACAAAGGGCCACTCCGAAAATTTGGCGCCTTAATGGCCTAATTGTAACTTTTTGTAAAGCAAGTGACAAAGGAGTGTTTTGCCATTCGGTTTTACGTAATACTTTTGGGATTATTCTGCTTTTAACAAACAAAATCATTTTACCGGTTAGTAATAGAACTTAATTTTTTTTAAATTTTCTGCCTTACCGATCACTACTACAATTCTCAAAAGTATGGCTTCCAAGACAGGAAAAAAGAACGCTGCTATAGAACAGCCCAGTGTATCAACTCCAGTGTTGCCGCCATTAGTCCACGCTCATCATGGAGAATGCCCGGAAAAGTTTGCTAGCACGTAGTTTAAACACCGGAAACAAAAATGCTCTTTACCCGACGATGCCGAACTCCGTCCAAGTCCCGAAAGAGACGACTTATTCGAATCAAAGGGAGTCGACAAAACAACCGTGGTTGCTATTGAGTCATGGAAGCATTTTGATTTCTTATGCAGGAACTACATTCTTAATGGACTGGATAACTCGTTGTATGATGTATACAGTTCATTTAAGACAACATTTGATTTATGGGAATCATTAGAGAAAAAAATACAAAAACCGAGGATGCCGGATTGAAAAAATTTGTAGTTGGCGTGTTTCTAATTTTGTATGGTTGATTCCAAAACTGTAATAACACGTGTTTAGCAACTCCAATTGATAATGCATGAAATTGAGGCCGAAGGCATGACAATTTCTCAAGCGCAAGTCAAGCCTGGTGATCAAGAAGTTACCTCCGCTGGAAGGACTTCAAGAACTATCTCAAGAACAAACGCAAGGACATGTCTTTGGAGGACTTAATTCTCAAGTTGTGAATAGAGCAAGACAACCGGATGATCGACAAGAAATGCACTGCCCCATTGACGAGCCAATGTGGTGGAACAAGACTCCAAGAAGAGGAAGTGTAAAAGCTCGTGAAGGGACGCCTAAACAACACAAAAAGTTCAAGTTCAAGGGAAAATGTCACAACTGTGACAAGATAGGCCAAAAGTCTGCAGAGTGACGTGGAAAGAAAAGGGTACGAAGAGAAGGCAATCTTGTCACCGACGACATCAGCATGGTCTATTTAATCTCCGAGACTAACATCATCAGTTCAGGTCGCGAGTGGCTTGTGGACACCATTGCGACACATCACATATGTGGTGATACGAAGATGTTTTCTTCCTATTCAAAAGTGACGTCCGACAAAAAGTTGTTTATGGGAAACTCCTCCATCTCTAGCGTGGAAGGCAAAGGGAAGGCTACCTTGAATATGACCAGAGGCAGAGAATTGGTGCTTACCAATGTCCTCCATGTTCCGAGATATTAGAAAAACATAATTTCTCGTTTCTTTGATAAAACATGGATTTAAATTGGTCTTTGAGTCCGACAAGTTTGTACTTAGTAAGAGCAGGGTTTTTATGTGCAAGGGTTACCTCACCGAGGGCTTGTTCAAGTGTAATGTAATGGTGGTACCCCACCTAACAATAGTATTATTAATATAATGACTGCATCTTCTTCTTACTTGCTTAAGCATTCTAATACTTAGCACCTTAGATTAGGTCATTTTAACCATGATTCTATATGAAAACTAATGCAAATGAAATTAATTCCTAAAATCGCATAAATGCCAAGGAAAAATGCCAAATATGCGTTAAGGCCAAATAAATAAGAATCGCTTTCAAACAAAGGCAACGTGACACTAGATGTTGGATCTAGTTCATAGCGACCTATGTGATTTTAAATCCATAGAGTCATATGGCGGAAAAAAATACTTTGTCACCTTTATTGATGATAGTACACGTTATTGTCATCTTTACTTGTTAAATGTGAAAGATGAACCGTTCGAGGCATTTAAAATGAACAAGAACAAAGTCGAGAATCAATTTGAGAAGAAGATAAAAAAAATTCTCAAATCTGATCGAGGAGGTGAATATGTACATCCTTTTAAGGATTTCTCCAAGCACATGGAATAACTCATCAAGTTACTCCTCCTTATACTCCACAACCTAATGGGATTGGTGAAAGGAAAAATCGTACACTTAAAGAAATGATGAATTCTTATTGATTCAATCCGGCCTACCCGACGATTTAATGTGGGGGAGGTGGTGCTCACAAGAAATTACTTGTTAAATAAACTACCACACGAGAAATTGGAACAAACTCCTTATGAATTATTGAATGGTAGAAAACCTTCCTACAAATTCATCAAAGTGTAGGGGTGCCTAGCAAAGGTAGCAGTACCATTACCTAAAAAGGTAAAAATCGGTCCAAAACCCGTGGATTGTATCTTCATAGGATATGCAACTCGTAGTAGTGCCTATAGGTTCTTAGTGCACAAGTCTGAAAATCCAGATATTGAAGTAAATACAATCATAGAATCAAGAAATGTCACATTTTTCGAAAACATATTTCCATATAAATATTAATGCTAATGGAAAACGTTTATTTCCTTGGAACACAAGCGAAGATGAGAACGAGGTCCCCATAAACATCATCCAAAAGAATCATCAAGATGAATAGGATGATGAACCTAGAAGGAGAAAACGGACCAAAATAACTAAAACTTTTGGATCTGACTTTGTAACCACATTCATAGTGCATAATGAACCACGAACGTTCAAGGAAGCAATGTCTACTCCAGAAGCTCCTCAATGAAAAGAAGCCATTAATGGTGAAATCTCTTCCATTATGCAAAACCACACTTGGGTATTAGTTGATCTTCCCAAAGGGTGCAAACCATTTGGTTGTAAATGGATTTTCAAAAGGAAATTAAAACCGATGGTTCCGTTGATAAGTATAAAGCACGGCTTGTCACAAAGGGGTTCAGCTTAAAAGAAGGTGTTAATTATTTTGACACTTATGCCCCGATGACTCGAATTACGTCGATTCGACTAATAATTGTGTTTGTAGCTTTGCATGGTCATACAATACATCAAATGGACGTTAAAACCGCATTCCTAAATGGGGAACTTGAAGAAGAGATTTATATGAATCAACTAGAAGCAACGAAAAGAAAGTATGTCAGTTGGTCAAATCGTTGTATGGTTTAAAGCAAGCACCAAAACAATGGCATAAATGTTTTGATGACGTGGTACTTACAAATGGATTCAAGATCAACAAATGTGACAAATGTGTGTACGTCAAAAATACACAACATGGTTATGTTATTATATGGCTCTACGTGGATGATATGCTACTCATTGGCAGTAATAACAATATGATTAAGGACACCAAGAAAATATTGGCCAATAGGTTTGAAATGAAAGATATTGGGTTAGCTGATGTCATCCTAGGTATTAAAATATCTAGAACATCCGAGGGGATCATATTATCACAATCTCATTACATTGAGAAATTATTGGAGAAATTCAACAATGGTGATAATAGTTTTGCAAAGACTCCAATAGACCCAAACTTTATCTCAAAAAGAACCTCCACTCGGGAGTGTGTCTCAAATTGAATACTCTTGTATAATTGGAAGTCTTATGTATCCTACAAATTGTACGCGCTAGATATTGCTCAAACAGCTTAATAGATCCAACAATGATTGAAGGTTACAGTGACGCCAACTGGATATCTTATACTAACAACTCAAAATCCACAAGTGGATTTGTATTTACATTTGGTGGTGGTGTTATTGCATGGAAATCCTCCAAACTGACTTGCATTGCAAAGTCTACAATGGAATCAGAATTCATCACTCTAGATAAGACAGCGAAGGAAGCTGAATGGTTACGAAACTTCCTAGAAAATATTCCAGCTTGGGCATAACCAATACCAGCTATTGCATCCATTGCAACAGTCAAGCCACAATTAGAAGGGCACAAAGAAATGTGTATAATGGTAAATCATGACACATACGAAGGTGTCACAATACCATTAGGCAACTTCTCTCAAATGGAGTGATCACCATCGATTATATTCGATCAAAAGACAACCTAGCAGATCCATTAACTAAAGTTTTGTCGAGAGAGCAAGTATGTAGTTCATCGAAGGGAATGGGCCTCAAGCCTAAGAAGTAGAGAATAATTTAGCAGAAAACCTCACCTAGCTGATTGGAGATTCCATGGTCTAGGTTCAAAGGGACAACCCAACTAAATTAATCTTTATGTTAACACTAAAGGATTTAACTTCTACCCATTCCTATGGTGAAACACACTAGTGTTATCTGTCTTGGTATAGGGTAAGTTTTGTTTTTAATGATTCCTATGACTTGATTTATCAAGCAGAGTAACCTATGTGAATGTAAAACTGGCCAATTTTATGAGAATTTAGAAGCTGAGATTCTCTAAAGCATTCACAGAACCAGGTAGTTTAGGGCCAAAATGAACACAACCGAAGAATCAAACCCTGTTTGGGGGTAGCTGTGTGATTACTATTGTCTTGGATGACATCAAACACCATTCACTTCAAGACGCTCAAGTCACTGATTAGTAAGTCATCCTGATCGTATATCATAAGGAAAGGTTCAAAGCCAAAAGCCACTTTTTCCAAAGCTTACTCTCGCTTGTATCTTTGTATCCAGAAGATGTCATCCACTTACATGATATCTCATTCAATGTGGGGGATTGTTGGAATTTTGTTTCCAAAGTATACTTGAATGAGAAAGTCATGTAGGTAGTTAGTGAGGAATCCCATATTAGGAAAATAAGGGAGTGAGTTCTACTTTATATAGGAGAGAGTGTGAGCTAATGACTGGCCCTTAGGGCCATTACACTTTGTGTAGAAGGGAAGACCTAGCCAAGTGTAGGTTCAAAATGTGCACGTGTCATCGCTACCTGTCCGACCCGACCTGACTCAACTCGGCTTGGATTGGATTGGTCGATCGATCGGTTGGCTTGGCCTCTTTCTTTTTGCTGCCAGTTTTTCCAAGCAGGTCCCTTTAAAACCAAACAGTTGCAGCAGTTGTGACCCAAACAGTTGTGTCTGTTCGTTAATAACAAACAAATCACAACTGTCCAAACAGTTGCAGTGGTTGTGTTTGTTCGTTAGTAACAGACAAATCACAACCGCTCCCAACTCCCAACGTTTTCTTCATATTTATTACCCTAGGGAAACCAGCAGTCCAGTTACGAAAAAAATCCTTTCTCTCACATTCTCTTCAGCCCATCCTTACTGTAAACAGAGATACATCAACAGTTTCGTTTCGCCGGTGATTAAAGTTGGAAGGTTTGGCCTCTTCAGTCACGTAAGATCCATATCCCTGGGAGACTCACTGGCATAGTCCGTCCATTCCAGTAACGGCGTCAGTTTTTGTCTTAATGAAAGAGATTTTCAATCTCGATGGACCTTAAACACACATCATTAATCTTTTTCTGCAGGAACCAAAACAACGTGCTAACAGTACCAACTTCCATCAAACAAAACCCGCACTATAGTTTAACACGATTTAGCATAGGTGAAATCGTCGAGGTTTGAAACCCTACTAATACATACAATAAGCCATTTCCTTGGATCAAAACAACCTCTATGTCCACTTTGTTTGCCTTCCATTCAACTTCCCAAGGTGGTTTAAAACCGTAAGAGACCCAAGTTGGTGTCACAACACATTTTCCATTCATTACCGTACAAGTTCTTCTTATATGATGAACACATTCCTCCAAAATTTTACTAGCAAATAGGTTTGAGGAATTTCTGACTTGAGTTACTTGAAAGGAAAGTAAAAGATTAATCTTGATCCTTCTACCATCTTTCTCTAATACATGAGTATTCTTATAATTATCCATGGGAAAAGTGATTAGAATTTGAGGACTTACTTTGATTTCGAAATCGAAAGGATCTTCATAGGCATGGAAAGGTTTTAATTCTTCACGAACCAACATTGAATTTTTTTTCTCCTCCTTTTCAAGTCTTTCTCTTTCAAGCAACCCTTTCAATCTTCGCAAGCCTCTATTCTTCTTCCCTTTCACTTTTTCTTTGACAAGCCTTTCCTCTTCTTCTCTCTCACGTTTTTCTTTTGCAAGCCTTCCCTTTTCTTCTCTTTCTCGTTTTCTTTGGCAAGCCTTTCTTCTTCTATCTTCCTCTTTTTGTCGTTGATTATCTCACAAATTTCTTCATAAGTCAACGCCTTTATGTAGGGACATTCGGGTAGGTAAGGACAAGGCTTTTGACAATAGCAATAACCCTTGCTAGCACCTTCTTCCTTGATGCATTTTGAATCCGATTCTAACTCAAAAGCTCCTTCGACCTTGTAGACTTCTTTACCACGTTTTGTTGTTGTTGTTGAGTATCCGATCGTTGCAAAATACGATTAATACATTGGTATTGCCTTGACTTGCATGATTTCGTTGCAGCTCTTTGAACCATGCGTCCTCGTCCTCCATGATCGTTTCACGAAGTTGGAATCCATGAAAATCCTTTGCTCGCATACCACTTTATGCATATATTAAAGCTTCTTCTCTTTAGTTTGCAGAATCAACTAAAGAAAGTTATGTAACACACGAAAATAAAGGATAGATTGGCAAAATTGGTGTATATGGAGGGTTCATCGGTTAAGTTTTACTCGTCTAACGTAAAGATCCCTTTGTAAATTACCTTCTAATCTTTAAGAAAATAAAATACGAGTGTTGAACAAATCACTTTGCTCTTTTCTATTATGTTTCCTCAAAAACTCACATCTTAAAATACAATGAAAGTAAAGGCCTATTTATAGACATAAACTACTCCTACTCTTTCAAGGATTAGTAAGTGAATCCTATTCCTTGAAGAAATTTAATTTGTATAAGTCCTAATCCTTTAGGGAAAACAATAAAGAGAAATCCTAATCCTTAAGGGAAAACAATAAAGAGAAATTCTAACCCTTTAAGGGATTTTATTACAAGGCAATAATTCCACTTTAAACTAGGAAAGCAATAAAAAGGAAACATGATTTCTTAAAGAAAAAGGAACCACGTTTTTTAGGCTGCCCATTGCGTGTGGACTACCTTCTGCGTGAGCCGCCCACTTTGTACAAGGGAAAGACTATTTCTACTACAATTTTTGTTTATCAATTACATCATCAATTATTACATTAAATAATTACATATTTTGACAAAACTACCCCTTAAGTACTTATTTATTTTAAGTTGACTAATCAAGTTGTTTTCCTACTACCTTATAAAAAAAATTCAAACATCAATAAACAACATAATTATTATATTTTTGATTTTATATTTTAGTTCTAAACAAATAAGGTACTTATTCCTTTTTTTTCCATAATAAATATGTTTAGTCAATTCTTCTAATCACTCATGTCTCATATTTCTTTATCATAATAAAAATACAATTAATGCATTTTCTACCAAAATTTTAGAAAAAATTGAATGTTTTATTATCAAACTAAAATAATTTAATTTAGTTTAAAAATATTATTTTAAAAGATCAATTCAATAATAATAATATGGTAGGTATTAGCTTGAATATTGGTTTCAATCAAGTCAAGAATTAAAATTTTGAATCAATTTTAAACGTAGGCAAAAGATTTAAAATTTTACGATACTATGTCATACTATGATTTTACTATTGGATCAAATTTTTACAATTACATCTTTTAAATTTCACTTTTAGTTTTTTTTTTCCATAACCAAAGAACACATATTTATTTAAAGTTTGGTAGACGAAAAATGCCAATATGATATTTTTTATTATACAATATAAATTTAGTCATAATATTAATTAATAAAGTCATTAAAAAATTAAAAATATATATTAAGATAACTATGTTTTTCTTTGATGTTAGATTAAAAAATAATGTTAAAAGGTAATTAGAAAAGTAAATTGATTAGTCAATTTAAAACAACCAAATACTTAAGGGATAGTTTTGTCTAAATATGTATTTATTTAATGAAATAGTTAAGGATGTAATGGATAAACAAAGATTGTAGTGAAAATAACATCTCCATTTGTTGTTATTTCATTGTTTAAAACTTCTTAAATGAACCCCCACACAAAGCGTGTACCTCCCAAGCGATTTCCTTGTGCCTTTTTGAAAGAAACACAGCTGATCCTTTGTTGGTGCCTCCTTTGAAATCCCATTGATGTTCATCTCTTCCCTTGTAGTTAACCATTTTACTCCTTTCCAAAGCATGCACTTGTTGTATTCTTTTTGTTCAATCCTTTTTTCAACCTTTGTTATGAAATGGATAACCTACACCCATTCCAAGATATGCCTCATGTTACTCTTTACTTTCCATGTCATAGAATCAAAGATCCATATGCTAAATACCATGATGCAAGTCATGATATCACTCACGAGTTTTGTACTTCATCCTTCCATTAAAGAATTCCTTCTAACCTTCATTTCTTCTGCATCACATCGTCTCAAAGTCATAAATTTGGCCAGATCTGATGAAGGATTTTAAGTTTTCTTGTTCGATCATTCTCTTTTTCACATTCGAACAAAGAATGTTGATTTGAGTTTTAAAACCTAGATCAAACTATTTAGAAGACTCGATGGTGGCGGCAGCGTGGTGGTTGGGTTGGGGAGGTGGTGGGAAGTTTGAAGAGGGATTTAATGATGGTGGCGACGGAAGTGAGAAAGGTGTGGAAGGATGGCGGGATGAGGAGGCAGGAGGTCACACTATGAGAGATAGATTGGAGAGAGAGACAAAGTACAAATTTTGATTTTGATCTTCATAAACACCATTCGACAGTTCAGAAATTGCTTAAATTAAGGGTAGGCAGAAATGACGAAAATATCGTGCACGTGTAGGTTCACATACCACTTAACGCCTCATTCACAAACACAACGGCTACTAACATGAAGTGACAACATGAGACAAATGATAATATCAGATACCACATAGGTATACATCATATGTTAGGGGAACTTTGGGATTGGGTGATAGTATTATTAAGGGTTATGGCAAGCTTAATGCCCTCTCCAATCATTGAAAAACAAAAACAAAAAGGAAGCAAATGTTAGCTTATCCTTTAAAAAATATTTTTTAAAATTATAACCAACTCTAATACTACTTATATATCTATTAATCCCTATGCTCCAACCAAAGTTACATGTTTGAAAAATCTAATTATTGAAATTTATATAACCAACATTAGACTTGATTATAACTATAAATATTGGAGCATAATCAATTTGTTAAAATCAAATGTGGAGGCTAAAATTAAAATGTTATGAAGATTGTATAGACAAATTTAAAATTAAACTCATTATACAAAGCATCCTAAAATAAACTATTTGTTTGGAACGGATATAATAATTATTAAACTTTTCAAATATGAATTGTTTATCTGAATGAGGAAGTAAGTTTTTCAATTGTCAAGATAAACGCAGGTTAGAGTGGCATCAGGCCTCCGTGAGGTGAGTAACTGACACATATTACTCGAACGTACATTTGATTTGACCTACAACCAACTTAATCCTCTATCCGACTATCTCTGGCATTACTTACGCTGTCTGATGAATGTCCAAGAGCACAACCGTCATTTTTCTTTGATGGGATGCAGTTTCAGATTTGGTTGCAGGTCAGACATGGAATTAGCATAGCTCTCTCTACTCTATCAAAACACACGCACTGTTCTAGTGAAGTCATATTCATGGCTCCTTCACACGCTTTTTATTTCCAAGCTGCAGCTGCATAGTTTCCCAAATTCAATCGATTCTGCTATGAAGACTCACAATTTCTTGACAGCACTTCTGCTTTGGTAAACATGCCCGCTCACAGAAGCACGCATGTTCCAATCCAGGTTAGGCAAATTTATCACACGTCCGCCACTGTCATCAGGAGTATGCTCTTACCAATACAAGCAAAACAAGTAACTCATAAATAGGTTAAAGTACGGAAAGCCTCAATGAAGTGCCAATACACAGCACAAAACCTTTATGCAAAGTTCTCAATTAACAAAGATCCAGGTAAGGCCAAAGAGAAAAACACAGATTATGCATCCATACTCAGACACCACAATGCAGAACCATGGGCACAATCTAGGCTCATAAAATTGCACCCAAAAAAACTCCACTACTAGCTACAAAGCCAGCCATAGAAAGAGGGCATGTGTACCCACAATGTTACTGAAGCTGCACCTAAAACGGTTTCTTTTGCTTCTGTATTCCAATATCACTCTAAACTTCCATCACAGCTTAACAGATTTGATCTTTCACATATATAGAGAGATAAAACAGTACCATTATCACTACAAACATCCAGGCATAAATGCAGATTTCTGCTGTCTCTATCCCAAACACCAATGAGCATCTTTGGCTAGTTTGATTAATTCTTTTTCAAATATCAACAGAGGTTACATTCAAAGAAAAGGAAATTCATTAATACAGTCTACAGGAAATCAACCTGACCAAGTAGCAAACCACGGCATTTAAACAAGAGATGGATATTGCTTGGCTTGCTGGCGAACCCTCTTTTTGTACTCCACAGTATCCTGCAAAATTTAGTTGCACTATTCAGTATGAGATGGCACTTAAAAGTAAACTCCTATTCTAGAGTATTTAGTATAGTAGAAAAGCCCAACAAGCATATTCCTCCCAGCCCCTTATGTCCTACAGGCAAAAAGTAGAATATTTTTTGTGAAATCAGATTCACCATATATGGTAAAGTAAAGGCTAGTTTACAAAGAAGCAAAATTATATATGTTGTCACCTTTTGATGCATGTTAAGTCACTAAATAACCCCAACTTTTATCCTAGCAAGTACCAACATCAGACCGGTCATCTTACCACCAAAAACATTCTGCTTACCAAAAACATTTTGCTTATAAGGCCAAATATCATTAGATACTGTGATATTCTCAACAACAAATTCTAAAGCTCCGAAGGTTTTTTTTTCCTTCCCTATCTTGTGTTTCAAAAAAATAAAATATATTGGTAGTTCAAGTGGTATTGGTAGTTCAAACTCGATGAGAGAGAATATGTGGGAGAGTGAGGGAGTGAACACCTTTTTTCAAGCAGGTAGAAAATCCTTGAAGTCTCCTATAGAGATGATAGTGTCAGTAGAGGGTTCCATCTTTCAGAAAAGTGCCAAGGTATTATTCATGTAGCAGTTCTTTCTGATATCGACATTTTATGGGTCTGCGATTGGTTGGAGAAAGCATCCAGGTCGCAAGGTTGGTTTTGGAGAAAGAGGAAGGCAATTAGTCGGGAAGTTTTTCTGGCAAAGGAGGAAAACAGAATAGTATATTCTTCAGTATAGCAATCTCAGGAGTCAAGAGATCGGCAAGAATTTGTATTCCAACATCACTCCTTTTGGGAGTGGGAAATAGCTGCGAAGATCAGAAGGTTCGTCTTAGCCAGCAGGACTGGAAGTAGTTCCGGGGTGAACAACTTCAAGAGGTATGGTAATGAGTGGAATCAAGCTTACAAGGGGAAGGAAGAGGACAAGTCCTACATGGAGGCGGCTGAAATCCCCCCTTGGCCAGATTTAGATTTCAAGATTCTCCCCGGTGGTGGAACCAAGAGATGGATTTTGAGGTGGTGGAAGAATCTTGTGGGGGTAATCTATTTTTTTAGAAAGATGTCTGGTGGGCTGGGAAGGTAATCATGACAGCCCCTTGCCCCTTAAGTTAAAACTTCTAAGCTGGGCGAATTCTAGATGGAAGACGGCAGGAGGTTTGGAACTGCAAGAGATGAACGACAACTGCTTCCTTTTCGTCTTTCCCTCAAACGAAGCAAGTCGAAATTTTAAAGAAAAGAGATGGGTGTTCAATCAAGAACAGCTTGTTTTGGAGCGTCGGGATCCTGAAGAGTGTGGCAAGAAGGATGGTGGGAGGCCTCGTGAAGTCTGGATTCGAGTAGTGGGGCTTCCATTGTAGTTGTGGGGGAACTCCGTCTTTGAAGAAATAGGTCGAAAATGTGGACGAATCGTCTCGGTGGATGGGGATACTGAACAGAGGAAGAATATTAGGTGGGCTCGCATTTTGGTTCGCACCAAGGAGATGCCAGCATGCGTGAGAATCAGTGTGGGTGATAGAATTTTTCAGTGCTGATTTGGGTTGAGACTACCCTTTTATGTTTCAGTCGGAAGGTTAATGATGGTGGAGCTGGTTTCCGGCAGCAAACAAGGGGGTCAGCAGGGAAGAAGACTAGTGAAATGCACGTGCCTCAATCGCATGTAGGACACGTGAGGAACAAAGCTTTCAGACCTCTGCAAAGCAGTATGTGGGTGAGCAGTAAATTCAAATTCAAAAAAACAGAGCTAAACGGCATCGCCTCAAAGAATGGAAAGGGGGTTGCTGGGGCTAATTTTCGGGCTGGGCTTGGAGATCATAGGTATAATGGGCTAAGCCAGGTTAAGAAAAGAAAATTAATATTGGTGGTAAACTCTCATATAAGGGCTCGACAAAAAATGGGAAGTATGTTCAGGACAATATAGGTGGAAAGGTAACTGGGCCTTCCCCCTTTGCTTTGGGTAGTAGCCCATCAAATGAAGTTGATCAGGTGGTTAGCGATAAGGGCTAGCTTTTGCCTACAACTCTGTATGAGTCAACAAGTGAGAAAGGTGGGGACAGGTTGGACGAGTTATACCCAGAGTCGCAACAGTGTGAGGCGAGAGATAGCGATGCTTATTTGAAGGATTTAGAAGAGATTCACGATGAAGTTACAGCAGATTCGAGTAACAATGACTTGCACAGGTCGGGCAAGCCATTACAAGGGTTGCAACAGTGCGAGGAAAGAGGTAGTGAAGCTGATACGAAGGATTCAGAAGAGGTCTGCGATGAAGAAAAGGAATATACAAGTAAGAATGGCTTGCACAGTTCGGGCGAGTCATTTTAAGTGTCGCAAATGTGCAAGGATGATGGAAGCGAAGCTTGTGAGAAGGCTTTAGAAGAGGTCAGCGATGAAGTGGAAGTTGGTACGAGCCAGGATGGTGAAATCAGTACGTTGAAAGATGATTTTTTTTTTGATAAGTACGGCGAAAGATGATATGGAGATGAAAATAGGGTCTGAGGATTTTACAAGCAGGGAGTCAAAGAATCATGCAAATGAGGATGTCGAGGGGGGAGAGACTACTGCTAAGGGGAAATTGAAACAGGACAAGATGGTAGAGAATACAAGAAAGGAAACCGAACCTTTTGGAGGAGTACAGGAAGAGGAATTAGGAGTAAGTAAGCCGATAATGTGTACTCCGCTGTCAGTGGTTCATCCGGAGGATTTGGAGATCAGTGGCTGAAAGAAGGGGAATCCGGCTACAGGATTGTAAACTAATTCAGAAGTGGAAGAGGATATCTCTGTATGGGTAAAAAGGGGAGCTAAAGGCTTTGGGAAATTTTTGGGCGTTTCCTGTGTGGGTTTGAAGATAAAATAAGGGAATTGTTGTTGGATATTGAGAAGAATTGGCATTCAGCAGAAGCAGGTAGCAGCAGCAGGGGCAGAAAATTACGAGAAAGGGGAAAGAGGGAATTGAAACAACTATGCTGCAGCCTAAATTTCGAGAGGTCAGGGGGTATGGAGGGGGAAGGGAGATCTAGACGGTCCTTTAAATAATTTCTTATGAAGCTGAGAATTATTTCATGGAATGTTTAGGGCCTTAATGATATTGATAAAAGACAGGTTATTAGAGCAAAATTGAGAAGGAAACCTCATGTGGTTTGTTTATAAGAAACTATTTGGCTGTGATTGATAAAAAGGTGATTAATGATATTGGGGGTGGAAGATGGATTGGGAATTTTTAGGGGCGCAAGGTTCATCTGGAGGGATCCTTGTCATGTGGGATAGAAGAGTGATCATGAAGATGGGGGCAGAGGTAGGTTTGTTCTCAGTTTCGTGCCTGCTAAAGATGCTGGAAGATGACAAGGTTTGGGTCTTTTCAGGGGTTTATGGCCCGTGTGCAGATGCTGTCTGGTCGAATTTATGGGAGGAGTTAAGCAGGTTATAGGTAGGTGGCAGTTTCCATGGTGTATTAGAGCCTTTAGAGGTGCCTTCAATGTTATTCGCTTCCCGACGGAGCGATCAGGGGCCAAAGTCTTTTCCCGTGCTATGATGGAATTTAATGATTTTATAAATGAAGAGGCATTGGTGGATCTTCAGCTTACGGGTGATGACTTCACTTGGTTCAGGAAGGGTGATAGAAAATAATTTTCCAGGATTGATCGCTTTCTTATCTCTTCGGATTGGAAGGATATTTTCAGCTGATCTGTTCAATCTTGTCTTCCTAGAGTGGTGTCGGATCACATTCCTCTTCTTGTAAGTGGAGGTTGAGGAAGGGGAAGTACCCTTTTAGATTTGAAAATATGTGGCTCAGTGAGTGGATTTGTGGAGTGGGTTAAATCAGAATGGCAAGCTGATGTGATTGTGGGTGATCCTGGTTTCATTTTGGCGCAGAAATTGAAATTAGTAAAGACAGATCTTAAGGTTTGGAACAGGGAAGCTTTTGGAAAGATTGAGATTAGGATTCAGAAGGAAATGGAGCAAGGTGAAAAGGTGGGACGAAAAGGCAGGAATGGAAGGTTTATCCAAAGGGGAAGTAGAGATGAGAGCAGTAGCTCAATGAGAACTCAAGAGACTTTTGATTAGCGAGGAGATTTGTTGGAGGCAGAAATCTAGAGTTCAGTGGCTTAAGGAAGGGGATAAAAATACTAAATTCTTTCATAGGATGGCGAGTGTTCACAAGACGTCGAACCAAATTTGAGATGTATCAGTTAAAGGGGTTCTTATTCGGGATACTGGAGCTATTAGAGAAGAGATTGTGGGGTTCTACAAGAGGTTGTACTCAGAATGTGAATTTGTTCGTCCCAAGCTTGATGAGGTTAACTTCAAAACTTTGGAGATTGAGGATAAGTCTTTGTTGGAGCAGCCTTTTTCTGAGGAAGAAGTGGTGGCAGCTTTACGCAGTTTAAGTGGGGATAAAGCAACGGGTCCAGATGGGTTCACGATGGCTTTTTTTTAAGCTTTTTTGGGTGGATGTCATGAAGTTGTTTTACTTTTTCCATGCGAACATGTATTTTAAGAGGAGCTTTAATGTTTCTTTCATTGCCCTAATTCAGAAAAAGAAAGGTGCTAAGGATTTAAGAGATTTCAGACCTATTAGTCTGATCGGGGGAGTTTAAAAGCTAGTAGCCAAGGAGTTATCATTGCGCTTGAGGAAGGTGATTGGTAAATTATCTCTGAATCTCAACATGCTTTTGCGGGGGAGCGACAGATAATCGATGCGTCGTTTATAGCAAATGAGTCGTTGGATGTAAGGTGTAGAAGTGGCATTCCAGGTTTGTTGTGCAGATTGGACATCGAGAAGGCACGTCAACTGGGAACTCTTGATGTATTTGATGGAAAGAATGGGGTTTGGGGAGAAGTGGATTAGATGGATGAAGTTTTGTATTTCCACAATTCGATTTTCAGTGTTGGTGAGTGGAGAGCATTCGGAATTTTTTGGGAGTTCGAGGGGTCTTCCACAAGGTGACCTCCTCTTTTTTTTGATAGGTAAGTATGAACCCTTGTTGGTATGGGGATTGGAACCAAGAACTTCAAGGTCTTTGCCTGAGTGCCCTTGTCATCTCTCCCACCCCTTATAATCATCATGGAGGCTTTGAATAGACCAATAGATAGAGCAGTTTCAGGAGGTTTCTTAAGAGGTTTTCGAGTAGGGCAGGTGGACAACTGAGAGATTTGTGTCTCTCACCTCTTGTTTGCGGATGACACTTTGGTTTTTTGCGAGGCAGATTTATCTCAGGCTACCTTCAACTAGTCTTACTATTTTTCCAGGCGATCTCAGGGCTTCGGGTAAATATTGCTAAGTGTGATATTACTCTTGTGGGTGATGTTGGAAATGTGTATCGGGTGGCCTCTTTTTTCGGGTGCAAGGTTTCTAATCTTTCTTCTTCATATCTTGGCTCGCCTTTAGGTGCTCTCTATAAAAGTAAGGCTTTGTGGAAGGTTTGAACGTCATTTGTCTGGATGGAAAAAGCAGTATCTATCGAAAGGGGGAGGACAGTTGGCTTTAATCAAGAACACTCTTTCCCTATTTATTTGTTTATGATTCCGGCTTCCATTCGAAACAGATTAGAAAAATTGGAATTTGGAAAGAGAGTTTTTGTGGAAAGGTCAAGCGAAAGAGGGGAAATATCATCTTGTCAAGTGGTCAAAAGCCTGCTCGTATGTGAAGGAAGGAGGTTTAGGGATAAAAAGTTTGAGTGTCCTCAACAAAGCCTTGTTGGATAAGTGGCTAGGGAGATATATGGTGGAAGTTGATGGTTTATGGAGAAAAGTGGTGGTTAGCAAATATGGGATAGGGGATCATTTATGGTTCCCAAAGGAAGTCTCCATGTCTTACGGGGTCGGGGTGTGGAATGGCATTTGTAAAGGGTGGAACCATAGTTGTCAAAGGCGCTCGCCTTTCTCACCTTAGGCGAGAGGCGACCGCAGGCGAGGGTCCAGCACCCAGAGTAGTATAGGCGAGTCGAGGCGAGTATAGCCAGAATAGCCGGGAAGTTTCAATTCTAGATCTAGCCTCCAATCTTCATTTTTCACCCAATCTAAGCCCAGATATCACAGTGACTTCGTAAACCCATCTGATCTTTCGCCATCGCGGGAAGTCGCAAGAATAGGTGTCACGCGCCCCACGCGCCAAATTTTTTTCGTCGGATCGACCATTTCGTCGGCACCTATATATGTTAAGTCTCTTGCTTGGTTTTTGGATTGGGGGAGTTTCAAGCTATTTTTGGTCTAATTCTGTTCAATTGGTCACCGGATTTTTTTTATATATACTTTGTGGATTAGGAACTGAAAAAGAAAAAGAATGGGTTATCTCTTCTGTCCAGTTTATTCTCATTATTTATTTATTTGACATGTTTTGTTAAGCTATATATTTTTTATTTATATTTTCTTGATATTGTTTCCGTGAGTGCCTCGCCTCTTGCCTCAAATATGGACCTCTCGCATTTTTAGCGCCTCTCGACTTTGACAACTATGGGTGGAACTCTTTTGTGAGCCACATCTCTTTTCGGATTGGGGATGGATCGACAGTGAGATTTTGGGCATGATAATTGGTGCGGGGATGGAGAGTTATGGCATTCGTTCCCTAATATGTTTAGGTTCGCGAGGGGCAAGGACTACTTGGTTAGCTCAGTTCTGCAAAATGGTTAAGGGCATAGCAGTTTGGACTCCTAATTTTATTAGACATTTCCAAGATTGGGAGATGGAACCTTTTATGATATTCTTTGAGTTTATTCATTCCCAAAAAGTAGGAAGGGGCAGGGAAGATAAGGTTAAGTGGGGTGGCTCTAAGACCATCTCCAACCCAAAAACCCCAATTTGGGACAGTTTCAACACTATCCACTATTCCAACTCCAACCCTTCACACCAAAAAGAGTATTCCTTAGCATATTCTATTTTTATTTTGTACTATAACATTTAAAATTGTAATTATTAAGATTACACAATTAATAATTATTGTATTTAATAAGTTTATTTTTATACTATTATTTATTTAATTAATTATATATTAAAATTACTAATTTAATATATTTTAAATTACAAACCATTTGATAAATACAAACACATACATTATGATAAAGCAAGCAATACATCTATTTAAATGTTAAAAACTATTTAAGTTGTATGTCATTTTTATTTTCAAGTTGTATGTCTTTTTTGATTTTCAATTTACATAATCGATCAATTTATTATAATTTTTTAATGCTTTAAAATAAATTACATTATTAATATTTATTACATAGCTATTATTAGTTATTAATCAATTAAAATATTTTTAAAATTCATAATATAAATTATGAATAATTTTTTGTATTTAAAAATCAATTTTTTGTTTTAAAAAGAAGTGGGTCCCATCAACCCCAATTTGGGGTTAGATGAATAATAGTGTTGCCCCAAATTTAGGGTGACACTATTCACGGTCTCATATTTGGGAGAGGTTTTGGGGTTGGGTTGGAATGGTTTGGTGCAAGTTTGGACCCAATTTGGTGATTTGGGGTACCGGTTGGAGTTGCCCTAAAGGAGGCAAGTTTACGATTAGTTCCTATTTCAAACTTTTGTCTAGAAGGGAGCTTACACCTTTCCCTTTCAAGATTTTGTGGAAGGCTAAAGTTCCCTCCCATGTAGCCTTTTTGCTTGGGAGGCCTGTGACGAAGCCATTCTCACACGGGATATCTTACGAAGACAGAAAGTGATCTATGTTAATTGGTGCTTTGTGTTAAGAGAACAAGGAGAGTGCCAATCATCTTCTCATCCATTGTCCTACGGCTAGAGCTTTGTGGACCTTGGTTTTTGGTTTGTTCAAGATGCCGTGGGTGACGCCTTCCTCGGTTTCAGATTTGTTTTTGAGTTGGGAGCAGTATATGTGGAAGGAAAGGAATAGAATTTGGGAAGCGATTCCGTTTGCGGTTTGTTTGATTCTTTGGGGGGAAAGGAATAGGAGGGCTTTTGAGAATGATGAAAAGTGTTTGGCTCAATTGAAATACACTCTTCTGCATACTATGTTTTTTTGGTGTTTAGATACGATGCGATGGAGTCTTCTTCCTTCAGTAACTATTATTTTGCAAATTTTGTCAATAGTTTCTCCATCGATTAGAGATTTTTCTTTTTGTATACTCCCATTGTACAAAAGACGTGCCACCTAGTTTGCGCCTTGGGTATATAATATCTTTACTTTTAAAAAAAAAAATCTGAAGTAGAAATAAAATTCTTTGGTGGATTCCAATTATGTCTCATTAAAGAAGGAAAAGGAATTTGCCAACTTTTTTCACCAGAAAAAAAAAATTATAAAAGGAAAAAAAGGAGGAGAAGAGAATGTTTTGCACTCTTCATTATCAATCTGAAACAATTATCAGGCCAAGATGTCTCCTCATATGGTTTGAAACAATTACAGAATATGAATCGCATAAATCACTGAGTTATAAGGATTGGTTAGTTTTAGTTCTAATAGGCCAGCATTACCTGGATAAAGAGGTGATATCCATCAGTTTGTGCAGGATCAGCGGGATTGGGCTGATCCAACAAATCCTGGATGCCAACCAGAATTTGCTTGACAGTGATCGCAGGTCTCCATCCCTATAATCAGTAAAATATTAACGAGACCTAAGATTTCACAACATTTTTTCCAAAATATCACTAAGATACACAAAGCACTTACACTGTCTTCATTGAGTATTGACAAACAAACCGTTCCAGATGGGTAAACATTAGGGTGAAAGAAACCAGGGGGGAATTTACACTTTGGCGGTTTGCTTGGATAATCTTCACTGAAGTGGAGCGTGAGGGGGTAGAAACCACCCTCCCAGTCAGTCTGCAACACTATGCATAATAAATGTCCTTGCCAAACACAATTATAGTAACATTCTGATAATAGTTCATCAAAAGTGTTTTCTGATCGCACACAAACCGAAGAAAAAAGACATGCAGCCATAGTCAAACCGAATAAATATAGATAGCTCCCATGAAAATGACCAAAAGCCAAAGAAGTAATGGGAACAATAATTGTCATGCAGGTGAAAAACATCAGAAACGTGAATAATTGCCAAACCATGTGGGAGAACAAACAGCATAGATATAGTGCCTCTATGGGACAATGACCCTCCTGAATGATTTTTAAATCATTCAGATTTGACCAATGGCCAGGACATACATTTAGAATGCATAGATAATTGTCATGCAGGTGAAAAACATCAGAAACGTGAATAATTGCCAAACCATGCGGGAGAACAAACAGCATAGATATAGTGCCTCTATGGGACAATGACCCTTCTGAATGATTTTTAAATCATTCAGATTTGACCAATGGCCAGGACATATATTTAGAATGCGTAGAGCATTCGTATTTTTGTTTTGGAAGAATAACCCATTTAGGAACAGAAGTAGTAATATACAAGAAATGAGTTTAAAAGGTATGCAACACGATTTAGAAGGCAAACAGTATAATATGATGAAGGCAAGCAGGTATAAACCACAAGGATCAAAGAATGACCATCTCTATAAAAAAAATTAACAAAAGAAATGTAATATTCAAAAAACTGATTTGAAACTTGGAACAAAAATTCAAGGATAGGTCATAGGTAAACCAAAATTGCCAGGGGAAAGGAAATATCATTTATTGTTGTTTGCGTGTTTCTAATGGTCACATCGAGTTTTATGCATAAGAAAGTAGCTATAGGTAATTACGCAAAACAGTTTGAAGGACATGTAGCAAACACCTAGTGATGACTTTCTACACTTTAGAACCAGCCCACTTATCATAATGGATGCATACTCTTTGACCAATAAAGGCACCCTGTTCTATTGTTTTGGATCCTCAACATCCGATACTTTTCTAAACACCTATTATCTTTCAGCCAACAACATTTCTGTGCTTGTTCAACAAAAAATTGTAGTCATTCTTCAGTGAGAAAGATAGAAAACAACACTCATGTGCCTACTTCTATCTCTTTTCTCCAATAAGTGATTCAGATTTCTAGTTCTATGTTCATTGTCATCTGGCATAAAAAAATATCCAACTACAGACTGACCCCACCACTTTGCAAATGCATGTGTGCCTACTTCTATCTCTTTTCTCCAATAAGTGATAGAAGCTTCAGATTTCTAGTTCTGTGTGCATCGTCATCTGGCATTAAAAAATCCAAGTACAACCAACCCCACCACTTTGCAATCCAGGGGCCAAGCATTCTATAGATAAAGTGGCTGATTACCCAAATATGGGTGGCTAGATTACCTGAGTCAATTGACTGTAGTGAACCCATGGACATCCATTCAAGGACTACACATCCCTCATGTGTGCTTGTGTGTACACACACATATATATTAAATCATTAATAACGACAGTACAAGAAAAGAAACATCCATAAATGGGTAAGAAAAGTTAGAGCTCTGGTTTCCACAAAATATCAACAACAACAAGAAGCAGTTGGGGAAGATGCTAATAAACCTAATTTTTTTAAAAAGTTACTTCTAGGAACCACCATTTACTGTCTCATTTTTAGAGGGGATTTATCCTCAGAAAGCTCCATCTACCCTATCCTTATCCAGATTAGGAGAAATAAGAAATCCCCAGTTTGACCTCAACGAGCGTAACAAGGTTGAACTTTAAAGGGGGGCAAAGCTAAACAATCAGTTCATGGTTACCCTTGCCATCTGAATGGGTGGCATTAGGAAAGACCACACAACACTTGCACTCTCCAAGGATCCAAAGAGGGAACAAATCTTTGGAATGGTAAGAGTACCACAAAAGAAGCCAAGTAACTACTCAGAGAAACTTCCCTCCCTCCTCGTCAGTAGAAACCACGCGACAATCACTGCACACCCCTAATGAAAAACAAAACACTGTTTCTTTCATAAATGTCGCGAGGCTGGTCACTTTCTTCCTAGAAGTGTTCCAAATATAAAAGCCCGCTCTCTCCGATCAAAACACTAGGATATACTGCAACATCAGCCCAAATGCTAAGTTTTACCATGAAAATTCCCTCCCTCTAGTGGCTCATAAGTACATTCTTAATACATATCATCGTCCAAAAATGAGCTCCCAAGCTGTCCTCCAAAAAAAAATCTGGCCTTCAAAGAGTACCCTCACAGTCACATCATATCCATCACTAAATTATCTCACCAAGCTTATTGCACATCATTGAGCTGTTCATCCAGTTCTTATAAACAGACAACTAATCAATGTCAACACAATAATACACACTTCTAGCATCCCTTCATACGAAACAAATCAAAGGTATGGGCGAACCTCTCACACCTCAAATACGTAAACAAGAGCACTAACATCAAACTAAAAACCACAAAGTAATGCATACACCTGGAAATCAATAAATTACATCTCGAATTAAAAATACAAACTCCACAAACTTGAAATTAAAACGCCAATATCAGCAAGAAATCAAACTGTGCATTGACATACCAGTAAAAACAGGCCACACCAAGTTTGCGAAGTAGTTAGCAAAGAAGAAGACTGAACGGAAACTTACCCCGGTCTTACCAGGGATAGTGCACTGCCACACCATCAAATTCACTGAACCATCAGGCAGCGACTCTGGCTTCGCCACGAAACCCTAGTTTACCAAACAATCGAAACAATTACACATGTAAACAGCACAAATCAAGACCAAAACACACGCTCATCAGCGTATATGTATATATATGCAATTATGTGTGTATGTGTGTGTGAATGGAGAGAGGAGGTGGAGAGACAAACATGGGGATGATTCTTTCTCCATGCTTTGCGTTCCTCGGTGAGACGACCACGAGCAATACCACCAGACATTTTACAATTTCTCTCTCTGAAATCGATTCTCTGTTTAGATTTCGTTTGAAGAAGGTAATGGCAGCCCCTCTCTCGTCTTGCCTACTGAGGAAAATGACTAACAGGAGAGCGGCCTTGCCTGAATTATTAAGGCCCGTACAAGGGAAATGCGTTTATATATTCTTTCGGACGCGTATATTTGTACGGTCTGGATTTAACTAAAGTGGTAACAGATGGCCAATGGGAAAGAAGCTTTGTATGAGGTGCATCTGGTGGCTCGTTGTGTGTGATTATGCCCAATAAAGAACAAAGGTCAACGAACGGGTAGCGTGGAAACAAAGCCATCTGAGGTCGGCGTGTTCGATGGTGCCTTGGTTTCTCGGTCCTTTTGGAATTCATATGTTTTTTTTGTTTTTTTGTTTTTTTTTTCCGATCCATCTATCGTGTTTAGGGGTGTAAATCGGAACCACCGAACCGAACCAAACCAAATCAAACCAGTCGGTTTGGTTCGGTTTTGGTCGAAGACGGTTCGGTTTCAGTTTCAAGAATTGGAAAAACCACGCAGTTCGGTTCGGTTCATGGTTTTTTGTATCGAACCGAACCAAACCACCCTATATATTTTTATTTATTTATTATATAATATATATTATATTACATTTATTAACGATTTTGAACCTTTGATTTATTCATAATATATATATATATATATATAGATGGATACTAAACCAAACAAAATCTTGATTATTTGAGAACTATTATTTCTTCCATTCTTTGTGTTTATTTTAGAATTTGTATTGTTTTATTTATGATAATTTGTTGTTAGTAGATTATTTCCTAATTTTGATGTTAATTTCAAATTAAAATATTATTTTTATTGTTATTTTTAATGTTGGTTAATTTCATTAAAAATAATTTATTTAAACCACAAAACCGAACCAAACCAAACCAAACCGAGTTGTTCGGTTCGGTTCGGTTCCAAGTCTTACTCGATTCGGTTCGGTTTGAGATTTTTGGAACCATTAGGAGGCGGTTCGGTTTGTGGTTTTGGCATAAACCAAACCAAACCGAACCACTTACACCCCTAATCGTGTTACCATCTTATATAAGGTGGAAATATATTTTTTCGCAACTCAACCTACCAATGTGCGATAAATCAGGTTAAGAGAATTCGACTTAAATAAAATACATGTAAGACCGTCGTACCTATTTTTTTGTCATTTGGCCCTAGTTTCTTTTACTTGACAATTAGGTTTATTCCCTGTTTTACCCTTTAAAGAATGGCATGTTGTAAGTCACATGCAAAGTTTTAGTAGAAATGCCCTGAAAGTAAATTCAAGAGGTAAACAATAAAGTGAGAGCTTGATGATGGTGAAAATTGTGATGTTTAGAGATGATAAACCTGTTTAGAACAAATTACATCACTAAAATTAAATTTCCATCAATCCGAGCAACAATCAATAGACCTATAATAAGCAATTATCAATAACCAATAGCAGGAATTTTGAGATGATCACTCAGCAAAGATTAATCATCTTAAGAAGTGAATCTTTTGTGTGTGTGAGGTGTCAATTTGATGTTGCTGTTGTCCCAATGATACCAGTAGACCAAGAATATCAGTGTTGAACATTTTTACTATAATTAATGATACACTTTGATATACTAAGATATGTGCTCCCCGGTTCTGGGCAAAGAGTCCCAGTTTGAAAGTCGAACTTTAAAAAAAATGATATTTTAGTAATTTATTAGTAATAAAATGATATTTTTATTACTTAATTTTTTAAAATGAACTCTTTAAGTGAAACATTTCAAAATGGAATAACGGACTTTTTGCCCGAAAAGAAAGAAGTATCTCTTAGAATTTAGGCGTCTGTGTAAGCTTGACATGCTACCGCTCCTTTTCTTACAATTATATTATATTGACAAAGTAAAGTGATAAATTAACTCATAAAAGAGATCGGAGAAGCTCATGTAATGTAAATATTTGTAGCTCATTCTTTTTAATGTTTTTAAATTTATATTTGTGTTATGAAACAAAAAGTCAAGGGCCAATGGGATAGGCAGGTGGGTGAACATTCATTGCAATGTATACTCTTTTCCGTTTGTGTGTTGCTGCTCGGTTATAAATATCAAGCAGCCTGTTGTTCATTGTAACCCGGAGAATCATTCACTCTGAATAATACTCTCTTTCTCTCTATCTCTCATACACTCTTTGTTCTACTTTGTGGTTACTTTATAACACGTTATCAGCACGATTGTTCTAATGTTAACAATCTCAATCGGTAAAACTTTCTACCGATATATTCTTTATTTTATGTCTATATTTTACTTCAATATATATCGTATATCACCATTATTAAGAAAAGGTTGGCTGAGCCACCGTCGATAATATATGGTGAGATGACGAAATAATAATTTATTATTTAATGTATAATATATATGTTCGTTGATGCTTGTGCAGAAATAACTCCAAGCTATAAACTGAATATTTATATATATACATATATTTCAATTCTATATATGAATAACTTTATATACATATATATTTATTACTGACTTACAAACACCCACAGAAAGGCTTGCTGAGTAGCGTGACGTGAATATATATGTATGTTATATAATAGCTGTATAAAGTTGACTGGAAAAATATTCATGCGGAGTTATTTTATTTATTGCTCCTAATAAGATTTATATTTATTCATAATATAAATGCAATTCTATTAAATCAGAATTTTTACATTTTTACCTCTATCCTATAACGGCTAATTAACGGCTATATAACGGCTATAAACGGCTAGTTGCTGATTTTTATATATCTCCTCCAACGGTAATAAACGGCTAGTTAACGATCATAAACGGTCATTTTTTTCTCCATATATACCGCAACATCTTAATAGATTACTCACATCTTTACTATCTCCTTACAAACTCTCAATATCATATATTCTTCTACAAAATGTTCCCTCCAATGTTGATGATTATTATCATACTTGTTATTGCGTGCACCGCATTGGTTTTTGTTGCTGAATTCCCTCCAAACGATTTTGAGATTTTTATTATCTATCTTTGTATCATGTATGTATGTCCTGTTAGCAGACAATAGCTTTCAACATACATTTTAACATGTACTGATTGATTATCGTATGAATAAAATTTCCATGTCATCATTTTATTAATATATATATATATATTTCATTTTTATAGTTTTTCTTCACAAATGGCAAACATTGCTAAGCTTGAATTTGAAAGGCTCGACATAACTGGGAAAAATTATATGTCTTGGAAACTAGATGTCGAAACCCACCTGGCCGCCAAAAGCCTCGAAAATACTATCCAACAAAGTAATAATGAATGGATAAGTAATCAACAACGGGCTCAAGCCATGATTTTCCTACGACACCACGTCCACGAAGACCTAAAGATGGAGTACCTCACGGTTAATGATCCACTCGTCTTTTGGGAAAGTTTGAACGAAAGATATGACCATTTGAAAACGGTCATTCTCCCAAAAGCACACTATGATTGGATTCATATCCGCCTACAAGATTTTAAAACTATCAATGAATATAGTTCAATGATGTATAGAATAACCTCACAGTTGAAATTATGTGGGGAAACCATCACTGAATATGATATGTTGGAGAAGACTTTCTCCACATTTCATGCCTCGAATATGCTCCTGCAGCAGCAATATTGAGAAAAGGGTTGTAAAAGGTACTCTGAATTGATCTCTTGCCTCATTGTAGCTGAACAAAATAATGAGATTCTAATGAAAAATCATGAATCTCGATCAACTGGTTCAGCCCCATTCCCTGAAGCGAATGAGACTATGTATGATGAAGGCCAAGAGCGTGGGCGTGGTAGTGGTCGTGGTCGAGGCCAAGGAAATCATGGACAAGGTCGGGGTCGTGGTCGAAATCAAGGCCGAGGAAGAGGCCGTGGACGAAATAACTTTCGTCGCCATCATCATCATCCGTATAATGGAAATTTCTCTCGCCACCTGAAGTGGAATAGAGATGATGATAGAAACACCTCTTCGAGTAGGCAAAATGTGCGTCCAAACAATGAAGAAAGTTCATGTTTTAGGTGTGGCATGACAGGCCACTGGGCACGCACATGCCGAACGGCCAAACATCTAGTTGATCGTTATGAGAGATCACAAAAAGGAAAGAATATAGAGACAAAATTCCTTGAAAATGATCCTCAAGATCTTCATTTTGATTTCGATGATATGGCCAACGTCGACATGACCAATACCATTAGTGATGATATTGGTCATGAACAATAAATGAACATAGGAATGAAGCTTATGGTCCGAGTTTAAGATAAAAGCTGTGGAAAAGGTAACATGTTGTTATGTAGGAACATTATCTGCTTTTCCTATGTATACTAGCATGCTTACAATAAAGTTTATATATGTATTTTGCATTCAATGTGTTATCATATTTATTCATCTTATTTTTCTTTCTCTCATATTAAAATAGATCACAAATATGTCTGAATCCAAAATCCAAGGAGGAGATTTATGTCTTGCAGATAGCGCTACTACGCATACCATACTTAAAAATAAGAAATATTTTTCTTATCTCAAAATTGACAATGCTAATGTCAACACTATATCTGGTAATGCCAAAATAATTGAAGGATTTGGCAAGGCAATTTTCCTAATGCCTGGAGGTACGAAATTTATGATAAATAATGCATTGTTCTCTCCTAAATCTCAAAGAAACTTGTTAAGTTTCAAAGACATTCGTCTGAATGGATATCATATTGAGACAAGGGGAATGATGAATATCTTTGCATTACCTCAAACACTTCCGGAAGCAAGTGTATATTGGAAAAATTGTCATCTCTATCATCTGGATTGTATAGTACAATCATAAGAATATTTGAATCATATTCTACAGTAAACCTGAAGTTTACTGAAACATTTAAAGCTTGGCATGATCGACTGGGGCATCCAGGATCAATAATGATGCGTAGAATTATAGAGAATTCTAGTGGTTATCCATTGAAAAACCAGAAGATTTTTCAATCTAATGAACTCCTTTGTGAGGCTTGTTCTCAAGGAAAGTTGATAATTAGACCATCACCAACTAAAGTTGGATATGAATCACCATCGTTTTTGGAATGAATTCAGGGTGATATATGTGGACCTATCCATCCACCAAGTGGACCATTCCAATACTTTATGGTATTGATTGATGCTTCTAGCAAATGGTCGCACGTATGTCTATTATCAACTCGTAATACGGCATTTGCCAAATTCCTTGCACAAATAATCAAGCTGAGAGCACAATTCCCAGATTATATGATCAAGAAAGTGAGACTTGATAATGCTGGTGAATTTACATCTCAAGCATTCAATGATTATTGTATGGCAATATGGACTGATGTTGAACATCCAGTAGCCCATGTTCATACACAAAATGGTTTAGCTGAATCGTTAATCAAACGTATTCAACTTATTGCCAGACCATTAATGATGAGAACAAAGCTCCCTACTTCTATATGGGGTCATGTTGTTTTACATGCAGCCGCACTGATTCGCCTTAGGCCAAGTGCATATCACAAATACTCCCCAATACAGCTGGCATTCGGGCGAGAGCCGAATCTATCCCATCTAAGAGTTTTTGGTTATGCGATATATGTACCAATTGCTCCACCACAACGCACAAAGATGGGACCACAAAGGAGATTGAGAGTATATGTTGGGTATGAATCCCTTTTTATAATAAAATATCTTGAACCAAAACGGGTGGCGTTTTTACGACACGCTTGCCGATTGTCATTTTAATGAAGACAAGTTTCCACCTTTAGGTGAAGAGGGGAAACAAGTGGGAAGAGAGATCAAGTGGTGCACATCATCGTTATTGCACCTTGACCCTCCCACAAAGCAACGTGAACTGGAAGTTCAAAAGATCATACATTTACAAAATGTAGCGAATCAATTGCCAGATGCATTTATAGATACAAAGAGAGTGACAAAGTCACATGTAGGCTGCTATAAATGCTCTGCCCGAATTGAAATACCAAAAGGCGCCAAATGATAAAATGGCAAATGAATCTAAAACACGCGAAGCGTGGGCGACCCATTGGTTCAAAGGATAAAAATCCGCAAAAAGAAAGTGATTGAAAATCC
The DNA here is from genome assembly GCA_013146195.2 of Codonopsis lanceolata. Classification (NCBI taxonomy): domain Eukaryota; kingdom Viridiplantae; phylum Streptophyta; class Magnoliopsida; order Asterales; family Campanulaceae; genus Codonopsis; species Codonopsis lanceolata. The sequence continues at coordinate 106,104,837 of CM028379.1, read as the reverse complement.
CCAATCACATGAAAGTGTTCGAGAAAAACACGATCGTGAAATTGTTCCGGAAGAAACACACGATCATGCAAATCTAGTAAGCCCTGCAGGCAATGATAACCATGAGATTTCCATTAATTACTTGTGTAATGGAAAAATATGGAACCGAGATGAAATGGAGAATATTGATGATATATTCTCTTATTCGGTATCCCAAGAAATTAATGGCGGATCGATGATCGAACCAAAATCTGATATCTGAATGTCAAAAGAGGCATGACAAGATCAAATGGATAGATGCCATGAAGGCTTAATTAAATTCGTTGAATAAGCGAAAAGTATTTGATCTATCGTTCTCACACGGCTGTGAAACCCATTTGATCTGAGATGGATTTTTGTTCAAAGCGCGAAATGAGAAAAATGAGATTGTGAGAGACAAGGCTCGCCTTGTTGCACAAGGTTTTTCTCAAAGGCACGAGATTGATTATGAAGAAAGCGTATTCTCTGTAATGGATGCTATTACGTTCAAATATCTAATCGACCTATCGGTTTCGAAAAATCTAGATATGCATCTCATGGATGTTGTAGCGGCTTATTTATACGGATCATTAGATGCCGATATTTATATGAGAATTCCTGATGGAATTAAAGTGCCTGAAGCACTGAGCTCAAAGCTCAAAGAATTATGTACAATTAAACTACAGTGATCACTGTATGGATTGAAGCAATCCGGTCGCATGTGGTATAATTGCTTAAGTGAGCATTTGTTAAAAGACGGATATGTGAATGATCAAATATGTCCGTGTGTCTTTATAAAGAAAACGACAGTTGGATTTGCTATTATCGCTGTCTATGTAGATGATCTGAATATCATTGGAACTCCCAAGGAAATCAAAGAAGCAGTTGATTACCTAAAGGGAGAATTTGAAATGAAAGATCTTGGGCTAACCAAATACTGTCTTAGTTTACAAATAGAACACTTTCATAGTGGAAAATTTGTACATCAATCAAATTACACAAAAAGGGTTTTGAAGCGCTTTTATATGGATAAGGCAAACCCTCTCACTAACCCCATGATTAATAGATCACTGAATGTTGAAAAAGATCCATTTCGTCCTTGTGAAGAGAATGAAGAGATACTTGGTTCTGAAGTACCATACTTAAGTGTTATTGGAGCCCTCATGTACCTTGCTAATTGTACCAGACCGGATATAGCATTTGCTACAAATCTATTGGCAAGATATAGTTCATCTCCATCACGGAGACACTGGAATAGTATCAAGCACATATTTCATTATCTTCAAGGGACGATCGATTTGGGATTATTTTATCCCAAAGGATCAAGGGATGAACTGATTGGTTTTGCAGATACAGGTTATTTGTCTGATCCTCGTAAGGCCAGATCACAGACCGGCAATGTCTTCACGATGGGTGGTACTGCAATTTCTTGGCGTTCTCAAAAGCAAACGCTAGTTGCTACATCGTCAAATCATGCTGAGATGATCGCACTTCATGAAGCCAGTCGAGAGTGTGTATGGCTTCGATCTATGACTCAGCATATTCAAAATGCCGATGGCTACCCGTCAACAAAGACCCGACAAGATTATTTGAAGACAATGCCGCATGTGTCGCCCAAAGTAAAGAGGATACATCAAAAGTGACAGTCCAAACATATCCCCGAAGCTCTTTTTATATACTCAAGAACTTGAAAAGAAGAAAGAGGTCGATCCAATATGTTCGATCAAGTGATAATCTTTGCAGATTTATTTACGAAGGCACTCCCCACTACAACCTTCGAAAGCATGTTCACAATATTGGGATGCGAAATCTCACGAGATTTACAAAGGTGATTTCTCTTGACCCTTGTCGGGGGGAGCATATATGGATGTACTCTTTTTCCCTTTATCATGGTTTTTTCCCACTTGGTTTTCCATGAAAAGGTTTTTAATGAGAAAGCTCATGCACAAAATTGGTGGCCTAAGTTGTGTACGTTTTTCCTTATGTCCGATTTTTTTTCCCTACTGGGTTTTTCGACTTAAAAGGTTTTTAACGACATACACTTAGCCAACTTACAATGTTATGTTCAAGGGGGAGTGTTATGAAACAAAAAGTCAAGGGCCTATGAGATAGGCAGGTGGGTGAACATTCATTGCAAGGTATACTCTTTCTCCGTTTGTGTGCTGCTGCTCAGTTATAAATACCGAGCAGCCTGTTGTTCATTGTAACCCGGAGAACCATTCACTCTGAATAATACTCTCTCTCTCTCTCTCTCTCTCTCTCTCTCTCTCTCTCTCTCTCTATCTCTCATACACTCTTTGTTCTACTTTGTGGTTACTTTATAACAATCTGTATATACTTTGTTATGTGATTTTTAGATTATAGAGTGTTTTATTTGGAAAGTATTTAAATAGCATTAATGTTACATATACCTATTATTGACCATTCTTATAAATTTATATGGCTACCTTGGTTTGATTATAACGAAAAAGGTTTGAATTTGAAGATTCTAAAGAGGGAGTGAGATACTTGATGGATTCCACCTATATAGGAAATCAGACTCCATGAATGCTCATGTCAGTGTTAAAATATTGATGTGGTAAAAATCTAGCTTGGACCATCCATTTGATGAGTAGGATATTTGGGCTTGATCTGCTTCCTAGAACCTATTTAAAAATACGAAATCATCTTAGTTGGAGTGCAATGTTTGGCCTCGCGAAACCACTCCAGCGTGAGAGTAAGTATCGTGTGAATCAAAAAGTAATTTGACAAAGGTTCTAGGCTCAAGAAAGTGTGTGTACCTTGTTAATGATTTATGGAAGGGTATTTATAGGCCCCCAATGTCATTGAATTCGTTTAGGATTCAGTTTCCATAGTTATCTAGTAGATTTAGGGAGAAACTCCTAAATTATAGGTGTGACAGGTGGCTGGTCGCGAGAATGCCGGAGCAGATAAAGCAAGTGTTCTGCTTAGATAAGGAAACCTTTGACCAATCTTGGAGAACAAGTCTCTGAGGTTCCCTTGCTCGATACTTGTCCGGGCGAGCATGGATCTGTCCGGCGATGTGATACAAGTCTGATGATGGTAAGTGTGTTCCCCGGGCATGTCCCCCTGGTTGAGCAGGCAAGGCCTGTACTCAGGCAGGTTTGGACGGGAATTGTCTTGTTATCTGCTCGGCACCTTGCTAGCCTTGTCCGCTAGGCTGGTAGGTCCTACATTGATTGAGCTTGTGACTGGCACGTGGTGTTCGTTCGTGATTTGCTCGTGACCGGTTTTGGGCCGGGCACATCAGTGGTCCCTAGCTCCTTGTCTAGTGGGTATTTATGCTTGGAACGAGAAACGCTTATGCTCGATGTTGTTATTCTTGCTTCGGGCTTCAACACTTATGAAATTCTGAATTGATTGTGGCTTGACTGGAAGGCAAACTAGTGGAAGGTTTTGGAACCTTGGTAATCGGCTGCAAGCTAGAACGTATGTGAGAAACTTGCCCTTGAAGAGTAGCGAGGCGAGTAGACGTAGGGGCGCGTGAGCCGTCAGTGAGTGGAGTAACCTGATGGGGACGCAATTCACAAAGCGGTGCATTAAATACGCATACTCCCTTTGGTGATGTCAGAGTCGTTTGGCTCCGCTTCCCCCTCCCCCCAAAAAAACTCGAAGCGTCTACCTATAAAAGCCTGCCTCCTTCACTTCACTCTTTTACCGATTTCAAGTTAAAGAGAATTTTTGTGTGTTGCTGCTGTTGAAGATTATCCAGATTCCGGCGACCGTGCTTCCAGGCTCTAATCGACATTTGGCTTCCGGTTCCAACTTCTAGAATTTCTTACAGTTTATATTTTTGAAGAAAACCTTTCCGCCTACTTCTGATGGCAAGTTTCTCTGCCTTTTTTATGGTTTCTTGTCCATCTTTATGCGTTTCTGGGTTTCTTGAAGATTTTGGGTTTCTCACATTTATTTTCATGTATTTCTGGGCAATGTTCACAAGCTAGAATCTAACCTTAGGTAGAAATCGAGGAAAATACCAAATAGTCATGCTCGCTAGGCGGGCATAGCCCCTTGGTGTACCTAGACTTAGGATTTTTTTCCCTTTGTGTTTTATCGGTTATTTGAGCAGAATTTTGACTTTTCTTCCTTGATCTCTTTGTAGAAATGTCTCGCAACGAGTGCTCGGACAACGAGAGAGAAACATATAGTTATGGCGGGCAGAATGACCACTTTAGTAGCGAGAAGACTCCTTCCTTAAACATCGAAGTGGAGGGAGATGAATCTATGGCCGGAAAGGCCACCAGTGGGCGAGTTCCGGTCCTCGTGGTTGAGCTCGAGGATTCCTCCCGCGGGCATGGCCCTTCTAGAGAGGAAAGTGTAGGTGATCGGGGTGTCGCTGGCGAGCATGGCCCGGAACAGTTGGCTGAAATGGTGCACTCTGTGCCCGGGCAACGGGAAGCCGCTGAAGAGGCTTCCCAATTGGGTGAAGCGAGCTCCGATGTCCCGTTGGCCTGAAGAAGAAAAAACTCTAGTCGGCCAAAAGACGTAGCAACATCTTCGGTAAACAAGTCTGACTGTTCGCTTAACGTCGACCAGAGCCAGTATGCTGCACACTGGGCTTCTCTGGATACAACGGCCAAGGTGATCAATTGGCTCACCTCCATTGGTGTTGACTCCAAGGACTATAGGGTGGATAAAATGGACATCCTCGCCGGTGTGGAGCTGTCATGTGACCAAGGAGATGGGCTCTTACTTTTTGTTGATTTCTTCAGAGTGGGACTACGCCTTTCGCTGGAACCATTCTTTGTCGAATTCTTGCTCGAGACCAAGGTCATGCCTTGTGATTTGATGCTGAATACCATCCAGGCCATAATGGCCTTTACCATGGGCTGCCATCTGCTGTGCTTCGAACCGGATATGTATCTTTTCTGGAAGCTCTTTATTTTTGCCCCAAGTATTGGTGCACGAATCGGGGTTAGGTCCAACTTAGGCTTTTTGAGGCTCCTGAGCGATGTCCCGGGTAAGGTAGAAGCCTAAGACAAGAGAGTCCTGATAATTGCTTCCCGGGTTGGGTGGCCGTTGCGGCATACCCCTGACAGTGATGTGAAGGTCCCCAAAATCTCCAAACGGGACTTTAGCTCCGAGGAGGGTGTGCGAATTTTAGCACTGAAGACCGCTCTTGGTGTTCGTGAAGAGAATGAGAAGCGGGTAGGCCAAGAGTTCTTGCTCAATTAGAAAGAGCTCGTGTGCAACCCAAGGAACCTGTGCCTGGCCGCTATTCTCCGCGTAGATTTGCCTGGGGTTGAACCCCTTCTGGTTCATGAAAATGAGATCATCCATCCCTATTGGGGTGACTGTCACAACTAGAGATTTAAGGAAGACTGCCTCGAATGCAGAATGCTCGCTGCAGGGGCGAGCTGTCGCCCAGTTTTTGCAAATGGAGATGGTTGCTTACTAACCATTATAATTTTTCCTTGTCACGAACATATTATGTCTTTACTGAGTGTATTAATTGTTGCATGTTTATTTTCAGGGATGAAGGACCTTGCCTTACTCAAGAAAAGGAAAAATCAAGCCAGTGCCTGGACGGCTTCCCTTAAGGACAAAGAGCCTAAGAATCTGCCGAAGGTCCTCTTCAGTCCTCCGACCAGGAAGGCTCCCGCATTGGGCAAAGCTCCTAGCCCGGTTGAGAAGAATGCAACTCTTGTCCCACCTGCTCGCTATGCAGTGGAGGCTGCTGAGACTGTAACCGCCAAGGCAGCTGAAGATGTCGCTGCCAAGGCCGCAAAAGGAGGAGAGATTCCATTCCCATTCCCCGCTCTGATTGGCCCGTACGCCATCGTGGCCCTATCTTCGATCCAACCTCTTCTATTCCCTCGTCCGCCCCAGACAACGTCGTCCCATGGAAGCGAACTGGTTTTGAGATGCCCACCTCCATCACTGCTACTCGGGCTCTTATTAAAAAAATCAGAGGTGATGCCCCGATGATCAGGGGTATCAATCTAACTGACCACGGTAGCCCCACGGGCCTAGTGGGGATAGGCATCATTCAACGGGCTCTCTATGACGATATAACATTTGATCGGGACGCATCCAGACATGTTATGGTTGGGCATGTCCGGCTCTGCATAAGCGAGGTAAAGCCGACCTTAGTCTTGTCTGTTTTTGTTCTTTGTGACTGCTATTCTGGCCCGAACTTATATTGTTTATTCTATTGTTCAGTGCAGATTGCGTCCACTTGCACCAATTTGTACGACCGCTATTGCGAGGAGAAAGAGGCCTGCAAAAAGGTTGAGTCCGATAACGCGACCCGGGAGGCTCTTCTGAAGAAAAAACTTAAACAAGCTTCTGCCTTGGCGGACCAACTGAAGGAGCAAGAGGCTACGGCCAAGAAGAAGGAGACGGAGCTGCTCTCGCGGAACCTTCTTCTAGTAACGGGGAGCTGGCCACGGAGAAGTCTGAGCTTGTGAACCAATTGAAGAAAAAGTAGGCTTCACTGGAAGCATTTTCACTACAATGGGCTCAACTGCAGAAAGAGCGAGATGCTCTCAAAATGCAGGTCGTGAAGGACGGAGCTACTGTGGCCGAGCTTGTGGAAAAGCTCGTGGCGGCCAAAGAGACGGCGGTTACGGAGTATAAGAGCTCCCCGGACTTTGAGTCTGCTGTGGATGATGCCATCATCCCATACTACGCCCACGGCACGAATCATATTCTAAGGATGCTCGCTGGCCACAGGGGTGTGAGCATGCAGACCATGGTAGAGTGGGCTGTGCTAAATCCTTATGATGAGGTTGCTCGCTAGTTTCATCATTTGGTCCTATATACTGAGGATGAGCTGGCCACCCTTGCCCGCAGTGACGCTGTCGCTAACTAGGGGCCCTAGGTCCCTCCGACGCCGCTGGATGTCAATGTCTGCTCGTTGGTCAAAGCATTGGAGGAAAGAGATGAGGTTGACACGACCTACGAGCAGTTATTTGTAGAGGCCGAGGCTAAAGCCGCTGCGAACAAGGCTGTCCGGAAAGAGTTGAACGCTCAATACGAGCAGCAGTATAAGGCATCTGCGACAAATCTTCCACCTCCTCTGGGCCAAGACTAAAATGTATATTTTTCTGTCCGGCCTATGCGCCAGTCTATTTTACTTTCCAAATGTAATTCCTTCTATTTTTAATTAAATTTTGTTATGCTCGATTGGTGTCCCTTTACTTGCATTTTTCCTGCATTTGATTAGTACTAGCACACATGTATAGGTTGTCTCAGCGGGCATAACTAGTATAATACGAACAGAACTAATCAAGTATGCAAACCTGTGCAAAAATGACTTAAAAATAATAAGGCTATTTTAGCTGGCATATTACTTTAAGTTTGAATTCCCGGGGAAGCGTTCCTACTCGAACTAAGTGATTAGTTCTGGCCAAGGCTTTAAGAGGGCATGGCCCTTATCGCCTTGGGGCAATCATCCTGATGACTGCCTAGCGGGCATGGCCCAACTCTGAGCGGCGACCAGCTAACTAGGCTTGGCCCTGTTTGACGTTTGTACGCCGAAGTTGTTGCTAGTATATCAACTGGGTATAGAGATAAACGACTAACTAACAGTGTTACTTGGTCACTATAGGAACCCGAGGTAGTTAGTCGCTATCTTGTGGACCTACCGACTTACGGGCTTCCAAGTGAGTGGATCGGGCATGATCCTATCTTGCTCGCTTAGAGGACAAGATTTGTCCACCAACACCTTGGTATAGTGTAAGGTTGACCAGGCATGACCCTACCTACTCGGCTTGCTAGTAGGTCTTGCTAAGCAATTTGAGAGCAATTTGTATATGATAAATAAACAGTTATATTCACAAACAGTAATAAAAGAACTCACCTTTTTTATTAATTGAGGGTGTTGCCCGTTTATACATTTAAATGGCCCGCGCGGGAGGATGCCCGACCTTGCGGACGGGGATCGTTGTTGGTGAAGGCGAGTTGACTTCATCTTTCTTGGAGATTTTGATTTCTTGCTCAAAAGTTGGGATGATGAGCTTCTGTTTCTTTCTTTGATAGTTGCGAACATATTCTCATATTGTCTGTGGCTTACTGTTGAGCACTCCTACCCCGTCGTTAGAGTAAAATTTAACTTTCTAGTGCGGGATAGAGGCGACCATCTCGAATTTAGCCATGGCTGGAGTGCCCAAGATACAATGTAGGGGGACTTGAGGTCTATCACTAGGAAAGTGATAGTTTCTTCCCGGGTTTAAGCTTCATCCCCGATAAAGACTTTTAGGTCAATAGTTCCTTTCACCCCCACTTGGTGGTTGGTGAAGCCTTCTAGTTTGCCCGCGTATGGCTGCAAGCAGGAATTTGCTAATTCCAGACCCTTGAAGCAAGAATAGTACATTATATCCCTACATGCTCCTATGTCGATCAACACCATGTGGACTTGCCAATTGTTGATGAGGGTAGAGATCACCAGTGGCTGTTCGAAGGCGAGCGGGGTGCTCGCTAGCTCACTTCGAGCAAAATAAATGCTCTGCCCCCTACTCATTGGATAGCAAGTGTATTGACTGACTTTGTCAGTGAGTAGATGTGTCTGCCGAGTAGAGTGTTGCTCAGCATTTCTTCCATGATAACATTCACAACCCCTTGAATCTAAGGGGCTTAGCCGTCTCTTCTTCTATTGGGTTGTGTGTGCTGAGTTGTTGCCCGCTCCATGGTCCCTCCTAAAGCGATCCAGCTTGCCTATGTTGATTACCTTATGAATTTCCCGCTTTAACACATTACAACTTTTTGTGTAATGATCGTGGTCGTGGTGGTAGTCACATTACTTAGAGTTGTCCCTGGTGTGAGCGAACTTAGGATTAAGTGGATACGGGATAGGCAGGACATCTCCGACCTGGAACATGATGTCTTCCTGAGTCGTGTTAAGGGGAGTAACCTGTGGCTCTCTGAATCTCTGCTCGGGAGTGGAGGTTCGATTTCGATCTCTGCGCGAGTGGTTGCTTCCCTCCTGGCTTGGTCAGTTGGTGTGGCCGAGCTGTCCTGAGTCTTGCCTTTTCTTTTGGGATTGTCACCCTTAGTATTTTCTGTCGAGCAGAACAAGTGTGAATTGGACAGCAATTCAGCTTTTAAGGCGATGTGGTTCATTGTTAGTATGGTTTTTAACGGCCCCGACCTCATGTTGTTCAAATAGCAGAAAGTGATCTCGGGGTCGCTGGTCGCTGTCACTTGCTCGAGCATCTCCCAAAACCGTTTGAGGTAGCTGCTGTAGGACTCGTGGTCGCCTTGTTTTATTTTGCCGAGGTCGAACATGTTCTTGGGCGTAGACGCTGCAGTGCTGAACTCTTCCAAGAAACTTTTCTTGAGCTCTTCCCAGCTGCCAATCGATCCGCGAGGAACTCTCCCCAGCCACACTTACGCCTTGCCTTGGGGAGCACCCTCGAAAGCTCTCATCTAAAGTGCCTCAATGTCTGTGACCATTCGGATCCGTGCCTCAAATGACCTGAGCCAATCGTTTGCCCGCGTCTTTTTGAAGTATTTTTCGAACTGTGGGGAAGGTAATTCCTTGCGCGGGTGGTGCATTTTTCGATTTCTAGGGTGAAAGGGCTTCCTTCTAGCAGCTTAATGGCTCCAAAACCATGCTTGGTCATAGTTAACTCGGCCATTTTCTTGGCCATTTCCTTCTTCATGGCCTCTCATTTTATCAGCCAGCCACTTCTCGACATCTATTGTGAGTTTGGAAGAGATAGTGCGTGATGAACCCTTTAAGCGGACATCCTCTGACCGCTGACCCTGCCCTCTTCTAGATTTCGTTGGTCGCGTGGCTCTGTCTGAGTGAGATGCATCAGCGGAATATCTAACCGAAGTGGGATAGTAAGTTGGATCATAATAAACCTCAACCTCCTGCTCGGCTTTAGCTATGTGCCTTGGTCGCTGCTCCTCTACCTCGGCGTACTCATGAGCTCTACGACGATTATCCCTCTATGCGCAGGTATGATGCTCTTGTCTGCGGTGGTGGTGATGACGGGACGGATTCTAGTGGCTGTTCTGGCTTTTCGTCTGATCATCTATCCTTTGCTCGCGAGCTTTTCAATCTGACAGTATTTGAATGACAAATGGAAGTCGTCTACTCGGAGGGGGTAACTGTTGTAGGGCTTGACCACCGCCAACAGTCACGGAGTTACTAGGAGTGGGTAACGCAAACTCAACCACCGGCACCGGGGCCTGGCCCAAGGCGAGCAGCTGTTTGTTGAGCGCGTACATCTTGTTATAACAGTCTACTTGCACTTATAGGGCAGCAACTTGTTGTTCAGGGGTTTACCCAGGTAAGCTCGTCTGGCTACCCTGACCATTCTTTCGCTGCCGATTAAGTTGATTCATTAGATCACGGGCATAAGCTTGTTGCTCATTGATTACTTCACGAGCATCTCGCTGGCTCGCTTGATTCTGGCTGGCGTGGTGGGAAGATTGCTCTTCATCGTATGGAACGTCCTCGCCATGAGTGGCACGCCAAGTAGCCATTCTTTGATTTCTTGTATGTACTCCCTGTTGGGGTGCCTTAGGTGGTAAATCACTGGGTTACTGGTTATTCACAGCCTGGTGGTTGCTAGCAGTGGCGTGATGTTTGATACCTTTGCCTGACATTCTCTTAGTATTGTTTATCGGAAAGCAACCGGAAAAACAAGTAAAAGAGCTTTGAAGCTTCGTTTCCTGGCAACGAAACCAAACTGATGTGGTAAAAATCTAGCTTGGGCCGTCCATTTGATAAGTAGGATATCTGGGCTTGATCTGCTTCCTTGAACCTGTCTAAGAACACAAAATCACCTTAGTGGGAGTGCAAGGCTTGGCCTCGTGAAACCACTCCGGCGTGAGAGTAAGTATAGTGTGAGTCAAAAAGTAATTTGACAAAGGTTCTAGGCTCAAGAAAGTATGTGTACCTTGTTTATGATTTATGGAGGGGTATTTATAGGCCCTCAATGTCATTGAATCACTCTAGGATTCAGTTTCCATAGTTACATATAGATGTGTTTTATATGCATCTATTGAGTACATATACAGCTTAAAAATAGCAATTCCATGAGGCTTTTGGCTACTAATATGTGTTTTGGAACTTATTTGTGAGTTTTTATGGAATTTACAAGGCTTTAAGTGAAGAATTGAAGGAAGGGTGCAAAGTGCTAAAAGACTAAAAGAAGAGGTACCAGAAATTCGAAAGGCCTTGCGGCCGTAAGACACAATACCCTTGCCCTGTTTCTCAAAAGCGGGAATTGTACCCTAATTCTATCTCCTGCCCTGTAAACACTAGTATAAATACAATCCTTGTAGCCCTAGGTTCTAGGTCAGAAATAATCCGAATTTAGTTTGTAATTTAGAGTTTTTATTGTTTGTAATCATAGTTTTAGAAGATCGTTCATGAATTCTTTCATCCCATCGATCTGTTCATCTTCAAGGATGAACTAACCGCTCATATCTAGGAATTGGAGGTAACGTGTATCGAATTTTCTGCTCTATTATATATTTTATATTCAATCAAATCTTGTTGATCATAATGTTTATCAATCTCTTTGCTATTTGGCTTTTTCCTAATGAATGGTATCGTCGTAGTTAAAGACCAAGAGATGCGGATAACTGCACAACCATATGCATATGTCATACGCGGGCTCACCATTGTGATAAATTAAACCTGTCGATGCACGAGAGTGATAAGTTAGGGTTAGGTTCATATGTTTCTGAGTGACAGACGTAAATTCATATGTTCTTGTTCTTAAGAGTATAGACTCGGATGAATTATGTAGGATGGACACTGAATTATAATTTGACGACCTATATCAATCTTTCGCGAACGAACCCAAGATTAATTGATTGATATTTTAATCAAAAGAGCATTAGAGTATATACAAATGAATCAATATTCCTAGATTCTCCTCCACCATTAGATCTTCACAAACTGTGTTGCTGCTTTAATAAACTGTTAATTAGCTTACTTGCTTTCTAGTGGAATAAATTAGATAAATAAAACAAAAACCCCCCCTTAGATATAATTGTTACCTGTTTACTTGCTCTAGATATTTTTTGTCTCTGTGGTTCGACCCTTACTTTCTGTACACTGCACTTTATATTGATTCGTACACTTGCGAGGTAAATAAATAAGACATCAAGTTTTTTGTGTCGTTGCCGGGTACAAGCTAGTTTCTAGCTAGTTTATTGGTAACGTTTAAATTCAGTTTTTATAAAATAAAATTACAAAAAGATTTTTAATTTAGTTATTTATTTGTTTTAGTTTTGCAGTGTATGCACGATCGTAAATCTTTAAATCCCAAGCTAGCAGATTTAAATCAAAATATAAATAATTTAGGTAGAAATCAGGGAAATCCCGATAACTTTGACAATCCACCAGTTAATCAAGAACAAGTAGATAGAGAGGATCATCTGGCTGATCCTCCAATGGATAATCAAAATCCAGAAATCAGGTTGCTCCGATAAATCAAAGGGAAGAACCTTTTACTCGAAATATGGAAGTGGTAGTAAATCAAAGAATAATAAATGATTATGGTTGTCCAATGTTGAATGCGACACCGTCATGTTTAGTATTACCGGACGCAGTAAGGAACTCTGAACTCAAAGGTCATTTTTATAATATGTTGCCTTCATTTTATGGACTACCTTCTAAAGTTCCTGTTGCTTTTGTGAAAGAATATGGTTATATGACTGATAATTTTCAGTTAGGAGGTCTAACGGAAGATCAATTGAAAATGCGATATTTTTAATGTGTATTAAAAGATGTAGCGAAAAAGATGGTTTATGAACTTGGCTCCAAGGAGTATTTATATATGGACTCAACTATATGATTTGTTTATTAGTAAATTTTATCAGCATGCATCTCTGTCTGAATATAGAAGACAAATTATTGCCTTCTAAACTAAACCAGGTGAAACATTCCATGAAGCGTGGGACAGATTTAAAAATTTACAAATTATGTGTCCCCGTCATAATATTCCCCAAGATGTTTTAGTTACTCAATTTTATCATGCGCTTCCTTCTGCTCTTCAAACTATGGTTGACAGTGCAGCTGATGGTTCCGTTAGAGGAATAACACCTGCTGAATTAGAAGATTTGTTTGAAATGTCAGGTGCTAATTCTCAACAAAAAAACACTAGAGGTAAAAGTAGGGGTTTGTGCCAAATTCAAGATAATAATAGTGATGCTAAATTGGAACGGATGCAAGCACAAATTGAAGCTTTACTATTAAAAGTTGAAAATAACTCTCAAATGAAAAAAGTGTGTGCTATTTGTGGACTAAATAATCATGCTACTAATTTTTTCCCATCTAGTGCTCAATTTCTTGAACAGGTAAATGTTATGAACTCATATCCTCTAAGGCAAAGGAATGATCCTTATTCCAACACGTACAATCCGGGTTGGAGAAATCATTACTCTGCGTAGTGGAAAATGAACAAGCAAAAGAGGAAGAGAAGAAGGGAAGTTCTCTAGTCAAAATGAACTAGCAAAATCAATCACTACTCTGCGTAGTGGAAAAGTTATTGGTGAAGAGGTAAGTGATCCTTCTCCTTCTTCTGATATTCCTGATAATGTAAGTAATTCTGGTGAAGAAATTCAAGGTGAAGAACAAGAAAAAGAATTGGAAAAAGAAATTCTAGAAAAAGAACAAGAAAAAGAGGCAGAACCTCTTGAAGAACAATATGTTGCACCTCCACCATATGTTCCACCAATTCCATTTCCTGGTAGATTGAAAAACAAAATAGACAAATAATTTACGGAAATTTACAATATGTTGTCTAAAGTGAATATTAATTATTAATCTTCTTTTACTCGACGTTATTAAAAATATTTCATCATATGTCAAGTTTTTCAAAGATCTCCACTCTAAGAAACAAAAATTTGAAAAGAATGAAAAAATAATTGTTTCTGAAAACGTATGTGCAGTGTTACAACCTGAACTTCCCCCTAAATTAAAAGATCCAGGTAGTTTCAATATCCAAGTTTTCTTGGGTAATTCGAAAAAGATGAAATCGATACTTAATTAAGGTGCGAGTATTAATTTGATGCCTTTCGCTGTCTACAAACAAATAAGATTTGGAGAATTAAAACCCACTACTATGTCCTTACAATTAACCGACCCTTCGGTCAAACATCTTTTAGGAATAGTATAGGATATTTTAGTTCAAGTTGATAAGTTAATCATACCGGTAGACTTTGTGGTTCTAGAAATGAAAAGGAAAATATGTATTAATAATGAAGTTCCTATTCTTTTATGAAAATATTTTATGGCCACGGTCAATACAATGATTAATGTGAGGAACGGTAAGCTATCAATGTCAGTTATGGGAGAAACTGTAAAAATTTCAGTTTTTGATGCTTTGAATAGGCCAAGCGATATTAACGCTTGCTTTTCAATTGATGAAACATAAAGCTTTACAACTCAAAACTTTGAATCATATTTAAAGGAAGATAAGTTAGAACAAGTGATGTTTGGAAGAGATTCAAATAATATAGATTTTCCAGATATGATATTTGATATTGAGGAATTAGAGGAAGAGATCCGTTCTAAGGATGCTCAAACGGAAAAAGTAGAACTTGAAGTTCCTAAAGATGCTCAAACCGAAAAGGTGGAACTTGAAGTTTCTAAGTTCACCCCATCTATTGAATCTCCTCCAAAACTAGAATTAAAGCCCTTACCACCCCACTTGAAATATGCATTTCTTAGGGAAGGTACAATTTTACCAATTATTATTGCTGCTAATTTAATGGAAGAATAAGAAGAAAGTTTGTTGAAAGTGTTATGGACACATAGAGAAGCCATAGGATGGTCCTTAGTAGATTTAAAGGGGATAAGTCCTACTATGTGTATGTGTAGAATTCACTTGGAAGAAGGTACCAAGCCTTCTAAAGAACGTCAAAGAAGACTTAACCCACAGATGGAAGAAACAATTAGAAAAGAAGTCCTTAAGCTTCTTGATGCGGGTATAATTTACCCAAATCTGATAGTAAATGGGTAAGTCCTGTCCAAATAATTCCTAAGAAATCAGGAATTACAGTTGTGAAAAATGAGAAAGATGAGTTAGTTCCTATTAGAACTATAACAGGCTACAAGATGTTTATAGACTTAAGAAAATTGAATGCGGCCACAAGGAAAGATCACTTTCCTTTACCCTTTATTGACCAAATTCTTGAAAGATTAGCTGGCCATGATTATTACTGTTTTCTTTATGGTTTTTCGGGATACAATCAAATCCCGCTTGCACTGGAAGATCAAGAAAAGACTACTTTTACATGTCCTTTTGGAACCTTTGCATTTAGAAGGATGCCCTTTGGACTATGTAATGCCCATGCCACCTTTCAAAGATGTATTTTTTTTAAGAGATGTATGATCTCAACATTTTCTAATTTAGTTGAAAGGTGTGTTGAAGTATTCATGGATGATTTTTTAGTATTTGGGAAATCATTTAATAATTGCTTGGAAAATCTAACATTGGTTCTCAAAAGATGTTGTGAAACCAATTTGACCCTAAGTTGGGAGAAAAGTCATTTTATGGTTAAATATGAAATTGTTTTAGGTCATATTGTGTCTAGTAAAGGAATTGAGGTAGACAAAGCGAAAATTGAAGTCATCTCAAAATTACCTCCTCCAACTACAGTCAAAGGTGTTGGAAGTTTTATAGGTCACACATGTTTTTATAGAAGATTTATAAAAGACTTTTCAAAAATCAGTAAACCTCTATCCAATCTGTTGGCAAAAGATACATAATCTATTTTTGATCAAGAATGCTTAAATGCATTTAATTTGTAAAAGGAACAATTAACAACAACCCCTATATTGACCAGCCCTGATTGCTCTCTCCCTTTTGAGATCATGTGTGATGAATCAGATTTTGCGGTTGGAGCTGTGTTAGGACAAAGAGTAGATAAGAAACCTCATGTAATACATTATGTGAGTAGGACATTAAATGATGCACAACTAAATTACACCACCACCGAAAAAGAATTTTTAGCAGTTGTGTTTGCATTAGAAAATTTTCGTCCTTACTTGTTAGGAGCAAAAATTATTATATTTTCAGACCATGCAGTTTTAAAATATCTTTTGAGCAAAAAGGAGGCTAAGTCTAGGCTCATTAGATGGATGCTATTATTGCAAAAATTTGACATCACCATTAAGGATAAAAGGGGGACAGAAAACGTTGTTGCTGATCATTTGTCTAGATTAGAATTTTTACCTTTACTTGAACGTCAATTTCTTGACAATAAAATCCCCATGAATGAAGATTTCCCTGACAAATAGCTTTTTACAGTTAAAGATCATGAACCATAGTATGCTGATTTTGTGAATTTCCATGTAGCAAATATCATAAATCCTGATTTTGATTATCATCAAAGAAAGAATTTTTTTGGCAGATGCTAAACATTATTTTTGGGAAGATATTTATTTAATTAAAATGTGTTCAGCTTCGTTAAATAGGAGATGTGTACCAGGTCATGAACAACAAAATATTATGGCATTCTGCTATGAATACTCTTGTGGTGGACATTTAAGTAGTAGTAAAACTGCTAGGAAGATTTTACAATCTGATTTATACTGGCCTTCTATTTTTAGAGATGATGAAATATTTTGTAAGACATGTGATAAGTGTCAAAGGACTGGAGGAGTCAGTACAGGGAATGAGGTGCCCTTGCATTATAATCTGGTTGTTGAAATCTTTGATGTTTGGGGTATTGAGTTTATGGGTCCTTTTCCAGTCTCAAAAGGTTGCGAATATATTTTAGTTACAGTGGACTATGTGTCCAAATAGATAGAAGACATCGCTACCCGAACAAATGATGATCAAATGGTCGTTAAGTTTTTGTGCAATGAAATATTTAGCAGGTATGGAATACCAAAGACTATAATTAGTGATCAAGGAATGCACTTCACCAATCGCTTGATGAATGCGTGCCTTAGGAAACATGGTGTGACTCACAAGTTGGCCACTCCATATCATCCTCAAACTTCTGGCCAAGTTGATGTTAGTAATAGACAAATCAAGGCAGTCCTCGGAAAGATTGTTAGACCAAATAGAAAGGATTGGGAGCCAAAACTGAAAGATGCTCTTTGTGCATACAGACCTGCATATAAAAATCCGACAGGAATGAGTCCTTATAGGATGGTTTATGGCAAAACATGTCATCTTCCGGTGGAAATTGAGCATAGAGCCTTTTGGGCTATTAAAACTCTTAATTTTGATTTAACTTTGGCTGGAAAAGAACGTCTATTCCAGCTAAACGAGATAGAAGAGCATAGGGTTAATTCGTACGAGAATGCTAAAATGTACAAAGAAAAGACCAAAATATATCATGATATGAGAATTAATCAAAAGATATTGCATCCAGGTTTAAAACTTCTTCTGTTTAATTCTAGACTAAGGTTGTTCCTAGGCAAGTTAAAATCGAAATGGGCTGGTCCTTTTATAATAGTACGAATTTATCCACATGAAGCAGTTGATGTAAGGAACCCAAAGACCTATGAGATCTTTAAGGTGAATGGTCACAGGCTCAAACCTTATTTTGAACCCATGTCAGTTGAGAAGACAATCGAAATTATTCATTTCTCTGACACTGAACCCCTAAGAGAATAGGTTTGAAGTTAGGCCGAACCAAATACGTTAAACAAGTGCGCTAGGTGGGAGGTAACCCACTTTGATAAATTTTAAATTGCTTTTGTAGTGTAAGTTAAATATGTTTCTCCATCTTATTTGATTATGAGAATTTAAGGTAAATGTTTTCCAGTCATGGCATAATTTAAGTTTAGGGGAGAAAAGCATCATAGTGTTGTATTTATATGTTATCTACTATTTTATTTTAGTTTAGTTTAGTCTTGTTTTGTAGAATTTTCAGAGTGCAGGAAAGAAACGGCCCAAACGGCCCTAACGGAACATAATGGAAGGACGAAAATGAAGACATTGCAAAAATGTGTAACAACCTCCAAGGAACGCACATTCTGTGACCCTTGCGGACGCAAGGCCACATAACCTTTCCCCCGCAAGGCTTCATGAATTTCAAACGGTTCGGTACCCTTGCGGCTGCAAGCCCTCCTACCTTGCCCTCGCAAGCCCTACCGTAGAGTCTGTGCCCATTAATTGTGACCCTTGCGGACGCAAGGTATTTACACCTTGCGGCCGCAAGGTCTTCTTTATAAGCGTGATGCGGAAGCCCATGAACAGTTCACTGAATTCATAAACTCTTCAAGTCTTCATCTCTTCCGGCAATCTGTTTCCTATTACTCTCAATTCAGGCAGAAGCTCATTCATTCCGGCCCAAACACCAAGTTGTAGACACCCTAATTTCATACCCCTGTTATATGACATTCCATAAAATATCAAGACATGTTAAAAAGACTAACAGATGTAAAGTTACAGGGTTTAAAATGCAAAAAATGCAAAAGAAAAGAAGAATGCATAAATAGTGAATTGCAGGGGGCCAAAGTGCCAAAATTGGAAGAAAAAAGGCTGTAGGCGGTGCCTCCCCCCATTCTGGGCGCTGCACCCACTAAGCTTTTAGGTCGCGCCCATTTAGCCCCCTGGCCGCGCCTACAATGTTCAAAACACTGGTGTAGTTGTCTTTTTGTGCAATTCTCTCAGCATGTGGTACAAGCTGCCCAGGCACGGTTGATGATAGTTAATAGCGAAGGAAGTCCGGATCCCAGCCTATAAATAAAGCTCCCGGCTTCAGAAAAAACATACTTCACACAGTAGTTTGTGAAAGTTCTCCCGAGAGAACGCCGAGGTTATTTCCTCTCCAGCCCCGAAGCTCTGCCAAACTGCCAAATCTCTTCCCTAAACACTAAAACTCTCTGGTCAAAGTGAACCCTAGTTACCTGCTAGGATTTCGCCCTATTTCACCGGTTCAAAAATCCCAAAAGGAGCAGTTGCCTTGCCCGAATCCAGACGTCAAATCCAGCCGAAGCAAACAGTTGCTCTGCCTAATTCAAGACGCAATATCAAGCAAAAGCAAGCAGTTGGTCTACCTAAATCTAGATGTCAAAATCAAGCAAAAGCAAGTAGTTGTTCTGCCTGATTTCAGACTCAGCAAGCACGCAAAGCACGCAAGCAAGCAAGCAGTTGTACCGCCCGGATCCCGATGCGAAAAGCAACTAAAAGGAGCAGCCACGCTGCCCGAAATCCAGCAACAGCAAAACAACAGAAAAACGACTTCCTTTCTCGGAAGGACATGTGAAGCACATGTAGACCGCCTAGTGGGCTTAAGCTCATGCATACCCGGTTCAGACACTCACGTTCCAGGAGGTAAGTTTTGTCCCCATAGTTATTTATTATAATCTATAACTTAAATTTAAATATCTAATTAAGTTTTATTTTGGTTTTTACTTTAATGTAATAATAATTATATTTTTCTTTTATTTTAATTAGTTTATTTTATGTCTTTACTTTAATGTAAAGAAGTTATAATCTCTTGCAGTTTAATTAGTTTCTTTTTTGCACATACATTAAATATATAAATAATTATGTTTCTTATTATTTAATAAGTTTCTTTCATGCTTATACGAGTAAATATAAATAAAGTTTGTATTAGCATAACTATTTTATTCCTAAAATAGCTTGTAAAAATGTTATAATTATTCTCTAAGTTGTATTATTTCAGTTGTAATTTTGTTTTGTTTTCTTTAATAAATGTAAAGTAATCTCTTTTTAATTCCTATTTATATATATAAATGTTTTGTTCTGAGCCAAAGTGTATAAAATAAAATGAGCATATTGACAAACCCATTGTGAGACCGAAAAGGTGAGTTGGGTGCCTAATCCCTTCCTAACTCATAACTTAGCCCCCGAACCTATACAATCTGGTATTTTTGGTTTTTGTCTGTTTACTCCTTAAAATAGAGATGGTGACTATGTTATACATATTTTGGGTCCACAATTGAGGCCGTGCGTATTCCATGTGCTTTAAAGTTTCGAAACCACCACGCCTTTCAGTGGCGCGAAACCGGTTAAAAACGGGGCACTCACACAAGTGCGGTAGTCCTTTCAAGCAATCTCCTTCCACCCATCTCCATCTCCATCATTTTACTTCATTGAAGGATGTGGCGAAGTGCTGCCCCATTTTTGCCGTCGTCAAGCTTCGAAAAATCCGATGGAATCCTCCATTGCAGTCGAAGCAATGCACTCCACGTAACCTCTATCCCTTTGATTTTTGTAAATTTTGGTTTATCAAAATTTTGAATGCTAGGGTGTTAGTTACAAATTTAATATTGTGCGTGCATGCTTCTTGGCTTTGTTGGATTTTCTAGTTTTATTTTTTGAGAGATATTGTTTAGTGTTCCCCTATGGCCCCTAAACGTAGGAATACCGGACCGTCCTTTTCCCGCTCCCAAGAGGAGTAAGACTATGATGCCCTTAGGTTCGTCTCCTTTGAGGCGTTAGAGAGCTACACTAGGAGGCTCTCCAAAAGCATAGTCCCCAATAGGGGATTTAAGTTTCAAGACTTTGACCTCCCTGTCCACTTTGCCCAGCAAAGGTGGGCAGCTCTTTGTGCGACTCCAGGAGTGGCTATCGTGGCCATTGTCTGCGAATTCTACGCCAACGGGCGTGTCTCCCCGACTGGTGTGGTGTCCAACACCAGTAATGTCCGAAATAGGAATGTCAATTTTTCGCCCTATAGCATTAATCGCTATTTTGGCACTCCTACTTTTGAGGAGGGCACTGATCACTACTATGCCTACCTTGCTCATCCTATCTCTCTACATGAGGTTAATGTGGTGATTGCAATTCCTGACACGGCTTAGACCTATCATCAAGGTCCACCGTTTGGCCCCTGCACCATGGATGAGATCCATTTTACGTACGCGGCCAAGGCCGTGTTCAAATTTATCTGTGCACGCCTTATGCCTTCCAGCCACCAGCACACTATGTCATGGTATAAGGTCGTTTTGATCTATACCATCCTGACCGGTGGGTCTGTTGATGTTGGGCACCTGATCAATGCCCAGATTCAGACCCTCATTAGAGGTGGGACAAACTCAGGATTCATTTTCCCGAGTTTAATTACAGGATTGTGTGGAGGGGCTGGAGTCGTCTGGACTCCAGATTCTGAGAGAGTTCGTGTAGTACCCGACATTATTGCGACGCTACTTTTCGATCACCCATGCCAGGCACGTGAGAGGGGATCACGTGAAGAGCCTCAAGAGGAGGCTAATATTGAGGATGAGGGGGATCCTTTGGAGGCCCTCTCCAATAGACAGGAAGAGCTCGGGTTTGACCAACATATGACCCAACAGCAGTTGGCGCAGATGCGCGCTGACCAGAATTGCTTATTTGGTTAGACAGAATGGGTGGCAAGAAATGTGGCCGCTTTCCACGGCTACCCACCCGATATTATACCCGAGTTCCTTCTTCCTTCGTTATTTCATCCCGACTCACCATGAGTCGAAGCACAAGTTTCTTCCTCTTTCGTTAGGCGGACCAGCTATATCTTTTCGATATTTCTCCTCCTTCTACCCCCTTATGGAATAACCCTCAATTTTGAGGACAAAATAAAAATTAAGTTTGGGGGGGGGGGGAATTCTAAGTCCAGGGTCTTTGCAGGATCCAACCTAAAAAGGAGGGGAGTTGTGCTATATTTTTTAGGGTTCGGAACAATTTTTGCTCCTTTCTTGAATTTCTTGCTTTTTATTTTTATTTAATTTCAAAGATGCTACCTTGACCAGAATACATTAATATTTGGTTCCTTCGGGAACCCATAATCAATTGGGTCATCAATTATCTCCAATTTTATTTTAAAAAATAAATTATTAATTAAAAAAAATTAATTCAAAATTTTCATTCTCGAGTCCTGGTGTGGGTACTTCAGCCGATGATGATTTAGTGCAATGAACCATTTAATTTTCCCATAGATCACTCTAGAACTCACTCGAGTCTGCAAAAATATTAGCATTTCATTCTAGCAAAAAAATAGTTTGATGTATAAGAATATGATGAATAGTCATCCTGATACGATTGTTGCATTGAATTGTAACTTAGGGTCAATTGTATGATGGTTAGATTATTTGGATTTTTCTTGCTAATATATCTCAAGCACACTTTTGAACCGTGAATGCATGTTAGCCTTGATTGTCCCTACCTCTTTTCTAGCGAATGCTTATATGAACTCCAGTGATGCTAAATCTTCTATTCCACAACTTTCGTACACTACTAGAAAGCGCGCCTTCAGCAACGGAATTATTAGCGACGGAAATTTTTCGTCGCTGATTAGCGACGGAAATTGAGCATCAGTGACGGAATTGAATTGACAATGCCTTCAGCGACGGAATTTCTCAGGGACGGAAATTCCATTGCTAAAGGTCACCTTTAGCGACGGAAATTCCGTTGCTGGAATTAAATTGAAATTAAATTCTGAAAACATTTAGTGACGGAAAATTTTGTCGCTGAATGTTACCTTTAGCGAAAGAAAATTCCGTTGCTGAAAATAAATTAAAAGTAAATTCTGAAATATTTAGCGACGGAAAATTCCGTTGCTGATAATAAATAGAAATTAAAATCTGAAATATTTAGTGACGAAAAATTATGTCGCTAAAGGACACCTTTAGCGACGGAAAATTTCGTTGCTGATAATAAATTGAAATTAAATTATGAAATATTTAGCGACGGACAATTCCGTCGCTAAAGATCACCTTTAGCAACGGAAAATTCCGTTGCTGAAAATAAATTGAAATTAAATTAGGTAATATTTAGCGATGGAATTTTCGTTGCTAAAAATAAATGTAAATTAAATTCTGAAAACCTCTAGCGACGGAATTTTGAAATTATATATATATATATATATATATATATATATATATATATATATATTAT
The DNA here is from genome assembly GCA_013146195.2 of Codonopsis lanceolata. Lineage (NCBI taxonomy): Eukaryota > Viridiplantae > Streptophyta > Magnoliopsida > Asterales > Campanulaceae > Codonopsis > Codonopsis lanceolata. Next base: position 106,082,050 of record CM028379.1, on the reverse strand, counting down.
TATTAAAATTAATAATAAAATGATTAGCATTAATATAATTACAAAAATTAAAATATTCACATTACAACTTAACTTAACTTAAATTAACGTAACTTAACTTAACGTAACATTGCGTAACTTAACTTAACGTAACGTAACGTAATTGAACTTATAACGTAATAACGTAACTTAACTTAACTTAACTTAACTTCACGTAACTTAACATAACTTAACTTAACACGCTACGCCTATTGGCGAAATATTATAATGGACTACGATGGACCATTATAACATGAAAACACGCTACGCCTATTGGCGAAATGGTATAATGGAGTACGATGGATCATTATAACATGGAAACACGCTACGCCTATTGGCGAAATATTATAATGGACTACAATGGACCATTATAACATGAAAACACGCTACGCCTATTGATGAAAAGGTATAATGGAGTACGATGGACCATTATAACATGAAAACACGCTATGCCTATTGGCGAAATGTGATAATGGACTACGATGGACCATTATAACATGAAAACACGCTACGCCTATTGACGAAATGGTATAATGGAGTACAATGGACCATTATAACATGAAAACACGCTATGCCTATTGGCGAAATGTTATAACAGAGTACAATGGACCATTATAACATGAAAACACGACACGCCTATTGGCGAAATGGTATAATGGAGTACGATGGACCATTATAACATGAAAACACGATACGCCTATTGGCGAAATGGTATAATGGACTACGATGTACCATTATAACATGCAAACACGATACGCCTATTGGCAAAATGGTATAATGGAGTACGATGGACCATTATAACATGAAAACACGTTACGCCTATTGGCGAAATGCTATAATGGACTACGATGAACCATTATAACATGAAAGCACGATACGCCTATTGACGAAATGGTATAATGGAGTACGATGGACCATTATAACATGAAAACACGCTACGCCTATTGGCGAAATGGTATAATGGAATACGATGGGCCATTATAACATGAAAGCACGCTACGCCTATTGGCGAAATGCTATAATGGAGTACGATGGACCATTATAACATGAAAACACACTACACCTATTGGCGAAATGTTATAATGGAGTACGATTGACCATTATAACATGAAAACACGCTACGCCTATTGACGAAATGGTATAATGGAGTACGATAGACCATTATAACATAAAAACACGCTACGCCTATTGACGAAATGGTATAATGGAGTACGATGGACCATTATAACATGAAAACACGCAACGCCTATTGGCGAAATGTTATAATGGAGTACGATGGACCATTATAACGTGAAAACACGCTGCGCCTATTGGCGAAATGGTATAATGGAGTACGATGGACCATTATAACATGAAAACACGCTACGCCTATTGGCGAAATGGTATAATGGTGTACGATGGACCATTATAACATGAAAACACGCTACGCCTATTGACGAAATGTTATAATGGACTACGATGGACCATCATAACATGCTACGCCTATTGGCGAAATGGTATAATGGAGTACGATGGACCATTATAACATTAAACATGCTACGCCTATTGGCAAAATGTTATAATGAAGTACGATGGACCATTATAACATGAAAACACGCTATGCCTATTGGTGAAATGTTATAATGGAGTTCGATGGACCATTATAACATGAAAACACGCTACACCTATTGACAAAATGATATAATGGACTACGATGGACCATTATAACATGAAAACACGCTACGTAATGTAACGTAACATAACGTTACACCTATTGGTGAAATGATATAATGGACTACGATGGACCATTATAACATGAAAACACGCTACGTAACATAACGTAACGTAACGTAAGTTAACGTAATGTAATGTAATGTAACTTAACGTAACTTAACTTAACGTAACGTAATGTAGCGTAACTTAACTTACATAACTTAACGTAACGTAAGTTAACGGAACTTAACGTAACGTAACATAACTTAACGTAACGTAATGTAAGTTAACGTAACGTAACTTAACTTACATAACTTAACGTAACGTAACGTAACTTAATGTAATGTAACTTAACGTGACGTAACTTAACATAACTTAACGTAACGTTACTTAACGTAACATAACGTAACGTAACTTAACGTAACGTAACTTACATGAATATGCCATTCTCCAAGACGATGTTGTATAGAATGATGATCACAATGGGTACACTGAAAACGTCTCTTGATGCAAAATATGGAAATTCGTAGAGCCGATAAAAAAGGCCTAGCCCATCCAAAATTTTAACTGGTCGGGCTTCAGATATTGACGATCCAAAAAACAGTGAAACTGCACAAGTTGAATTGTCGTGGCTTTGTTCGATTTAGTTCAAACTCGATCTAGATCTGAGCGGTTGAGATCGATTTGATATTTTACGAATATAAGGTGGGCAAGCAGATTCTGGTTACATTTATGTCTCGAGCCTACCCGACCCGATCAGGTAAAACCCAATCGGATCAAATATTTTTTCAAAATTTCGTTTAGCGGGTTACCCTAATTGGAAAACACCTCAATTTGTTCACGACAATGCATCAATTCGTTTAGCGGGTTACCCTAATTTTAAATTCTGAAAATATTTAGCGACGAAAAATTCAATTGCTGGAATTAAATTGAAATTAAATTATGAAAATATTTAGCGACGGAATGTGCTAGAGACATGCAACACAATATGGCCACATGCAAATTCAAATTTACTCTATTTATATAATTTTGTTAAAATGAATGATATTATATTATTAAATTAATATTTCAAATATTAATTTAATAATATAATATCATTCATTAAAATGATTAGCATCAATATAATTACAAAAATAAAAATATTCACATTACAACTTAATTTATATATTTTAGAAAATAATAACAAAATTATATAAATAGAGTAAATTCGAATTTGCATGTGGTCATACTGTGTTGCATGTTTCTAGCACATTAGTACACATACTAGGCCTGGTACCTCTGTCGATGACCCTCCGCAGTGGGTTGATGATAGATCAGCATCGATATTTGTAAGTAAACTTTAATTGAAAGACTTTCTTTTGAATATGTAAATTTATTTATGTATATTATATTATGTATATGATAATATTTGTTTGTTTTATTGGTAGTCTGGATATAAGTCAAGGGTATTGGAGGAAGATGCTAACCCTACCCAGCCCCCTACCTAACCCATTCCATTTATTCCTCAGGTTTGGAAAGATATCACCCTTGAAGGACGGAAAAAGAGGGGAGATAGAGTGTTGGGAATGGGGGACCATGGGCTGCAATGCCCATCGTCGGCACGTCGCTCGCATGCTATTAGGCCCGACACTCAGCAGATTTCGAGGATAGAGACTTTGGAAGCACGCTTGGCTGAGGAGCAACATTTGGCTACGGAATATCGGGAACAAACAGAGCGACGATTTGCAGAAATGATGGCGACAATGCAAAGCATGGCACAACAGATGCATGAGTCTTCGAACACTCCCTCTAGTAGTACCGGGTCCCCTTTTCATCCTAGAAATCTCTTCCACGATCAGCCCCCCTCCCCCACTTTGATTATTGGTACTGTTTGAAGTTGAAACATTGATATTTGGTATTGTATGATTTTGTATTTATATATTTGGTACTTTGTTGTAATAACATTTAGAGTTTGAGGTTTTTTAAATTGGTTTTATAGTATTGTTTATTTCGTATCTTCAGTTTGTATTAATTGTTATATTATTATCAGGTACAAAAAAAATTATAATGATAGTATTTTTATGTATTTTTTTTAAAAAATTTCATTATTAGCGACGGAATTTCCGTCGCTGAAATTAAATTTTAATTAACTTTTATAAAAACCTTTAGCGACGGAAATTTCCGTCGCTGAAATTAAATTTTAATTAATTTATAAAAACCTTTTAGCGACGGAAATTTCATCACTGAAATTCAACCTTTAGCGACGGAAATTTTCGTCGCTGAAATTAAATTTTAATTAATTTATAAAAACCTTTAGCGACAGAAATTTCTGTCGCTGAAATTAACCTTTAGCAATGGAAATTTGTCCGTCGGACATCTGCGACACGTGGTCACCGACGGCCCACCAACAGAAAAATTCCGTCGCTGGGGAGCCATTAGCGACGGAATCCTGACTTTAGCAATGGAAAATTCTGTTGCTAAAGGTCATTTTTCTAGTAGTAATGGATGTGATATTTTATGTGTGTTTACTTTCTTAAAAACTGACATGAGTAATTCTGACATTAGGATATGATTTAGGTCATCTTTGGATCGTTTGAGCCTAAATATTTCCCGACCTTACTAAAAATATCCCTAGTGTCCCCTTTGAGCTGAATTAAAGAATGGCGTATGCTAAGCATAAGACAACCCCCATTCGACTTCATTTCTTTTACTCACTTTAACTTAATCCTTAAAGCTTATACACTTTAGCCTACCATTGGAAATAGTAGGATGTGGGTGAGAAATTAATTTTAGGGGACCATTGTTATTTAGATGATTTCCTGATGATTTCTTCTTTTTCGTCGTAGTCAATCAAAAAAATATATTGGTACGAAGAAGGATGATGAGAAAGAAGAAGAGTGTAAGAAGATTCAAATGAAAGCATAGCTTTCAAGATATAGATATATTAGGAAAAGTCATCTGAAGAAAGGATCACTGGTTATTTGTAGCATATTGTATTGAATAAAACAAGTTTGGGGGAAACTCCCCACTTGTGGTCTTTGCAGGTCCTAGCCTAATGGGAAATACTTCTACGTGTGTAGAAGCAAATGGGGAAAATGGTAGTCTTGCTCTCTCACTTTGTATTCTATTCCCTTTCCATCGTATCCCCCAACACCAAAGCCTTATATTACAAGCTTAATAAAGTCCTATTGATCTTTTTGTCAGTTACTTATGTTGGTTGATTTGATTGTAATACATGTAAATTGATCCCCACTTCATATATTCATACTATTCGCCAAAGCTGACTGTGTTAGCATAATCTTAGCTATTGTAAGTAACTAGGATATGAAAGCATTGTATGCCATACATAGAAAGTGCATGGGATGGATGTATAAGTACTTGAAATACATTGTGTTCTCTCTTTCTGTGATAAACCGGGTTCGGATGGTAGATTACATACTCTGTGTTGCATACGTTTTTATTGAAAATATGATTTTTAGAATGAATGTTGTGCTTAGCTTAATAAAACTGTTTAAGTTGGAAAATTTCCAAGATTGGTTAGCACACACACACGAAGATGTTGGCATCGGTCGCAGGTTAGAGTGTAAGTCAGTATGATTTGTGGGTGAGTCTACACATGTGTTGAGCATCTTCCTGAGGCAAATATGAATTTGCATGCTATTGTGACTTGAGAATGATCCAAAAAGATTTTATTTGTATTTATTGTTTTTAGAGTAATTTTAATTATCTGCTTTTGTATTTATCTGCATAGTCGAGTTGCTAATAAGAGTCTCCTTGAATTTGTTGGTTTATAAAGGAGTGTAAATAATGTCACCCTCCAAAAAGATTTTTTTAGTTTTTGTAATTTAATTGCTTTTGTATTTATTAGTATTGTTTACTCGTGGACAAGCAAAGTCTAAATTTGGGGGTATTTGATAGATGTGTTTTATACGCATCTATTGGGTACTTATACAACTTAGAAATAGCAATTCCACGAGGCTTTTGGCTACTAATATGTGTTTTGGTGCTTATTTGTGAGTTTCAGGGTTTTAGTTGGAATTATGGAATTTACAAGGCTTTAAGTGAACTTTTGAAGGCAGGGTGCAAAGTGCTAAAAGACTAAAAGAAGAGGTACCAGAAATTCGAAAGGCCTTGCGACCACAAGACAGCAATACCCTTGCCCCCGCAAGGTCTCTATGTGAGAACCCAAACCCTACTTGTGTAACATGCCTTCTATACTTGACTAATATGTTCATTATGTGCCTTAACATGTTTTAAAGTCCATATTGTTCATACCATGCTCGCATTAGGTCAACCATGATCGTAATTGCTTGTATGCCTTCTATACGTTGTATGATTTGTTATAACTGCTTCGTGTATCATCTTAGTACTTAACTAAGTCCTACTAGAACCTTAGTACCTTTATAACATGCTTAATGTATGTCTTAACATGTTAGAGACTTCATTTTGTTCATGTCACGCTTGCATTAGAGTTGTTACGTTCATAGTCGCTTGAATACCTTTTATGCATTGCATACCTTGCCGTTTGTGCTTTGAGTGTTCGCCTTAGCATGTTAGCGCTTAACCAAGACGTGTTGGGGTTCTATTACCTTTCATATATGACTTAGAACGCTCATCTTGATCATAGTAAGCTTGTTTGGAAGTTTATAAACTTTCTTGCTTTGTTTTGGCCTTAGCGATCTCCCTCGTTGCTCGTATTGTTTGTGTTTTAAACTTGCGAGAAGTTCATTTGAGTTCTAGACCAAGTGTACTAGTATTTATCATGCTTGCACAATGATTGTTCATAGACATTGCATTTGGTAATAAGATGACCAATTTATTTTATTCACAAATCAGTCATGTTTTGGGTAAACTTTGGGAAACTTCTGGTACCAATCTGCTAAAGAGAATTTTCTAAAAATTTAGTATGTTTTACCTATATATGTTAGGATGCTCCCTGTAAATTTTGGTAATTTTTCAAGGTGTATAAGTATCTCAATTAGGTCTTGACTTATGGCTGTGCCAGAATTCTGTTTTCAAGAATTCAGCTTCTGTACTTGAACTTGTAGTGACCATATTTTGTTGAATATAAGTCCAAATGGAGTAATTTAAAAAGCTAAAATATAGTTTAATGAGTCTAGTTTCATTCAAAGAAAGAATCACCTCATTTGGAGTTGTGAGAGATTTATGGTCGATTTTACAAGATTGACTGTCCAGTAACTTATGAAAAAATGGACATGAGCTAGACAGAAGTCCAGGCGCCCGCCTGGCCCTTTGTGAGGCGCCCGCCTCAAGATCTGGTTGCACTTACGGGATTTTGGAAATCCTGATGAGCATTGTCTTGCAACTTGACCCCTTTGTACGATCCAAGGCAACCCCCAGCTTGACCCTTGACCCTTTTAAGCCTATTTTCAGCCCTTAGATGTGTTCTAATCAAGGGTACTCTTTATAACATACATGAATTTTCTTGAACTTGGATATCGAAAACTACTTAGTAGATTCCTTGAAATTGGCTAAATAATATTAGACCACCTTAACTGCATGAATGTGTATATGTATGATAATAACATGATTATTCCATACTTGTTGTACTTGCATAGTAGAGTTAAAATACTATGCTACATGGCGTTTGTACCCTATATATATGTATACATACTTATTTGAGACCGAAATGGAGGATGCTTGTATTGAATCACAAACACCCCGCATCCTATACGACGAAAGCTTTTGAAGTCTTTTCAGAGGATCCCTGACTTGGTTATCAAGAGGTCTTCGTCGGAGAACTAGAATGGTTTAAATTAGAGTTTAAATTGACTAAACTCATTACCAAAATGGAATAGAACAAGTAAATGGTGCATTGTTATACTTGTGCAAACATGAGCATTTTGTATATGAAATTCTTATAAGTGTAATTATGAGATTTCCATAATAAGATAGTTACATCTAACATGCCCGGTATACCGGAGTTTGTGTTTATTAGTGATCATGCCATGAATAATATACATGTCATTTCTACTTTGCGGGCTAGAAAAATTTTAACGCAAGGTTGTACTTGTTATCTCACTTGTGTACTTGAGACTAGCATGCCTACTTCTATATTAAAAAAAAAATTTGTTTTTCATGAAGTTCTAGTAATTAATGAATTTTCGGATGTTTTTCGACTGATTATACATTACCTCCCGACCGAGAGTTAGAGTTTTGCATTGAGATATTGCCAGGAAACTTCGCCTATTTCTAGAGCACCTTATAGAATGGCTCCAGCTGAGTTGAGAGAGTTGCAGGAACTTCTTGATAGGGAGTTTATTAGACCGAGTGTATCTCCGTGGGATGCACCAGTGTTACTTGTAAATAAGAAATATGATACTCTACAGTTATGCATTGTCTGCCGCCAGTTAAACCAAGTGATTATAAAGAATAATTATCCTTACCGCATATTGATGATCTCTTTGATCAACTTCATGGACCAGTTGTATATTTCAAGCTTGACGTGCGTAGTGGTTACCATCAAGTATGAGTTCGATAGGAAGATATTCTGAAGACAACTTTTCCTTCATGACATGACCTTTATGAGTTCGTTGTGATGCCGTTTGAGTTGGCAAACGCGCCTGTAGTTTTCATGGATTTAAAGAATCGAGTATCCCATAATTATTTGGATTGCTTTGTCGTAGTTTTCATTGAGGATATTCTTGTGTACTCAAAGTCACGAGAAGAACATGTGGATCATTTGAGAGTGGTTCTTTCTGTTTTGCGTGAGAAGCAACTTTTGCTAAATTTAGCAAGTATGCGTTTTTGCTTGAAAATGTCTATTTTCTCGGGCACGTACTTTCTAGTACTGGTATTTACATGGATCCATCGAGATTGGAAGCAGTTGCTAAGTGGAAGATTCCTAATTTGTTTATCGAAGTCAGTAGATTCATTGAGAGATTTTTAAAGATTTCTACTTCTTTGACCAATTTAAATAGAAGAAGTCTACTTTTATTTGGAGTGACAAATGTGGAAATAGTTTTCAAGAATTGAATATCTAGCATTACCTAATGATTATGAGAATAAGACTCCTGCGTGTTCTTTGAAAAAGGATAGTATCTTGACTGAGGCAGAATTTGCATTCCTTCTATCGATGGAGTATTACGACTAGTTCTTGTTATGTATGAATTGATTAAATCGTCACTTTTCATACCTATCGCGATAACCTATAGTTTGAGCCAGTTAGCATTTTATCGGATAAAGATCCCAAATCTACTTCGAGATTTTGACATTCATTATATGAGGCTATGTGTACGAGACTTAATTTCATTGTTGCCTTTCATCCTCAGTCACATGGTCAGTCCGAGATATTGATTCAGGTATTAGAGGATTTATTGTGTGCTTGTGCTATGGATTTCAAAGGTAGTTAGGATTCTCATTTACCACTAGTCGAATTTGCGTATAACAACAGTTACAAGTCCAGTATTGAGATAGCGTCATATGAGGCTTTAAATGGGTGTAAGTGTCGTTCACCGATTTGCTGGGATGAAGTTGGTGAAGCAAAGCTATGGGGTTCAGAAATGGTACAACAGTCAGCTGAGGGTGTGAAACTTATCAGAGACAGATTGCTTACAGCTCAGAGTAGACAGAAAAGCTACAGAGACAACCGAAGACGTGACTTAGAGTTTCAGGTTGGTGACTATGTATGCTTGAAAGTATCGCCTCATCGCGGTACTAAACGATTTGGGAAGAAAGGTAAACTTTCACCTAGATTTATTGGACCATTCGAGTTCCTAGAGAGGATTGGATCTTTGGCGTATCGGTTAGCATTGCCACCTTTTATATCGGATGTTCATGATGTCTTCCATGTCTCGATGCTACGCAAGTACTTGAAGGATGAATCACTTGTCCTTACTTATGATGAGATTACTATTGAACCTGACATTTCTTATGATGAGAAGCCGTTGAGGATTCTTGATACGAAGGAACAAGTCTTGAGAACAAAGAGGATTCCGTTAGTGAAGGTCTTGTGGAAGAGCCATAACATTGAGGAAGCTACTTGGGAAACCGAGCTTGATATGAGAGAGAGAGATACCCTTCTCTATTCGATGATTTCGGTATGAATTTAGGGACTAAATTCCTTTTAGTGGGGGAGGATGTGAGAACCCAAACCCTACTTGTGTAACATGCCTTCTATACTTGACTAATATGTTCATTATGTGCCTTAACATGTTTTAAAGTCCATATTGTTCATACCATGCTCGCATTAGGTCAACCATGATCGTAATTGCTTGTATGCCCTCTATACGTTGCATGCTTTGTTATAACTGCTTCGTGTATCATCTTAGTACTTAACTAAGTCCTACTAGAACCTTAGTACCTTTATAACATGCTTAATGTATGTCTTAACATGTTAGAGACTTCATTTTGTTCATGTCACGCTTGCATTAGAGTTGTTACGTTCATAGTCGCTTGAATACCTTTTATGCATTGCATACCTTGCCGTTTGTGCTTTGAGTGTTCGCCTTAGCATGTTAGCGCTTAACCAAGACGTGTTGGGGTTCTATTACCTTTCATATATGACTTAGAACGCTCATCTTGATCATAGTAAGCTTGTTTGGAAGTTTATAAACTTTCTTGCTTTGTTTTGGCCTTAGCGATCTCCCTCGTTGCTCGTATTGTTTGTGTTTTAAACTTGCGAGAAGTTCATTTGAGTTCTAGACCAAGTGTACTAGTATTTATCATGCTTGCACAATGATTGTTCATAGACATTGCATTTGGTAATAAGATGACCAATTTATTTTATTCACAGATCAGTCATGTTTTGGGTAAACTTTGGGAAACTTCTGGTACCAATATGCTAAAGAGAATTTTCTAAAAATTTAGTATGTTTTACCTATATATGTTAGGATGCTCCCTGTAAATTTTGGTAATTTTTCAAGGTGTATAAGTATCTCAATTAGGTCTTGACTTATGGCTGTGCCAGAATTCTGTTTTCAAGAATTCAGCTTCTGTACTTGAACTTGTAGTGACCATATTTTGTTGAATATAAGTCCAAATGGAGTAATTTAAAAAGCTAAAATATATTTTAATGAGTCTAGTTTCATTCAAAGAAAGAATCACCTCATTTGGAGTTGTGAGAGATTTATGGTCGATTTTACAAGATTGACTGTCCAGTAACTTATGAAAAAATGGACATGAGCTAGACAAAAGTCCAGCGCGCCGCCTGGCCTTTGTGAGCGCCCGCCTCAAGATCTGGTTGCACTTACGGGATTTTGGAAATCCTGATGAGCATTGTCTTGCAACTTGACCCCTTTGTACGATCCAAGGCAACCCCCAGCTTGACCCTTGACCCTTGACCCTTTTAAGCCTATTTTCAGCCCTTAGATGTGTTCTAATCAAGGGTACTCTTTCATCCACCAATTAGAAGCCTCATAACTCTAATCTTGGATTGACCCTTTTAGTAAGTTCATCATCCCTAACCTCCAACAGATCAGCCATTTTTCTCTCATTCCTCCATTGTTGAGCTGGGTCCTTAGAGAGAGAAAGCTTGGGAGCTCCACCTTGATTGCTTGATTGCCGGAGCTCCGGCCATCCGTTTTTCAATCCGAGACCACCGAATCGAAGCTCTTCTCCTCTAGTTTAATAATCTCTGGTTTGTTTTAGCATGCAACAATTTGATTTCGAATAAGGTAAGCACCCAATTCCCCCGTTTTTGTATGCTCAATATCAAGCATGCTCCCTTCATGATAGTTTCTAGTTACATGTTCAAGAAGACATGCACCATGCTAAAAACTTGAAATTCTTTAAGTTAATTTTCTGTAAATTTTGGATTAATGACTCATAATTGATAATTTGAACTTGTGTCAAGCATGAATAATGTTCTAGAAAGGATTTGGAATAACTTTTGTTCTTGGACTTGTTGTAAATTATAACTTCAAAAATGATGAACATGTTAGGGTTCACAATTTGGGAACTTTGATATTGATGGACTAAAAGTCATGAATGACTTAATAGTTTAATTGTTAATGAATCGAGAACATAGAAAAGAGCCATGAATTGCATATAGCATTCATCCTCTACTTAGAAATATTTTAGCGATAACTCAACGGAGTTGCACTTAGAGAATCATTGAACAATACCGACTCTACAATGAATCCCTACGACGTTTAGAGTTCAATTGAATTGTAAATTAGTTATTGGGAATTTTTAACGTGATTGATCTTATGCTTGACTTGTATATCGTAGAGTAACATGCCTACTTGATTGGACGAGTCGCTCTTGTCGACCTCGCTCCCTTACTTGATTTATTACGTGAGTAAACATCTACTTGACTCGGACGAGTTCGCTCTTGTCGAACTCGCTCCTTACTTGATTTTGTGTGACAAGTAAATATTTACTTGGCATACCATTAGTCCAGCTGGCATTACGTGAATTGTCTTGATGGTCAACGATGCATCGCCGTCATGAATCGCGAGATTCATGGTAGTGATGGGTCGCCACACCATAAACTTGCACACACCCTTCACTACTGATCACAGTGGAGAAGAGTACCTCGTCGTAACCAAAGGGCGCTTGGAACAATACTATCGTGGTCGATGTATCATACACGTGCATCCGACAAATACAATCGTGATAACCTTGTTTATTTCAGATCTGACGGCGGCACCGGTTCCATAACATATCCTTATCCTATGTGATTTAATTAAGCACTTATGTGAAAACAACGTGCATCGCGACATGAGAACTATGTGCTAGTATGATCTTGCTTGATACGTGCTATGTATGCCTTGCATTATATCATGTCATGCATAATTGGTGGCTTACAAATTCTTTATGACTTACCCCCTCCCTTTTACTGTTTTAGATCCTAATCATCCAGGACCTTCTCATCGAGGTTGATCGTCTACTCTTGATCGTGATCGCGCTCCTAGAGGTGGTAGCGTTGGCTTTTGGTTTCTCTTTTGGCAAGGACGCTTGGGTTAAAGCAAGTCATTTAGACTTCGCTTGGGAATGTGTAATTGTAGTAGCTTGTACTTGTTGTAGACTAAGACTAATAGTACTACTTATGTTTCTAGTTGTTTGCCGGCACTTGTAGGCCGAGCCTTGCTTGCATGTATTGGTTCACTCGTTAAGACTTCCGCTGAGCATCCCATTAGCTCTTATTTACTTTTGTAGTTTCTCCGGCGTGTTTAGCCGTTGAGGTGTTTATATATTAGCATGAATTGTTTAGTTGTTGGGTTCCGGTTGTAAATTCGCCGATGACTTGGTTTACTTGCTATTAACTGTTATATCAGGTTCTAAAGTTTTAAATTATTCCGGCTTTTTAATGCCGAGTTGTACTGCGTGTCCAATGTTGTGTCACGTCAGTTTTGATAATTGAGTCCTTGCATGAATTGTAGTCCTTATTTGGACGACACGACCCGCGATTCCTCCTCGGGGTCGGGGTTGGGGTTGGGTCGTCACACTCTAGTAGGTCAGCTTCGGGAGAGCCAAAGTCCTTGCGGCCGCATCCCTCTACACCTTGCCCTCGCAAGCACTTACGTTTCTCAAAAGCGGGAATTGTACCCTAATTCTATCTCCTGCCCTGTAAACACTAGTATAAATACAAGTCTTGTAACCCTAGGTTCTTGGTCGAAAATAATCCAAATTTACTTTGTAATTTAGAGTTTTTATTGTTTGTAATCATAGTTTTAGAAGATCGTTCATGTATTCTTTTATCCCATCGATCTGTTCATCTTCAAGGATGAACTAACCGCTCATATCTAGGAATTGGAGGTAACTTGTATCAAATCTTCTACTCCATTATATATTTTATATTAAATCAAATCTTGTTGATCACAGTGTTTATCAATCTCTTTGCTATTTGACTTTTTCCTAATGAATGTTATCGCCATAGTTAAAGACCAAGAGGGGCGGATAACTGCACGACCATATGCATATGTCGTACACTAGCTCACCATTGTGATAAATTAAACCTATCAATGTATCTTGTGAGTTTCAGGGTTTTAGGTGAAATTATGAAATTTACAAGGCTTTTAATGACAATTTCGAGGAAGGGTGAAAAGTGCAATTATTGAAAAGAAGACTGAAAAGGATTCTGGACACCTTGCGGATGTAAGGGTATGAGACCTTGCCCCCGCAAGATCTCCAGCGTGCATCATCAGCCGGGTGAAGGGCCTTGCAGCCGCATCCTATGAAGACCTTGCCCCCGTAAAGTACCCAGAAACCGCCTTTACGGGAATTTCACCTAGATTGAATCTCTCCTCCGCCTCAAATACCCTAGTATATATAGAAGACATGTAGCCAAAGTCAAGGTGTAACACCCGAGGTTTTAGTAAATTTAATTATTTCATAATTATATACTTTGGTGCATGTTATAATTGACTGGGCAATACTTTTGAGTTTTTAGCTTCTTATAAAAGCTAGTAGAATATTTTTTTAAATGTTTGGTACAATTTCTCGCTCATTGTTGAAGCTAATTTTGATGCAATGGGAAATCAGTCTTAAGCTCTTCCCATCTAATTTTTGTAGCATTTACAGTTGGGTTTATATCTTAATGTCTCTTCTAGTCAGCCTAAATTGCATATCATTTGAATAACTAGTTATTTAGACGTGCTCCGCACTTGTACGATATGAGATTCACTTTTTTTGTAATAATAATATAATTTTTAGACATTATAATTGGATTGTTAAACTCTTTTATGGTTATAATAATTTTTTTTTATTGTTACTAATATTAAACGTTTTTTACATAAATACTTTTAAAATTAATATAAGTTTCTAACTAACGTGATATACATATTTTGTATTAGCAATAATAGTAAAAATCTTTGACCTAAGGATTTTTAAAACTAACATATAACTTGATAATAATAGTAGAAGTCTTTTTGTTAAGGTTTAAATCTCAATTTGGTCACCTTACTTTCAGCCAAAATTCATTAAGCTCACTCTACTTTTTTTTCCTCAATTTAATCACTCTACTTGACTTCAGCATTCAATAAGGTCACTCGAGTCATTTCTTCCTGTTATATTGGATGGAAATCATTAAAAATACCAAAATGTCCTTATTAAGTTGAAGGGTTTTACTCTCAATGTTAAAAGTTGAGGGTTCAAAATAAAAAATGAAGCAAAACATCCTCACAACCCACTTATGCCCTCTCCCCACAACCTGGATGCAATTGACATGAAAAACAGAGGCGGCGCTGGGCGAAGGGAAGGGGGAGATCGGCGCTGTTGAAGATGAGGGCCGCTGATAGTGGAGAAGAGACGATGGTTCTTGAGAAGTTACCAGTTCAGTAGGAAAACGAGTACCACTGAGAGGATCAAAAAATCTCTGGTTCGGGTGAAAAGGGTTATTTGGTTCAGGGTCCGATCCGCCAAGAAGCTACGGAAGATGATTTAGTTTAGGCTTCGACATGGCTTGGTTTACTGTCTCAGAAGAAGAAGGTTCATTATCCTCCATAATAACCACAACAACAGTTACAGTAGCAATAAATCAAGTTCATGTTTCTGGTAGGAATTTTTATTTATTTATTATTTAATTATTTTTTTGATTTGGGTTTTTAATTTATTTTGGGTAGCTTGGGAATTGGTGACTGTGTACTAAAGGGTGAATGGGTTTGACTTTGACCAAGGATATGATGTTTGTTTTTCCTTCTCAATTTATATTTATAGACTGTGTACTAAAGGGTGAATGGGTTTTTTTCTTATTTCTTCTTAAAGAAATTAGGAAATTGAAAATTATATTAAAAATATTAGTAGGGGTATTTTTGGAATTTCAGAAATTTTTTAAAGTTTTCAATAAAAAATTTGGACAGAATGATGAACTTTATATTTATGTCCAAGTAGAGTGATTAAATTGAAGAAAAAAAAAGTAGAGTGAGCTTAATGAATTTTGGCTGAAAGTAGGGTGACCAAATTGAGATTTAAACCTTTTGTTAAAAACTTTTAAAACCATTATTCATTTTTAAACAATGTGAGATACTAATTTTCTATTTCTATTGGTAATGAAAGTTTAAGTTTTTTATTTAAAGACTTTAAAACCGACAACATTTTCTTACCATGTGGTATACGTACTTTCTATTAGTAATAATAGTAGTCTTTTATCTAAAGATTTTTTTAACCAATATTCCTTTATAAAGAATGTGAGATACATATTTTCTATTGATAATAATATAAAAATGTCTTTATCAAATGATTTTTATAAATGTTAGTAATTGGGCTCATGACCTGATTATTTACTTCCGTTAACATGGAGTCTAAGTTATATTATTATGATAAGTTAGTTTCCTAATCCGAAAGGGTTTGAGATTGACTTAACTTGACCTACAAGAAATAGAGTTTCTTGTACAATAATATAAATAGAGGAATTAAAGGGATAAAACCCTAAGTTGATATTACACACCTAACTAGAAGAATACGTCTTTTAGCTTTGGCCTCCCCCTCTCTCTCTTTCTTATATATTCTATCTCACAAAATACTCCATCTAAGCCTAACAATCGAGAGGCTTGGATTTGCGGTGAATTAGCGTTTGATATTCGTGCTACGTGATATCAATCCGACGAGAGAGACTTGCACGATTATTGTTCGTGACATACGAAGATCGTAGTTCAAGCCGAAAGTCTTCCATTTCGTTCAAGGATTGAATTCGCACGGGGTAACTTATGATTCATCTTAGATAACGAATTCGTAGTATATCCTTTAATAACCAATACTCATTTCTAAATAATGTGAGATACATCTCTTTGTAACCAATATGATATACATCTTCTAACAACTATTTAAACCAATATTATTTTTTAACCAATGTGAAATACTTATCTTTTAATTGTAGTACTGGTAGACTTTTACAACCAACATCACTATCTAACCAATATGTGATACATCTCCTCATTTGGTAATAATAGTAGAAGTCTTTTACTTTAAAAAATTTATAACTAACATCTCTTTCTAAACAATATGAGATGCATCTCTTCTCTTATATTGATGATAAAAGTAGAAGTCTTTTATCTAAAGACTTTTAAAACCAACATCACTTTTTAACTAATGTAGGATATCTCTTCTATTAGTAATAATAGTAAAAGTTTTTTTTTTATCTAAAATTAAAATCAACATCACTTTCTAACCAATGTGAGATAAACATATTCAATTGGTAATAATGGTAAAAGTCTTATATCTAAAGATTTTAAAAACCAACATTACCCTCTAACCAATGTATGTTACATCTCCTATTGATAATAATAATATTTTTAAAACCAACATTAATTTCTAACTAATGTGGGATACATCTCTTTTATTGATAATAATAGTAGAATATTTTGTAACCAATGTGTGATACATGCATCTATTCTATTTGTAATAAAAAGTCTTTAATCTAAAGACTTTTTAAACCAACATTTCTTTTTAAACATTGTGAGATACATATCTTACAACCAACATCACTATCTAACCAATGTGTGATACATCTCCCCATTTGGTAATAATAGTAGAAGTATTTTATCTTAAAAAATTTATAACCAACATCTCTTTCCAAACAATATGAGATACATCTATTCTCTTATATTGATGATAAAAGTAGAAGTCTTTTATCTAAAAAGTTTTAAAACCAACATTACTTTTTAACCAATGTAGGATATCTCTTCTATTAATAATAATAGTAAATTTTTTTATATCTAAAATTAAAATCAACATCACTTTTTAACCAATGTGAGATAAATATATTATATTGGTAATAATGGTAGAAGTCTTATATCTAAAGATTTTGAAAACCAACATTACCCTCTAACCAATGTATGATATATTTCCTATTGATAATAATAGTATTTTTAAAACTAATATTAATTTTTAACTAATGTGAGATACATATCTTCTATTGATAATAATAATAGAATATTTTGTAACCAATGTGTGATACATGCATCTATTATATTTGTAATAAAAAGTCTTTAATCTAAAAGCTTTTTAAACAAACATTTCTTTTTTAAACAGTGTGAAATACATATCTTTTATTGGTAATAAGAGTAGAAGTCTTTAATACAAAACTTTTAAAACTAACATCTCTTTTTAAACAATGTAAGATACATATCTTTGATGGTGATAAAAGTAGAAATTTTTTATCAAAAAACTTTCAAAACTAACATCAATTTATAACCAATGTAAAATATATTTTTTTCTATTAGTAATATTAGTAGAAATGTATTTCATATTGGTTATAAATTAATTTTGATTTTAAAATTCATTAAATTAAAAATCTAACTTTTTTATTACCAATAGAAGAGTTGTACCCCTCATTGGTTTGAAAATAATATTGGTTGTATATATATATGACTTCTACTATTAACAATAGCAAAGATTAAAAGTAAAGATTTATTATCCCATTATTATATTAATTATTAATACCAATTATTAGTAGGTAATGGTTGAGAAACAAAAAGTTACACATGAATGCTTGAGAATAATAATAGTATTATTGTTAAAAAAAATAATAGTAATAATAATAATAACAATAGTAATATTAGTAATAAAAATAATATTGTACAATTCTTATCATCATTGTCATAAATGAAAAGAAAAATAATTTTTTTGTCCAAATGAAAGCTTATAACATAACTGCGTTAGTAGACACATTAAATTTTTGACTTTATGGTATTAAATTTTTTATTTTGAAACATCATTATTCATTTCTAAGAATGTGAGATATTTATTTTATATTTCTATTAGTGATAAAAGTTTATGACTTTTATCTAAAGACTTTTAAAACAAACATTTCTTTATAATTATGTGGTATACATTTTTTTTATTGGTAATAATAGTATTTTTAAGACCAACACTAATTTCTAACAAATGTGTGATACACTATAGTAATAATAATAATCTTTTATATAAACATTTTTGAAATAAACATCTTTTTCTAAACAATGTGGAATACATCTCTTCTATTGGTTATAAAATAATAATAATAATAATAGTTTTTATCTAAAGAGTTTTGAAACCAACATATCTTTCAAAACAATGTGTGATATATCTCTTTTATTGATAATAACATAAAAATTCTTTTATCTAAAGACTTTTATAACCAATATCTATTTTTAAATAATGTGGGATACATCTCATTGTAACCAATGTGAGATGCATTATCTACAAACATTTTTAACCAATATCACTTTCCTAATCAATGTGAAATACATTTTTTCTATTGGTAATAAGTCTTTTATAAAAAAATATATTCAAACATCACTCTCTGACCAATGTGGAATACATCTCATCATTTGGTAATAATAGTAGAAATTTTTTATCTTAAAAAAATCTTTAACCAACATTTCTTTCTATATAATAAAATACATCTCTTCTAATGACGATAAAAGTATAATTTTTTTTATTTAAAGACTTTTAAAATCAACATCATTTTTTAACCAATGTATGATGTATATCTTTTATTAGTAATAATAGTAATTTAAAATCAACATCAATATATAGCAAATGCATGATATATATATATATATATATATATATATATATATATATATATATATATATATATATATATATATATATATATATATACAACCGTGATTTTCCCGCCTAAATGTTTTCCATAAATGTAAACACAAATATGCATTGGAAGTTGAAATATTTTGTTTTATTACATTTTTCTTAATTTTTATACTAAACATTTAATTAACATGACATTGGAAATTGAAACACTTTGTTTTGTTACATTTCCTATATATAATTACAAATATAATTAACGCATCCATATATAGCAAGATCCCTTTAAAATGCACTTACCAAAAATAGGAAGATATATATAATAAAAAAAATATTTTTTGCTTATCTCAAGATTGCTAGATAACCGCCGTAACTAATTACAAAATAAAGATTATATTTTTATATAAACACATATACAAGTATTGATAAGTAAATTAAAAAACATAAAAAGCTATTAAGAAATTAAATACCATCAATCTAAGAGGGAATGCATTTTTTCTTTTTACCAATATGCAAGGGAAACAAGAATAACAATTTAAAAACTTATTATATTATAAGATCTTCCTATATTGATATTAATTTACTTCTGAGTTTTGTTAAGATAAATTCTATTCATAGAAGCTAAAGAACAAGTATATAGTGAAATATAATTTGATGAATAATTATGGATCCTTAAAGTCTGGCATGTCTAATTTTATACTCAACTAACATTACTGACTCAGCCATAAATGCTATGTGACCACTTTTGTTACGTATAACCAAGTAATTTCACCGGAAAAATTAGTAGCATCAACCAACGACCTCTAGCTCAACTGGTACTGCTCATTTCTCCTAACGGACAGGTCGAGTGTTTAAGTCTCACTAGAGACACCCTGGACTTTACAACTTTCAATAAAAAGGTCGAGTGTTCAAGCATCTTCAGAGGCAACGTTGGTGTTCAAGCTTTACCCAAAGGCCCCATTTAGCTGTTCGTTTATCTTAACGGAGAGGTTGAGTGTTCAAGCCCTACCAGAAGCACCCTGGTGCATCATTACTCTCAACCGAGAGGTCGGGTGTTTAAAGCCTCACCAGAGGTACCATTTGTTCTAGCCACACCAAAGACATCATATATCGATAATTGTAGCCTTTCAATGCATTAAAATATTAAAAAGTAAGGGTTGGAGTAAGGTCTATGTCCCTTCCAACCTTTAAAAAAAAGAAGTAGCAACAGTTATGACATGTTGGATGAATGGACTTTTAAAGATCAATATGATCCTGGTGAGAGGTGACAACATCATTATTACGAGATTCCATTTTCGCTCATTGACATTGTAGAAAAGTGAAATGAATATGGGCAAGTAAATCATAGTCTAATTGCTCTGGGAACATGTACAATGACTCTAGAGGGGTGTGATTATATATATGGGCAAGTAGCCGAGTATCATACTCTGTTAAATGTACAATGAATTGAGAGCAATCATAGTTTAAATGTCTATTTCATAGTTTATTGAATTGAGCTTAAATATTTGTATATATAGTTGTAATAATTAAGTACATATATTATCAGTGTCACATCATTTGGGTGACACTATTAATGAAAGAGTTTTTGAGTCGGGGATATTTTGGTCATTTTGGGAGAGGGATGACCATAGGAAGTATGTAATTTGAGTCATTTTTCTTTGGTCTATCCTCATTTGAATTTGTTGTGCAATTTTTATTATCTAACAAATATATATTTGTTTAAAGATGTATTCTAATATATATATATATATATATATATATATATATATATATATATATATATATATATATATATATATATATTTCATTCATGTAATAAGCAATAATTAAATTCACTTATATTTTTATCCTTTCATTTTAATTATGTGTTTAATTTTCATAACACACTAACTAAAAGATTAAAAAAAATATTAATATTGATTAATACAGATTACGTGCATTTTGTTATGTGATAGATAGTAGTAGTAATTATACATATCTAATCATAGTGATCGTAGTAGTAATCGCACAAATATAATGACAAATGTTGTTTTTTTAAAAATATTCTAAAATTTATAAAATATTTTATTTATTTATTGTATTCTCTATCAATAATTTTACATTTTCTTAATCGATGTGTTATAATAATTTCAGTTATGTACATCGAACTCACAATATTTACTTTACAATTATTTGCTTGTTTTATTTATTATCGTTAAAGTTTTTAATCATGATATTAGTTTATATAAACTAATATCATGATTAAAAACTTTAACGATAATAAATAAAATAAGAAAATAATTGTAACGTAAATATCGTGAGTTCAATGCATATATATATTAACAATTATTTTTAATTTATTCTTTTAATTTTGTTTTTTCACTTCATGTTGCTTATGTATAATTTGATTGAAAAATATATATGGCGTGCGTTTAACACATGGGTATAAAGCTAGTTGCTAATAATAGTACAAGTCTTTTATCTAATCTTAAATAATTTAAAATCAACATCATTTTCTTACCAATATGAGATATACCTATTGGTAACAATGGTAGAAGTCTTTTTACAAAAACTTTTGAAAGCCAACATAATTTTCTAACCAATGTATGATAATACATCTCTTTTATTGGTAATAAGAACTAGTTTTTTTAACACGTGCGTTAAACGTACGTCAACTAAATCGTACATAAACAAAATAAAGAGGATAAAAAATCTTAAAGGATAAAATAAGAATAACCGGTTTATTAATAATTACACATAAGTATATCACTAATCATTATAGATTCTAAAAAAAAATCCTCATACACACCATTTGTTATATTATTAGTTGGTTTTTTTCATTTTCATCGCATATCAATATCTAGTTTCTTCAAAAAGAGACCTACGGCTACATGTAATTATTGACTTTGACACTTGTTAATTGTTATTATATATGATATCAGCAATGGTAATTGTCTTCTTTGGAACATGAAAGACAGTCTTACATCTGATGGAGTTAATGACAATTTTAGGATAAAAACATTTTCTTCAGCATTGCTTCCTTTCAAAAATTTTGTTTTAATTAATATGATCCCCAAGATTTATTATACTTAGTCTTGTTCCACTGCACAACTCTGCAGCATGGTCAATGTTTCTCAATAACATTACTGGAACACCAATTTTAAGTGTCAATTCATGACCTAACAATCCTGAACACTTTATATTGTTCAAAAACTCTAAATGTATTCGAACAAACTTGAATTTTTTATGCCCTACAAATAAAATCTGAACTCAAATAAGTTCTTCATTTTGAATGATTACTTTTATTAAATTATATTTGTATTTTATGAATAAATAAATTTGTAAAAAAAAATAAGCTAAAATAAAAAATAACGAAATTATTTTAGTAACATCAGTTTAAATTGTTTATTTTTTATTGACTCAGTAACTATTATTTTTGTTCCATCAAATATTTTTATTTTACTAACATATTTTTGTTTTACTTTTTTTATAAGATTTTTAAAAAACTTTTGTTCCGCAAATTATTTTATTTTACTAACCTCCGCATTAAATTATTTTTGTTTTGTTGAGTCTGTAACTTATATTTTTATAGTGGTTTGTTCCATAATTATTTTTATTTTACCAACATCTTATATTTTTGTTTTCTTGACTCCAGAACTATTATTTTTGTTTTAGTTACTATTTTTTTTTTGTTTAAAGAGAGAAAAATATTTAAACATAATTAAAAGAGAGGAGATGATGGTGATGATAGAGAAAATATGGAGAAGACATGAGAGAGAAAGAGAAATACAACCAGAAGAGAAAAGATAAGAGAGAGAAAGAGTGGAATGGTAACTCAAAAGTCAAAAATTCAAAAGTGTGATTTTTGAGGTAGAAATATACCTTTGCCATTATATATATATATATATAGATTAATAATAGTATTCATAAAATCAACATCAATTTCTAACCAATGTGGAATACATCTATTCTATTGGTAATAATAGATTAATAGTAGAATATTTTGTAACCAATGTGAGATACATCTCTTATAAGAGTGAACGTCTTTAGTCTAAAGGCTTTAAAATTTATTTTTTCTTTTTAAACAATGTGTTATACATTTCTTTTATTGGTAATAATATAAAATAATTTAAAATCAACATAATTTTCTAACCAGTATGATATATACATCTTCTATTGATAATAATAATAATGGTAGAAGTCTTTTATCAAAAGAATTTGAAAACCAATATCACTTTGTAACCAATGCATGATACATATCTTCTATTGGTAATTAATAATAGTATTTTTAAAACCAACATCAATTTTTGACCAATGTGGTATACATATCTTCTATTGTTAATAATAGTATAATATTTTGTAACCAACGTAAGATACATCTCTTGTAAGAGTTAAAGCCTTTTAGTCTAAAGACTTTAAAATCCATTTAAAAAAATGTGAGATATATCTTTTTTATTGGTAATAAGAGTAGAAGTCTTTTATATAAAACTTTTTAAAACTAATTTTTTTTCTCTAAACAATATAAGATACACCTCTTCTATGATGATAGGTAGAAGTCTTTTATAAGAAGAATTTTAAAACCATCATCAATTTATAACCAATATGAAATACATTTATACTAATATTACCATTAGAAGAGATATTTCTTATATTGGTTATAAATTGATGTTAGTTTTAAAATTCATTAGATTAAAAACCTCACATTTTATTACTAATAGATGAGTTGTATCTCACTCCCACCTTTTATTATTAATAGAAGAGTTTTATCCCACATTCGTTAGAAGTAAAGCTGTTAAAACGGACATGCGGGGCGGGTTTGCCCGTAGGGCTGGAAAGCCTGCTGCAAGCCGGGGAAGGGCGGGAAAGCCTGTGAAAATGACGGTCCTTGAAACTTATGGCCCAGCCCAGCCTGCGTAGAGCCATAGACAAAATGAGCAAGCCCGCAAAAATAAATTTATTTAATTAAAGCATTGACATGGGTTTATTTATTTTTATTTTTTTATTTATTATGAAAAATTTATTATGAAAAATGAATTTATTATTTTTTTATTTATTAGAGGAGGACTAATAAATCACTGACAGCCTCCCTAAAGTACAAATAATCAATTATGTTCCCCCTAAAATTCCAGAAAATAAATTTAGTGAGTAAAATCAAAAGTTGTACTGTGAATTGTGAAAAATTATGGAGTAACGTACGGATGATAAGCACTCACAAATTTGGACAACTACGATTGGAGGAGGCAAATTATACATCGAAAGGATGATATGGGTTCCTCGAGGCTCGAGCACAAAGTTTACCTCAAAGATCTTAGTCTTACCTCGTGATGTTAGTGCGGATTGGTTCGATTGCAGGAGCCGCTGTGTTAGAAGCGAGATAGAGAGGTGCTGAGCTAGTGAGCCGAAAGCACAGAGCCGGAGGCCAGGAGGCGACTCAATCATTGGAGCCAAGAGAGGAAGAGAGTCAAGACTCAAGAGACGAAGTCGCTGGAGACTTCAGACTAGAGAATGATTGCTGTCGTGAAGTATGAACGAGAGTATGAGTCTGACCTAACCCTGAGTTAAGTTTATTTTAGACAGAAATGGGCCTGGGCCGTTCAATCCAAAATTCAAATGTGCAATGTTTTAAGAATTAACTCGTTAAGCCAGAATAGTCCAGAAAGCGCAGGTTGCTAGAGTTGTCAAATAGGGCAAAAGCCCGCGGGCATGCCCGCCCCGCCACCCATTAGGGGCGGGTTGGGTTGATGTATTAGGTACCCGTTTGGAAAACGGGCTTTGCTTTTTGGCGGGGGGTGGGCTGCCCGCACTTTAATAATAATACTAATTCTTAAATTTTTAAAAACATTGCAAAGCCCAACTAGCAACTGCCCAAGCTCAAGCGTCCAAACCCATTTGGGCCATTTGCCCCATTTCCTTTTCGTTTAATTAGTAATTAGAGTTAGTTAGGGTTAGTAGTTGTATACTTGTATTCAAAATTGGGCAAAATACTTTCAGCCTCTCACTCTTTATCTTACGCACGGCAGACGGCAGTCACGACATAGTCAATTTCCTTCGGCAATTGTGTCGCCTTTGGTCTTCGGCTCGCAGTCACTGCTGGTCTAGCACTCAAGCGCCTCTCAAGTCTCAATTGCAATCGGCAATTCGGCATCACGATTCACGCTGCCGCTAGCCAGTCACACTAGCGACTTCGTCTTCCTCTTTAGCGAGTAGCGATTATGCAGTCAATCACGTTCCGGCTTTGCGTCTCCAGCCATCTGGTTCAGTCTCATCTCAGTTCTCAGTTCTCACGCTCTCTCTCTCCCGCAATTCTGCTTCCAGATCTCGAGATACGGTACGGCGGCTCCTCCAATTGCTTACCATCTACACCGGCGTCACAGCTCGAGTTTGTGGCTTGTCTTCCTCTGTTTGACTTCGAGAATCTCATACTATTCTAAATCTACACCAGCGTCACAGATTGACAGGGCCGACCCAATACTTATGAAGGCCTAAAGCAAACTCTAAAGTGAGGCCTTTTAAAATCAAATAATATATTTTTAATTATTACATTTTTTATTTAAAGAACATCTTTTGTGTTTTTTAGGATGCAAAATCATTTTTTAATTATTGTAATCAATTTCATTTAATAATGATTTTTCAATCGAATAAAGCTAGTTCACTTAATCTTTGTTGAGACATTGTTGGTCTTATATGAAATTTTATTAATTTTAGTTTTAAAAAACTTTTTTTTACTGATGCAACAGTTACGAGAAACATTATTCTATAAGCGATATACACATTTGGAAAAGAATCATGCCTTATTATATAATTAAGTATGTCAATTTGTGTATCATTTTTCATTTGTATAATTTCTTTTACAAATAGTTTTGTAAATAGATCTAATTCATCAATATCAGAGTTGTCATTATGTTTTAAAAAATGTTCAAGGTTAAAACAATTGGCTTTTAAATTTTTATTATCCAATGACCTTAATTTCTCATTAAGTAACCTAATGTCTTTTAAATTTTTATTATCCAATGACATTAATTTTTCATTAAGTAACCTAATGAGAAAAACTATGAGTCACTTAATATATATATATATATATATATATATATATATATATATATATATTTAAAGGTAGTAATTTTTTTTTTGGAGACCTAAAGATTTTTGAGGCCTAAAGCAAGGGCTTCCTTGGCTTTACCCTTGGGCCGGCCCTGCAGATTGATGTTTCATTATTCTCATTTCCTTGTTTGAATGTTTGGATCTTGGATTCATTTAGATTCACCGATTCAGTATTGAATATTGATATTTGCTCGCTCAAATCTTGCGGGCAAGCCCGTTTTGCCCGCGACCCTACGCGAGACGGATTGGGCCAATAGATTCAAGGACCGTCAAGTTTGCAGGTTTTCCTGCCCGAGCCCGTTTAGCAGCGGGCTTTCCTGGTCCGTGGGCAAACCCGACCCGTTTGCCCGTTTTGACATCTCTACAGGCTGCCCGTCCCTGTCCCGCCCCGATCCACAAAAGCCCGCATTCAAACGGTCCTCTATTACATCAGCCCAACCTGCCCCGTTTAGATGGCGGGGTGGACATGCTCGCGGGCTTTAGCCCTATTTGACAGCTCTAGTTAGAAGTAATGTTAATTGTAAATTTTTTTAAATATAAGAGTTCTACTATTGACTATAGAAGAAGTTATATATACTAATATTAATACCTCTTATAATATTTGATAATTATTATGTATTATTATTTGTTAATGACTAGAAAACCAAAAAAATTTAAAACATTCACATGAATTCTTTACAATGAAGATTTATCAAAAGGTGGTGAGATGGCACAACCATAGTGCTCCACACCAACTATATATATATATATATATAAAGATATAGATTTGAGAGCAGTTAGTATAAGTAGTTGCTAATGAATGAAATAAACTCTTCAAAATCAGATGACTGCAATTCTGCATACATTAGTCTATGAACATAATCGTTGGATTATACTTTTAAGAAAACTAGGAGTATGTTTTCAGTGCTGACTTGCAGAAGAGCAGATGCAACAACTTGTCAATGAAAGGATGAAACAGACTAAGTTGATTGCAGAGAAGGTATCTGTAAATGCTCTGGGAATGTTGGTGACATTATTTAATCTTGGAATAGAAACAAGTTTAGATCTGTCCGTAAGTGTATTGGTGAGTAACGTATCTTTGCTCTTCTAGAATGAGGTCAACGAGTTCAATTTTTACATAAATTACCTGTAGAGTGTAGATTCTTGTAATATTTGAGGACTTGTTTTATGTGCTTTTCAAGTGTTCAATACTTGTATTTATATTTGGAAATGAGGAATAGTTATGTGATGTGCCCTGCTGTGATACAAAACCCTCTATCAAATGAACTTTATTTTGCAGGCAAGGCATTGTTTTATTTTGTTTTTTTTTTTTTTGGGATAGAGAGGTTTTCGGTTCATGACTTCCTTCAACACCCCGTTCCAAGTTCTAAGTTTCATTTCTAGCATCACTAGATACACAACACTAGCACCAGCAAGACATTTTAGTTAATATATAGCCTATTTTGTTCTCTGTTCTATTTTTTAATTTTTAATCTTTTGGTTTTTTTTCCTTCACTATCCTTATGC
Organism: Codonopsis lanceolata; assembly: GCA_013146195.2. Taxonomy (NCBI): domain Eukaryota; kingdom Viridiplantae; phylum Streptophyta; class Magnoliopsida; order Asterales; family Campanulaceae; genus Codonopsis; species Codonopsis lanceolata. Next base: position 106,054,342 of record CM028379.1, on the reverse strand, counting down.
TATAAGTCTAGATTTCAACAATATTAATTGATGAATATACTATTATTGAATGTTTTAAAATCTTTTTATGAAGTTTAAGATATTATTATTTCTTTATATTAAATAGTTAAAATTATAATATTGGTCTGATCCTAGTTCTCGTACATCTTCAATTGGTTCTGGATTGGACCAAAGTGTTCATTCTCATATATATTGAGTTGATTGCAGTTCTAAATTTTTTGAGAACCAAGCTATTGGTCTGATTCTAGTTCTTTTTTTGTTTTTTTTTTCCAAAAAATTAGATCAAACCGAATCAAGCTTTACCCCTAAATTACTCACAAGGAATTTTTTTTAACCTGTCCTCTAATTACACTTTTCTTTCTTATATACATCTTGCGTGTTTCTTTTCCTTTCCCTTGTTGCTCTTGCTCGTAAGTCGTAACAGAATAAACATGATAAAGTGAAATAGGACTGTCAAGTCTTTGCTGAATCTGATTTATGCAATGTGAAATTAACCAAACACACTGCTTAGCCATAAAACTTAGATTAGTAATAGCATATATGAAGAGACTTGGGCTTCCATTTAAAGCACTTCACAATACAACTCTCATAAATTAGTATCAAAATTGATCATACATTTGTGACATTCTATCTCAGAAGCCTTTTAGAGTTACCAGATTCGCCCATCGATCCTCCATTTCTCAACTGGAGATAGTCTATAAAATTATATGAACAATTGACAATGTTGTCTTTTGCTTGCTCCTCTTACTTGATAGCTAAGCCTATGACTATTGAGTACCCACTATGTCCTTCCCCTTGATTATCCGGCCTCTATCACTGCAGTCTCCTTTATCTCCAGTATCATCTTCAAAACATGCCTCATTCCCGGTCTCTGTTCTGGTGATGTCAAGCTACAAATAGCCGCCACCTCAACAAGCATTCCTAGTCTGTTTTCTTCCACCTCATCATCATCCCTCATTGCTCTGACCCAATCCGCCATATCATTAGGCACAAGGAATGGATGCTGGGAAGGAGATTTACCTGATAAAAGCTCTAGTAAGAGAATGCCAAAGGCATAAACATCAGATTTGGAGGTTGCTTGGCGTTTAGATTTGCGTATTTCTGGGGCTTTATAATTTGCTGTGTTGGGATCATCATTTGAGCTGCTGCCGTCTGCCAGGATGGAAAGACAATAATCTGTGAGACAAGCCTCAAAGTCAGAACCCAGTAGGACATTTGAGGATTTTAGGTTGCCATGGATGAGCCCTGATGCTTGGTGAATGTAGGCTAGGCCTAGCGCTACATCTTCTGCTATTTTTAAGCATGACGTCCAATGAAGTGGTTTTGCCCTTGTTGACCTTGAACCTATCCATGGGAATCAACCTTGATATCAGTTGTGCTATGTAAGAAACTACAAATAACAAAATAGATGGTATATATTGATCACTATTGCAACTCTAGAAAAGAAATTGCATCACTTGGAAACCAATGTTAGCACGCCATTGAAGTTAGTTCAAAGCATCTCTGAACCTTGTAAGAAATACTATTTGTGTTGTTATCAAAACTCCAAGGCAATCTCCACATTAAGATCGGTACACATGCAACATGCTAATGGATTGATTTTGTGACGGGATCACCCTTTCAACCCACAAGAATTTCGGTACCATTAAGTGATATATTCCACGCGGATTAATTCTCGTCATTCACATCAGTTAGATAGAAAATTAACACACTTGAATCCTCACTTACTGAGCTAAATTAGTCCTTTTTTAGCAGCACTAAAGAGTTCATATCATAAATTCATAACTTATTTATCTAAAAAAAAAAAGAGTTCATATCATAGTAACTGAGTAAATACATTGTGGTCCAATAAATTGCAGAATTGCTACATAAAGGCATTAGGCATTTTTCCACGAAGGACTTTTGACATTGTTGCAGTATTAAAACTTTAAACTGGTTGAGTTTCTGCTATGGGCGCCAACCTAGTAGATAGAGTTTGACTTAGTCAAATTCAGATTCCAATATTGTAAATGTCGGTAATGTGGAGCCCATTTGGAGTAAAAAGTCTCTCTCCACTAAACGCTCACCAGTCACCAGTCACCAGTAGTCTACAATTCACACACCCCTACAGAAAGTTGTTCCCCCCCCCCCCCACCCTAAGCCATAACTTTTAACCAAATTAAAGTTTAGCCGTAACCTGTAGGCTCCACGACTCAATCAACCAAGGACACATGAACGCCTGACAATCGAGCCAATCCCCACAACTCACTGAGTTGAATCACTGAGCTCAGCACAAAATTACAGCAAGAGAAGAGGTAGGGGGGAGAGAGAGAGAGAGAGGAAGCGAAGCGAAGCTCACCATGAATGAGATTGTAGAGACTGCCATTAGGCTGATAATCATAAATAACAAGTCTTTCCTGTTTCGCCTGAAAGTATGCCCTAACTGGAACCAAATTTGGGTGCCGCAGCCCTCCTACAGCTTCCATGTGGCCTTCGAAAGCCTCGCCGCTCGTTATCGCGGTTTTCCCGGCGTCGAGCCTCTTCACTGTTACAATCAGTTGATTATCCATCACAGCCTTGTAAGTTGTCCCAATCGTGCCTCTTCCTAACAACTCCGCCGAAGCTCTCATTAGCTGATCGAGATTATACATCGCAGTTTCCCCCTCTGAAAATATCAGATTTCCGCTCTTGTTGCGTACCTGAGGTACTCGCAGTTTCTTCTCTTTAGTCTCAACTTCTGTACTTTGCATTTGCATTACGTTTGTAGTAATGTTTGCTGCGCCGGAGTTAACGTCTGGACTATAAGGAGGTGATTTTAATTGAATTTGATCCTTTCGCCATTTGTAAAATGTCAAAATGGACAAAACTGCTGCAATTAGAATTAGGAGTCCGATTATAAGCCCTAAGATTAGGCCTATGCGGTTGTGTTTCTTCGCGGACGGCGGGGAGAGAAGAATGCCTTGCGAATCTGCGTTTTGAAGTAGCGGCGCGGGGGCGGAGTCGCCGGAGGGAGAATCGAAAAATGGCGAACGGCATATTTTGTTGAGAATCTCACCGCAGAGGTAAGGGTTAGACGAAAACGAAGAGTTTTCGAATCTGGAGAGAGTCGGTGTGACGGGTATTGGCCCGGTGAGGTTGTTGTGGGAGACACTGAATACCTTGAGAGAGGTCTGGTTCAGCGGCGGGATAGTGCCGTTGAACCGGTTCCATTCGAGGCGGAGATAGTTGAGACGGTCCAAAACGGTTATGTCTGCAGGGATTGGGCCTGATAAGCTGTTGAGAGAGAGATCGAGAGTAAGGAGACGGTGCAGAGAGAGAAGAGACGGAGGGAAGGTACCAGAGAAGTAGTTGCAGTCGAGGAAGAGTGTTTTAAGGTTAACGAGTCCGGAGAGGTCAGGAATGGGGCCGGTGAGTGAGTTGTTGCGTAAACTCAGGACTCGGAGCTGGTCAAGACGAGTTAGGGAGTTGGTGATAAAAAGGCCGCGAAGGCCGGAGCTTTGGAGAACGAAACGGACGACGCGGCCTTGGACGCATTTGACGCCGCGCCATTGACAGTAGTCGAAGCGGTCGTGGAGAGTGTAGATGAGTTTGTTGTCGGTGTCAGCTTTGGACTTGAAAGTGAGGAGGGCGACGGCGTCGGATGGTAGGACTAAGTTGAGAGGTGGGTCAGCGGCGGAGATGGAGGCGAAAAGAGAGAAAAAGAAAGAGAGAGAGAGGATATGGGAAAGGGTTTCGGTGGTGCGCATTGTTGTATATATTGGTGGTGAGTGGGACATGTGATGAGTTTCATTCTCTTTCTTTTGTTGGGGTGTGGAGGGGACTGCGACTGTGGCCGTGAGCCATTGATTTTGTGGGAGGCGGCCGGCGGGAGAGATGAGAGGGTTTTGTTGCGAAGCAGCTGGTCAGTGTAGTAGTACTGTAGTAGCACTAGCATGAAAGAGCGCGTCACGTGAAAGTAGAGAACCAAAAAAATCTATATATATATATATATATATATATATATTATAAACCAGGTTATTACGTGTTGTTTTTAAAACTTAACTAGTATTTGTGCCCGTGCTCGCGCCACGGCGCGAGTAGGGGAGGCTGTTAATATTGAAGGGTGTCAATATTTAAATAAATAAAAATATGTTTTAATCATGTTTCGAAAAGAGTCTAAAATTTTTCGGTATGGTGACATACATGTATTCCAGCCCAAAGTGTTTATGAATATGTTCAACAAAGAAAATTCAAACGTACAAAATAATCAATTTAAAACTAACACATTTCGGTAATCAATTAAAATAATATGATCATCCAACAGTAAAATAAAAAGTAAAAAATTACTTTTGTAAGCAAAATCAATCATCAAATATTGTTATTTAAGACAAAAAGAAAATTAACATGTAGAAATATATTTTTTTTTTCAATAACTATGTACACATTCCCTCCAATCCATCCTTTCAAATTTGTCATACTTTTTTTTATTTGTCTTAACGTAATATTTTAATTTCAAAAAATCAATTAACTTTTACCGATAAGTAACAAAATGTAAATATAAATTTTTACCCTTAATTAACTTTTACCAATTAATTTAAAAGTAACGGATGAGAGATTAGGATGAGAGAGAAAGAGATAGTGGGAGAAATAAGGATCATGTAAAAAAACCGGTCGTGGGAAAAAAAATCGTGAAAAAACGGTTGTAGATGAAATGGAATCCTGACCGTTGATTATGTTTCATAAAAACAAATCCTGACCGATAAATAACTTTTGATATGAGTTAATCCTCCGGTAAATAGCTTTGTTAAAACCAAATCCTGACCGATAAATAGCTTTTATAACCGCCCAAAACGACAATTATTTAAAAACGGATAGAGTAATACTTTAAATCCATTTTAATGCAAACATGTACATACAATTGTCCGCAGGGGCGGATCTATGCACAACACTTGGGGTGTAAGCGCCCCGCTGAAGTTTTTTTTTTTATTTATACATTACAAAATGACATTATTTTAATTTTATTTTTATTTTTAAGTAATAATTAACATTAATGACATCGCTGAGATTTATTTTTGAATCCGCCACTGATTGTCCGAAATATTTACTAAGTAAAAAAATATACTCATTATATAACTATATACGGAAATATATATTGTTCAAACCATCTAACCATGCCCTGCTTTCTTGCTTCCCTTTCTCCTTCAATTCCTTTTTGACTGGGGGTTCTCCACTCTCTCTCTCTCACACTAACACATGGTCTCCTTTTCAAGCACCCACTGGAATTGGAAAGACTACACTCTATCATTGACTTGAAACTATAGTGCAATTTTGCTCCAAAGCTGCATTTTTGCTGGCAAGAACCAAGGCAAGATTGCTCTTTCCTCTCTCCTTTGCTCGAAAAAGGCCCAAAGACCACACTCCATATTGATTGAAAATGCGGTAAATCTATATCTAAACTTTAGGTTTTTCGATTTATTGAACTTGGAATATGGTCTTTTTCTGGGTCGACTGAGTTTTCTTGATTTTTAATTGAGGCGGTAATACTGGGTTTTTGATTGGTTCCATTTGAGAAGAGACAACCGAAATCGAGATGGAGAAGAGAAGAGACACAGAGAGATAAGAACTTACAGAGAGAGAGAGAGAGATGGTGAGGGCGGAAGTCGGGTAACACAGGAGATGGCGACGGCGAAGAGGAGAGATTCGCCGACGGAGGAGAGAGAGAGGATGGATGAGCCGAACCGAAAAGAGGGAGAATTCGCCGGAATGAACTGAATCAAGAAAGGAATGGGGCTGAATCGCCGGAAGGCCTTTCGTACTTCTTAGATTCCCGAAGAATTCAGCCCTTTTTCGTGAGGGTTTGGGGATTTTACTTGGTCCAGGTGATGCGGACCGGGAATAGATGAATAGGAATAGATGGGGGGAAGAGAGAGAAAACGGTTGATAAAAAAACGTGTAGAAAACGGTTATCCATAAAATGGAATCCTGATCGTTGAATGTGTTTCATAAAAACAAATCATGGCCGGTAAATAGCTTTTTCAAAAGATTAAATCCTGGCCGGTAAATAGCTTTGTGAAAACAGATCCTGGCCGGTAATTAGCTTTTGATAACCGCCTGATCTGTTTTATACAATAGATTTTGTATATAGAATTTATAAATTAAATAAAGGGTAAAATGCATCATTAGTCTCTGAACTTTAGTTAAATTTATCATCAATCCCCAAACTTCAAAAGTGACCACCATTAACCAAAAATCACATTTTTTGTTTACCGTTAGTCCCTAGCCCTAACGTCGTCTGTCTATTATCATTAAATGAGCATGCGTCACTCACATACACAAAACAGGGGGTCATGGATAACAATATCAAAATAAAGGGGTCAATTAAAAATTTCATACCCAGTTCATGTTCTCCGATCCACATTGATCTGTTTGAACCTTCTAATTTTTAAATTTTTTTAATTTGTTTTCTCAATAATGACAATTGACAAAAGTCGGGGCAGAAAAAACCAGATGCTGCGAGGTAGACGCGAACTGAAACTTGGAATCCAGGTGATCATCTTCTGGTGCCGGATGATTAAGATCCAACAATAACATATTACTCCGACGGTTCTCGACGATATCGGTTGCATCCATATTCGTAATAATTGAGAACTCATCAGACGAGGGGAATAAGGAGTCGTGACCGTTGTCGTTGTTCTATGTCGTCTCATGTGACCACCAAGAGCTTGACTTGACGTAAATTCCGCACTGCATATTGAATACTCGTGAACCTTGGCCTTACTATTACCAGGTATTTGCAATGAAAGAGGTGGCAAACTATCAATACTCTTGTTGATTTTCGTTTCTACTTCGTCCTTGATTAATGGAGTGATAGAGCTTTTTTCTCAATTTCTTCAGGCACAGATGATTTCGGCTTTTTGTGACTGGAACGGTGTCTGCCTAGGGCTTGGAATGAAGGAAAAGTCCAGTTGCAGGTTTTGCACTTGTAAACACAGTGTCCGGTTTGCAATGAAAAAGGCGTCAGACTATCAATACTCTTGTTGATTTTCGTTTCTTCTTCGTCCTTGATTAATGGCGGTGATAGCTTTTTTCTTGATTTCTTCAGGCACGGATGATTTTGGCTTTTTGTGACTAGCATGGTGTCCGCCTAGGGCTTGGAATGAAGGAAAAGTCCAATTGCAGGTTTTGCACTCGTAGACACAGTGTGGTTTTTCTTTTTTGTTTCACCTAAGGGGGGCATGGGAAGGGATCACAGTGTGGTTTTTCCGCTGGCCGTGGTAGAGTTGGCCATCTCTGTAAATTTTCAATTGACCCACATTATTTTGATGATATTATCCATGACCCCTTGTTTTGTGCATCTGAGTGGCACATGCTCATTTAACGTCAATAGACATTTGAAGTTTGGGGATAAATGATGAGTTTGGCCAAAGTTCAGGGACTAATGATGCATTTTGTCCTTGAATAAACCAACAACAATAATATGTTTATATAATTAATAAATTTTAAAAAATGTGAGATCACACCGAATCATCAAACCGAAAATTCATGCGAATTATAAAATCGAACAAATATTTTTAGGGAGAGGATGTGAAGTACCACGAAGACAGACTCGTCAATGAGGTGTTTGATGGAGTGAAAATATTTCACAGTGATTGTTTGTTGTTTTAGTGGAATATGTTTAATCAAATTGGATAAAATCTATTTTAAATTGACATAGTTTTGTTAAATAATAAAAATTTAAAAACTTCTACCATGAAAATTGAGGAGTACTCCTAATCAAATGAAACTTGTCTAAATCAAATGTGATAAAATATATCTCGTATTAACCGATTTTGGCTGCAAAAAGTTGTTAAAAACAAATTATCATGAGAATTGAAAAGTTTTAATAAATTGAAACACATCTAAATCAAATGTATTAACCAATTTTAACAGCAAAAAATGGTAATAAAAAAAAACTTTTACCATGTATAAAGGAGACACCAGTTTCAAAATCTATCCAGTTTTGATTTTTTGAAAGGAAAAAAAGAAATTCATATATATATATATATATATATATATATAGTACTGTATGCACAGTTTTAATAGTTTTTTTTTGCAAAAGTTGTTTATAATAAGATGATTTTCTAAACTTGTAACAAACAATTAAAATTTTTAATTAGAATAATTTGAAGAAAAAAAAATAAGTTCAAATTTGATCATATGAATATGTAATTCAAAGATTAAAACCTATGAGAATTGATAAAATCTACCTGCAAAAAAACGTTTACCATTTGGAGGAGTAATCATGTGAAACTTGTTTAAATAAAATGGTATAAACTATAAAATATATCATGTATTAACTGATTTTGAAAGCAAAAAATGGTAAAAGAAAACTTTTACCATGTATAAATGAGGCACCAGTTTTAAAATATATCCGGTTTTAATTTTTGACATGAATTATATATATATATATATATATATATATATATATATATATATATATATATATATATATATATATATATATATATATATATATATATATATATAGTAGCGTATGCACGATTTTAATAATTTTTTTCATATGCAAAAGTTGTTTATAATGAGATGATTTTCTAAACTTGTAATAAATAATTAAAATTTTTAATTAGAATAATTTGAAGGAAACGAAAAATAAGGTAAATATTCAAAATTGATCATATAACTATGTGATTGAAATATTAAAATATATGAGAATTGATATAATCTATCCGTAAAAAACACTTTTACTATGAAAATTTGGAGTCCTAATCAAGTAAATCGCGTCTAAATCAAATGTAATAAAATTTATCTCGTACTAACTGATTTTGGCAGCAAAATATAATAAAAAAACTTTTACCATATATAAAGGAGGTACCGGGTTAAAAAAAAATCTATACTATTTTAATTTTCGGTACAAAAAAAGAAAGAAAATTTACAACTTCACAAGAAGGTGTGCGTCAAAACACAAAAATTCTTTAAAACTTTAAGCATTCAACAGAAAATCGTCATGTGGCAACAACAACTTCTGTTTTAATAATAGTTAATAGATAAATAGTAGATTATTAATTAATGATTAATAAATATAGATTAGTAGAAGAACAAATAACATAAAATTGTTCCGTGAATAATTTGTATAAATTAAATAGTAGGAAAATGAAAAGAGATGGAAATTAAATAGTTTCAATCAAATTAAACTTGTATGAATTGCATAGGATAGAATCTAGTTTAACTAAGTGATATTTGAAAAAAATAAAAATAAAATCCTAAATCTCTATTATAAATTTTACTCGTAACATTATATCATAAATCTATCTTATCAAATAGTTTTAAGATTTTTATCTTATCTAATTAGATTTATGATTTTTTATCTTAAACTAATTAATTTTGAAAAAAAAAACTTACAATTTCGAAGGTGGCACGTGGCAGCACCGAATTCCTTTAAAACTTTTAGCTTTTCACAGAAAGCCGCCACGTGGTAGTAGTGACTTATGTTTTAGTAATAATTATAGATGAGCTCAGATCTAACTGACGACCTGATCGAATTGTGCTAAACATAACTGATTGTTCAGATTGATTCGTAAGTATGTAAGTTACAAATGAATCTTTCAGTTATAAGTTATGTTTGAATTACCTCTCTATAATTACATATAAATCATTCAATTGTGGGTTTTGTTTGAATTACCCCGTCGGTTATCATTTCGATGCTCTTACCGAGTAGAACACATTTGCACAATTACTTTTGCTAACAAACAAATGACAGATAAGGAAATTCGTGCCTCAAGTTGCAAAATTTTTTTCCTTCTAAAAACACTATTTTTTTTAACAAGTATTATACTTTAAATCTTGATCTTATTCATCCAAAACTCGATTTGTACAAATAAATATATTATTTTGATACTCTCACCGAGTAGAACACATTTGCACAATTACCTTCACCAACAAAGAAATGACACATAAAGAAATCGTGCCTCAAGTTGCGCAATTTTTTTTACTAAAAACATTAATTTTTTAAACAAGTATTATATTTTAAGTCTTGATATTTTATTTATCCAAAACTTGATTTGGACAAATAAATATATTATTTCGATTCTCTGACCGAGTAGAACACATTTGCGCAATTACCTTCGCCAACAAACAAATGACACATAAAGAAATTTGTGCCTCGAGTTGCACAATTTCTTTCACTAAAAACACTAATTTTTCAACAATAGAAGAGATGTATCCTACATTGTTTAGAAATTGATTTTGGTTTAAAAAATAATATTATTAAGTACCAATAGAAAAGATGTATCATACATTGATTGGAAAGTGATGTTGGTTTTCAAAGCCATTTGATAAAAGACCACGTCCATTATTACCAATAGAAGATGTATATCTCCCATTTGTTAGAAAATTATGTTAATTTTAAATTATTTTATATTATTACCAATAAAAGAGATGTATAACACATTGTTTAAAAATAAAATGTTAGATTTTAAAATATTTAAACTAAAGACTTTTACAAGAGATGTATCTCACATTAGCTATAAAATATTCTACTATTATTCTCAATAAAATAGATATATCCAACATTGGTTAGAAATTGATATTTGTTTTAAAAATAATATTATTAATTATCAATTAAAAAGATATATCATACATTGGTTAGAAAGTGATGTTGGTTTTCAAAGTCGTTTGATAAAAGATTTTTACTATTATTACCAATAGAAGATATATATCTCACATTGGTTAAAAAATGATGTTGATTTTAAAAGTCTTTAAATAAAAAGACTTCTACTTTTATCATCAATAAAAGATAAAAGATAAGACAAGCTATGTATGCGATAAAGAAAAAAATGTTGGTTTTATATTTTTTTAGATTAAAAAATTATATTACTATTACCAAACGATGAGATGCATTCCACATTGGTTAGAGAGTGATATATATGTTAAAAGTCTTTTTATAAAAAAACTTAATACCAATAGAAAAAATATGTATTTCACATTTGTTAGGAAAGTGATATTAGTTTAAAATGTTTTTAGATAATGTATCTCACATTGGTTATAAAGAGATCCACATTATTTAGAAACATATATTGGTTATAAAATTCATAGATAATTTTTTTTATGTTATTATCAATACAAGAGATGTATCACATCTTATTTACAAAGAGATATTGGTTTCAAAACTTTTTATATAAAATACTACTACTATCATTATTTTTCTGTTATAACCAATAGAAGAGATGTATCCCACATTGTTTAGAAAGAGATGTTGATTTCAAAAGTTTTATTACTATAGAATGTATCTCACATTTGTTAAAAATTAATGTTGGTTTTAAAAATACTATTATTATCAATAGAAACGATGTATACCATATGGTTAAAAAGAGATGTTTGTTTTAAAACTTTTAAACTTTTATTACCAATAGAAATAGAAAAGAAGTATCTCATATTGTCAAAATATGAATAATGATTTTAAAAGTCTCAAAATAAATATTTTAATATCATAAAGTCCAAAATTTAAGGTATCTACTAACGCAGATATGTTAAAAAGCTTTCATTTTGACGAAAATTTATTTCTCTTTTCATTTATGACAATGATGATAAGAATTGTACAATATTATTTTTATTATTACTATTACTATTGTTGTTACTTTTTATAACAATAATAATATTATTATTATTTTCAAACATTCATGTGTGACTCATTGTTTCTCAACCATTGCCTATTAATAATATGTGCTAATAATTAATACAATAATGAGATATTAATCTCTACTATTGATATATTTTATTGTTAATTAATAGTAGAAGTCTTATATATATATATACAACCAACATTATTTTCAAACCAATGTGGAATACAATTCTTCTATTAATAATAAAATGTTAGATTTTTAATCTAATGACTTTTAAAACCAAAATCAATTTATAACAAATATGAAATACATCTCTACTAATATTATCAATAGAAAAGTTGTATCTTACATTAGTTATAAATTGATGTTAGTTTTGAAAGTATTTTGATAAAAGATTTTTACTTTTATCACCATAGAATAGATGTATCTTACATTGTTTATAAAAATATGTTAGTTTTAAAAGTCTTATATTAAAGAATTTTACTCTTATTACCAATAAAAGATATGTACTCACATTGTTTAAAAATAAATGTTCGTTTAAAAAGTCTTTAGATTAAAGACTTTTTGTTACAAATAGAATAGGTGTATGTATCTTACATTGGTTACAAAGTATTCTACTATTATTATCAATAGAAGAGATGTATCACACATTAGTTATAAATTAATGCTAGTTTTAAAAATACGATTATTACTAATATAATAGATATATCGTACATTTGGTAGAGGGTAATGTTGGTTTTCAAAATCTTTAGATATAAGATTTTTACCATTATTTTCAATAGAATGTGTATATCTCACATTAGTTAGAAAGTGATGTTTATTTCAATTTTAGATAAAAGACTTTTACTATTATTACTAATAGTAGTGATATCCTATATTGGTTAAAAATGATATTGATTTTAAAAACCTTTAGATAATTAAAAAGACTTTTACATTTATCATCAATATAATAGAAGATATATATCTCACATTATTTAAAAAGAGATGTTGGTTATAAAAATTTTAAGATGAAAGACTACTATTATCACCAAATGAAGATATGTATTCTACATTGGTTAGAGAGTGCTACTGATTTTAAAAGTTTACAATTATTAATAATAGAAGATAAATATTTCACATTGGTTAGAAAAGTGATATGGGTTTAAAAAATTTTTAAATGATGTATCTCACATTGGTTTAAAAAAATCGTTTAATATTAGTAGCAATAGAAAAAAAATTATAATTATGAAAGAAATTAACAATCTAATTATAATGCCTAAAAGATATATTATTATTACAAATATATATATATATATATATATATATATATATATATATATATATATATATATATATATATATATTTCACATTATGCTTGTGTTTCACACATGCTAAATAACTAGTTGTAATTAATGCAACTTGAGTTGCAAGAAGAGTCGAAGAAAATTGATGGAACTGTCTAGCATCAGTGACTTCATGAGCCTAGATCCTTGCTCACAAAAAGCCATTCAATGTTAAATTGCATGTTTTGGTTGCCATAATGATTGGCTTAATTCGTATATAGTACAGTGATCTTATAAATTTAATAAGAGATATATGTGGAACATTTTCTTTGAAATGTTTTGGATGGGGGTTGGACTAATAGTATATATATGCTACTACTTTAAAAAATAATTAAAAAAATAATAAAATGCTATTGTTTGTAGAACTATATGGGAAAAACGGAAAAAAAAAGAGAAGGAAAAAATATAATGGAGCAAGTCCTAATCTTTTATTTTGATAAGTAAAGAGCAAGTCGATGTTTACCTTGGAATTGATGGAACTGTCTAGCATCAGTGACTTCATGAGCCTAGATCCTTGCTCACAAAAAGCCATTCAATGTTAAATTGCATGTTTTGGTTGCCATAATGATTGGCTTAATTCGTATATAGTACAGTGATCTTATAAATTTAATAAGAGATATATGTGGAACATTTTCTTTGAAATGTTTCGGATGGGGGTTGGACTAATAGTATATATATGCTACTACTTTAAAAAATAATTAAAATAATAATAAAATGCTATTGTTTGTAGAACTATATGGGAAAAACGGAAAAAAAAAAGAGAAGGAAAAAATATAATGGAGCAAGTCCTAATCTTTTATTTTGATAAGTAAAGAGCAAGTCGATGTTTACCTTGGAATAGATTTCCTTTTCATCCTTCTATCCCAGCTCAATCTATTTGCTTTATCAAGGGCCTCATAGTTGTTACATATTGCTTACTCATGCCCATAAAATCTTTTTCTATATAATTTGACAATACAAAAATATATTTTGAAATGTATCCTCCCTTTTTTGTTTCAATCTTGAATTTGAATTTTTCCATTTCAAACTAATTAAAGGTTGGTTTTTAATCATTGAACTATCCAGTATTTATTTACATGATCTAAATCTGATCATGTTAAGTTTGAACATATTCAAAGACAACATGTCGGTTTTTTATTATAACACATCTCTTCTTTTATGCAATTTTGTATTCCATATTCATGCAAGTATTCGACATTGGATGTTACTCATGTGCTCTTACCTTTGGCAGAAAATTGATAAAACTTTTATATAATCGAATTTCAGTTTCAGTTTTATACTTTTGACTGTTTTAAGGTTTTCTTAAAACTTTTTAGTTTTGCTCTTCTTTGGTGTAGTCTTCTTGCATAGTTACATCATAGTTTTGTAATTTACGGTTTATAGTTTGTGATAATCTATTGTCATATCTCAATTTAGTTTCAAATTTAAGTTTTGCTTTTCACTTATATAAATAAATGAATGAACAACAAAGTTTCAATAAAGATAATGAAGCCTTTTATAGTTCTTCTACTTAATTTTTTTCCTCTTTATATCCATGAGCAGCAACAAGTTGCACTATATGGACTAACCTTCAACTTCAAGAAAAAGAAAAGAATCATGTCATTTCTTTTTTAAAAAAGGCCATCCCTCTATTTATGCTAAAGTTATGAGACAGAAAGAAAAGCAACACCTAAGGGACTGGACTTACAACGACAGTCATTGTCCATTGGTGCCAACTTAGTGTACCTGATATCTAGAATAATATGTCTGACATGCATGTTAATATATGAGGTCTTTGTGGCCGTGTCGATGACACATATTGATGTATGCTCAACAGTTGGTTACTTTGAATGGATATATCATCTAGGATTTCATATTTTTTTGGTATATTTAGTTTGTATAATATTTTGATCATAATGAAATCTTTCACAAGATCATATAAAGAGAAAAACAAAAGATGTTTCTAATGTTCATTTTTTATTTTTTTCTTATATCGATGTTATTTTTTTTATTATCAATGTTGTTAAGCATAATTTTATTTTCATTTTGTGTGTATTAAACTCATTTATCTGTTTGTATATAAAAGAATATAATATTCAATAATTCTATATTTTAACCAAGTTAATTGACATTTACAATATTATACTCCCTTCGTTCCTCTCAAAGAGTCCCAATTTGAAAAGTCTAATTATTAAGTGATATATTAATGTCATTAAAGTTAATCATAATTACAAAAATAGTTAAGCACATACAATGTGGTTACAACACAAGTGGAGGTTAAATATGAAATGTTATAGAAATTATAAGCATAATTTTTGAAAGTGAACTCTTAGAGTGAAACATCTAAAAATAGTATAATTGACTCTTTGTCTGGAACGGAGGGAGTATCTATTTGTTCATTTTTAGTAAGTTTTATGACTAGAAACATAACAAAGATTAATGTAATATTATGTTATATGTAAAAATCATGTGATCAGGTCTCTTGAATCTTTTGTATTTTAAAGTTTTGATAAATAAAGTTGTTTTCAATTAAGAATCTTTAAATATTAGTTACAAATTTGAATAATAACATACGATCATAATTAAGAAATCTAATTATTTTTAGGAATTATAAAAAAATCAATTTTTATTTATTTAAAATCTAAGATAAAAAGTATTCAGTTGTTAACTATTTTTTTTTATGTAAATGCTAATAGTTGTAAATTATTTATGTGCTACCACGTATGTCATCTTCTGTAAAATAGTAAAAGTTTTTTACTTAAATAGACACTAAGTTTTACTAGGATTAAAAGGTTTTTTTTTTCTGTTGCCACGTGTCACTTACTTGAAATGGTAAAAGCTTTTTACTAAGATTAAATACTAAGTTTATGTGTATAAAAGCTTTTTACTAGGAAAATAGATTCACTATTTTCACTTAATTACTACGGTTTCTTTTAACTAGTATTATCAAAAGAATTTTTATCAAAACAATATCTTTACACCAAAATTATCAAATATAATTCGCAGTTGTAGTTTTTGACTAAAAAAACTTATTCAACATTACCAACAAGACCATTGACATTATTGATTTGAACATAGACCTATCTTTTTTATTTCTCCCTTTTTTTTTTCGGATGATCAACCTAGGCATAACTATCATAACTAAAAGTATTTTCTTACTTATAATCTCAAATTAAGTAGTTCCTCAAATCTTCTTTTTATTTTTTATTTTTACTATAATTATTCAATATTTAATATTTGCGACTATAAACTTAATGTGGTACTATATCTAAAAATATATTTTGTTTAGTTTTCCAAAAAATATCCATAGGTTCAAAGCCCCAAAACTAATCCCAAGTGGAGTACGACCACAATTTTCCTACCAACTTTTAATCCAACTACATTAGTAACTTTTTTTAATCTTAATTTTAAAGTTATTTATATAAGTGACGATATTAAAAATTTACTCTATAATTTATAAAATGTATACCCGTGATTTTAGGTACAAGTTTACTAACCCAAAAAGTTGTGCATCACACGGGTAATAACCTAGTATTATCAATAATACAGTTCATGTTATTGAACTTTTAAAAGACAAGGGTTATTAAAATTGTCTTTTATAAATGTAATGGATAAGTCTTTGTAGTTAAAAACTTAAAATAGACTCTACATAAAAATATTAAAATTATGAAAATAAAAAAATTGATAATCGGGTCGGTCCCCTCACGTCAATATCTAACTGGTACAAGCTATGATACTTTTTTTTAACTGTGAAAAGACATTTTTTGGGTGAAAGAATGAGTATGCATGTAATGAACTGAACACGTGCGCACTAAAAGCTTTAGTGTATGGATCGCGATGTGTAATTTGGATGTATGATTTTATGTATCGCGATGCATGATCCCAAATTGTGTAACATAGAGATACATCGAGGTTCCAAAATTGATGCATCACGACTCTAAATCGTTGCATCACGATTCACAAATTTAATCGAGGCGCATGATTATATGTACCGTGATGCATGATTTGTGCATCGCGATGCATTATCCCAAATTGTGTAACATAGCGATGCATCGCAGTTCCAAAATCAATTTCAAATCGAAGCATCACGATTAAAAAAGGCACCCAAAAACCACTTTTAAACTCTAGAATATCCCTCTTACCATTGCTAATATCAATCCATCTATCAATCCAACCAATATCAAAGCCTGGATTCAGATTATAATCTTAGAACTTGATAAAGATAAAAAAGATTATGAAATTCTCATAAAGTTCTCAAAAGCATTTTTCGAGGATCTTGAAAAATAGAAAGAGGCGAAATCCACTCTGACGCTGATAGGTATACTTTGTTCGGAATATATAAGGTGGATGTCTTTCGCCTTTGCCATGATATGAAACATAACTTTTCCTCACTTATTGAGAAGATGAAGATCGACGACAACAAAGAAAAAAAAGAAAGGAGAAGAGAAAATGATGAGGAGTTTACAAATAGATCAAGGCTCTCAAGTTCATCGATTTCACCCTTCCCGATTCTTTTTGACCTGACGATCGTCAGTTCGATCAACAAGAGGGCATTATAAGAACAATTTTATGAAAATGGTCTTATACAATTTTATGAAAGTAATCTTATAACAATTTTTTGTAGAACTTTTTGTGTCCCCAATATGCCACGCCCCCTCCATTTAAAAAAAAAAAAAACTCAAATCTCTACCTATTATTACAAACCTTTCAACAACTTTTTTATATGGGCCTCACTTTATCTATAGCAATCGTATTTTTCTCATTCACACGTATATGTATGTTAGAACCGCACATGATTTTGATGAGAGTTAGTTGGTTTTCTTTTCATTGGGCCCACAACTTGGTGTAAAAATCAGCTCTTTTGTTAGGGAGATGCTCCTTTTAAAATAACTCAAATTTTTCACAAAAAACAGGTTTTTGAGAAATGAAAGAGGTGAAGAAAGAGCATCATTGCGGATGCTCTTAAAGCTTTAGATGTGATGTGCCTTAATAGGTCCATAGCCCATAGAAACATTATTCATACAGCTATGTATGACAGTACGAATTTGGCCGCGATGGTCATTGTGTCATAGTTTTATAATTCTAAATGTAAAAGAGAAATATAAAAAGGAAAAAAATTGTACTCCCTCCGTCCCTAAATAATTGTCCTGTTTGACCTGGCGCACAGTTTAAGAAAAAGTAATTGACTTGATTATTTATATTGGTTTAATGTATAGTTTCCATTAATATCCATGTATATGTGACCCATAATTAAAGTAGAGTGAAAAAGTAAGGGTAAAGTGGTAAAAGTGATGTTCTAAAAAGGTAAGTTTCAAAGTGGACAATTATTTTGGGACGGACGAAAAAGGAAAGGAGGACGATAATTTAGGGACGGAAAGAGTAATTAAAAGGTTCTTTAAATTTCTTTAGGTGTGAAGAGAGAGAGAAGGAAATTATATATGTCAATGTTATCACTTGCTTTGCCTTTTCCTTTATCCCATTTTCATGGAATAAAGTAAATGAAAGAAAATGATTGGTTTTATTTTATTTGGGTTGTTTTTTTCACCCACGGAATTCATGAACTGAACAAATCATTGAAACATAATTGTACATTTAATGATCTGAGCCCGATAGGCCGATTCACTACGTATAGTTTATACGAACCAAGTGCATAATGTTTTGGGTTATCAAGCTTACCACAAGTCGATCCAAAAATCATAAATAATATTAGTACTCAATAGTAATATGTGACAATTTTATAAACCATATACAAGTTCTAGACCTACTCGATGTAAGATGGAGATATCAAATTACATATACTTTGTTCAAGTACATCTTCCCTCTTGAAATAATTATAGTTTCCTTTAGACTTTAGTTTGTTAAAAAGAAAAATAAAAGAAAAGAGAAAGTCATGATATGATTATTATGGTTAGCGTCATTGTTGTGTTGTGTGATCATGTCCATACGTGTGTATTGGGCACAAGGATTCCTTCATGCACTATTACTTTGGGTAAGTCTTATTGATGGTACTTATTTATAACCATTAAAATTAAATTTTGATACATATTAGTTATTATTTATTAGTATTAAATAAACATCTTTAATTATATGTATTAAAATTTGATATAATAATAATTTTGAAAAAATTATATCCAACACATATCATAATATAAAAACAAAATTAAAATATTATTATACAATAATTTACCAATACATATTATAACATAAATATATGATTAAAATGAATGATATTAAAATTAGGTGTGGTACTAAGGGATGTATAAAAATTTAACACTTTCCCTAATACCACACATATTTTAATACCGTTTATTTTTAACTAATGGAGAACCTACCACTTTTACATAAATATTAAAATTTGGTTTTAACCACTTCTATTGGACTTGTCGTTAACTACAATACGACATGCCTTATAAAACCAAATCTGTAGTTTTTCCTTGCGAAATTAGTAAAAACTTGTTAACTAACATAATTGCTCCCGCCACAAAATCAAAGGTCAAGGTGATGCGATGCCATAATAATCTGCATGAGTTTAATTTGTTGATCATCTTACCATGCTTTATAACCAAGATTTGTAAATATTCAGTTTTGAAAATCACATCATTTAAATTTTACAATTTTCTACTTAAAAGATTTACCAATAACTTGTTCTAATTTCTGAAACAATATTATAACCCCTCCACTAACGAAAAAAAGAAGGCCATTATTATTTCTTTTAGGATGCATCAAGAAAATTACTGATCACTTTTTAATATTTCCTTTTTACCATTTTGTTTTTACTTTGCTTATTACTTACCAACGAGTTTTAGCTCAATTGGTACTGCTCATTTTTCTTAACGGAGAGGTTGGGTGTTTGAGTCTCACTAGAAACACCTCGGACTTTACAACTCTCAGTAGAGAGGTCGGGTGTTCAAGCCTATATATAATTGTAGCCTTTTAAGGCATTAAAAAAAAATTAAGGGTTGGGGTACGGTCTATGTCACTTCCAACCTTAAAAAGAAGAAGAAGATGAATTCGACTTAAATGAATATTATTTTTAAAATATATTGCATTATATATTTATAACGTAATCAGTTATTTTTGGTT